>CM045937.1:3711411-4430161 GCA_025177825.1 Aechmea fasciata
CTAAATACAAGATAGGTAGTAATGCTTTGGACGTAGCAGTGTAGAGAACAGTCAGAAATGTTGGTGTTCAATAGGTACTAAGAAATTACTTTTTGTCCACCCAGTTTTAGTTTCTTTTATATTCTAACCAGACCAACGGTCGGCAGTTAGTATCATAAAAGAATTTGACTCTTGGAATGAGTGGATTGAGCTGATTATGAAGAAATGAGACATGATTTAGCTATCTTCTTAATATACGTAGCATGCGATTCCATGAATAACAGGGCTAAAATCAAATCCTCTAGCTCACAGCTTCTGATGGGCTTCTGTCCAAACATTTTTTAATCTCTTTTTTCAGTTTTTAATGGACTCGTAAATTCCGCCCCACCCAATCCCCAAACCCTCTCCCAAATTTTAGAACTTTCACTTTAGAATTCTATAAAGCATTGAATGCACATGTATGGATAGATGTAGGTCTAAGATTGAAATTATTCAAACTCTATCAGGGAATCTCCTTTTGCTTTAAAGATGTATGTCTAAGATTGAAGTTATTCAAACTGTGTCAGGGAATCTCCTTTTGCTCTAAATTTTGAATGATATAGGGTTAAGATTTGTAATGGCTATAATGTAGAGATTAGAGCAAGGATTTAAGTGCCGTGGTACGGAGTCGTGCCGGAAACTTATCGGCATGGTACGGCACGGTGTATGGCGAGCCGTGCCGATGCGTACCGGTCAGAAAAATTTGTGTACTAACACATAATAGCATGAAATATTTATTTTCTTTAGCAACAAAATATTCTATCTTTTTATTATGTCTTTTTATCACATCTTTTGAACTTTATTGTGAAAATTACTTACTAATTTAAAGAATAGAGGGTTTTGAGCTGTGCCATCGGCACGGGATCTGTATCGTCCCGGTATCTTGTTGGCACGGTACGACACGGTGGATACGGCCCGTGCCGACGGACATTTAAAACCTTGGATTAGAGAGCTACATTTTGTGGAGTAAAAATATAATACATGAGTGTAGAGAAAGTGATAGTGCTAAAACGGGCGTAGTTCCAGTAGAATCGCCAAGGGCTAGTTTGAGTAGTTACCCAGAGTTTTTTTTTATCCCGCTTTAATCTTCTGTATATAAAATCTTGAGTGGTAATTAATATTGATGTATCGGACAGATTTCAAGGTCTAAATGCTGATATTGTTTTTTCCCCTCCTGTCATAGAATACAAGGTTCACTCTTACAATAAAAATGGTCTTTGTGCATTGGCATTTATGGACGATCATTATCCTGTGCGAAGTGCATTTTCTCTTCTAAACAAGGTATTATGCATTATTGTCCCTTTCGTAATTTTTTTGATGGTAATATTACCTGACACTAGTGACTTCATCTGCTTCAAGTTATTTTATTAGTGGTGAATTAATGTCATTTAGTCAGAGCTGGTGAAATTTGAGTTTTGCGATTTCAAGTAATTGGATTTCTCTTTCTAGTGCTGTCTTTACTTCATCCATTTCTGCAAACATATTGCTATGGCACATCTGGTTGTTCAGTCCTCTATTTGTGACTCAACGGTATACAATCAATGATCTATCATATGCCGGACAGAGTTTCATGTTCTATTGTGCTTAGTTATTGCTGCAGTGACTGAGGCATGTCTTTGCTTAAAAGTAGATAAAACATTTCATCTCGAAATTTGATAAAGTTCTTGTTATCATGCATTTTATTGTGAGACTTCTTGTCATCCTTGTTTGATAAACATAGGGTAATCCTTTTTAGCATTTAGTATTGCTTGTCTTGTTGGTTTCTGCAGGAGATTACTTACAGCCTTGCTCTATTCAATTTGAAAGAGGATTTGAATAGTATTGGTTGCGTATGGGGAAAATGTGTCTTATTAACTACCTGATATTTTATTGTGCTACTAAACCAGCAGCGGGATTTGCTTTCTTATGCACTGTTTAGATGTAATTTATTTGTCTTGAGATGCATAAGACGTCTCTTTTATACATGATTGGACTTTTAGGTCTCAGTTTTATCATTTTATCATGCTTCCATGGCTGTTGGTTATTCATATTCAGCTGCTGCCTGTTTTTGTATAAATCTGTTGTCAAGTTGTCCAGTGAACTGCCAATGCTATTGATTTATTTATATCCTCATGCCTTGCGAAGTGGAACTCCAGCTTTTTCATTGCTATGACAATGAAATTTATCTTTTGCTCAACCTACTCTTTCAAATAGAGAGCTTTAACTGGTGCTTGATTTTGCACCTAATGAGAGGTGTATGCTGTGAGTTGCTAATAATTTGAACTTAATAGTTGAGATCTAAGCTTTACCTGCTGTTTATTGATTGTCAACATTTAGCATTCATTTGGTGGGTTATTAATATTCTTTGCTGTTTGTTGGTGGTAGATGGGTGGTGGAGACAAAATAGCCATTTGTAATAATTAAAATTTGATTTACTTATGTTGTTATTTTTCTCTGGCTGGATGATTATGAAGCTTACATGGAAAACATTTTTGAAGGTACTAGATGAATATCAAAAAGCTTTTGGTGAATCGTGGAGAAGTGCTCAAACAGATTCCACTCAACCATGGCCATATTTAACTGAGGCTTTAACGAAATTTCAGGTTTGTTTCTTCTTTTGTTTTCAACTTTAAGCAACAACTTCTGGATTAGGAAGTTTGTTGGTTAGTTACTGCTTTTGATGTGTGTTTGTTCATTCTCTGGATGCATATTTTCTTTTTTTACCCTTTCTTTTCCTCTAATTGTGATCTAAGATAGCCAGTCAATGCTGTTTATTTTTTCTTTTCTATGCATTACCTTTCTATCAGGATCCTGCTGAGGCTGACAAGCTGCTGAAAATTCAGAGGGACTTGGATGAAACCAAAATTATCCTTGTAAGTTAACTATATCATGTATCCTTTTAGTCATTCAATATTACTTCAGAGGACTTATTTTTGTTCTAAATGGAAGAACATATCCACCTTTTGCTCATATATGTATATTCAATGATTGAATTTGGACATGATTTCTTTTCAGATTTTTAATGCTCTCCACTGTAGAAAACTCTAACATTTTCTTCTTTTGGTTCCCTCCCCCCCACTCCCTTTTTTTCCCTTTTCGCGATCGCGTGTGTGTTAGTTGTGGTGGGTTTGAAAACATTTCTCTTATTTATTTTTCCCCGTGTAATTGTTGTTTAGAAGATTGACGCAGGACGAGTTTGTGTTGGATAGGATCAGGTCGTTTACTGTTTGTTTGTTTAGTAAACATGATTAAGAAAAATAAAGATGTCTTTATCTGAAAATTTTCTACTTATGGTTATGCAAAGTTTATCTTATGGATTGTATTCATGATTTTTCGATCTTATGCAGCACAAGACCATCGACAGTGTCCTCGCGCGAGGAGAGAGATTGGATAGCCTAGTCGAAAAGAGTTCAGACCTAAGTGCTGCCTCCCAGGTATAGTTTTGTGTGTTTGATGACTAGACTAAGTATGCTTTTGGAATAGCTTCTGCTTCTTCATTTATCTGTAGCCTCCTCTTGTTGAACATTCTGGTTAATTATAAAGTTTAGAGCTCCTGCTATAGTGAGAGGCATAAGGAGGATTTTGAGGCTCAAAAGCATAAGCTACAAATCTGATCTCCTGCTTCTGTTGTCGCATAGAGCAGCTGTTGGGAAGGATTTCAATAGAACAGTTATTAGTGCTTCTCCTAACTGCACTACTCAGAAAACACTTTGACTACACATTACAGTTGGTTGCTGTAAGCTCTTAGTGCCATGGGCTAGCAGCTTCTTTTTTTTTTTTTTGTGGCAATTAGAGTAGTTTGGAGCTCCTTTATTGAGATCCGAAATGAGATTCTGATGCCCAAAAATGGAAGCTCCAAATTGAAGCTTTTGCTTCTCCTGTAGTTAAGAAATTGCTGGGGGGTGAGAAAAAAGCTAGTAGTAGTGCTGCTCCTATCAGCACCACCCCTGCAGCTTTGCCAGACAAGCCCTAACTGGATAATCGGATGAATTCCAAATCCCATTATTTTTGGGTGCCTTTTGATCTTTTTTTTTTTAATTTTGATGGTTTCATACCTGAAGAAGCAACAAAACTATGCCATAAAATAGCTCAAACAGTTTGTACATGTTAAATGCTTTCTTTTTGACTCTTATATTCTTTTGGCTTCTTTGCCAAAATTCTGCTTTATCCGCTTTATGATCAGCATGCAAAGTTTCTTGAGCAACAGTTTCTTTTTCTTTCCGTTATCTTTGTTTCTTTCATGTGCGCAAACTCTGTTGAACTCCCTCGCCTCTTGCTCAATTCTAAATTCGACTCTCTAACTTCAGATTTTATTTTTTTATTTGACACCCTCGAGAAATGAAAACACTGAAAGTTACAGGGATCGCTGATCAAAGAAATTTGAACTTTAGGGATCTAATTTCAGAATGGCCTGAAGTTGAGGGGGTCTTTATATGATTTCATCTTTCCACTTGATGCATCATTTGGCAGGAACTTGTTCTTTGCATAATTATGATGCACAAACATGATCTTGACGCTGATAAACATCTTAATACTTTGAATACGAAATTATATCGGCGTGATTTTCTTTTAATATTTTGGATTTTTTTTTTTTTTGTTTGCCGCCCTGCCCTTTACAGATGTTCTACAAGCAGGCTAAGAAGACGAATTCGTGCTGTTCGATACTTTAGGTATGAGGGGTAAAGCCATTTTAGAGTTTCAAGTTTGTGTGTGTATTTGTGGTCTCTTTTATAATATAGATCTAATCCTATGAAATGCTGTTATATTTTCTTTGTGTTATCTATTGAATTGTTTGATAAATCTATATATGCCATACCATTTCCTTTTTAATTCTTTGTAAGCAACATATTATTGGAGTCTAATGATAAATATCTACGAGTTTTACTTCTTTTTTTTTTTTTTTTAATGTTGCCGTGCACTTTTCTCTGTATTTGGTCAGTTGGTCCTTTTGCTTGACAGTGGAGGGAAATTAATGACAAATTTATTAAGGCCTGGGATTCTCGTGTGATTGTGCCGTAGGAGTTTGTTGTTATTAAGCTTTTTTCTTTGAAGGATCTTATTATTGATGATTTGGTTAGGTAGTATATTTTATTTATGGGGTATAGGATATAAGGGCATGTTTGTTTCAACGTAAGTAGACTTGGGATGAAAGTGGACTTTGAGTTGAAGTGGAGTGGAGTGAAAATTAGTTCATTTTTGCTGTTTGTTTCTAACTGTGGAAGTGCAGTTCTGCGAGTTCTGTTGTTTGTTTGGTAGAAAGTAGATGACGTAAAAAGTGTAGCTCTTCATTCCGGTATACTTACCTCCAAAGTAATATTATTGTCTGTTTTGTAACTTATAGTGATTAATAAATTATAATAAATAAAAATTAATATAATTATATATGTATATAATTAAATATATGTATAATTATAAAATAAAATTTTACAAAATTATATTATTTGTTTGCATATAAATTATAATAATGCAACAAATAAAATTCTGAAGTTAAAAAATTATTAAAATTTAACAAATTTATTTTTCATTATTTTCTAAATATACAAATTAAATAAAAAATATATTAAAACTTATCTAATCAAATTTGATCATATTTTAGAAGAGGTAATCATAACACATTAATCTATTCTTACATTTTTTGTACTTCACCGTAATTGACTTCCGCCCTATGGGAGGGCGAAGTCAAGTTCATTATTTTGGTTGAACCTGACTTTCGGGCGTAATAAAGTTTTTGTTTTTCAAAGAGCGGAAGTGGTCAGTTTTCACCGAAAATTACTTTTCCCGTCCCACTTTCACCCCATTTCCGGCGAAACAAAAAGGCCATAGGACTAAAAACTCTTAATCCTTTATAGTATATTGGGTGATGATTAGGCCTAAAAGGTTAAAAGAGTTCAGCGTGTTAGGATCAGACTAGTCATAAGATGGATGATTTCTTACGAAGTGGGGCGTCACGGTTAGTATCGAAGTCAATTACTAGCCGGAAGTTTGAAATGAGTTTCGTTTGAGCTAGTTGTACAGTAGGGAGAGCGAGACTCATGATAACGACTGTTGTAGGTAGAGTGCGGCTCCGCCACAAGGTCATTTAAGTCCCATATCGTTTAATTATGGCTGCACGATACGATATCAAGGTTTAAAGGAGAGAAGAAGTTTTATATATAAAATATAATATAATTTAAAATTCTTATTTCGGCTGTAATATTTTGGGCGGTGACTAGATTCGGGAGCTTAAAAAGAGTTAAGTGTTCTAGAACTATTAAAGTTCTGGGATGAATAATCTCCTAAAATGTAGGGCTCCACATCTTATTCTGAAAAAAAAAAAAAAAAAAAAAAAAAAAAAAAAAACCTTAGAAAGATTAAATATGTTATTTATTTTGAACATTTGATAACACTTATCTTACAAATACCACATGGTTTTGGAGCTCACGTAGTGCTTGAGATTGTCGAGTTGTACACTTTAGCCAGCGTTTGGATCCGGTATAAAAAGGGGGACAAGGGGGTTATCCCCTCCTTCATACCTAAACATGATTTGCCAGCGTTTGGATCGGGTATAAAAAGGGGATAAGGGGGTAGAGATGTCAATAAATAAGGATACCCGAAATATTATCCAAATCTGAACCCGAACGAGATGGGTTTACCCGAGCTAAACAGATATGGATTTGGTTATGAGTATAAAAAATAAAAATCCGACGGATATGGGTACCGGTATGAATTTTTTGTATACCCGATCCGAACCCGAACCCGAATCTGGATAAATTATATATATATTATTTATTTATTTATATAAGATATAAAATATATAAAATATTATAGTAAAATATTTAATTATGTTTATTTATAAGATATGAATGTATTTTGATTGTATTTTATTGTATTTTGAAATTTTGATTTTACTATAATATATTATGAAATATGGTAAAAAAAATTTATTATTTTGGGTTCGGGTTTTCGGATTCGGGTTTTCGGGTTTGAGTTCGGGTTCGGGTTCGGGTTCAGGTTTCGGGTTTTTGGTCGGGTCCGAATATGGGTATGAATTTTTAAAACCCGTCGAGTTCGGTTCGGAATCGGGGTTTTAAAAACCTGATCCAAACCCGACCCGTTGACATCCCTATAAGGGGGTTATCCCCTCCTTTATACAATTATACCTAAACATGATTTTGGGGATGGGAACAAGTTGTTCCCACCCAACCACGGTACACGGCCCTTGTAGTTGTTTCCACCCTTGTTCCCATAATTGTTTAAATTTTTAAAATTTTAAATTTTAAAGATTATAATTTAAAATTTGAAATTTGAAATTTGAAATTTGATATTTTTAGTTTTTAAATTTTAAATTTTAAATTTGATATTTTATATCTTTTAAATTTAAATTTATTCTAAAATTTAAAATTTAATATTTAAATTTAAAATTTGAAAAATTAAAAATTAAAAATTTTAATTTTAATTTTAAAACTTAAAATTTAAAATTTAAAATTTTCAATTTAAAATTCTAAGTTTAAAATTTAAAAATTTAAATTCAATTATAGGGTATAATATCATTATTTTCTATTTATAACTAATAACTATTCCAATACTCATATTTTCATCTAAACATAGTTTTTTTTTAGTTTCAAACATACTCACATTTTTATTCAAATAAAAAAATAATCTTGCTTTTACAAAAATTTATATTTGTATCTATCCCGGTATAAGGTATAATTAGTTATTCCTTATATACGAATCAAACGGAGCCTAAATTTTCATCTTTTTACTATAAGCAGTGTTATCCATACATTCAAAATTAGGTGTAAATTTTATACTCCACCCAGTAGTGGGGTTTTTTTTAACAGTAATCTCGATGCGATTATTAAAGAAATCTATCTAACCAATAGAGGCAATAGATGGAGTGTAAGATTTACTTCTAAAAAAAAAAAGTTGTATAGCTAGCATTTTATTTTAGGCCGTGTTTGGTTCCTGTAAAATGGGCTTGAAAAAAAATTTTTGGCGGAAAAGTAAAAATCCGACGTTTGTTTGCTCGTAAACAAAAAATTTCAGATAATTTCTTTTACATATTCGGAGAAAATAGATGTTTTTTGCTTTTCGCTCGAAACGATCGGAAAACGAAAACGAGAGGAGAATCGTGGCGTTGGGCGTAGAAGGGGGCAGCGAGCGCACGCGCGGTCCATTGACCTCGTGGACCGCATGAGAGGGAGGTCCATGGTGAACCTCCCTCTGGTTTTATATATATATATATATATATATATATATATATATATATATATATATATATATATATATATATATATATATATATATATATATAGAGTAAATTTCTTATCTTATTATGAGTAGTAGGCCCTCTCTCATAAGTTGTTTTTGATGATCGAGCTTAGAATCGACGATCACTCAGATTAAATATGATCTAGAGTATTTAAAACTTCTAGAAAATAAATTTCGTAATTTTTCGTAATTTATTTTCTAGAAGTTTTAAATACTCTAGATCATATTTAACGGAGTGGATCGTCGATCTCTAAGCTCTATCATCGAAACAACTTATGAGTAGTAGGCTCTACTACTCATAATAATAGTAGCCCTACTATATATATATATAACTAGGCTCTTATGCTATTAATGACGTCATTTAGTCAAGTTTTTTATATATATATATATATATATATATATATATATATATATATATATATATATATATATAATTTGGAATACTATCGATAGCCAAGAAGTTGGTGCTATCAAGTTTTCTACCATTAGATCTACCTTTTAATCATTTTCACCGTTAGATTATGCTATTCAACCAACCACTTACTAAGGGACCCACATCATCCTAACCATCCAGTTCTCAATCCAAGTGTTAAAATATCAATAGCACAAATAGTTTTGTCTTATTGATAGTATTCCAAATAGTTATATATATATATATATATATATATATGCTACTATACTATCAATAGTACCAAGCCCTTGGTACTATTGAGTTTTAGGCCGTTGGATGAAAGGATGAACGGTTAGGATGATAGTGGTCCCCTAGGGACGAGTAGGTTGTTGGTTTAATAGTATAATCTAAGTGAAATGATTAAAGGGTAGATCTAACGATAGAAAACTCAATAGTACCAAGGGCTTGGTACTAGTAAGACTCTATATATATATATGGGATAATTGCCTATATACCCCTAAATGCGTCCGAAAATATCCGATCTACTTCTACTTTTTTTTTCATTCTAAAATGCCCCTCATACGTTCCACCGTTATTGCAAAATACCCCCAGCTTATCTCATGTTAAGTTAATCCGGGTTAAACGTGAGTTAAATATCTACCACGATTAAAAAAAATTAAAATACCAATTTTGCCCTTAACTTAAGGGCAAATAAGAAAGGTTGGTGACGGTAGAGGTGTATATTGGAAAAAACTAATAGTTGATATACTTTTGTACCCTTGACTTTAAGGGCAAATAAGAAAAACGGTGATGGTAGAAGGGTATATTTGAAAAGGGCAAAATAGTAATTTTACAGAGATAACAGAGTTACTTAACAGATTTTAACTCTACGGGTATATTAGAAATAGGTTGGAACGTAGGAGGGGTATTTTCAATATTAGCCTTCTAAGAGGGATAAATTAAAAAATCGAAAACTTTTCGGGAGTATATAAACGATTGCTCATATATATATATATATATATATATATATATATATATATATATATATATATATATATATATATATATATATATATATATATATATATATAATTTTATTTATAAATATATATTTATTTATTATATGTAGTATTTTATTTTTATATAAAAATATTATTATATAATATTTTATTTATAAATTTATAATCATTTATTAATATTTCTAATATATTACTCATATATATTATTAATATATATTTATTATAACTTTCAATATATTTAATCTATATATAAAAATTATAATAATAATATATATAGTACATTAATTATATATTATACAATAACGAATATATGAAATAATTTTTTTATCTATTTTTTTTTTCTTTATACCAAAAAATTATGACTGTATTTTTTTTTTTTTTTTTTTCTACATACCAAACGCTAAAAAAATAAACTACCGAATTTTTTTTTTTTTTTTCACAGTTTTATATGTAACCAAACCCACCTTTATAGCATTTTACTTTTCCTATTACAGCATGTGCGAGTTTGCTTTAATGCCATTATTATATGTACGAGTTTACTTTTCCACCATTATTGTATGTCGAGGTTTTTCTATTATAGATAGGCATTTTACTCTTCATATTATGGTATGCACGTGTTTGCATGCTTTGACGCCATTATTGTGTGTACGAGTTTGCTTTTACGCCATTAATGTATGTGGAGGTGTTTTATTTTAGGGAAACTTCAAAAACACCTGTGTGGTTTCACATTTTTTTTATTTTAGTATTCTGTGATTTAAAGTGTATCAAATTAGTATCATGTAGTTTTTCACTTTATCATTTTAGTACCCTGTGGTTTAAAGTGTATCAAGTTAATTAATGTCATGTGGTTTTGAACTTTATCACTTTACTATCCTGTGGTTTCACACTTTATTACTTTAATATCCTATAGTTTAAAAAACCACAAGGTACTAACTTGATACAAAATTAAAGCCACATGGTATTAAAGTGATAAAGTGCAAAATCACATAGTACTATTTTGATACTCTTTAAACCACAGAATACTAAAGTGATAAAATGAGAAACCACAGGATACTAATTTGATGCATTTTAAATCACAGAGTACTAAAGTGAAAAAAATTGAAACTACGCTAGAGGTTTTTAAAGTTTTCCCTTTATTTTATTCTGAAAGGGTTCCTCAACTTTTAATTCTTGTGCAAACAAACAAATGTGTGAACTTCTCATTTTCGCAATCAGATTAAATTTTTTTTTTTTTTTTGAACTTTTAAAAATAGTTTGATAGCCCCTTCCTCAACCACACTAATTACAAGGCGTGTTTGATTCGTCTATTTTTCACCCTCGAAGCAGAATCAAAATAGGCAAATTTATTTGTCTGTATTTGGTATATAAAATTTTTATTTCAATTTTAATTTTTGGGCGAATGAAAATTCTCCCAATTATCCTATTTTTTTTTTTTTCAATCCGGCCTAAGAGGCCGGACTGAAATTGAATCCGATTGGAAATTAAATTCGGGAAGAATGGATTTGTTCGGATTAAATATCAACTTTTTAAACTTATTTTTTAATCAAAACGTAAGTTTAAGTTTAAAAATTATATTTATAAATTTTAAGTTTAATTTAAACTTAAATTAAAAATTAAAATTCAATCTAGCATTTCGAATCTAATTTATCAATTTGAATATGAATTTAAATTTAATTTAATAGCTAATGTTTTATTTGAATATTATTTAAAATTTAAATTAAATATATGGATTCAAATTGAATTTGAAATTATAATTTTAAGTTTGAATTTGAATAAATTAAAATTTATTTTTATATTTTCAATTATCTGTTTAATTTCAAATTTTTTTTTAAAAAATATATTTAAAATTTTGACATCGTTTTAAAATTTAGACGTAAATTTTTAATATTTGAATTTTAATTTGAATTTAAACTAATATATTACACAAATAAAATTAGCATATTAATTTAATTATGTTTCTGATATCTATCTGAAGCAAACACCGACAATGAAAATAATTTATTCTGATTCCGATTCAGGTGGTGAACCAAACAGAATGAGGTAATAAAACATTCCGATTCCGTTTCCAGCTTAATTATTTTCATTCCGATTTCAATACCGATTCCTACTTCGGACCAAACACGTCCATACAGTTATTTCGATCACATGTTGCACATGAAATTTTGTAAGACTTCAAAGTATTATTATTTTTTTCCTTCTAGTTTTGATAATTAAGGATGAGAATTAAAGAATAAGGTTAACCTATATTTTTATTATATTTTTGTGTCTTCAAATATTAAAAATATATATCTATATTATGTATAAAAGCACGTATTTTGATTTTCGGCCCATTGACAGACTCATTTCAAAATTTCTCCAACTATTAATAATTTAAATTTTTTTTATTAATCATTTTTATCACTCAATATCTTTTCTTTTTAAGAGAAATATTTACATATTATTTCTATTCTATTTACTAATATTTTATTGTTATATTAACTTTTTAATTTTGATATTTTTAATTTAAAATATATATATTTAAATTTTAGATTTATCAGAATTAAAAAATATATGAAAATATTCAGTGTATAACTATATCTACACTATATATAAATTTTATAAAATAAAAAATGTATATAATTATTGTTGGCAACAACTATTTAAATTTGAGTTAGAATATGACATATATTTTCTAATAGTATATAATAATTAAAATTACTTTTTTAAATTTAAATTTTATATTATAAATTTTTGAATAAATATGATGTAAAATTTTATATTAATTTGAGATAGTTATTAAAATATTCGTTACGTGCATTTGCATGTATATTCAACTCGGGTGTGTGTATATATATAGTGTAGAGCTACTATAGTATCGGAAGTATAGAGGATCTGGTGCTATGTATATATATAGAGTAGAGTTACTATGCTATCGGAAGTATAGAGGATTTGGTGCTTTCGATTTTCTTTCTGACCCTCGGTGTCTCCTCCACCGCCTCTGTAGTAACCCTGCAATATAGCAGTTGAGGCTTGTCGACAGCTCTGGTGAGTGTCGGGACAAGCTTGGGTCGCGTTGGCAAGAAATGGCGCGAAATGGACGCCAAACGGACTCTGTGGGAATGCGAGCGCAGCTGGTATTATGAAAATCCGCAAAATAGCAGATTTTCTACCACTTGTACCGGTACAAATTTTGGAATGTACCGGTACAAGCTTGATGGCTATACCGGTATAACCATCAGGAATGTATCGGTACAATTGCTACGCAGACTGGTCTCGGGTTGCCCATTTGTACCGGTACAAACGTGCATGTACCGGTACACTTTGGTAGGTGAGAGGGCAATTTAGTCATTCTCACCTCGTTTGTATCACCATCCCTTCTTCCTCTCTATATAGGATTGAGAGAACAGAAAGGAGAGGATTTTTACTCTCTCTCTCTCTCTTCTCCTTGTGCTGGACGTGGGTAGTGGAGGAGCTTGGGTGGAGTTTGGGTGTCGTTGACGTCGCGCCGCGGTGCCATTCGAGCGTGTATTCGTTGTCGTGGTGCTGCGAGGAGGCTGGGTGAGCGTGGATTTTCGTCGTTCTCAACGTTGCGCCGGTTCTAGAGGGGTTTTCGAGGTGAGTGATCCATCGAAATCACTTCAACTACTTCAAACTCCATCAATTTCGAGCTAGGGTGCAGTTCCTGCAGAATTCCAGCGTCGACCGTCAGCGTTTCGGCTCGTGTGCGACGTAAGAGCGTCGGATTGCTGCGAAACTTAGTTTATTGGATTCTAGACTTCGAGAGGAATCCAAAAGCCCTATATTACGGATTTTGGTGAAGGTTAGCTTGGTCCCACTCTTCTCTGCTGCTGTTGTTTGGACAGAATTTTGAGCTTTGAGTCTTCTTTGATGCTAACTTTGGAGGAATTGAAATTTCTACACCAGAGATGCATACTCCAACCTAGATTACTAGATTTGGAACCTTGCTTCACCAGGATTGAGGTTTGGAAGGTGAAGTTCGCATTGGAATTGAGAATTTTTAGCTTAAGTACTGATTTTGGGAGGTTATAATGCAAGTTTAGTGTATTGTGGTTCAGATCATTGGAGAGGTGCGGTTGCTGGTTGAGAGCGGACTCGATTGAGTTTCCTGGTGGTTCGTGACTTCCTCGCTGTCGGGGATTAGCTTGAGAGGTGGGTTATTCATCGGTGTTACTCCTGAGTGCATGTTTAGTCGACGTGTATGATTTCAGTTGTTGGATATCATGTTGTAGCTCTAATTCATTGATTATAGCTTGTATGAAATCTGAATTGGGAGCATGATTATTAATTAGATGAATATACATGTTGGACTTGGAACTTGACTTAGGAGAAAACCGCGACTATAACCGTCACATGCTTAAACTACCAGATTTAGCTCTAGAAGCCGTGATGTGATTATGTCATGCAGCATCAGTGCGATGGATACCCGGGGTAGTTTAGATTGCATTTATGCTCGTGCTGGGATGCCGAGCTTATTTTTACAGTAGAGTCTTGGCTGTTTCGAGTTGTCGGGTGCCGTCGGGGTTGACGGTGGACCCAGAGTTCGGTTTTGGTTTCAGATTGTGCCGAGAGCACGTGAATTTGATTGTCAGACCTGTTTAGACCCCAGCTACTTGACTTTGGCTGGTTAGAGCCTGATTGAGCTCGATAGAGATACGCTTGCATACTCGGTTGGGTAGCTCCCTCGAGTGCCACTCCGGAGACGGGCGCTGTGCTATTGCGTTGGTGTCGTTCATGCAGGTTAGACTTGCTCTCCATTGATTGTTAGTGTAGAGGTAGCTGTACAGTCGCAACCAGGCTGGACGGGTCTGTTCACAGTCCCAGGGACGAGTATGATTACAGTCCTCTTTGAGATTGTGTCTGATATGATATTAGTCTATAGATATTTGGATTTAGAGCATGATAGTGTAGTGGCATTTAGCTGTAGATTTATTCTAATTTTTTTTACTATTCCAGCTCCTTTCTGTAGACTTAGTGGGTGGACCGATGATGTTGAGGGCGGCACCCACTGAGTACTATTTGTTTTCACAATAGTTCTCACGCCCTTTTGTTACTGTTGTTGTTGCAGAGTCTTCTGTCCCGGCTGCTGCTCCTTCTGAGGCTGATCGAGGCAAGGGCATCGCGAGTTAGAGCCCTACCCGACGAGTTGCTGAGTTAGAGGATCCACCGCTGCAGGTAGTGGTACTTTTATTTTTGGAGTTCATGTACATACAGATATTGTAACTCGCTAGGGCGAGTGCTTTTGTACCCGGATGTTTTGTATGTATATGGAACTTATTTCTGTTCTACCTGTTTAGTTTCATTACAGCTCTATACTACTGGTTGTAGTATTGTATATTTTACAGACACAGCTACGCTTCGTATACAGGAGAAATTCCTTTGTATACGGCGAATTTGTCGGCATGCCCGGGGAAAGAGGAACCCGGGGCGTGATAGTCTCTGCGGCCTCGGTGATGGTAACGAGGGCGGCGTCATCTCCTCTTCCTCCATCTCCTCCTCCACCGGCACCGGCAACTCTAGGCGATGGTAATGAGGGCGACGCCGCCTCCTCTTCCTCCACCTCCGCCTTCGTCGGCACTGAAGAAGGAAAACTCGAAATGGACCCAAGTGAGGGCGGAGCGGACGGAGGCGATGAGGTCATTGTCGAGGAGTTGCTTGCCGCCCATGAGGGTAAGGGGGTGTTTGGTTCCCTGTAAAAGTGCTTAGAAATTTTTTTTTTTGCTTGAAATTTTTTTCTCATGTTTGGTTACCTGTAAAGAAAATTTTGGAAAGCTCTTTTTACATATTATCCGGAAAAAACATCCGCGGAAAACGAAAACTTACCCTACCAAAATCGCGGCTCAGGAACTTATGTGCATGCCGTCCACGAGGCCATCCTCACCTCGTGGACCGCATAAGAGAGTCCACGGTGGACACATTGACTCTCTCCCCCATATATATATATATATATATATATATATATATATATATATATATAATATTATTTTTTAAATATATTATTGTGTAATATTTTATATATAAATATTATTTATAAATAAATAATAACTTATTTTATAGTATTTGGACAGGGTCCGGAGCATGTTTAGAACACTCATAGAGAGGGCTCGAAGTATGTTGAGTACTTCAAAACTCCACAAGAAATTTTGGGCAAAAATTGTGAGCACGGCTTGTTAGTTGATCAACCGAGCGCCGACAAAATCACTCGGTTTGAAAATTCCTGAAGAAGTCTGAAGCGGCAAGCCTGTTGACTACTCCTATCTTCATGTCTTTGGTTGCGATGCTTACGCACGGATACCGAAGGAGCAGAAGTCAAAATTGGATAAGAATTCTCGGAGGTGCATATTTCTCGGCTACGCAAAAGGTGTTAAGGGGTATCGATTGTAGGATCCTACTATCCACAAGTTCGTCGTAAGCCGCGTGATGTTGTCTTCAACGAAGGGTCCTTTCAAGGTACCAAGGTAAAACAAGATGATGAGGCTATGGTTCTAACTAAGCTCTTTGAAGCACGTGATGAGATACAAGCTGAGCAAGCACAGGAAATCGACGAGACGGTTGATAATCAACTGGACTTGGAGTCTCTGCAATCATCTAAAGACACAAATTCATCAGTGGAGCCATCAGCAAATTTCAAGCATTCTAGGAGGGTCATTAGACCTCTTGCGAGGAATGAAAACTATATTACTTCATTTACTCCTGCTAACCATGTTAGTGCATATGTTGCTGTGGCAGAGGAAGATGTGTCGACTTCATATAAGGAGGCTTGTGAGTCGATCAACGAGGGAAAGTGGCAATGCACGATGGAGGAGGAGATGGAGTCACTTCGGAAGAACAGGACTTAGGAACTTATTGATTTGCCGAAGGAAAGGAATGCAATTGGATGCTGATGGGTATTTAAGGTGAAAATGGATGCGGATGGGAATATGGAGAGGTTCAAGGAAAGGTTGGTAGTGAAGGATTATGCTCAGAAGCGGGGGATCGACTTTGATGAGATCTTCTTACTGGTTGTTTGTCTTACCACTATTCGGGTCATTTTGGCGATCGCGGCGATCATGGATTTCGAGCTTGAGCAAATGGATGTAAAAACAACTTTCTTGCATTGTGACCTAGAGGAGGAGATATATATGTCACAACTGAAATGCTTTATCGAAAGAGGTAGGGAGCATTTGGTTTATCGGTTGAACAAATCGTTGTATGGCTTGAAACAGGCACCAAGGTGTTGGTATAAGCACTTGGATTACTTCATTGTGAGTTTAGGTTTTGATAGGCTAGAGGTGGATCATTGTACATATTTTTGCGGATACGATGACAGGAGCTTCTACATTTTGCTATTATATGTCGACGACATGCATGGTGGTCGTAGGAAATAGTAAGGGCCAGATATCTACCATAAAGACTCAATTAGCTGGTGAGTTCAATATGAAGGATTTAGAAGCCGTAAATTAAACACTCGGGATGAAGGTACTATGGAAGAGAAAGAATAGGTTGGTTTGGCTTTCACAAAAGAGTTATGTGAAAAAGGTTATGCGGCGCTTCAATATACAAAATGCAAAGCCAATTTCTATTCCGTTTCTTATTCATTTAAAATTGTTGGCCGAGCAATCACCAGGTACGGAAGCAGAAATGGTGGACATGGCTCGGGTATTATATTCATCTGCAGTAGGAAGCCTTATGTTTGCCATGGTCTGCACGAGACCCAACATTGCTCAAGTAGTGGGAGTAGTATGTCGGTATGTGGCGAATCCAGATTGTGAACATTGGAATGCAGTGAAGTGGATCCTCAAGTATTTCAGGGGCACTACGAATTTCTCACTATGTTACGGTTCTGCAGGTTTGGAATGCGTCGAATATGTGGATTCAAACTTTGCAAGAGATAGAGACATGAGAAAGTCTACCACAGGTTATGTTTTCTCTATGGGCGATAGTGCTATTAGCTGGGAGTTGAAGCTTCAGTCGGTGGTCACTTTGTCGACAATAGAGGCGGAGTACATAGCGGTGGCACATGCTTGTGAGGAAGCTATTTGATTGGAAAGGCTTCTAGGAAATTGAAAGTGAAGCAAGATGTGGTGGGAGTGAATTGTGATAGTCAAAGTATAGTACACTTGTTAAGTAATCTTTTAGATTATGAGCTTCATTGAAAATACCCTAGTTGAGAGGAAATCGTGGAGAGCTCATGAGAGAGAGTTTCTTATAATCCAATCTACTTCTTTGTACTTTTGTGCTGTATATTAATCGAAGAAAGCATTGAGGTGGTCTTGTCCGTAGACGTAGGTCGACTCATGGTTGGCTGAACCACGCAAATCTTGTGTTCTTGTGATTTCTTGTTTTCTTTATTAGTTTATTATCCTCGTGCTTGTTTTTTTACCATCGTTGGCGATCCCTATATGTCGCCGCCAAATCATCCCGTATTGGTGGCGATCCCTATATGTCGCCGCCATTTCTATGAATTGGCGGCGACAAATAAATGTCGCCACCATATTAAATGCATTAGCGGCGACAATCCTTGTCGCCACCAAAAAGCCGCCACTAATTAAAAATTATATTTGTTGTAGTGGTTCTTGTCTCTTACGTTTACGAAAGATCCTGTTTCCACTGTGCTCATGTGTTGTGTGTGAGTTTGAGGTGTGCTCAGTAACCCCACGGTCGGTCCTTTCGAGGGGCGCAGGTCGGCGTCGATCGGCATTGATAGCGACAGCATTGGTGGCGTTGTCAACAGCGGCGCCGACACCATGGTCGTCATCATTGTTAGAGGGAGTAAAGGGAGAGAGCGAAGGGGAGAGGATGGCATGGGCGAAAGAACAAAAAAGTGTGAAGGGAAGGGAGGAGTGAAGGAAAGCAACGCCATGAGTAGAATATTTTTTAAAGAGGCCTAATCAGTTTTTTTATTCCAAAATTGCTCTGTAAGATTTATATTATAGAGTATTTTTTTAATTTATTGAATCTTCCAAGTGAGCCAACTATTTTTTTTTCCCCCGAAATTAAAGAAATTAACTTATTACTTTGCATTGTTGCCTTTTATTGTGGGGCATCTGACTAGATGATCAATATTATTAAATACGATACGATACAAGGCTCGTGAACATTCTACAAATTAAATATTATAATTTTTCGATATTATTTACCTCTTATTCAACTGGTCTCGAAAATATTAAATTTTGATCTCGTAGGTAAGGTGTAGTAAAGACAGTTTTAATTATTAGATAAATAATATTGATAAATTATAAAAATTTAATTTCTAGAAGGTTCAAATATGGTAGATCATGGTTAGCAACGTTTGATTGTATATTTCAGGTATCTCATCATTGAAAACAATGTTGATCAAAGACTTAATTTATTGGGGCAATTACTTATATACCCCTGAAAAATTTCCGATTTTCCGATTTACCTCTCTTAGAAGGCTATTATTGAAAATATCCTTGCTACGTTCCAACTTTTTTCTAATATACCCTTAGAGTTAAAATCTGTTAATTAACTCTGTTATCTTTATAAAATTACTATTTTGCCCTTTCAAATATACCCTTCCATTATTACTGTCTTTCTTTTTTGCCCTTAAAATTAGGGGCACAAAATATATTTTGACTTTTGATCTTTTTCAATATACTCCTCTACTGTCATCAATATTTCTTATTTGCTCTTAGGCTAAGGGCAAAATTGGCATTTTAATTTTTTTAACTATAGTAGATATTTAACTCACGTTTAACCCAAGTCAACTTTGGTATTTTACAATAACGGTGGAACATATGGGGGGTATTTTAGAAAGAAAAAAAAGATAAGGGTAAATCGGATATTTTCAAACGCATGAGTATATAGGCAATTATCCCTAATTTATTAATACTCCTAAAGGTATATAAGTTCATTTCCTTAATATAAAATTTTTGTTGTTATTTACTGTTTTAATTAAATAAGATTATTTCACCCTAGCTAGCTAGCATAGGAAGTTTCATTGACCAAGCTAGTGACCCAAAAATTCACTCATTTTATATTAGTTGAGATACTCAACCTATATCATAGTAGTTGTTAGATATTTTACAAATAAATATCCTAGTAATGGAAAACTAAAAATGGAATATCTCGAATCTAAAATAAAATTTCAATTAAAAATCTCTATTATTATTGCCATTCGAATATTTTAGGAGTCGTTTGGAAATGCAGTGTAGTTGAAGATGCATACAATTGTAACTACATATATATATCCTATTTGGTTGGACGTAGTAGAAAGCGCATCAACTATAAATAATTTATTTGGTTATATGTAGTCGAGAAGTAATGTTTAAAAGTTTATCATTCTGTATATATGATGGTGATGAGGTTACCTCAAATGAAAAAAAAAAGTATTTTTTTTTAAAAAATAATTAATAAGGTAAGCATATTTTTTGTTTAAATTTACTCTCTCGAAGTGTTGCAGTTGGGCTTCCTGTTGTAGTTTCTACTGCAGCAATTGGAGTTAAATACATCAAACCAAGTACTAAATTTGTATTTATATATAGTTACAAGTGCAGTAGAGTTGCAACTATACATAACCAAACGGTCCCTTAGTGAGAAAGCTATTACCGCTACGAGATTAATACGTAAACAACAGTTCTTACAGAAGCTCTCGGGACGAATATTTTCGTAGAGGAGATGGAAAGATTACAACCAACACAAGTAATTGAAGATTCTAAGTCGATTTTGGCAGGTTAAAAAAGCACAATAATTGAAGATCACTAACTAATGAAAATCACTTAATCATAGATCCATCAATTACAAGAAAAGAAAAAAAAATCCCACAATTTCATATCACACTAAAACTGAACTAAAAATATATCTTGCTAGCTAACCTTTCTCCCACAGGTAGCTAAAAAAATGATTTTGACAGAAGCAAGAAGTGAGCACTGCATGCATGCCTCTTCATTGGCATTCTCCCTCTAGAGAACTGCCTCAGAAAGAATCAGAAACATTAGGAGAGAGTGAAGATAGAAACAGCCCAGGAGGGGAGAGAGAGAGAGAGAGAGAGAGAGGGAGAGAGAGAGAGATTCTATAAGGAGCTCCTTGTAGAAGAGATTGTAAGAGGGACTTTATTGGACCATTGATTGTAACATAAGATGAACAAATCAAAATTTTTCTCTCTTTATGAAATAACTTTTAAATTGGCGAAAACATTTGATTGGTTTGACCGCCGTACTGAATATATATGAGCTAGATATATACCAAGGTTCACAGAGCTCTTATCCTAAGCTATAATTAGTAATAGCGAAGTTTGACTGGAGTAAAATATTTCCACAATATATATATATATATATATATATATATATATATATATATATATATATATATATATATATATATATATATATATATAGAAGCTACTATCAACGAAAAGGCTTTTTATTAATAATAGCGATCATTAGTCTTCATCGAGTTCCCCAATCCAAATAGATTGAGAGATGTGCGGTTAGGATGATGTGGGCCACCTTAGGGTTAAGTGGGTGGTTGGTTGAATAGTATGATCTAACGGGTGAAAACCATCAAAGGGGTGGATCTAACGGCGGAAAACTTGGTAGCAGAGTCTTCGTCTTATTGATAGCATGGCAAGGACTCTCTCTCTCTCTCTCTCTCTCTCTCTCTATATATATATATATATATATATATATAGAGAGAGAGAGAGAGAGAGAGAGAGAGAGAGGGAGAGAGAGCAAATGGGCTCCGTTGCCACCCTTTTTTTTTTTTTTTTTTTTTTTTGATAGAGCCTCCAAATTGACCATCGACACCGTTGAACATGATCTATACCTCTTGAAATGTTTAGAAATCAAATTTCAAATCTTTTCGACATCATTTGCCTAATGGTCAAAAGGTTTCAAAATTTGTAATTTTAATGGTCGATGTGAGGCGCTTTTTCGTTTAACGGCGTAAAGATATTCAAATCAGTTGAATTTTTGTTAGAAAATTTTTTAAACTATTTAAAACAAGATCTATACTCTTGATTTTGATTACAAGATTTCTATCATTATTTTTTAAAGAATATTTATTTTCAGCCGTTCATTTTTATGTTCACTCGATGGATAAGAGAACAATATCGAAAATGTATGAAATTTGATTTCTAAACCTTCAAGTGGTATAGATCATATTCAACGGTGTTGATCGTTGATTTGTAAGCTCTATCGAAAATAAATGGGTGATAACGGGCCGATGCTTTATCTGATAGATTTTCATTAAGAGAGAGAGAGAAAAGTTTCTATAAATATTCTCGCTCAACTCTCTCTAGTCTCTCTCTCTCTCTCTCTCTCTCTATATATATATATATATCTTATTTAGTAAAATAACGAGAATAATTTTTATTGTTTCTGCTTTATCTTTAGACCAAACGGGGCTTTAAAACAACAGTTGATAAGCCTAGCTGATGAGTTGTTAACTCAGTATTTCTAACGTGAGTGAGGTGTAAATCATATACACCTAAAAGAGAGAGAGAGAGAGAGAGAGAGAGAGAGAGTGAGTGAGAGAGAGAGCAGTGATATTCCTTAGCCCAACTCAAGTAGTTAGTGTGTGTGTGTGTGTGAGAGAGAGAGAGAGAGAGAGAGAGAGAGAGAGTAATAGTTTTTTGTCCAAAACTCAAACAGTTAGGGGCTTTAAAACAACAGTTGATGAGCCATATTTCTAACATGAGTGATGTTATAAATCATATGCACCTAAAGGAGAGAGAGAGAGAGAGACCAGTGATATTCCTTAGCCCAACTCAAGTAGCTAGTCAGTGTGTGTGCGTGTGTGTGTGTGCGTGTGAGAGAGAGAGAGAGAGAGCTAGTAAAAGTTTTTTGTCCAAAACTCAAAATAGTTGTGTCCAACTCAAACAGTTATATAGTGAGGGGGGGGGGGACAACTGGTAATAAGATTTTAGTCCTCTTCAAATAGTTGTTAACACATCTCAAATAGTTAGCGAGAGAGAGAGAGAGAGAGAGAGAGAGAGAGAGAGAGAGACTCAAATAGTTAGTGAGAGAGATAGAGACCACCACAAAGTAGCAGTAGTTTTTATAGTCCAACTAAAATAGTAGAGAAACACACAATGGTGGGGATAGCACTAGCATATTATCGTATGTTAATATAATGACCATTCATCAGCTTTTGTGGGTTGCTCCTGCTGGCCATTTACTTAGAATATCCATTATCCTGCACCAACTCACACTTTAGTGAATCCTACTAATTAAATATCCAATGTAACGATCCAACCCGTTGGTGATAATAATCATTGGGCGCAAAATTACTAATTAAATATTTAGTGTAACGATTCAATCCGTTACCAATAATAATTCGTTAGACTCAAAACACCAGCCCGAAATGGTTAAGCCTAATTATTATTACTAGTATCTCTTATATACCCAATTACAATCTTATTTTCATCCTATGACTATTGGGATGTTGCAAGCTCTCCTTATTTAGGCCTTGACATTCTCGTCAACCCACGATTACCAAACGATGTGAGATTTGTCTCGCTAATCTTGTCATTTGGACTCTAATTTAGCCTGTCATTTTGTCATTCCGACCTTAAGTTAGCCTGTCATTTCGTCCCTGACTCAGCTGAGACTCATTTTACACTTTCGACCGGTGATTGATTTTGATTCCAAATATAATGATCGGTTCCACTAGCAATAATATATAACTCATTTTGTCCAAACTATAGGCTTAAAATGCTGAAGTCCAGGTATGTTATTATTATTAGTGTTCATGATCTCTTATTGTTAGGATTTGGTTAGATTTGTAGTTAATTTTCTAGTTGGAAAAGAATTAATATTGTAATTTATTAAAAATAAATTAATATTTAAATATTAATTAGAGTATAAATCTAATTAGATTAGGTTAAATATTTAAATCTATTAGAAATAAATCAATTAATTAAGATTGAATTCTAATTATCCTAAGATCTGGGTACATCTTGGGTGCAGCCTTATATATAGCTCCATATATGCAAATTGTTGAATGAGCCTGTGGATATATAGTGCTTTCTTTGGTGGAGCTGTATCAGGAGAAAGAAAGCCATGGTTGCATGTACCTAGTGTACGGGTGTATGTGAGAGAGAAAAAGAGAGAAGTCTTCTTTTGTGGACTGATAGAAGATGAGAGAAGGGTAGGAGAGATTCAAAAAAAGGGCTCGGTTTGAAGTTACTCTATTTTAGAAGAGAAGGCATGTGTAATCTCGTGATTGTATCAATTTTTGTTGAGCAGACGAGTTTGACTGTATCAATTTTTGTTGAGGAGACGAGTTTATGGTAAAAATTCGATTTGATACTTCCGTTGTAGAAACCCAACAACTAGTACTGGATCCACAATAATTGGTATCGAAGCGGATTGCGAATTCACAATATCCAGTACCAAGGCAAGTACCGATTCTCAACACTTATATATCCAATTACAACCACATTTTCATTGGAGGTGGTACTATTGAAAGGTCACATCCATATGATGGGCCATCTCAAATTTGATGAATAATGCCAAGCATGAATTTCAATTAATTACACAATAGCACCAATACACTACTTTAGAAACTAGCAATTAATTAACCAGTGGGATGAACGAATTTTAAATTTATTTTCTAGTTTGCTTATTTAGTTTAGGTCCTTTTTGCATAAAAAATATTTATTTTCTAGTTTGCTTATTTAGTTTAGGTCCTTTTTGCATAAAAAATCCACTAGTTTTAGGCTTTTGTAAAACTGGGTCATTTTTTTCGATTTTGCAGATTCGGTCCGAATTTTTAGTAAACTGACCAAGTGATTGACCAAGTGATAGATCCGTGACTGGGCCATTGACGCCTACCTCGGGCGCCTCCGCGAGTAGCAGTCCCGCCTGGGCGCCGCGCAAGTGATGGGCACGTGCCGCCTAACAGTCTGCAGCATCCTGGCATGCATCTGCTTCGGGGCCAGTGTCCCCAAGCCTTACGTCCGCGAGATCGAGGAGGTGCTTAAGGATGTCATGATGATGACACCCCAAAGCTCCCGTACTTCCTCCCCATCCTCACCCCGTTCTTCCGTCGTTAGCTCAGTGCCGCATGCACCCTCCCCAGGCGAGCTCCAACAGTTGACTGGAGTGTTCCTGATGCTTCGTTGTTCGTAAAATTTAGCATCTGAGGCTTGTTGACACATCTGGAGAGTGTTGAGACAAGCCGGAGTCGTTTCGGCGCACATTAGATGCAAAATAGACTCGGCGCGATGCGAGAGTGGTGTTCTGACACTGAAATCCGCAAAGTGGAGGATTTCAATGTTGAGTACTGGTACCTGAGAGGAGTACCGGTACCCCAGTGAGATTTCTTGACTGGATGCTCTCAGGTTTGCACGTGTTGGATACTAAGTACCAGTACCTACTTGTCGCGTATCGGTACCGAGCCCGAGTATCGGTACCTAGTGTGCGAGACTGCGGGTTGAGAGGCCGAGTACCAGTAACCAAGTTGGGTACCGGTACTCCAGCTGGAAAAGTGAGTTGGTAAGGGGTATTTTGGTCTTTTTATTGGTGGATAGTATCGCCACCTACCTCCTTCATACTTATCTACCTGAATGGCCGGGAGAAATCGTACACTTCTCCTCTCCATCTCTTTCTCTAGCTTTTTGCTTCATTGGGTCAGAAGGTTGAAGATCGAGCTCGTTTGGTTCTGTACTTTCTAGGAGGATCGTTCGTGCCCGTGGGTCGGGACTGGTTGAGGTGTTAGAGGTTGAGCGAGTGCGCGATTTCTTCTTTTGATTTCTCATCGTTGTTGGACGAGCTCTTCGAGATGGGTTGATATTTACTGAAATCGTCAGATTTTCTTCTAAGTTGGAATTTTTGTCAGCATGTATGATTTTATATGTAGTATCATATTTAGTAGCTCAATTCATCGATTTGCATAGGTTGCATAGAATTTGAATTTGGAGCCTTGAAATTTTCTTTCATGTTGAACTAGGAATTGACTTAGGAGAAAACATGTTAAATACCTACACTGTCATTGTTCGTAAAGTTGCCAGATTTAGCTTCAGGAGCTATTGTATTTTTGTATCACCGCTGTTATATGCGGTGAATACCCATATTAGTGTAGGTTGAGATTACGCTCGTGCTGGGATGCCAAATTCGTTTACAATAGTGTATAGACTATTTTGTACTGCCGGGTGTCGTCGCGGTTGACGATGGATCCAGATTTCTGTATCTTGCATCAGATTGTGCTTAGGGCACGTGAACTTTCGTTGTTAGACCAGTTAGACCCATTTGCATTGACTACAGCCTGTGAGAGCCTGATTGAGCTCAGCAGAGACACGCTTGTGTACTCGATTTGGTCGCGCCCACAAGTGCCACTCTGGACTATGGCTACCTTGCGCCGCGTTATGTCGTAGTAGTCCCGTTTGGACTTTGCTCTCCACCAGCCACCTTTGGGATGGTGTACAATGTAGCTTTGGCAGGCGGGACGGGCGTATCGCAGTCCCTAGTGAGATTGGGTCAGTGTGATGCATTTTCATATTTACAGATAGCCTGTGTTGGTTAGTGATAGTATAGGGGCATGTAGCTGTAAAGTTCTTTTCAGCTTTCCTTACTATCCTTTGCACATATTTTTGTAGATTTAGTGAGTGAGCCGTTGAGGTCGGTGGCGGTACTCACTGAGGATTATTCTGTTTTGCAGTAGGCCTCACACCCAGTTGTTGACCCTTTTTTGTAGAGCCTTCGTCTGCGGTTGCTACTGTTGTGGATTCCGACCGAGGCAAGGGAGTCGCGAGTTAGAGCCATCCATTCCCTAGTTACCAGCTAGAGGAGCACCTATCTAGAAGTAGTTTTGGGTCTTTCTTTGTACATACTGTGATGTTGTCATAGTACTCGCTGGAGCAAGTTAGGTCATAGACTTTTGTATGTACAGAAACCCCTGAGGTTTTATATATGTATATTTTCAGTTTAGCAGCTCTCTACATTTTTGGTTGTAGCTTGGATGTGCTTACAGGTACAGCTATCACTTCGTATATAAGAAAAATTCCTATGTATGGCAGGTCTATTTGCTTGCCCGGGGAAACATGGTAATTCGGGACGTGACACCGACGCTGCCGGCAACGTTCGCAACAGCCGAGTCAGAGACGTCGAGGAGGGTGGGCACGACGTCGACGGTGACAAGCATGGATAGCACGCAGGCGTTGTTGTTGTTGCTGTGTTGGTCGACGGCCGCGGCGGAGAAGCAGAGAGAGGAGAAGAGGCGCCGTTGTTGTTGTTCCTCAACTTCCCAATGAATGATGTATACATGCTAGAGAGAGAAGAAGAGGAGAAGTATGCTGTTTCTCCAAGCTTCTCACGTGGACATATAAGTTGGGGGTGGTTGGCGCGATATTATCAACAACCAAAAAGACCAAAATATTCCATACCAACTCAAATCTGCTGCTTGGGTACCAGTACTCGGCATGCCAGCCGGCATAATTCGTGCGCTAGGTACCGGTACTAGCCGTGCGATATCGGTACTCGGTACTCCAATCGGTCCCGGTACTCGCGAGTAGTACTCATGAGGAGGCACAAACCCGAGAGCTCTCCTTCATGCAATCCCTCTAGGGTACTGGTACTCAACTAAGGTTTCGGTACTAAATACTGAACCCCTGCACTTTGCAGATTTCAGTGTCAGATCTCCAACTCGCACTACGCTGAGTCCGTTTTCGTGTCAATTTCGAGCCAAAATGATTCTGACTCGTCTCGACACTCTCCAGACGTGTCGACAAGCCACTGATGTTGCAGTCAGTCCAATAACTAAACCCCAGAGACACTACAGTCTCTCTCTCTCTCCCTCTCTCTCTCTCTCTTTCTCTCCCCTCCCCTTCTCTCTCTCTCTCGTTATATATATATATAGAGTCCGGCTGGGATACTATCGATAGCACCATGCATTTGGTGCTACCAAGTTTTCCACCGTTAGATCCACCCGTTTGATGATTTTCACCCGTTAGATTAGACTATTCAACCAACTATCCACTTAACCCCAGCGGGCCCACATCATCCTAACCACACATCTCTCAATCCAACGGCCAAAAACTTGATAGCACCAATGACTTGGTGCTATTAATAGCATAGTAGCCTAGTTATATATATATATATATATATAGCTAGAATACTTTCAAAAGCACCAAGGAGGTGGTGCTTTTGATTTTTTAGCCATTGGATGGAGAGATGTAGGGTTGAGATGATGGTGGTAGATGATGGTAGGTGGTGGTAGGTGAAATAGTATTTGATCCAAGAGGTATTAATAATTAGGGAGTAGATCCAAGAGCGAGAAACTTAGAAGCACCAAAGGGTTGGTGCTTCTAAAAGTATTTCCAGCATTTAAAACTTCTAGAAATAAAATTTTATAATTTTTCGACATCATTTGCCTTACGATCAAGAGGTCACAAATTTGACAATTTTTAACGGCCGGTATGGGATACTTGCTAGTTTAACGGTGCAAAAGAATCGAAATGTGTTGAATTTTTGATAGAGAATTCTATTCACTACATAGATAAAGATCAATAACTCCAATCTTGAATTGAAGGATCCTATCATCTTTTTTAGGACGTCGTTCGATTTTGACTGTTCATTTTATGCCCACTTGATGGACTTTATTATGATTTCGAAAATTTACGAAATTTATTTTCTAGAAGTTTCAAATACTCTAGATCATATTTAATGGAGTGGATCATCGATTCGGAAGCTCCATCATCGAAAACAACTTATGAGTAGTAGTGCTCCAATACTCATAATAGTATAGTATCCATGGCATATATATATATATATATATATATATATATATATATATATATATATATATATATATATATATATATATATATATATATATATATATATATATATATAGAGAGTGGGCTGGTATGCTTATGGAAGTACGGAGGCCTCCGTGCTTTCACTTTGTTTTCGATGTTCGGACTTTCGAATCGACGATCGGCTCCGTTAGAGTTGATCTAGAGTATTTGAAGTACCTAGAAAATAAATTTTGTGATTTTTCGATATCATTTGCCTAGTGATCGAAGGGCTCAAAATCAATAATTTTAACTAGTGGTGAGCGGTTGCAAGTTTAACGGTGTAGAAATATCCAAATCACGTGAAATTTTGATAGAAAATTCTTTATACCATATAAGACAAGATCAATAACTTTGATCTAAAATTTTAATGTCATATCATCATATTTTGTAAGATTTTTATTTTCGTTGATTTTGAGCCACGTTGATCACTACTAGGCAAATGATATCGAAAAATCGTAAAATTTATTTTCTAGATACTTCAAATACTCTAGATCAAGTCTAACAGAGCCGATCGTCGATTTGAAAGTCCGAACATCGACTCCATGCTTATGGAAGCATCCTAGCCGCACTCATATATATATATATATATATATATAGACCTAGGCTGGTATACTATCAATAGCACCAAGCTGTTGGTGCTATTGATTTTTTAGCCCTTGGATTAAGAAATAAATGGTTAGGATGATGTGGGCCCATAGGGTTGAGTAAGTGGTTGGTTGAATAGTATAATCTAACGGGTAAAAATAATCTAAGTGTTAAATCTAACGGTAGAAAACTTGATAGCACCAAATCCTTGATGCTACCAATAGTACCCAGTAGGACTCTATATATATATATATATATATATAGTCCTATTTACTATTGTATTAATAGGATAGGAACCCTTGTCCTATCAAGTCGTTTTGAATGATCGACACTCCAAATTGATAATCGTTGAAAATGATCTATGCTATAAAAATGTTTAGAAACTAAATTTTGTAATATTTAAAAATCATTTTCACGTTAAATCTTAAGAGTTAAAAAATGAACGGTCATAAATGAATAACCTTCTTAAAATAGAGGTTAGACTCTCTCAATTCATAATCAGAGTTATCAAACATTATCTAAATAGTATAAAAAATTTTCTATCAAAAATTCAAGCAATTTGGATTGCTCTACACCGTTAAACAAGCAAACGGCTCATATAGGCCGTCAAAAATTGTCGATTTTACGACACTTTGATCACCATGTAAATAATTTTAAAAATTTATGAAATTTAGTTTCTAGATATTTCAAATACTCTAGATGAACTTCAACGACTCCGATCATCGATTCGTAATCTCTATCATCACGGACAATTTGCCTAACCTATATATATATATATATATATATATATATATATATATATATATATATATATATATATATATATATATATATATATATATATATATATATATATATATATATATAGGGTCCTATACTATATACTATTATGAGTACGATCGCCCTCGTATTCATAAGTTGTTTTCGATGATAGAGCTTCCGTATCGACGATCCACACCATTAAACATTATTTACGGTATTTAAAACTTCTAGAAATAAAATTTTATACTTTTTCGACATCATTTACCTTACGATCAAGAGGTCACAAATTTGATAATTTTTAACGGCCGGTATGGGAAGCTCGTTTAACGGTGTAAAAGAATCGGAATTTGTTGAATTTTGATAGAAAATTCTATTAACTACATAGATAAAGATCAATAACTCCGATCTTGAATTGAAGGATCCGATCATCCTTTTTAAGACGTCGTTCGATTTTGACGGTTTATTTTATGCCCACTTGATGGACTTTATTATGATTTCGAAAATTTACGAAATTTATTTGGGTAAATTGCATTGTTACCCCCCTAAACTTTTGGCGAAGTTTTACTTTACCCCTCGAATTCCTAAAATGGACATCTAACCCCCTAAACTCTAATATTTTATTCATGTTATCCCTTCCGTCAGTTTTTCGTTAAGCTCCGTTAACCGAAAATTGACGGAAGGGGTAAAATGAATGAAATATTAGAGTTTAGGGTGTTAGATGTCTATTTTAGGATTACGGGGGTTAAGTGAAACTCGTCAAAAGTTTAGGGGGTAACAATACAAATTACTCGCCAAATTTTTACTATAAATAATTTTTATATTTTTATATTAAAAATTTCTAATTGGCTGAAATGAAATACAAAATTTTTTTTAAGTGTATTTTATAAAACAATGCTTCTAAAAAAAAAGGGACAAACAAGTACTACAGAAAATTAACTGAGAATTAAAATCTCTATATCCGAGTTAGGACACCTATTGTAAATCAACTGTAAGGACTCGAAATTGCGAAACGAGAAACTGGACTATGATTCAAATTGATCAAAGTCAAGTTAGGAATGCCTTAGAGTGATTAAAGGCATTAAGTAAGCTAAAAGTGCATTGGAAATGACCTGTGCTGAAATCGAAGCAGAAACAGAAGATTTAAAATTTTCTGTGAGAAACGGGGCAGATAAATTAGCAGAAAATGCACAGTGTCGAAAAATTATGAAAACTGGAGGGTACGTCAGGATTATTATTATGAGGCTAGGTTTAAAGTTTCATGCCATTCTGACACCCGAAAATGCCCAAAATTGGGCTGTGCATTAGAGGGGTAATTTGGTAATTATGGATACAAGAGAGCTATTTGTATTTGACTTCTCTCTTGACTCTCATTACTTGCACCCTAAGCAAAGGAAATGGCTCCTTTCTCTCTCTCTTTTGGTTGATAGAAAGAAAAGGAGAAAGAGAAGAAGAGGAGGAAGGAAAAAAGGAGAAGTTGGAGGAAACTTTGGAGAGTGAAGTTTCTCTCCTTTGGGCTTTCCTCTACATCAAGTAGAGATCTTCTCAAGGTAAGCTTGGGATTTCTAAAGCTTAGATTTTTCTAGGGTTTTGTGATATGACCTTAGAATGAGTTTTGGTGAACTCTAGTGTTCTAGCTAGTTGCTAGAAGCATGATCTAGAGATCGTTTCGGCTGTTTTTGCCGAAGTTGTGAGCTAGGGCTCCAAAATGCGATTTTGCTAACGGTTAGGGTTTGATCTAGTTTAACCCTATGTTTATGATGGTTTTAGGCTCACGAGCACTCCCGCGAAAACAGTTAGCGATTCCGACGAGCGAGTGCCGAGAAATCGAGCCGGGAGCCTAATCGGCCTCAAATTGCCGTAGAGTACGGCGAAGCCTTCCAGAATTTGGCGAAGTGTGCCGGTGGAGCCTACACGATATTAGAAGGTGGGGGGTGTCCATCCCGAAGCAGCTGGGCTGCTCCCTATGTCTGTATGTGTATATGTATATAGTATCGATCTAATGTAAATTGTCGAGAACAAGTTATGATAAGATACTCTTTTATTGCATGTAGTTCTAGCTAGTGTAGCTGGATATGCTTGACACTAGGGTAGAATACATGAATAAAGGGGAGTGATGACATAGAAACCCTAAAGTAGAAAACTTACATGAGTTGGCAAAAATGAAAGACATTCCTTTATTTGCATGTGATTCTAGCTAGTGTGGCGAGATATGCTTGACACTAGGATAGAATACATGAATAAAGGTGAATGATGACATTGAAACTCTAGTGTAAAGAACTTGTATGAGTTTGACAGAACTAAGAACAAACGACAACATAGATCGAGTGGCATCTAGTTGAATGATAACCTAGATCGAGTGGCATCTAGTTGAATGATAACCTAGATCGAGTGGCATCTAGTAAATGAGAACATTGACAAATGACATGTTGAACTAGAGTCTAGGTGAACTCTATGCATAATGAACTAGAGGTGATAGTTACGGTTGTTAACCTTAGTTGATAGGGTATCCTCAGTTGGCGAGGATTGGATCATACTCACGCAGTCTGTTTGAGCTTGTGGTGGTCGCTCCACACAAGCAGTGCACTCCGGAGTTGTCACACGAGCGGGGTAGCTAACCGGGTGGGATACGAGCGGGGTAGCTCCTCACCCATTGAATTTGGGAGGTGAGTCGGGCGAAGGCGGGGTAGCTCTTCACCTGTGAGATTTGAGCGGGGTAGCTCTTCACCTATTAGATTTGAGCGGGGTAGCTCATCACTGGGAGATTTGAGACATCAGTAGAGGCGAAAGGCGGGGTAGCCCTTCACCTCTTCACCTACTAGATTTGTAGTGTGAGTACCATGAGATTTGAGATCTTAGGCGGGGTAGCCTAGTGGATTGGGTAACGAAAGAATATGTTTCCTGTTAAACACAGTAGTGTGATAGTTTCCTTTATGCTAATTAGCATGTTTACTTATGTTGTTTAACATAGTAGAGATATTGATAACATGCTTTACTGCTTTCCATATAAATATCTATCTGTGCATACCTATGCCCGTATGGACCTAGTGGGGAGATCGGTGGAGTCGGCGGCCGAACCCACTGGGAACTAAGGAAGTTAGTTCTCACCCCACCACTATTACAGGCCTAGCGCGAGTACCCAGGGCGAGGAGCGTGGCAAGGGCATAGCGCCCTAGTCCGAGGTAGCGGCCACCTATGGTATTAGAACCACCGACATGTGTATGAGTGTAGATGATGTATAGGTGTGAGACTGTGGAATGTATATGTTATTTTGCAAGTTAAAGTTGAAACTTGTTGTAAATGATGTTTGGGACGTTAATGTAATAGCTAAGTATTTCTCTCTTTTATACTTGTATGAATTTACTCGTATCGCTTGCTCTTGTATGGTTGCACTCTTAGTGCTTTGTTTAGTCATGAATGAAATAAATTCTCGCTCTTGTACATGACTCGTTTATTGAGCCTTGGGCGGGCAGGAGAGGTGCTGTCCGTCCGGCGTCTGTTTGACGTGCCGTGCCGACCAAATTGGCGGTCGCGGGGCGTGACATCAACCATATTAGTGTGAGACCCCAGATAGTCCTATATATGAGATATAATAGGGCTAAACTCTTAACCCGGCTTAAGCATTTTGGGTGGTGGCTAGACCGAAGAGGTTAAGAGAGTTAAGCGTGCTAGGACGGGAGTAGTCCTAAGATGGGTGACCCCCTGGGAAGTTGGGGCGTCACAGATGGTATCAGAGCCAAGTACTAGCCGAAAGTGTGAGATGAGTCTCGGCTGAGCCGGGAGTGCGGATGACGGGCTGGCGAGGCAGTCTCACATCGCTGCTTGTGAGTCGGGCACGAGGACATCAGGGTTAAGGTGGGGAGATTGTGAGACCCCAGATAGTCCTATATATGAGATATAATAGGGCTAAACTCTTAACCCAGCTTAAGCATTTTGGGTGGTGGCTAGACCCAAGAGGTTAAGAGAGTTAAGCGTGCTAGGACGGGAGTAGTCCTAGGATGAGTGACCCCCTGGGAAGTTGGGGCGTCACAATTAGTGAGTACACCAGGATAGTAGAGTGTTCGAGCATCGTAGGTAGTTAGTATCGCTATTTCTTTATCTCTAAGCCACTCTAATTTATTTCTTTCACCTTTTTTTTTGAGAGAGAGATAGGTAGCACGCTACCCGCTTCGTTTATTTTATTTAGAAATAAACTTATCTAGAAATGAGAATCAACTAGGATTTGAACTAGGGTCTGGGGTACCAACGACCAAGCCTTTTGCCACTTGCTCTAGGGACAGTCGGTCTTTAACTTTTATTTTATTACAATAAAATGTAGGATAAATTATGGTATAATTTATTTTAGGATAAAAAATATATATAAATTCAAGATTACTAACTTGAGAATTAGTAGTCAATCCATAAGTAACATATTATAATAAAATAATTTATAGTCAAGAGTCCCTAAGGAGTAAATTGCACCGCTACCTCCTGAACTTTTGGCGAATTTCACTTAACCCCCAAACTCCTAAAATATACATTTAACACCCTAAAATCTAATATTTCATTCGTTTTACCCATTCCGTCAGTTATCGATTAACGGAGCTTAACAGAAAACTGACGGAAGGGGTAACATGAACGAAATATTAGAGCTTAGGGGGTTAGATGTCCATTTTTAGAAGTTCGAGGGATAAAGTGAAACTTAGCCAAAAGTTCAGGGAGTAACAATGCAATTTACCCAAATTTATTTTCTAGAAGTTTCAAATGCTCTAGATCATATTTAACAGAGTGGATCGTCGATTCGGAAGCTCCATCATCGAAAACAACTTATGAGTAGTAGGGCTCCAATACTCATAATAGTATAGTAGCCATGGCCTATATATATATATATATAGAGTGGAGCTAGAATACTTTTAGAAGCACCAAGCCCTTGGTGCTTTTAAGTTTTTAACCCTTGATCCACTCCTTAGTTACTAATATCCATTGGATCAAACACTATTTCACCTACCACCACCTACCACTATCATCTCATCCTCACATCTCTCCATCCAAGGACTAAAAACTCTAAAGCACCACCTACTTGGTACTTCTAAAAGTATCATAGCTCAACTATATATATATATATATATATATATATATATATATATATATATATATATATAGAGTCCATTACTATACTATCTATAGTACGAGAGCTCCCGTACTATAGTGTTGTTTTCGATCTTCGGGCGTTCAAATCAATGATTCACACCGTTAAAACTGATCTAGGGTATTTAAAATTTTTAGAAATAAAATTTTATCTTTTTTCGACATAGTTCACTTTATGATCAAAACATTTCGAAATTGTCAATTTTCAATGGCTATTATGACGAGTTTGGAGTTTAACGGCGTAGAAAAATCTAAATTTCTTCAAATTTTGATAGAAAATACTTTAAACTTTATAAATTAAGGTTTATATTCTTGATCTTGAATTTAAAAGTTCTATGCTCAAATTTTAAATAGTATTCAATTTTCACCGTCTATTTTGACATAATTTATTTACTAAGTAAACGATATCGAAAAGAACTAAAATCTTATTCCTAAAAACTTCATATACCTTAGATCATATTTAACGGTATGGATCATTGATTTGAACGCCCTAAGATCGAAAACAACACTATAGTACGGGAGCTCCGTACTATAGATAGTATAGTAGCCTAATTCTATATATATATATATATATATATATATATATATATATATATATATATATATATAGTAAGGCTACTATGCTTACGGAAACACGGAGGGCTCCGTGCTTCCACGTCGTTTTCGATGTTGTGGCTTTCGAATCGTCGATCGGCTCAGTTAAACTTGATCTAGAGTATTTGAAGTATCTAGAAAATAAATTTTGCGATTTTTCGATATTATTTGCCTAGTGAACGAAGGGGCTAAAAATCAACTGGCCGCAAATAAAAATCTTACAAAATGCGATAATATGGCATTAAAAATTTAGATCAAAGATACCGATCTTGTTTTATATAGTATAAAGAATTTTCTATCAAAATTTCATATAATTTGGATATTTCTACACCGTTAAACTTTCAAACGGCTCACTATGGCCATTAAAATTATTTGATTTTGTGCTCCTTCGATCACTAGGCAAATGATATCGAAAAATTATAAAACATATTTTCTAGATACTTCAAATACTCTAGATCAAATTTAACGGAGCCGATCGACGATTCGAAAGTCGCAACATCGAAAATGACATGGAAGCACGAAAGACTCCGTGCTTCCGATAGCATAGTAGCCTCACACTATATATATATATATATATATATATATATATATATATATATATATATATATATATATATATATATATATAATTGAGCTCCTATGCTTTTAAAAGTACAAAGTCATTGGTGCTTGTAAGTTTTAGCCCTTGTATCAATAGATGTGTGGTTAGGATGATGTGGGCCCTCTTTGGTTAAGTGGGTGGTTGGTTGAATAGTGTAATATAACGGATGAAAATGATCAAAATCGTAGATCTAACTGTGACGCACTGAACTTTTGCAAATTGTAAGGTTCGAGTGTTAGATGTGAGATCTGAGCTTTTCCAGATTTTCTGGAGGGTCGTTGACTGTGTTCCAACCCATGACACGAGTACCGAGGTTTTTGGATGAGTTCCAAGCACTAAAGTCCAAAAGCTGGATTTTAGGTTGCTCTCGGGTTGGAATTTTATGCCTTTGTACCGGTACAAAATGGTGTCTATACCGGTACAAAATGATGGCTATACCGGTACAAGCCGAGATTTATACCGGTATAGATGAGCAGCTGGGCAAACCCGAGGCTCGGGTTTCTTTGTTTTGAGGTTTATACGGTACAAACAGATTTGTCAGATAAGCCGATTTCGAAAATCCGAAGCGCAGGGCTTATTGGCATTTTGTTGCTTCTAATATAGCACCCCAGTCCTTAGGGCTTCTTCCTTGTGCTGAGAATAAGAGGGAAAGAGGTAGGAGAGTTCCTCTCTCTTCTCCTTTGGTTTTCTTTGGATTCTTGGTGGATTTTAAGAGATTAACCCTCTCTTTTCTTCTCCTTTTGCCTCCTAGTGCCATCGTCATCTTGGTAGAGGCTTGGGGCTTGGGATTGGAGCTCATTTGGAGGAAGATCTTCAAGCTTAGAGGGATTTGAGCCTTGTTTAGAGCTCCTAGAAGGTAAGCATCAAGTTCTTTTCCTCTAGTATAGTTTTTGGTTGCCTCTTTTGAGATGAAACCCTAGATTTGGCATATTAGGGTTTACTTTGGGGCTTTTTGTTTTGATGCTTATAGAGGCTAATTGATGAGTTTAGAACCTTCCTTTAGGTTGGTTTGAGGAGACTCTAGCTTGCTTTTGAGTTCTCTTGAGGGGTGGCTATCTAGAGGTGAGTTTTACCCTTCTCTATGTGAGTTTTATGTTGGGTAGTTTCTAGGGCTTTTGAACCTAATTAGTGGTTTTAGAATCTTTGATTAGGGTGCCTTAGAAGGGATCTAGCTTCCATTCGAAGCTTTGTGAGGGATTTTACTCATTGGTGAGTTTTTTCCTGTTCTCTAGTTTTGTTACTCGTTGTTTGAGTCGTGGGCTCGCCAGTTGACTTTGAAACTTCTTGCATGACCTTTTTAGGGTACGAGGAGTCTGAAAAGTGTCGGGGTTGGCGACCCGGAGCGTGCGAGGATCATTGGTGGGTTTGGCCTCACTTTTGTAAATGAAAAAAATATTCCCATTGGAGTATTGTTAAATAGAAAACTCTTCATTTCTATGATGTATGATTTATTTATGAATTTTAGAATGTTTAAAAACTATACCTTGTGTGTAATGCATTTTGACCTCTATATAGTCGAGACTAGCTATGTTGGCAATGCATGCGGTAGCATTCTAATGGTAGTTGGTGAACATGTTGTATCTAATATAATGGACATGTAATGAGGTATTATTGGACTTAGAACTATGCATGACATAGGAGAAAAGCTAATGTCATAAAGCGGCACTAGACTTGGCATCTATTTGTAAAATAGTGAGCTAATGTCATCAAGCGGCATTAGGCTCGTGAATGAACTTGACATAGATAATCTAGTGTCATGAGAACAATTGAACTAGACCGTAGGGTTGCTGGTTACTATTGCCATGTTGAGACATGAAGTTTGGACTTGGGACTTGACTATACTTGTTGCCATTTGTGCTCTTTCGCATATGCTTGTGAGGGTCGCTCCCTACAAGCCGGCACTCCGGAGTTGGCTTTTGTGATTCGTTCGCGCGTGCGGTGTTGAGAAACCTACGGGACCGTTGGGACAGACTCATTCCTTGCGGGGGATGTTGGGGCTACCACGGTACTTAGGTAGCACAAGTTGGATTACTGTGGGTACATCCTAGTGAAAGAGAATTGAACTTGGACATTCAACTATACTAAATGATAATCACTACTAGATAGAGCTTAGTAGTTGGATTTTGTGAACTTTGCTCGAATGTACAGTATACTTGATAATGCTTTATTTACATTTTAGTATACTTGTTGGTTAAAGTAAAACATATCATGCTTATATGTTAGAACTTGGACTTATGGTAACAGATTTGGAACATGAGTAGTGTAGCATTTTCCTTATGCTTTATTTAAAAGTTTTATTATTTCCCTTACTTACCCTCTTTTCCTTGGGCCTAGTGGAGCAATAGTGCAGGTCAGTAATTGCCCATTGGGAACTATAAATTATAGTTCTCACGCCCTCTGTTTCTGTTTACTTTCAGTACCTTCCGCATCGGGGGAGGTTCGGGATCGTGGCAAGGATGTTGCTTCGGGTTAGCGACGCTCGGCGAGGTTGATCGATAGGTGGTTACCTCTCTATATCTTTTGTTTAGAGAGTTGTGAGTTGTACCTGTATTTAGAGAGACCACCACATTTTGGGACAAGTGTTGTATTAACCTTATGTTTATTTTGGTTATGTTGTTAGTTTCCTTTATACTTGTAGATCTCCTACTCTCTACTTGTTGATAGGGCTAGCTGTATGTTGCTCTGATATCTATAGTTTAGTCTCTTGTATGGTTTTAATTCCGCTGTTTTTGGTAGACGCCTGGTATGTGTTGACATATGGCGGGTGCAGGCACGCTAGGGAAAGGCCTGCCGGTCCGGCGTGATTAATTTGGTATCAGAGCCTAGGGTGACGTCTTAGAGGACCTAGCAAACCTTAGGCTGGTTGGACTATAGGAAATAGGCTCGTGAGAGACGAGGTCTATTTGACTTGTGAGCGAAAGTATCTGATTGGGTTTTATTATAACTCTAAAAAGTTGGAATTTGATCGAGGTGTGTAGCTTCTAACTTCGCGGAGGGTTACGTTGGCGGCCGACAACGTAACATCGGGAGTTAGTTGTGAAGCACACTTCTTTACTTTCGCATGATTTGGGTTCCTGAGTGGGGATTGCGATAGCGTGGGTTTTATTAACTTGCGCTTTCATGTTGTTGCAAGGTTGATGCCTATTACTCGCTCTCAATCTGTCGGGGCAGATAACATGGCACGTCTTGAGGAGGTCGAGACCTCAGCTACTTCTGAGTCCAGCGAGGTCCGCGAGCCGAGGACTGTGGTCGTCCTCACCGACCTTGTGGCTCGGCCAGACGGCGGCGGCCCAAAGAGCAGAGGCGGCGCGCCGACAGGACGAGCGGATGAAGCGCTTGGAGGACCTCCTTCTCGCAGCCAGGCGGCCGCCGAGAGGCCTGTGCTCCGCCTCCACCAAAGACCCGAGGTGGTAGCACCGAGGGCGCCGACTCCAGCGCCCGGATCTTTACATTCTCGCGCCGTCGGTGGCACGGAGAGAGGGTGGCGAAGGCACCACCGGTTCGTATACCTCCGTGAGGAGCGGTTTTCCGACGACGGTTGAAGTGGCTAGAGCGAGACCGACCGATGAGCCGCCTCAATGAGTTCAGGAGGTGCAGTCCACGTGTGTTCGACGGCGAGAACGTGGACCATTGGATAGTAGAGAAATGGCTCATGCATATGGAAAAGCTGTTTCGAGACACTTTCGTCGAGGAGAGGGACAGGTATGGCTCGCCACACACCAGTTGGACGGCGAGGCCTATCAGTGGTGGCGGGACATCCAGGAGAACCCGAGCACCGATCTAGCGGCGATGACTTGGACGAGGTTCAAGGGACTTCTACTTGAGCACTATTTCCCCGATAGTGTTCGACGCCAGATGGAGACTGATTTGCGCAACTTGCGTCAGGGGGAGCGGACAGTGGCTGAGTACGAGCGGGAGTTTACCAGACTGCTACACTGTGTGCCTTTTGTCGTGCGGGACGACGAGGACAAGGCCAGGATTTTCGAGAGTGGACTGAGGCCTTCTATCTATAGGCTTGTGCAGTCCGCTAACCTGCGCACATACCGTGAGGTGGTAAATCGCGCTCTCATTGTGGAGCGGGGCGCGATAGTTATGAAGGAGCGGCAAGAAGGCTTGGATCGGGGCAAGGGCAAAAGGCCCGCGGGCGAGGGTGCGAGTCAGACGCACTCAAGGAAGCCGCCGAAGTACCCCAGGAGCCAGTCACGAGGGCGAGGTACTCCACCGCAGCGCCGAGGATCAGATCGACGCCCTGCACAGCGCTGCGTGATTTGTAGCGGCCCCCATCACCCCCGACAGTGCCCGCAGGGTCGGGGCCGATGCTTCTCTTGTGGCCAGAAGGGCCACTTTCAGTCTGACTGCCCGAGGGGATCAGTTCCAGCGCCATCGACGGCATCGACCAAAGATCGCCGTGTTCCACCCGGGGACACCTACCGCATCCTACCAGCCGGGAGGACTTCGCGCGCAGAGGCCGAGCGAGGTCCCGACAGGCCCGAGTGGCGTTTGTATGCCGCCCTGATCGAGGCGGCGGTGAGGATGTCGTTGCAGGTATCATTTTGATTTCCAGCATTCGAGTACGTGCTTTATTTGATACCGGTGCATCCTGTTCTTTTATTGATCGGCTGTTTGCCGAGCTGCATGACATCCCTAGGACACCTTTGTCACATTCGGGACGAGTTGTTATACCTGGACATTCTATAGATGTTCGAGAGTGTTGTATTAGTTGCCCAGTTCAGATTGGGGATTGGATCATGCCCGTGGACCTATTTGTGGTGCACAAACTCGGGGAGTTTGATATAGTTTTGGGCATGGATTGGTTGACCCGGTACTTTGCTACGATCGATTGTGTGAGTCGTACTGTGACTTTTAGAGAGCATGGTCACGAGGAGATTGTCTTTCGGGGATGCCAGAGTTCGCTGTTTGCGATGACTATTAGCTCCTCCCGAGCTAGGCAGTTGATTAGCAGCGGGTGCATAGCCTATTTGGCTAGTATTGCACTCCGAGATGTTGAGGACTCTCCAAGGATTGAGGATATTCCTGTGGTGAGGGAGTTCCAGGATGTGTTTCCAGCTGAGCTACCAGGAATGCCACCTGATAGGGAGATTGAGTTTGTAGTAGATCTCGTCCCTGGGACTACTCCAATCTCAAAGGCACCCTATAGGCTGGCACCAGCAGAATTGCAGGAGCTGAAGGCACAGTTGCAGGACCTTTTTGATAAAGGTTATGTGAGACCGAGCGTGTCACCTTGGGGAGCGCCGGTCCTTTTTGTGAAGAAGAAGGACGGATCACTTCGTTTGTGTATGGAGTATCGTGAACTCAATAAAGTCACGATTAAGAATAAGTATCCGTTGCCGAGGATCGATGATCTGTTTGATCAGCTTCAGGGATCGAGCGTGTATTCCAAGATCGACTTGTAGTCGGGATATCATCAGCTGAAGATCAAGCCTGAGGATGCGTCGAAGACGGCTTTCAGGACATGGTATGGACACTATGAGTTCACCGTTATGCCGTTTGGGCTTACTAATGCCCCGGCAGCTTTTATGGATTTGATGAACCGTGTCTTCAAGCCATACTTGGACAGATTTGTCGTGGTATTCATCGACGACATTTTGGTTTATTCCCGAAGTGATGCGGATCACGAGGAACACTTGAGACTTGTACTTCAAGTGCTTCGGGAAAAGAAACTCTATGCCAAGTTGAAGAAATGTGAGTTTTGGCTTAGAGAGGTGGCATTTTTGGGCCATGTGATTTCGGGATCAGGTGTAGCCGTGGACCCCAAGAAGATTGAAGCCATTAAGGATTGGCCAAGACTGACGAGTGTGACCGAGATTCAGAGTTTTATCGGTTTGGCCGGCTACTACAGGAGGTTTGTTGAGGGGTTTGCCAAGTTATCTACTCCACTCACGAGACTCACGCATAAAGGCACCAAGTTTATTTGGAATGATGCGTGCGAGAAGAGCTTTCAGGAGTTGAAGCTGCGATTGACTACCGCGCCAATCCTAACCCTGCCAGTTGCTGGAGCAGGGTATGTGATCTATAGTGATGCCTCCTTAAATGGATTGGGCTGCGTGTTGATGCAGGATGGAGTACAGAGTGTATTGCTCGTACTTAAATCTCAACACGCGTGCCATTTCTTATCTTGAATACTATATTTTAGGAGTGGCATCAGTTTGTCACCTACGTATTCTCCTACTCATTGTCGTCGTTCATTTAGTTACATGAGTCGTCGTGGCAGTTTAATGAGTTCTCTACAATTCTTTGCTTTCTCGTGAAAAGTGGGTGTCCGTTTCGATGGGCCGCTGGGCCTATATTGGACTCAGAATGCGGCTACCCGTAATCCGTTCACCGTTTAGAGCGGGAGGTTTTCGCTGCTTTGTGAAGCCAGCCTCACGCGGCCCCCTCCACTTTAGGGCCCACTTGACCCAAGCCTCCGCCTGAGTCCACTAGCCCACTCGCCAAATTGAACCGGGCGTGCCCAGCCCCTCGCACAACTGCAGCCTAGACCCAACAACACCATGAAACGTCCTAACCCACCCTATTGCCCCCGCTCGGGTCACAAGCTCTCGCTACTGAGTTCGGCGTCTGGATGACGGGCTAGCGAGACGAGTCTGACATCGCCTAGTGATCGTGGGCTGTGTGTGTGATTGGACTGACGAGGACGTCAGGGCCTTAACGGGGGGAGTTTGTGACACCCCAATAGTCCCACATCGGATGGAAATAGGGTTGTCATTGGGTTTATAAGAGACTTAGACACTAGTAATAATAACTGGGCTTAAGCATTTTTTGGGCTGGTAGTTGGGCCCAACGAGTTATTATTGCTAGTGGGCTGGGTCGTTACATTTGGTATCAGAGCCAGTTCACCAGCTGGACATGTGTGGCGAGTCTAGGCTGAGCTGGCGTCTGGATGACGGGCTAGCGAGACGAGTCTGACATCGCCTGGTGATCGTGGGCTGTGTGTGTGATTGGACTAACGAGGACGTCAGGGCCTTAACGGGGGGAGTTTGTGACACCCCAATAGTCCAACATCGGATGAGAATGGGGTTGTCATTGGGTTTATAAGAGACTTAGACACTAGTAATAATAACTGGGCTTAAGCATTTTTTGGGCCGGTAGTTGGGCCCAACGAGTTATTATTGCTAGTGGGCTGGGTCGTTACAACATCACACAATAAATTTGGGTTTAGGTCGTGTTCGGGTCGGGTTCAGTCAAAATCCATATCCGAATTCATATATATATATATATATATATATATATATATATATATATATATATATATATATACCTGGGCTGGAATACTATTAATAGCACCAATGACTTGGTGCTAGTAAGTTTTCTACCCTTGGATTAAAAGATGTGCGGTTAGGATGATGTAGGCCCCCTAGGGTTGAGTGGGTGGTTGGTTGAATAGTATAATTTAACGGGTAAAATTAATCAAATGGGTTAATCCAAGGGTAGAAAACTTACTAGCACCAAATTCGTCGTGCTATTAATAGCATACCAAATAGGACTCTATATATATATATATATATATATATATATATAGAGTTGAGCTAGAATACTCTCAAAAGCACCAACTCCCTAGCCCTTGGATCTACTTTTTGTTTACTAATACCCCTTGGATCAAACAATATTCCACCTACCACCACCTCCCACCATCATCTCAACCCTACATCTCTCCCTCCAATGGTTAAAAACTCACAAGCACCATCTCTTTAATACTTTTGAGAGTATTCTAGCTCACCTCTCTCTCTCTCTCTCTCTCTCTCTCTCTCTCTCTCTCTCTCTCTATATATATATATATATATATATATATATATATATATATATATATAGGTAGGCTGCTATACTATCGGTAGCACAGGGCCTCCCGTGCTACTAAGTTGTTTTCGATGATGCGGCTTCCAAATCGACGATCAGCTTCGTTAGACTTGATCTACACTATTAAAAGTATTTATAAACTAAATTTCATAATTTTTCGATATCATTTACCTATAAAACAAGTAGTCTAAAATTGAACGGTTGAAAATAAAAATCTCATAAAAAATGATGATAAAAGATTTAAATTCAAGATCAGATATACCGATCTTACTCTAAATAGTGAAAAAAAAAATTTTATAAAATTTTCATCGAATTTGGATTGTTTTACACCGTTAAACTCTCACACATACTACATCGGCCATTAAAATTGTCAATTTTGAGATCTTTTGGTCACTAGTCAAATGATGTCAAAAAAATCTAAAATTTAGTTTTCAAATACTTTCAATAGTGTAGATCAAGTCTAATGGAGCCGATCGTCGATTTGGAAGCCGCATCATCGAAAACAATTGGTTGCACGGAGGCTTCCGTGCTACCGATAGTATTAGTTAGACAAGTGTACTATCGGTAGCACGGAGGGCTCCGTGCTACGATGTTGTTTTCGATGATACGGTTTCCAAATCGACGATCGGCTCCGTAGACTTGATCTACACTGTTGAAATTTTATATTTCTCTAGTTTTATCTTTTCTAATTAGATTTTCTCGCATTTGAAATTTTGTTTTGGAAGGTATTTTTTTTTTATTAAAACAACAATAGAAAAAAAAGTTTCACTGTAAGGATCTTAATTATTGGTTTGAAAAAGATATAAGCTAGCTATAAATTTGTATTTTTATTTCATTGTACGGTGGAATACATCTTTCATTCTTTTTTGGTTGACGTAACCAATTGCTGAACTACATAAATATTAATTTTTTATTTTTATATATTTCTGTTGAGGCCAAAATTTAGGTATGCCGGTCTGAACCACGTATGAGCCAAAAAAATAAGAATATGTGGTACACCAGGAGTCGGCAATAAGGCGCATGAAGGATAAGAAGGCAGGAACGGTTGAAGATTGTGACGTAACTTCCATGAGAAGTTGGTGGAACTTTCATGAGGACTTAGCGAAACTTCCACGATCATGGTTACAACCACTCCCCCACAACTACTTTCAACCAACTAATAATGTGGGATATAAATAGTAACTTTGAAGCCTGCAATAGGGATCTTTCTCCACCCTGAACGAGAAGACCACCTTTATTTCCTCTGCATTTTATCACTTTTCTAGTAGTAGTCTAAATGTAATCTTTTTCTTTTCCGCATTTACTACTTTCCTAGGAGTAGTTTATAATTTAAATTTTTGGAGTCTGTCTGCCCCTCGGGCATCACTCCTGGAGTCTGTCTGCCCAATGGGCATCACTCCATTGTAGACTATATTAGCAGAGTCTGTCTGCCCCACGGGCATCACTATGTTGTAAACTATCTTTGCAGAGTCTGTATGTCATTCGGGCACACTTTGTTTTATTATTATATTAACGTATTCGGCTCTTTCAGCCGACCAGTTATTGTGTACTTCTTCCATTCGGCTCTGTAAGCTGACCAACTCTTGTGTTGTTTGATTATTCGGCTCTTCGGCCGACCTTCCTACTTGTCTGATCCGTACATTCGGCTCACCCAGCCGAACAGAATTTATTGTAGAGGTTTCGAACCAGGCTGATCCGATCCCTCGTCAGCCTAATCGCTTGATCGATCGAAGGGCGTAAACTTCGAGAGTCACTATCCACACCGTTCCTCACTCCGACGCTCTTCTCGAGAAAGATCTTTGATCGGGTCAAGGGTCGAAAAATTCGGCTCCTAACAATTTCAAATATTGGTGTAGAGAAAATTTGTCTCAATTATTTTTCTTGGGCAAGAAAGATGGTAATGATGCAATTTAAAAGATTTAATTTAAATGTTTTATTAGTGCAATGGTGTATCAATTCATTCACCTACTGTTGTACTATTCACTTGAATTGGTGTATGCTTTGGTCTTTAAACATTTATTACAGTGCAAGGTTGTAAACTGTAATAAATGTACATAAGACAACATAAATATGTTGGTCACCCTTCACTCATATAGAATCCAGCTATTATTCTTTTAATTTGGAGGGCGATGGCTTTCGTCCATAGTTAGTTAATTCGTAAATTATTAGTAAATTATTTATACATTATTAAAAATTTGAATAAAACAGTCTGTGCGTGATTTATTTTTAAAAAATCAAAACAAAACCTAAATTTTTAGGTTAGATTTGTTATTCGCGAATAATTCACGTATGCCAAATTATTTGGCCATAAAATTAAAGCACGCAAAATTTTTAAATAAAATTACTTTCTGAATTATTGCTGAATTATTCGCGAATGATTCGTGAATTATTGAAAAACTTTATAAACTTTCAAAATATGTGGATCATGAAAAAATATAAATAAGTTTAGATGTCAGACTTTTTCAATTCATGATCGGAGTTATCAAACGTTAGCTAAACGGCTCACATAGGCTGTAAAAAACTATCGATTTTGTGACCTTTTGATCATTATATAAATAAGTTTTAAAATTTATGAAATTTAGTTTTTAGATACTTTAAATACTCTAAATCAAATTTGTCGATTTCGATCATCAATTTGAAATTTCCATCATCTAAAACCACTTAGGAGGAGGATTAAAGCTTTAGTCTTTCTAAAAGTATAGTTGCTAGATTCCTATTATATATTTGGGGTAATTACTTATTTATCCTTAAAAAAATTTCGACTTTTTGATTTATTTCTCTTGGAAGATTAATATTGAAATTACCTTTTTATGTTTCAACCTATTTCAAATATATTCCTAAAATTAAATTCTGTTAATAAACGGTTAACAATAGCTGTTATCTGTATGAAATTACTATTTTGCCCTTTCAAATAATACCATTCTATCATCACCGACTTTTCTTATTTGCCCTTAAGTTACTGAACACAGAAAATATTTTGGTTTTTGGTTTTTTCAAATATTCTTTTCTTAAATCATCAATATTTCTTATTTGTTCTTAAGTTTTATTTATTTATTTATTTTTTGAGAGATAGGTAGCACGCTATCCGTCTCGTTTATTTCATTTAGAAATAAACTTAGCTAGAAATGTGAATTAACTAGGATTCGAATTAGGGTCTCGGATACCAACCACCAAGCCCTTTGCCACTTGCTCTAGGGATGGTCAGTATATTTGTTCTTAAGTTAAGGACGAAATGGATACTTTGATTATTTTTTTTTTTTTAACTCTGGTAAATATTTAACTCAATATGAGGGATATAATTGAAAGAAAAAGAGTAAAAATAAATAAGATATTTTCGAAATTTTGAGGGGTATATAAGGCAATTATCCCTATATATTTATTTATATAAGAATCGTTGGATTTCTATTGGAGTTCCATGGTTCAATCCCCAGTGGTATTCAAACTCGGCATATGGACCGGGTTTATGCAAAGCTACGAACATGCATTGGGATAGGAGCCCCTGGATGGTGGGGCCAATCAATTTTAGCAAATTAAATGGTGGCATAACGTACGTACGTACGAACATTTGAACACGTAAGCGCGCGGTTAGTTTCCTAGGAGCAACGGCATTAAATATTTGATATTTAATGAAAGAGATTTTTTTATTGAAAGAAAATAGAAGAGATTCTGTCTGATGCAACAACAATATAAAAATATTTTGTCAGAAATTTTATACCTTTTTTTATGATTAAATTACATCAAAACCTTCGTTTAAAATTCGATTTTTCATTTTTTTCTCACTGTCACTAAAAAAAATCTATACTTTACTTTTTTGTAAAATAAAAAATATTTACAGGAGGGTACAGTGTGAACTGTGATGATAAAATAATCATTTTATCTCTCACTATTTTCGTCTCCTCCCTCATTTTTCTCATCCGCCACCTTAATCGGTTGCTGTTCGCGCTTGGATCGGTCGTGGTTTCTCTCCATTTTCTTCCTCACCTGCTCTCCTTCTCCCCATGCACCCTCATCGCCCTTCTATTTCGGCGACAGTTGGAAGGAAATCAAGGTGGGTGTAGAAGGAGAGGTAGGTAAGAGCAATGAAAGTGAAGACGAGGCGGCGGGGGAGGGCGAGGGGGTGTTTGTGGGCACGGATGGAAATGAGGGCGAGGGGAGGCAATGAAGGAGGGAGAGGCGGCGAGGCGGAGGATCGAGAGCGAAGCAACAGTAGAGAGCGGAGGGTATTTTTGGAATAAAAAATATTTTATAACGGAATCCTAACGTATCACTAACTGTAGGGGATGAAGTGAATATTTTTTATTTTATAGGGGGGTAAAATGTAGAGTTTTAACCCACAGGGGGAGAAAGTAAAAAATCAAATTTTGACAGAAAAATTTTCTGTAATTTAACTTTTTTTTATTTAATCTTTTTGAATTAAGGTTTTGCGAGAAACTCTTGTTCGATTAATTTTTTGGAGGGTTTTTTTTTGTTGCTTGTGTTGAGATTCATTCGCATTGATATCTAAAATTTTTTAATCCATATGAAATAAAAAATAATTGTAAAAATTAAATCCTATTTTGTTTAAATTTTTATTTTTGAGAGATCTGGTTAGTCTTAGATTAGCATTGATACATATCGTATGATTTATAAGTATACGAGGAATTTGCAATAAATAATATAAAAGAAAAAAATCAGAATTATCTTTCTACAGAAATTTTCTCTTTCTTTGATTCACTATAGGGCATCGTCAGAAACACTAGGTGTTCTGCGATCGACTCTGACAGCCGATTCGCGACATGAAATATCTGAAGAAGAAACAACGTACTAACGATAGAAGAGAATTTTGGAGGATCGAAAAAGTTCGTAAAATAAGTCAATATAGGATCCGAATAATTGTAACATAAATTCTACAGCGAAAAGATATGTAAAAAATGTATGTGTGGTTTTTCATGATTAATTAGCTCATAATTTCGAACGTGTTGATACCAAAAAAGAATAATCGATTTCGTCAGAAGCAACAATAACATAAAAAATTTTGATCAGAAATTTTATAATTCTGTAATTTTCTCATTTCTTTTTGAAAAGTGTTTTTCAAAAATAAGAGATGAATAGGTTTCACCATCAAGATCTTAATTTTTAGGTAGAAAAATTATATATATATATATATATATATATATATATATATATATATATATATATATATATATATATATATATATATATATATATATATATATATATATATAAGATCTTAATTTTTAGGTAGAAAAATTATATATATATATATATATATATATATATATATATATATATATATATATATAAATTGCGATCTTATCAATAGCACCATGCGTTTGGTCTTTACAAGTTTTCTAGTTAGATCACATGATGATTTTCAGTTAGATCATACTATTCAACCAACCACTCACTTAACCCTTGGGGCCCACATCATCCTAACCACACATCTCTCAATCCAATGGCCAAAAACTTGGTTGCACCCAATGACTTGGTGCTATTAATAAGCATAAGTAGCCTAGTTCTCTATATATATATATATATATATATATATATATATATATATATATATAGAGAGAGAGAGAGAGAGAGAGAGAGAGTCATTTCTTATATTATTATGAGTACGATCGCCTCGTACTAGAAATAAAATTTTATAATTTTTCGACATCATTTACCTTACGATCAAGAGGTCACAAATTTGACAATTTTTAATGGCCGGTATGGAATACTTGCTAGTTTAACGGTGTAAAAGAATCGAAAATTGTTAAATTTTTGATAGAAAATTCTATTCACTACATAGATAAAAATCAATAACTCCGATCTTGAATTGAAGGGTCCTATCATCATTTTTTAGGACGTCGTTCGATTTTGACCGTTCATTTTATGCCCACTTAATGGACTTTATTATTATTTCGAAAATTTACGAAATTTATTTTCTACAAGTTTCAAATACTCTAGATCATATTTAACGGAGTGGATCGTTGATTCGGAAGCTCCATCATCGAAAACAACTTATAAGTAGTAGAGCTCCAATACTCATAATAATATAGTAAGAATATAATATATATATATATATATATATATATATATATATATATATATATATATATATATATATATATATATATATATATATAAAAGATATAAGATGTACGTTTATATTTTTATATTTTTGTATCGTGGAATATAACTCTTTACGAAAGTAACGGATGAACCATATAATATTAATTTATATATTTATTTTTTCAAATATTGATGTATAAGAAATTGTCTTAATTATTTTACTTAGGCAAGAAATTAAGATAATAATAACGTAATTTAAAAGATTTAATTTAAATATTTTATTAGTGCGATCGATGGTGTATCAATTCATTCATCTACTCTCGTACTCTTTTACTTCAATTCTCGTACGATTTGTTCTCTGAACATTTACAACGAAAGGTACTAAACTGTAGTGAATTTAAATGTCCTGAGACCAAAGCGCACACCAATTAATCCAGTGAAGAGTACAAGAGTAGATGAACGAATTTATAGGCCATTGCACAAATAAACTACAACAAAAACGGTCTATAGCGATACTTTTAAATATAAGTATATGTCAAAAAAAAATACTGCTAGCTAAATTACCGACACTTTAAATAGTGTTGCTATATGTGGGGTCGATAGGTTATGTGGGGTCGATAGGTATATAGTGACAGTTAAAGAGTGTCATTATAACCTAAAAAAGTGCTGTTAATTCAACAACACTTATTTAAATATTTAGTCACTGCCGAAACTCTATCTCGTTGGTTACGATGGCAGAGGAGGACGACAGGGAAGAGATCTTCGTCTAGAATTTCAGTGGATTGAATGAAGAGAGAAAGTAAGATGGTAATTGATTTTTCTTTTTCTTTTTTTCTTTTTTGTTTGTAATCGGACCAAATGGGCTGAGTGTGGTGAGTTGAGTAGAGTAATCTTTTATTTTTAGTTGGATTGGGCTTAATTTATATTTAGGATTTAATAGATATTTTTTTAAGTTTTAGCATAAATGAGATATACTTACTCAAAAATGTCACAAAATGTATTTTTATAATCAAATTCTGTTGTAGTGAAAACATTTAAGAAGAGTGTTTTTATCTTTTTGTCTTTTTTGTTTCTTTTTTAACTTGTGACCTGCATATTGCATGTCAATTTGAGAATGGTACCGATTAGTACGTATCTCAAATAGAAATATTTTCATCTTTTTGTACGACGGTGTTGGCCGGGCCGGAACCAGACGCAAGGCGATGCTGACTAGATCACGCCGTTGATTGGGTCGGATGCTTCCTCGGGTACTGGTTAGGCTTCTGATTTGTCCTTGCATACGCCACGATCAAATCAAACGATTTTATTGAGGAGGGATCGACTCAACCGAATTTTATCTCACTTCATTAATTAAAGTAAAAACTTAAGGTATTCGGCCGATCGAAGACTCTAAACATACTACTTTGTAATCATGAATAAACTAATGAGTAGTACAAAACTAAAAGTCTTACAAAAGTTTGACATAGATTTCTTCACCACTGAGTCACAATATGATGAAAATTATATATATATATATATATATATATATAGAGAGAGAGAGAGAGAAATTTGAAATATTATTAATAGACCAAGTTATTGGTGCTATTAGTTTTTTAACTCTTAGATTGAGAAATATGTGGTTAGATGATGTGGCCCCCCTAGGATTCAGTCGGTCGTTGGTTAATTTAAATAATACAATCTAACGGATAAAAATAATCAAAGGGTTAAATCTAACGGTGGAAAATTCGATAGCACAAAATCCTTGTTGCTATCGATAGTACCGGACTATATATATATATATATATATATATATATATATATATATATATATATATATATAGGAAAGAAATATTTTTATTTACTATAATAAAAGAATAAATTAAAATTTTCGCCTTTAGATTGTTGAAAAATCTTTCTAATTTTTTAGTAAAATATTTTTAAAAACAATTCAAAGACACGTTTTCAAGACGACGCAAGATGAACGCAACAAGCTTTAGGAGGTCAAGCGAAACACTAGAAAAGTCGGCGACAATTAGCGCAAAAGATCAATAGCGAGAAAATAGAAGGCGAGGTATAGAATAGGGTTTTTGCTCTCGAGTACGCCCAGGTTTAGATTCATGTCATGCAATCTCGTCTAATATATATATATATATATATATATATATATATATATATATATATATATATATATATATATATCCAAGGTAAGGATCTTGTTTCAACGCGTCAATTCGGTATAGCGCAGGATAAGTCTAAGATTATACGGGATACGGATTTGAATTCCCACAAGAATTAGGATAAAGATAAAAATAAAACCAAACCATACAAAATAAATAAAATAAACTAGGTGCCTGGACCAGACGCGCCGCCACTCGCCCAGCCTGACTCGGGCTCGTGCCATGCGTGCGAGTGTTTAGTCGAGTACATAACTCGCATTTTCTTCCAAACAACTAGTTTGAGAATAAAAGAGTATATAAATAACAACAATATATTTTTAGTTTTCAATATGGAACTAATCCTCACTTGTGGAAACCTTAATTGGGCTCTCAGGCAAGGCCCATCGAGTATTAGGCTACCCAAGAGGTCTAATAAGTTTTAAATCATCAAAAAAAAACCCAATAAAATGAAATAAGACTTGGAAATGAGATTAATTGCAAAGTACTAATTTTATTCCTTTGAGAGGGGGGGTGAGTATCCTCACATTAATGAATTAGAATAATCATAAAATTTTTAATCCAGCAAACTTTTTTTTTTTCCTCCTCACTTGTCAGCTAGTTGTTTCCATTTTCTTTTACTTTGTAACCTCATATCTTTCTATAATCTTATCTTTCTCGCTCTAAACTTAAACACTTTTCTCTCTCTAGCCGTATCTCTGTCTCTTCTACCAACCTTGCATTGATTCTTCTCTCTCCCTATTTCTTTAATTATGCACTCTCTCTAACCTATTCTGTCTTTCCCTCTCTCTAAATATCTCAACTCTCTCACTCCCTCCAACCTCAAATCTTTCTCTAAACCGAGCTCTCCCTCACTTTTTATCTTTCTACATCTTTCTATCTCAACTCTCTCTCTTTAATCTCAAATTTCTCTCTCTTTCTCTCTCCCTCTCTCTCTTTCTCTCTCCAAGCTAAACTCTCTGAAAAATGTATATTAGCTAGCTACTTTTATTAATTACTATTTGGTTATTAATATCTTACCCAATTTTTTTTAAAAAAAATGTTGACATTTCTGCTAGCATTTGAAATTAGCTAACAAAATAAATACATTAATTTTATATTTTTTGCTATTTTAAATAATATGACTGTGCGAACCTAACACAAAAATATCACATTCTTAGTAATAAAATGAGTAGGAGTCAAATCTTTGGAAATCTTTTTATTCCTGATAACATTTCATAATAGAAACCAAATGCGCACTATAAATCATAAACTTAGGGTGGATAATGAAATATGTTACGACCTTCCGAAAGTGTCATAAGGGAGAAGTCCTATCCTCTCGACTCCAAATGCCGTACTTGGGGAAATCCAATCTTCCTTGACTTCAATAGCCTACTGATTGGAGGGAAGTCTGATCCCCCTCGAGTCTTCGACTCTTGACTCTCCATAAGTGTGTAAATGAAAGGAAACCAAACTACTAAGTTGGTTAAAATTAAAAAGTAAGTGTGTAAATGAAAGGAAACCAAACTAAAGTAATTGAGATAATAGGGTAAGCCAATGACATAATAAATCATTGTGGCATATTGTGTGTAGGGATGTCAACGGGTCGGGTTTGGGTCGGATTTTTAAAAACCCGAACCCGAACCCGAACCCGAAGTTAATACCCGAACCCGAACCCGAACCCGACGGGTTTTAAAAATCCATACCCATATCCGGACCCGACCAAAAACCCGAAACCCGAACCCGAACCCGAAAACCCGACCCGAAAACCCAAACCCAAAATAATAAATATTTTTACCATATTTTAAAATATATTATAGAAAAATCAAAATTTCAAAACACAATAAAATACAATTGAAATACATTCATGTTATATAAATAAACATAATTAAATATTTTACTATAATATTTTATATATTTTATATCTTACAGAAATAAATAAATAATATATATATATATATATATATATATATATATATATATATATATATATATATATATATATATATATATATATATATAACTTTTTCGGGTTCGGATTCGGGTTCGGGTTCGGGTCGGGTATACACAAAATCCATATCCGTACCCATATCCGTCGGGTTTTTATTTTTTATACCCATAGCCAAATCCATATCCGTTTAGCTCGGGTATACCCGCCCCGTTCGGGTTCGAGTTCGGATAATTTTTCGGGTATCCATACCGATTGACATCCCTAATTGTGTGTATAATATATATTGAGGCATTATAGTTGTATTTGATCTCTTGCATTTCTATTGTCAAAATAAATAATGCCTATTTTAGATCGAATGAGTGTAAAGTGTCACTTTTATGGTTGCATCCACTGAATACTTATTTCAAGTTCTCATCCCTTAGTTTGTTTATCCCTTTTTAGAGCTTACCATTGCTAGAGAGGCATGGGACCGTGACAAAGGCGTCACAAAGTAGTTAGAGCATGTCGGTGGTCTAGAATGTACTCCTTCGTATGAACAAGAAAAGTTTGAAATATTTTGAAAACTTCTAAGTCTAATAAACCAAAAACAATATGTTTGTAATAGTTTAAATTTAGAGATAAATATTCTGATGCTCTATTGTCACTACAACAAAAACGGTCTATAGCGACACTTTTAAATATAGGTACATATCAAAAAAAGTGCTGCTAGCTAAATTACCGATACTTTTAAAAAGTGTTGCTGTATGTGGGGTCGCTAGGTATATAGTGACAGTTAAAGAGTGTCGTTATAACCTAAAAGAGTGATGCTAATTTATCAACACTTATTTAAGTATTTAGCAACTGTCGAAACTCTATCTCGTTGACTGCGGTGGCGAAGGAGGACGACAAAGAAGGGCTTTTCGCCTAAAATTTTAGTGGATTGAGTGAAGGAAGAAAGGGAGATGGTAATCAAATTTTATTTTTTTTTTTCCTTTTCTATTTGTAATCGGACCAAATGGGCTGGGTGTGGTAGGTTAAGTAGAGTAATCTTTTATTTTTGATTGGATTGAGCTTTATATTTAGATATTAGTAGATGTTTTTTTTTAAGTTTTAGCATAAATGAGACACTTGTACAAAAGTGTTCCAAACATATGTCTCTATAACTTAATTCTGTTGCAGTGTGTGTCCATATCACATGTGATATTCTACAGATTAGTGCATGTTTTCGCGGCTTCTAGCTACTAAAGATTTTTCAAAAAGCATTTTTCAAACTTTTTTAAAGTTTCTTTTTGTTGACACAAGAGACGAATAGATTTCACCATAAGAATTTTGATTTTTGGTTTGGAGAAGATATAAGATGTAAGCTTATACAGGTAATTCACTACAAAAAAAAATCTTGCATTTAAGGACACTTTAAATGATATTTGGCGACGCTTTAAAGCGTCGGCAAAAATAATCCCGACGCTTGTAAAAGCGTCGTGTAAAGAGTCGTTAAATAAGCATATAAAAATATGTTTATTGGCGACGCTTAATCATAGTGTCAATAAATGCTAAATATTAAAAACGCTAGAAGAAAACGTCGTTTAAAAAACGTCGTCTAAAACATATTTTGTTGTAGTGATTACTAAACAACGTAAATATTGATTTTCTTTTATTTTTTTTACTATTCAATTTAAAATTAAAGTCTAATATGATAAGTGAACGACATAATTGCACCATTATTTTAGTCGTCAAGCTTTTAGATTTGACATTTGAGAGCCTAAATTTTCAAAAATACTTTATTTGTCCTCTATAATTTTACACATCAGTCCTTCATCTATCTCATATTTTAAATCCAATACCACTATTTCCTTTTAATCCTAATTGGAGTAAAAGAATAGAGTTTTTTCACAAGACAAGGTTATGTGTGTGTATTTGTATGACAAGAGCAACTACAATGCAAAGGACTCAAAAGAAAGAAAAAAACTGTAATAAATGTAAATGTTCAGAGACCAAATTAAGTATACACCAATTCAAGTGAAGAGTACAAGAGTTGATGAATGAACTGATGCACAATTGCAAGAATGAAATATTTTAGCTAAATATTTTAATTTACATCATTATACTACAATAAAATATATTTTAGATGACACTTTTTACTAGCGTCTTCAATGTTTGACATATACCGATACCATAATTAAGTGCCGTCAATAAATATACTTTTATCAAAAACGGATAAAAATATTCCGACGCTATATTAAAGCATCCTTATATGTTTACTTAATGACTCTTTGCTCGATAGAGTTATTTTTGCCAATATTTTAAAACGCCGCTAGTTTTATTGTTTAAAGTATCCTAAGTTATAATCTTTTTTGCCCCAAGAAAAAAAGAAGAAGATATGTTCTCTAAATAAATATGTTGATCACCCTCCTATTATCTTTCTCTGCACACAAAGGAAAAAAAAATATCATCTTCTCTATGTTCACCATAACATATGCTGTTTTCTTCCTGGAAACTCGAAAGGTCTGCTTCTGAGTGAAGATCTTCGGATCGATGCCGCTATTCGAGGCACTATTGCTACCACTCTGAGGATTGAGTTCTCCTGAGAGGCGATGGCCGCGCCGGTGTTTTCTTCTCGGTCAGCGGGATTATGTTCTCCTTGATCTGCAAAACACTTTGCGAATTAAACCCCGCAAAACTGGAGAGACACTACACTTAGATACATGTGAGTTCAAGTACTGGAAGTTTTACAGAGGAAAGAACAGAAGTAAATAGATGATGGCTAGGAACAGCACAGATTTGATTTTTCGCATAAATGAGTAGAAAATCTATTGCTTCACAAAGTCAAATATACAAGCATAACCACTAGGGTTGTGAAATCGAGCAATCACAATAAGCAAAGAATCACAAAGCTGTCGCCCTTCGAGCCTTCAACTTCACATTTCAATTATCTCTTAACAAGAAATAAGTACATTTTTGAGAATACAATCTAAGTGTTTTTATTTAATAAAAAGGCTTCCCTTCTTTTAAAAAAAAAAAAGAAACTAAGGTCTCCTTTGGTATAGTTGCCCCGTTTTGTACTTTTTTCTTTTGTTGTTGTCGTATTCGACAATTTGTTTAAAACAATTTGGGAGCCGAGAAAGAAAGATTTGTTTTGAAGCTTTTATTTTCTGTGGTCCAATAAAGACCTCGGACGAAATAATTACAAACAATCCACTGTCCACTCCTACACCTTTTGATACCAAACGAGGCCTAAATTTTGCTGGAAATGCAGACCTAACAAAAAACAACTTATGGGGCCAAGACGTGTAAGCGATTGCTTCATAGATTTCGCTAAGACATTCAGAAGGTCTGAAGAATTCTCACACACAAAATTGTAATTCAAAGCAGTAGCAAAGTATGTAATTTATATCCATGCCATTGAAAGATTACAGCATGAAGCATAACAAATATCTGAATCTCTTAAAGGGTCTAGATCTTCTCCATAAAGATTAAAGAGTAAAGATGTTCGAAAAAGCTCTAAGCTTCTACTTTCCTGACCCCCCAGTAAGCTCACTTTCGCTACCTGCCCATCAAAAGCTCCGTACTTTTCTGTTTGCCAAAGACTCCAAAGACTCTGACCAATTGGTGTTAAGATAGAGAAACCGTTCTACCAATAGCGATCGTCAATCCAACAAACCCTAAATGTGAAATTCACAAATGAAGAGAACAGGATATAGCACGATTATTTGATCTTTGACGAAATCCGCTCTCACTAAGAACTTGTTTGGTTCACCTAATTTAGACTTTGGAATCGGAATGTGATGCACTGATTCCGATAGTTGTTCGTTGTTTTAGAGGAATCGGATTGATCAGATTTCGACTCCTATTCCACTCTGGAATAGAAAACGATGCAATCCATTTATGGCTCAATCCGGCTTTGAATTCTGGATTGGTCCATTCCAGAGTAAACCACTAAACACCTTCTCTCACAAACACCTCCTCCTTCTCTCCCTTCTTCATTCTTCTCTTACCTAACCAAAACCCTCTCCCAAAATTCTAGATATATTCCAATTATCCATTTCATTTCCATTCCAATAATGAACCAAACATTTTAAATGATTCGTCATTTCATTTCCCATTCCCATTCCCATTCCAGACCAAACATGCCCTAAATTTTGTTAAAAATCACAAACTTCAGCCGTGTAGATCGATCTAATCACAGAGTAATAACTTGAACTCTAATCACAAGAGCAGAGAATTACTCACACCTCCTTAAGCCTATAGCAGTAATTTACTAATTTACACTCCAATCACAAGAACAGAGAATTACTCATACCTCGTTAAGCCTAAGCCTCTTGAACTCCTCCTGCAACCATACAAAAGTTAGACTCAAATTCTATACCATCAATCAATTAAAAGCCGAGTATGTGATCTACCTGTTCCTTTAGAAGCCTAGCATTTTCCTCTTCTAGCTGGACCACCAAGGATTCAAGCTCCAAAGTATAAGCCTGAGAAAATTCACATTTATTTACCTGAACTCAATATAACTCAAATTAAGAAGCTTAGATCAAACCTATCTTAACTTAGGACATGTTTGGTTTGAAGGATTTGATAGATGGAAATAAGAATCAGAACGATCCATAATTTCTATTGGTAGATTTTGGTTTAAGAGATTAACATTTCGATTTCGATTCCGAAGGGAATCGAATCCCTCCAAATCGAAAACACTAGTTGGTTCATAAAATCAGGAAAAAAATCTTTCTCAAAATCCTAGTTTTTTTTTTTTTTTAAAGAAAAAATACCTCACTTTTTCCATGAAAAACTTGTTTTCTGGAAAAAAAAAATTTCCGCATTTTTCCGAGAAACCAAACAACACCACCACATAGTTTGAGGATCAAAAGTGTAATTAAGCTTAGATTTATTATTATTATTATTATTATTTAATTTTTTTTTTAATAATACCTGCTTCCTCTCCCTCGATCTAGCGGTGGATTCCCTGTTCTTGATCATCCGCCTCTGCCGCCGCATTGCGGCGTTGTCGATCGGATCGAGCACCGGCCGCTTCCTCCTCCTTCCCCGCCGCCTCCTCTCCTCGCTCCCAAACCCTAGCACCGGGTTCTCCGGCGAAACCCTAGCGTCGTCCTCGTCCTCCTTCTTCACCGCCTGCGCCCTCGCCAGGAACTCCTCCAGCGTCATTTGCCCATACGCCTCGTCCTCCTCCTGATCCCCTCCTCTTACGCCGCCGCCGCCGTCGCCGCCGCCGCCATGGATGCTGCGGAGGAGGTCGCCCATGGATTGGAGGGTTTGGGAGCGATCGGAGGTGGAGGCGGGGAGATCCTCGATGGAGAGGGGATAAGGGGAGATGGGGCGCGCCACATCGGAATCCACCGCGGGCGAGGCCATCGCCGCGAATCTAGGGCCTCGCTAGGGTTAGGGTTAGGGTTAGGGTTGTTAGGGTTTGGTCTCTGATCCCTTCTTCTCCGCTCCCTCGCGCGCGCGAAAGGAGCGAAAACCGAGGAAGGAGAAGAGTCAGCGAATACTTCTCTCTCCTCGAGTCGTTTTTTTTTTTAAGCTAAATTACAAAAGACTCCCTTATAAAACCTTTTTTTCTTTTTTTTTCTTTCTAACTTAAAATAAAAATAAAATTAAAAAATAAAAATAAAATAAAATAAAACGGGTTAAGGCATATATAAATATTCATAGCACCCTTTTCGTTTACAACGTGGAACTAAAATCTCACACATATAAATTTTAGCCGGACTCCCAAGCAAAGCCCACTAATAATTATTGGGCTCGCAAAAAGCCTTAACAAGTTTTAAATTATAATAAAGTCTAATAAAATGTAACAATTCGAAGATAAATCCGAGGTGTTTCTAAATCAGAATCCGTTTTTACAGAAAATTGTGATGAAAATTTGGCATTCGATATATATCCGTAATCGAGTTCGCATCTGTAAAAGAAAAAATATGAATGCGAATATAGTTTTGTCAAAAATCTAACCGTATTCCACCGTTTTTACTCCCAACATATGAATGCGAATATAGAATCTCTAAAAAATGCATGAACACGACTTTCTCAGAATGACTGTTTCAGCAAAACTACTCAAAGAAATGAAGTAGCTCTCATAGCTTTATTAGTTTCTTAAATTAAATAAACAACATTTGATGATGATCACTTCTGTTTCTCAAATATGTAGCTGTTCCAAAAAAATAAAAATACTATTTTTCCATAAAATTTTAAAAGGAGGGTTAAAAGTTAAACTACTTTTTTTTAGAAATCAAATATATAGACTTGAAAAAAAGATAATACTTTTCAGTAGGAAACTGTACTTTTCTAGAATATTTTTCTAGAAGAACCAAACACCTTGAGGAAACAAGGCCATGCATAATTGCAAATAATTGCAAAGCAATGCCTATTTTGCCTACCCCATGTTTCAGGCTCAAAAACTTACACACAACTCAAAAGTTGCCTCTCTTTTCAACTAACCTAAGGAAAAGGCAAAAAGAATATGTAACACACAAACTTAGAGAAGCATAAAGAAAATAAAACAATACACAAAGTAGATAGAAATAAGGATGCAAAAGAGATGTACTTCATGGAATCCTGCATTAAAGCATTCAATCAAGTAGGGGAAGTTAAATTCATCTTGTGTGGATAATTATAGAGAAAGAAAGTGCGAAATCGGCGGCGTGACGATCGATCCACTAACCCGCCTTTTAGATCCCTTATAAAGATCGAAATCGGTCGATAGATCGACCTACGAGCTAGATAGGAGACTAGTTACTCATCAAAAACTATGCATAAAAGGAATTCTTGGTCAAATTAAAGTGATGTGGGGTCATCTTTTCATGATGTGGGCAAGGTTGAGATCAGCTTCAAAGAGAGAGAAAGGTGAGTAACCTAGCAATTGAATCAATATTTTGTTCCATGAATTTTAATCTCAAGTAGATCTATATCAATAGATGAATGTTTTCATATATTTGTCGAACTAAACAAAATTCCAAGTAGATTTGCGCGTCTCTTCTCTACATTATTGTTCTCACTTACTACTCGCTTTTGAAAATAAAATCCCATTTTTGATTACTCGATTTCTATGATAAATATGTTCCTCTCAAGTTACATTTTCACACAACTTAGTTATGTAATATTTTTGAAATTTTAAAACTAGAATGATCATTGCTAATTCCTGTCACACCCTAATAATCCCACATTGAATATGAATGTAGATGTGATTGGATATATAAGAGACTTAGACACTAGTAATAATAACTAGACTTAAGCATTTTGGACTGGTGGTTAGGCTCAATGAGTTATTGTTGCTAGTGGGCTGGGTCGTTACATTTGGTATTCAGAGCCAGTTCACAAGCCGAAAATGTGTGGCGAGTCTCGGCTGAGCCAGAATCTGAAAGACAAGGTGACCGACTATGCCAGGCTCTGGATAACAAGGCTAGCGAGACGAGTTTCACATTGCCTGGTGATCTTGGGTTGTGTGTGTGATTGGACTGACGAGACGAGTCTCATATTGCCTGGTAATCTTGGATTGTGTGTGTGATTGGACTGACGGGACTTAAGCATTTTGGGCCGGTGGTTGGGCCCGACGAGTTATTGTTGCTAGTGGGCTGGATTGTTACAATTCCTCAAATTAAGAAGTAAATTCATAATTATTGAAGACAACAAGTTAAAACAATACTATTTAGGCCTTATACTGGCATTTGAGAGCCAATTCAACCAGTTTACATACTCATATAATTTATTAAGAACTTCTCTCTTATTTATCAGGACGGGAGAAGCATCAAACAATTGATCATACAAGCTTTAATGTCAATGAGGAGTACATTAACACTTTAAGGACACAATCCAATGCCGAATTTTTCGCAAAAACGCATATATTTATGTCCGATCCTTCGATCCATACATCATCAAAACCTAATCTCATGATAGGAGCGCTTCTCGAACCCGAACAAGATGCCATTTCCTCTACTCTTGAGAGTTTGGTCTTCCCAAGTGCAATCTCAGATCTCAAGCTCTTACTAACTAGTTACTTCGATACAAGCGCCGAGGCGTCTAAATTTTGTACTCAGCTCTTACGAAACATCAACAAGTATCATTCAAACCACCAATCAATTGAAGAAGTGCTCGAGAGGATCAGCAAATCTAAATCACTTGAACTTGATTCAATTGCTTTCCTAGTGAACCCGGTCTTGAACCCGAATCAAGCCGATTTCAAGCTAATACAAGATCAATGCTCTTCGATATTGCACCGACTTAAGTCAAGGAGGAAAAAAGTGGCAACAAGGATTAAGTTGATAAAATGCATGAAGAAACTTTTGGGGTTTTGTTTCACTTTGGCTTGTGGATTGGTTGCATTGGTGGGTACAGGTATTGCACTGCACTCCTTATCTGGGCTTCTCTCATTGCACCCTTTTTTTTCGTGCTCAACTCGGTTCATCTAAAGAAGAAAATCTCAAACCTAAAGTACTTCAAAACTGAGTTCTTAAGGAAAATGTGGGAACAACTTGATGTTGTGGCTAAAGGGACTTACATTCTACACCGCGACTTCGACATGATGAGTCGACTTGTAGCTCGGATTCATGATGAGTTTGAGCACAATAATATGATCATAAGAGATTGCATAGTGAGGAAAGATGATAAGTGCCATGTTCATGGAGTTGTGAATAAGATTAAGAATAGTCGATGCGGGATTATTCGGAAGGTGGAAGAGCTCGAAGAGCATGTGTGCTTGTGCCTTGCTACAATCAATAGGGCTAGGGTTTTGGTCATGAAGGAGATATCTCCACCATGAATAAAAATGTTGTTCTCTATCCGTTTAAGCTTTTAGAATACAATGATTATTTCATATTCTTTAACTTAATATCCTGTTATATATAAAAATATAAAAATATCATTCTCTACCAACTTAAACTTTTGAAGAATAATTATTATTTTATATAATTTAACATTACTTCTAATGCTGTTCGTTTTTCAACTATTTCCAGTTGAAAGACTTTTTAATAAATGATAAAACTTTATATGTTTTATTTGTGTAAGTTATTATATATTCATGGTGCTTTTTTTTTTTTGAAGCACCATGCATGTTTAAAACTCTTGCTATATATTTATTGAATTAATTCCCTTTAGACTTGAGTTGCATGTCTACGAAATTTTGTTATGAATTTCTCTTTCACTTGTGATTTTAGATTCCGATGCACCAACATAATTCAAAATTTTAGAACTCTTTCTAAACTTAGATCCGATAATTAAGATCGATATATTGGATTCTTTATTTAAAAAATTACTTTTAGTTTCACATATTACATATATATATATATACAAGTTTCTGGGCAATGTTAGCTTCAAATTGTGCAAAATTAAGTGTGAAGATAGAGTTTGCTTTCTTTTTTGTTTTGGATGGTTTGAAAGTGGTTTGGAGCATTTGAGTCAAATCGAAAGGCTTGATTAATTACTTCACAGTGTAAATAAATATCAACAGTGGTAATACTAAAGTCGCGCGCTATCGAATATATAAAATATTATTATTAAATATCTATGATGGCGATAAAAATTATCATCATATATGTTGCTGCAATAAGTCCCACAAATTAATAAATAAATTGGAGGCGTGATATAGGTTCAGCCGCTTTACACATAACTTTTTGTGGCGACAATGGTCGCCACGGAACGATAGAATTTGGTGCCAACATTTATATTGCCACGCCTAATTTGCGGCGTTTTTTTTTTTTTGTCGCCACCTTATGTGATGATATTATAGCGGCAACAAAAAAGTTGACACTTTAACTTAACTAATTAGTGTCATTTTAATTTTTGGATTATTTGCATACACGTCCCTGCAAATATAGTGAATTACAAAAATATTTCTGCAAAATAGAAACTACATAAGTTGTCCCTGTAAAAATCCTAATTTATGCAGATATGTCCCTTTGGTTAACATTCGTTAGAAGCCGAATTCATAAGCATATTATTAAGATGCTCGTTAGAAGTCGAATTCATTCGTCTTTGACTCGGTCAAAGATCCTTCCTCGGGAAGCGCATCGGAAAGTGAAATGGCTACGAGTAATGACCTTCAAAGTTTGCGCCCTTCGACTGGATCAAGCGATTCGGCTGATGAGGGATCGGATCAGCGGAGTTCGAAACCCTCTATTATAGGATCAGATTGGCTGAAAGAGCCGAATAGATAAAATGCACAGTAACTAATCGGGTCAAAGAATCGAATAGATGAAATACACAGTGACTAGTCGGCTAAAAGAGCCGAATGCCTTTATATATTAAAATAAATTAAGTTGGAAACTCATATAAAACAGAGTGTGCCCGAAGGATATACAGACTCTAAAAATTTAGATTACAACAGGGTGCACCCGTGGGGCATACAGACTCTAGAGATCTAACTTAAAAACTACTTCTAGAAAAGCAGTAAATGCGAGTAAAAAAAGATTGCATGTAGACTACTTCTAAAAAAGCGATAAATATAGAAAGTAAAAATATTGAAAATGCAGTGATCTTCTCGTTCAGGGGGAGAAAGATCTGTATTATAGGCTTCGATATTATTATTTATAGTAATATCAACCCACATTACAGGCTTCGATATTACTATTTATAGTAATATCAACCCACATTATGGTTGGTTGAAAGTAGTGGGGGGAGTGGTTGTAACTATGATCGTGGAAGTTACCTCAAAATGCTCTCACCCTTTTACCGACTCCTGATGTACCACGATTTCTTTGGCTCATATGATATACCACATGTTCTTATTTCTTTGGCTCATACGTGAGTTAGGTCGGTATGTTAATTTTTTTAGCATCAACAATGCTAAAAATTAAAAATATGTTAAAATTATATAAAGAACTCCAACAGTATGTTATTCACCAATAGCGCCCCGTTGTTTTTTTTTTTTTTTCTAAATATGCGCCTTTATTATAAAACTTTAAAAATTAAATTACTTTTATCAAAAAAAAAAAAAAGGTTTAATAATGTTAATCTAATTAATTCATTGACGATCTTACCAAATTAAGTAAATTTATTTTTTTAGTAATTAAAATTTCGCTAATTAAAATGCAATATAAGTGTTATTAAGTTTAATAGAATTTTTAAGTTAACTAGATTTTTAAATAAAAAATTAGAGGTTATAGTGTCTTAATACATCGTAATAATAATAAAAAAAAAGAGAAAAGAAAAAAAAAACTTTTAATAAAAAAAAACCTTCAAACGACTTCAAAGACCGAATGTCTACTTGAAACTGACACGCAGTTTCATAATAACACATAAACCAAAATAACACATAATAATCGACCGTTCCTATAGCAAGTGACAAAGAACTTGGTGGTTAGTACTCGAGACCCGAATTCGAATCCTAATTGACTCATATTTTTAGCTAAGTTTATTTCTAAACGAAATAAACGAAGCGGGTATATACCTATCTCTCAAAAAAAATACATATTCTAAAATAAAAAACACCAAACTAAAAGTTCACAAAATAAATAAAAAAGATGGATAACCTCCACAAAAAAAATAATAAAAATAAAAATCTGGTGGCAAAAATATCTATCCTTGGCATCTTCTCTTCCAAAATTGGTGAGGCCCTGGTACCCGCCACCTGAAAAATCAAGAATCATAAAATATTATTATTTTATTTTTATATTCATATATATTTAAAATAAAACATTTTATTTTATTTTTATATTAAAAATAATAAAAATACAAATTTGAGAAAGAAGGAATTTACTGGTTCACTCGCGTGGACTCGCTGACAAAAACAGAAACAGTAAGCTGTGCACCATCGTACGGTCGGATCACCTCGAGCTCTACTGCTTGCCCAACCTTCTTGTAAATTTTTTGAATAACTACCACCAAAATATAAAAAAAAAATAAATAAATAAACCAACGAAGAACAAATTTTATTTAGATATTAATTTTTTCATTCTTGAATCGATGACTTACCCCCAAAAAATTCTTAACTTTTTTTCTATCACATCGGACAATTACATCATTTGGGTTTATTCCAGCAATATCAGCAGGAGAACCTTGTTCAACCTGACAAACAATTTAGTGTGCGACATTAATGAGTAACAAACGGCGAAAAAAAAAAAAAATTTACCTTCTCAACGATCATGCCTTTTGAAAAGTTTGGAAACTTTCGGACGATATGTTCCAGCACATTTACACGTCCAGAAAATAAGTTTGTTACTTCCAGTCCAATCCACGGCCGACAAAATTGCCTATGTCGACAGAAACGAGTTATTAGAAATTTAGCAAAATATTTTATTAAAATTTTTCCACAAGCTAACTACTTTATGAAATGTGACTATATAAATGATTTGGGACGTACCCATATCTTTTAAAATGTGTCCACCATATGGATACTATATTCATGGGCAAGAATGGAGTAAATAGATCGCCAATAAAATTAATTCCAATGACCTCTCCATCGAGATTAAGAAGTGGTCCTCCAATTCCAGACTACAATAACAAAAAACAAAAGAGAATTATAATTCTCACTATAAAAAATCTTACACTTAAGAACATTTTAAACAATAATTAGCGTGACTTTAAAGCGTCGGAAAAATAATTAAATGACTTGTGAAAGAAAGAATCGTTAAATAAACATGTCGGGATAAATATACCGACGTTTTAATATAGCGTCGGAAAATATTTATAAATATTTGATAAAAATATGTTTATTAGCGTGACGCTTAATCATAGTGTCGTGAATCTTAAATATTAAAGACGCAGAAGAAAGCGTCTAAAAAGCAAAAAATTTATTGTAGTGTCTATTGCATAATTATCATGTCCCAACCAACAAATAAGAAATCATATACACGGATACACCTATATATTCACTTGTGACGTGCATGATTACTGATGTAATTGTGCACATGCATGTACATACAGGCAAGAGGACATCACCTTAGTAATTTTACAATTCGCTCTGAAGAGCTCCTTGCAATCAAGACGGCAACAATCGGCACTAAAGATAAAAGAAGAATACAATCGTTAATAAAAATTAAAAAAAATTGATATAGAACTGTAAAAAATCAGTACTATAGATTATTAATTAGCACAATTTGAATATTAATTACAATAAGCTTAGCTCTAAAGGTGTTTTAATTCTAGATGCATAAATATAATTATTGCATCCTAAATTTTTAAATAAATAAACAAATGTTGAACTTATAATTAAATATAGTATTAAGTCGATCACCTGAATATGCCGGGAGCGACCATAAGATCATACGGCTCCCTATGATGGCGGCCAACTGCCACAACCTTGTCCCCAGGAACAAGACTAAATTTGTTGGAATGTCGGCGGCCAGGAGTGGGTCCGGCGGTTTCTCTTAAATCACGAGCAATATCATTGGGACTAATCGGCATGGAATCATCCACATCTCTTAGTATTGCAGTTTGTAGAGAAACTTCCGAACGGATGCGAACTATGGCAATATTGTAGTAAAAGTCGCATCCAATAACGTCTCCTTCATAGGATTTTCCATCCCACAAATGTATAATGATCTGAAAAGAAAAAATAAATAAATAAAGACCTTTTACATACGCATACATAATAGTATGCATAAAGAAAAAATGGAAAGATAGAGATAAAACTAAAATTGCATATTATCAACCTTTATATTATCTGGGACTATATCCTCAGAATTGGACCGTCTTAATAAACTAGCTGTAGTTAACAAAAACACTTCGAAAAGGCCGTCATCGGTGCCCTTGCATTCAATCGTTGTCCCGGAAGCACAGAAAAACATTTCTTCGCCTACAAAAGAAAATTTTAAAATGTGAAATGGTACGCGAATGCTCGGACATGGATGAAAGAAAATTTACCTACAAACGATACAAGACTAGCCACCGTTTCTGAGGATTTCAGAGCTGCTCTTTTCGAATATATATCTAAATCCGCATTAGAGTCATATATCCGGAATGTATTCTTGAAAGTGTTTTCCGTAATCACAAAAAAGGAAGGCCCTGTAAAACAAATATAAAAATAATAATAAATTTAATTCAATTTAAATAAGAAAGTGAAGTTTAAAAATAGTTCAGAAAACACGCCTAAACTAATCTCGTGCCTCCATGGGCTGAGATCCCTCATCTTTTCTTCGGACGAGCGACTATCACTCTGCATAGTGCCTACAAAGAGAAACATTAAGAACTTGTAAGTACGTGGAACCAAACACACCCTTACCGACCGTCCCTAGAGCAAGTGGCAATTAAAGGGCTTGGTGGTTGGTACCCGAGACCCAAGTTCGAATCCTAGTTGATTCACATTTCTAGCTAAGTTTATTTTTAAATAAAATAAACGAAGCGGGTAGCGTGCTATTTATTTCTCAAAAAAAAAGATTCCAAATCCAAAAAAAAGGGAAAAAAAAAAGAAGAAAGAAATACATGCATATATACCACGAGTTCGAACAAGTATTAAACTAAATAAAACGAGACCCGGCCACAAGCTAGAAGGAAAATTATTAAAAAAAAAGAAAAAAAAATTCCAAAGCACCACATAAAATTAAATTGTAGTGTTTAATTAACAATTAATTTAAAGAAGCAAACTTCAAAAAGCTCCCGTTGACAACTTAGACGAACTCACGAGAGAGCGAGGGAGACGAGACTGCTGCTGCTGCTGGGATTCAAAAAAATACTCTAGACAGAGAGAGAGAGAGAAGAGAGAGAGAGAGAGGGAGTAGAAGGAGCCGCTGCCGGCAAGCTAGGGTTAGCAAATCATAAATCAACAGTGTTCCATATATATATACAGGAGGGGAAAACTTCAAAAACCTCTCATGTGGTGTCATAATTTTTTATTTTAGACGCAATTGCTTATATATTTCTGAAAAGTTTTCGATTTTTCGATTTACCCCTCTTAGAAGGTTAATATTGAAAATACCCCTCCTACGTTCCAACCTATTTCTAATATACCCTTAGAGTTAAAATCTGTTAAGTAACTCTGTTATCTCTGTAAAATTACTATTTTGCCCTTTTCAAATTTACCCTTCTACCATCACTATCTTTCTTATTTGCCCTTAAAGTCAAGGGCACAAAAGTATTTCGACTTTTGGTTTTTTCCAATATACCCCTCTACCGTTACCAACCTTTCTTATTTGCCCTTAAGTTAAGGGCAAAATTGGTATTTTAATTTTGGGGCAATTGCTTATATACCCCTGGAAAGTTCTCGATTTTCCGATTTACCTCTCTTAGAAGACTAATATTGAAAATACCCCTCCTACGTTCCAACCTATTTCTAATATACCTTAGAGTTAAAATCTGTTAAGTAACTCTGTTATCTCTGTAAAATTACTATTTTGCCCTTTTCAAATATACCCTTCTACCATTACTGTCTTTCTTATTTGCCCTTAAAGTCAGGGGTACAAAAGTTTTTCGACTTTTGGTCTTTTCCAATATACCCCTCTACCATCACTAACCTTTCTTATTTGCCCTTAAGTTAAGGGCAAAATTGGTATTTTAATTTTTTTTAACTGTGGTAGATATTTAACTCACGTTTAACCCAGATTAACTTAACAGGAGATAACTTTATCTCGCGGGGGTATTTTGCAATAACGGTGGAACGTATGAGGGGCATTTTAGAAAGAAAAAAAAAGTAGGAGTAGATTGGATATTTTCAGACGCATGAGGGGTATATAGGCAATTATCCCTTTATTTTAGTACCGGTGGTTTAAAGTGTATCAAGTTAGTATCCTGTGGTTTTTTACTTTATCACTTTAGTATCCTGTGGTTTAAAATGTATCAAGTTAGTACCTGTAGTTTTGAACTTTATCACTTTAGTATCCTGTGGTTTCATACTTTATCACTTTAGTACCCTGTAGTTTAAAAAATCACAGGATACTAACTTGATACAAAATTAAAACCACAGAATACTAAAGTGATAAAGTGCAAAACCACATGGTACTAATTTGATACACTTTAATCCACAAGGTACTAAAGTGATAAAGTGAGAAACCATAGGGTACTAACTTGATACATTTTAAACCACATGGGACTAAAGTGAAAAAAATTAAAACCACAAGAAAATTTTTTGAACTTTTCCCATATAGGAGTTGCAACAATTGCAACAAAGTCCCCAACTAATTCAAAATTTTAATTTCCCATTTGACGTATCCCCAAATATTTTAGAGGAGAAATTATTATTGGCTGCGTGCGTATTTGCTAGCGATGTATCGCACTTCACAGCATAAACAATTTATATATATACTAGCTAGTGTAGGCACCCGTACGATGCGGCGGATAAAAATTATAGTAAAAATTTACGAAATAAATAAACAAATAAAAAATATAAAAAAAACAAAAAATAGCCATATTTAATTGGTTAATAATATAAAAAATATATTAAAAGTTTTTATCAAGTAGAGAACAAAGAAAAAAAAAATAATATTTTGTTTCAATATCCATTCTTAAAATTCTTTCGCTTCATCTGTTCTAAAATGAAATAAAATATTAATAATCCCACACCATAAAATGTAGTAGAAAGAGCCTTCGCCACCATTGTTGTTAGCGTTGAGAACTATTGCGACGAAAGTGGGATAGTGGGAGAAGGCGAAGAGAAAAGATTCAAGATAGAAAAAATAGGATGACGAAAGATTTATGAGCGATGTACTAGTGCAAGGGCACAAAGAATGAAGAGATGGAAGCAAGCTTTTGGGGGCGACGTATCGGCATGAGGGCACATGCAACGAAGAAATGTGGGCTCAAGCAATGAAGAGATGCAAGAAAAGTGGAAAGCATATGAAAAAATGTGTCAACATTCATTATGTGGGTCCATCACCAACCAATAGGAAGGATGTATTGGACCCTGCCACTATAGCCCAAATTGTTGAGGTACCGTCACGTGGAATTAATTCATGAGGATTAATAGCGTTTTATAGATATATTTGTTTAAAATATAGAAAAACACAATATATATTTTAAATATAATACGGCCCTACAAATTTTAAATAAATATTTTAAAATTTCAAAATTTAGAATTTGTAATTGTAAATTCAGAATTATAATTATAAATTTAAACTTTTTAAAATTTTAGATTTAAATTTTAAATTCTTAATTTAAAATTTTAAATCTTGCCTTAAATTATAAATTTAATATTTAAAATTTGAAATTTAAATTTAAAATTTTTTATTTTAAATCTTCATGTCTAAAATTTAAATCTTAAAATTTAAAATTTAAAAATTCAAATGTTAACTTAAAATTTAATTTTTAATTTAAATTTAATCTTTGAATCTATAAAATGAAAATAAAAATTTAAAGCTTGTATCGAATTCATTAACAATCTTATCAAATTGAGTAAATATATTTTTAGTAAATATAATTTGGTCTATTAAATGCAATCACTAATAGAGTAATTTAAGTTCAATAAATTTCTTAAGTTAACTGAGTATAAAGTTTTAAATAAAAAAAAGTGAAAATACTGACTCTCGTAGCAAAAAAAAGGAAATTAGAAAAAAATTCATGTTTTAAAAGTCTACTTTCAAAATATTAGAAAAGACATCTTCTAATCAAAATGAACATAATGCCCTCCACAACATTCAAAATTTTGACTGGTTAGATGCTTAATTATTAGACAATTTTGTTTCAAACATTAAGTTTAAGACACTAATCATCAGATTGTTTTGATTCAAATTAAGCATAAATTTGTATAAATACGTTGGGGGTACATAGAACTTTACTACTATTGTTTTAGCCCTAAAAAAAGGGATTGAAGTAAATTTAATTTTTAAAATTTAGGAGCATAGACATTTTGAATGTTGCAGAACATCTCAAAGAAATTAGATAAGAAATTAGATCTTTATATTGAGCCAAAAAGAATAGAATTTTATGATGCAATTAATTTATAAAAATAGAAGACTAAAAATTTATGTAAAACTTGGTTAATCATTAAATTTCTAACAATAATAATTAAAAAATTACATATTCAATTAAAACTTAAAAATTAGAGTAACCGAGTTGGCATAGAATCAAGAAAAGTAACTCCTGTATAATTGATTTTGTTTTGGGAATAGATTTTAATTAAAAATTGTAGAGCGTTTGAGTGAGTTTAGAAAAAAAATAAATTTACTAAAGTGGTTTTATACAACCATTTGGAAATTTTTTTTTAATATTTGCATGTAATACTAAATTTTATTTTCTAATAATAAAAAATTTAATTCAAATTAAAAACATAAAATTTGAGATAAATTTTGAATTTTAAATTTTAAATTTACAATAAAAATTTAAAGTCTATTCTGAAAATAAAAAATAAACTTTAGAGACGCGGTTGCCGAATGCTGTATAAATTAATGACTAATAAGCTTTTGTATAATTTATCCAAAAAAAGAAAAGAAGAAAATTTGACGCACAACTGCACACGGAGCATTGCTAAGTTAGCATACATCACGTCAGATTTTTGCTATGAATGTGTAACGACCCAACCCACTAGCAATAATAACTCGTTGGGCCCAACCATTGGCCCAAAATGCTTAAGCCCAGTTATTATTACTAGTGTCTAAGTCTCTTATAAACCCAATGACAATCTCATTCCCATCCGATGTGGGACTATTGGGGTGTCACAAACTCTCCCGTTAAGGCCCTGACGTCCTCGTCAGTCTAATCACACACACACCACGATCATCGTGCGATGTGAGACTCGTCTCGCTAGCCCGTCATCTAGACGTTGTGCTCACCGAGACTCGCCACACATGTCCAGAACCCTCGATACCAAATGTAACAAACTAGCAACAATAATTCGTTGGGTCCAACCACCGGCCCCAAATGCTTAAGCTCAGTTATTATTACTAGTGTCTAAGTCTTTTATAAACCCAATGACAATCCCATTTCCATCCGATGTGGGACTATTGGGGTGTCACAAAATGTGATGAATCATTCACCGCTTTTAGTGCAAAATATTTTAAATTTATCAAAATTTATCTCAATCTTAAAATTAAACACAGATAAGACGGTGAATCATTCACCGTCTTTATAGCAAAAATCCAACGTGGCGAAAGGAGGGTTAGTTTTCCAACTAAAATTTTGATAAAGTTATTTTGCCAATTTTAAATTTTTGAAAATTTATTTTATAAAAAAACCCTCATAATAATATAACATAGAGTTAAATTAGTAACTTCCTAGCAATAGCTTATTAAGAGATAAAATTTGATAAAAATATTTTATGATATTAATTAATAATTTTTTTAATAAAAAAATAAAAAATTAAAGGTGCAAAAAATTAAAAATAGGTTAAAACCGTATAAAGACCACGTCAACAGTATGTTATTCTCAAATAGCACCCCACTTGGTTTTTTTTTCTAAATATGCCCCTTCATTTCGTAACTTTTAAAAATTACTTTACTTTAGTCATCAGAAAAAAATATTTAATGATGTTATCTAATTCATCCACAAGTTTACGTACCAAATTAAGTAAATTTATTTTTTCGGTATATAAAATTTGGTTAATTAAAATGCAATAACTAATAATGTTATTAAGTTTAATAAAATTTCTAAGTTAACTAAGTATATATTTTTAAATAAAAAATTAGAAGTTAAAATGTCTTGATCATAGTAAAAGAAAATTATATATATTTTAAAAAGGGGCAATTGCTTATATACCCCTGAAAAGTTTTCGACTTTTCGATTTACCCCTCTTAGAAGGCTATTATTGAAAATACCTTTCCTATGTTCCAACCTATTTCTAATATACCCCTAGAGTTAAAATCTGTTAATTAACTCTGTTATCTTTGTAAAATTACTATTTTACCCTTTCAAATATATCCTTCAACTATTACTGTCTTTCTTATTTGCCCTTAAAGTCAGGGGCATAAAATATATTTTGACTCTTCTTTTTCAATATACCCCTCTACTGTCATCAACATTTCTTATTTGCCCTTAGGCTAAGAGCAAAATTGGCATTTTAATTTTTTTTAACTGTGGTAGATATTTAACTCACGTTTAACCTAAGTCAACTTAACAGGAGATAACTGCAGGAGTATTTTGCAATAACGGTGGAACATATGGGGGTATTTTAGAAAGAAAAAAAAATAGGAATAAATCAGATATTTTTAAACGTATGAGGGGTATATAGGCAATTATCTCTTTTAAAAATCTACGTCCAAAATGTTCTTTGGACTTTGATTGATAAAACTTCAAAATTGGCTCCATGTGTCACGTCTCGAATTACCACATATTTTCGGACACGCTAACAGACAATTTACTCTATATACGAAGCGATAGCTGTATCTGTATATGTAATCATACAAAATTATAATTAGTAGTATAGAACTGCTAACAGAACTGTAACATATATAAATAAACATTAGGTTCTATACATATAGTCTCCAAGCTATATAGACATCACTCGCTCCAGCGAGTATCTAATATCAGTATGTAAATTAACCAAAAATCAAAACTATCTGTAACCGGTACTTCTCTATAACAGCCACTAGACTGAAAGGAATCTAGTTCGCGACTCCCTTTTGACAATCGAAATCAGCAACAGCAGCAGCCGCGGGCGAAAACTCTGCAAAAAATGGTCAACAACTGGGTGTGAGAACTACTGCAAAAAAAAGTAGTTCTCAGTGGGTACCGCTACCGGCCTCAACAGCTCACCTACTAAGTCTACAGAAAGTATGCTCAAGGATAATAAAGAAAGTTAAAAAAAACTCTACAGTTACATGCCACTATACTATCGCTAACCAACCTAACTATCTGTAGATATAAGTAGGATGCAATCTCTGACCCAATCTCACTAGGAACTGTGAACGCACCCACCCCCGTCTGTCGAAACTACACCAACCACCACCGCGTTGGATTGTTGGTGGAGAGCAAATCCAATCAGGACACTACGCCATCAATGTAAAAGCATAAAGTCTGACTCCGAAATGACACTCGTAGGCGCTACACAACTGAATATGCAAGCGTGTCTCTACTGAGCTCAATTAAGTTCTCACAGGCTATAATCAAAATAAATGGGTCTAACTGGTTTAACAACTAAAATTCACATGTCCTTGACACAATCTGATGCAAATATAGAAATCTGGATCCATCGTCAACCGTGACGACACCTGACAGTTCAGAACAGTCTACATACTGCTGTAAAATAAGTTCTGCATCCCAGCATGAGCGTAAACTCATCCTATATTAATCTGAGTATCCATCGCATACTAACAGCGACAATACAATAGAACCACGACTCATAAAACTAAATATAGTAATTTTCAGAAATGACAGTATAGTACCTAAATATTTTCTCCTAAGTCAATTTCAAGTCCAACATGTAAAATTAAACTACTAGCTTAAATCCAAATTCATATTTAAACACCAATCCATGAATTCGAGTACTAATAAGGAAAATACACAAATGATACATGTCGACGCTATAAAAACTTAAGAGGTATTTCGGCAATTTTGGTAAACTTCAACCCATCTTGAAACACTAATCCAACCATGACGAGAAGTCGAAAGAAGGGAAACACACGTTCGCCCGGCCACCAACAGTGCAACTGCGACGCACGCAAGCTCGAACGGCCCTCCGAATTGACGTCGAAAATTACCCGAGCTCGAGCTACGGCCTCCACCAAGCATATGATCAAATCTAGAGAGAGAGAGGATTATGAGAAAAATTCTCTCTCCGGTGGATAACTATAGAGGGGAGTAGGTCGGGGTGGATAACTACCAACAAAATGACCTCCCTACCCCTCACCAACTCAAATTATAACTGGAGTACAGGTATCCGATTTGGTTATCAGTACTTGGCCTTTCAGCCCGTAAGCTCGCACACAGGGTACCGGTACCAGCCCAATGCCGTACCGGTACACAACACTGAAATCCTGCACTTAGCGGATTTCAGCGTCAGAACTCCACTCTCGCCTCGCGTCGAGTCCGTTTTGCGTCCATTTCGCGCCAAAACGATTCCGACTTGCCTCGACACTCTCCAGATGTGTCGACAAGCCTCAGATGTTGAAGTGGATTAAAATGTGTAAGTAGCTTATCTTTCCAGTAGTTCAGCTGGGCGCAGGAGGAGCCTGCAACCCGAGACCCAATTCTTGCAACCGGATGATGTCACGCCCCCGCCTCGAAGACCGCTACCCATTTGGTCAGGTTCGGGCGCGCCGAGCGGACGCCGGACGGACGGCACCTCTCCCGCCCGCCCAAGGCTCAACAACAGATTGTGTACAAGAATTCACCCAGGAAAAACTAAATTCTAAATATACACAATCAACGAGGGGCACAAACAGTGCCAACAACTAGAGCAAGTAATCCACGAATAATACACAAGTGAAATAAAGAGAGAATACTACTTAGCTATTACATCATTTGTAATCATATACATTTACATCTTTTCTTCCAAAATGAATACAAGTTTCATTCGTCCTCGGTCAATTACATTGTTCTTCCAAAACATAAAGCATCTAGATACAAAAGGGTATAATCTAATGCATAAAAGGAAAGCTACTAATGTAACTACCAAGTCCTCACTGATCGGGGGCGATGCCCTTGCCGCGGTCCGCGCCCGACGAACCTGCGCCAAACACTGGAAATAGAGTGGGGGGTGAGAACTAACTTCCTTAGTTCCCAGTGGGCTCGGCCACCGACTCCACCGATCTCCCCACTAGGTCCAAGTGGGCACAAGTAACAACTAGATATATAGATAAATATCTGAAAGCTGTAAATGTATAATAGGAAATCTATGCTACTATGCCCATAATCCTTTGAAATGAATGCATGCATCATAGTAAGGGGTTTACTAACATGCTAACAAGTCCTTTCCCATGTTCAACGTTAAATGTTCAATGACAATGTTCACATTCTTTTACCCAATCATTGACGAATCCCTTGGGTTCGCCCTCGACTCACATATAAATCCCGTCCTTGGGTAGGAGGCTCTATGTGCACTCAAACCCGGGATCGTCTGTGAACCTCCATGTGGTCCCGATCGTGCGATACTCCGGAGTACTCGACGACATGAATGGCTATACCATCCCGAAACAGACCGTGAGCTTGATCTATCCTCTCCACGTGAGGATACCCTACAACTAGGGTTAACAATTCTCTCGGAACTCCACTATTCCGACCAACAATCACATGTGCTTAGCTTTACTAAGATTTATGTTCACGAGTCATTCTTTCTAGGGAATCCACTATCCCTAAGTCCAACGACCTCTAGTGTCAATACACTATATTAATGCCACTCGATCTATGTCACTAAGTAACACCGAGTCCATCTCTTTCTTTAGCACTCTAGAATCCACGTCCAGACCCAATCCTCACCTATCCATTCTCCTAGCATTCCACGTACACTAGGTTATCACTAGAAAGCATAAGGAATAGTCTAAACATGTAATTCTACGATGCTACATGCAAGAGATGAAATTAATTTACTTCTAAGACATAGAAAGGAGTTCGAAGTATTCGGTAAGGCACTCCCCACCTTCTAAAGCTTTTCTGAGTTGTAGAGGCTCTAAGAAGACCCCTCGGCACTTGCTTCGACGATTTCTCGGCCGCTTAGGTCGAAACGAAGCCCGATCAACCTTGTCTTGCTCCTAGCCATTAAACCGTTCGACGAAACGTGATTCCGTCTTCGCCAACGCGTTTAGACACCTAGCAGTTAGGTTAATACACTATCAATTGAGATCAAATCTCAATATTTACCAAAACCCCATTTTGAAGCCCTAGGTTTGCACCTATAGCAAACCCACTTGATCCAACCCCCAAAACATGGGATTGATCTCATTAGAATCATGCTAGGGTCCCATTTGGCCCATTTCAAAGCATCAAAATCCAAAACCCTAAGTTCTAGGAGCTAGGGTTCAAGAGCTTACCTCTAGGTTAGCTCCAATGAGATAAAGATGGAGAGAGAGATGGTTTAGAGGGTCTTCTCCTTGCTCTCCTCCTTCTTCTTCTTCTTCTCCTTCTTCTTTCTCTCATTCTTTCTCTTCTTCTTCTCCTGTCGTTCAAGAATGGGAGAGAGAGAGAGAACCGAGTGAGAGGGAGGGAGTGAGGGAAATGAGAGGGAGAGAGAGTGCTATTTGCACTCTATACCCCTAACTAATGCAACAATTGCATAAAAACCCCTCCACTTCTAACCTCTCAACAGCCCCTGACTGGGCTGTTTCCGCCTAGAGGGACCGATCTCCATGGGTGAGGGACCGGTCCTTTTATGCGACCGCCCAAAACCCGCTCTCGGAAACCGGTCTCCGCAGGGGGAGGGACCGGTCCTTTAATGCGACCTGCCCTTACCTGCTTACGGGAACCGGCCTCCACAGGGGAGGGACCGGTCCTTTTACGCGACCGTCCAAAATCTGCTTGCGGGAACCGGTCTCCACAGGGGAGGGACCGGTCCTTTATTGCGGACTGCCCTCACTAGCTTATGGGAACCGGTCCCCCCCCGTGAGGACCGGTCCCACCAGGCACAAATCTGCAGAATTGTGCAGATTGCACAAGTAAGCCTCCGGGACCAACTCCGGTGCACTTTCCGTCTCCGGATGAACTTCAAACTTTCCGAAGCTCATCCAATCGACAAGTAGTCGATTCCAAACGACGTGCAATCTCTCGGATTTCGAGAATTCACATCCTTACAGATGAGGCACAGTCTGGTCCCAAAATCCATCATCCGATCGGTGACGCGTTTATTGCTATTAGGGCATGTTTGGTTGCCCGTAAGTTATTAGAGTGAAAAAAGTTATTTTTCAAAAAGTGATTTTCAAAAAGGCACTTTTGAGTTTAAATGTTTGGTTTTAAAAAAATGAAAGCAAAAAAAAAGAAAATAAAAATGACTTTTAGTTTATATGTTTGGTACAGAATATTACTGCTATTATATCAATTCTAAACGTTAGATGCAGAATATTACTACTATTATATATATATATCATCCCTAAAAAAGAGAAGGACTAGAGTGAATTTAATTTTAAAATTTAGCTTTATGGACCTGGAGCTGGAGCTGGAGCTCGGAAGGAAGAGAACACCATTGGCCAAAAAATCTGGAAAAAATATATAGCAATTAATAACTTGTACTTTATGCATGGGGTTTTGTTTCACTTTGGCTTGTGGATATATTGGTTGCATTGGTGGGTACAGGTATTGCACTGCACTCCTTATCTGGGCTTCTCATTGCATCCCTTTTTTTCGCACTCAACTCGGTTCATCTAAAGACGAAAATCTCAAACCTAAAGTGCTTCAAAACTGAGTTCTTAAGGAAAATGTGGGAATTGCAACTTGATGTGGTGGCTAAAGGGACTTACATTCTACACCGCGACTTCGACACGATGAGTCGACTAGTAGCTCAGATTCACGACGAGTTTGAGCACAATAATATGATCATAAAAGATTAATATTGCATGGAGAGGAAAGATGATAAGTGTCATGTTCAGGGAGTTGTGAAGGAGATTAAGAATAGTCGATGCGGGATTATAATATATTCGGAAGGAAGAAGAGCTCGAAGAGCATGTGTGCTTGTGCCTTGCTACAATCAACATCACTACAAGAAAATAGCTATTTTGTGGCAATACTGTATATCAAATTTAATTAATTCGTATTATATAATAAAATTTAAGTCTAAATATATTATCATAAAAATGATATTAATATTAATATATTTATTTATATATCTACTTATCTAATAAAATAAATAGAAGAACAAAGTTGTTCTCAGTTTCTCTAGGAATAATTTTTAAGGAATTGTTCCAGAACAATCCAAAACAACCTGTTTTGACCGGAACTATAACCGGTCCATGCCCTTCTGTTGTTTGGTTACAACTCGGGACCCATGCTGTCCCGAGATATACCGAGTACCAAACGCAGCCATAGTGTATTGGTTGACTATCACACAATGATGGACAGGCACAAAGTCAACTAGGGCGGATTTTACGACAAAGAAAATATCAAGAATTTCACCAGCTTTTCCGCTCGACTAGTTGAAATTAATGTCACACAAAGTTGATGTTGTAGAAAAAGGATTAATAATGATCTCATTTATCGACAATGAACTTGGTCTAATTTTCTGTCTAGGAAGGATGCATCAGAAATTTGGAGAGGCATTTAGGGAGGCGAGCAACATCTAGGGATCAGGTAATTTAGTATAATGAACTTGGTCCAATTTTCTGTTTAGAGAGGACGCATCAGGAGTTGGAGACGCATATTGGGAGGCGTGTGGTATCTAGGTAGGAAATTTAGTATGCCAGATAGGTCCCACAAAAATCTAAAATTAAGCTAAAATCGCCATGTGGACAAAAGGCATGGGGTTAGTTTCATAGGAGTTTATAGATTAATTTCTGAGTTCAATCCCTATTTTTAATAATTAATATGCACGTGAGTTATATAATTCCACGTGCTTTTTATATTTATCATGCATGTGAGTACAGGTGTTAATATATATTTCTAGATCTGTCTTTTACTAGATCGATCTTTCGGATCTTTCATTTTTATCATACACATCAGTTAATTTCACAAGCTTTTCATATTTAGCATGCACATAAATGGGAGTATTAATATATATTTGTGAATCTGTCTTCTACTAGATCGATATTTTTGGTATTTCACATTTTTCATGCACGTGAATGGAGATGTTAATATATATTTTTGGCCTTGTGGCAACTTATGTAGCAAGTTAGAGATCTCCTTAATGTTTAAACTATATATTATGCATAGAATATTAGATAGATCAAGTGGAAACTTTCAAAATGTTAACTAATTGTATAAAAATAAAAATAAAACTAAGAAGAAAGCGTAAAACGCAACCACGTACATCTTTAATTTTGCTACTCAAACATCAACTAAATGTCCTTCAAGAGGCATGCACAAATACACTACGTACACATAATCAACAAGACAAACAAGAGAACACACATTTGTATCTTAAATACCATGACATGTAACCACTGCACCTATATACTCATACATACTATCACTCCATATCCAAGCTTTAGTTCATTCATATGCTTAAACGAGTTAGTGAAAAAGGTGACAAGAAAAATACATATATGTAGCCCTAATTGTGGTGTTTCTTTGCCTTGTTCTTTTCATGGTGCTCATGGAGCGCAAATCCGGCGCACGCTAGTGCAACTGTTTCAGCAATCTCCTCTTCAAGCCTATGACGGTGCGCGTGCTTGGGATCGGTCTTTGCCTTATGCCTCTCATACTGCTTAAAAATTGTTGAACGTGAGAGTTATAACAAAACAACAAAGATGTACTAATTCTCTAGTTCTCATTTAACTTAGATTTGACCTAAATTTATATGCTACATATGTTTAACCTATTTTCTAAGTTCTCTTTTAAGTATACATGCTTAAAAACTCTTGTGTTAGGCTTCGTTTGGGATTGCGGGGAGATTGTGAAAGTACGTTGGAAAAATATCTTGTTTGTTTCCGTACGTATATCCTGTTGTAGTACGATTTGATTAAAATCGGACCGATTTTAATGATTTGTTAAATATAAAAATATTCAAACACCGTTCTCTAACAGCTTAAGCTTTTAGAGTACAACGGATGTTTCACATGGTATCAGAGCAGGAGGTCCTGAGTTCGAGTTACGTCAAGCTCCTAGCATATTAATTTCCTCCCATTTAATTCAACCCCACGTCATGGGCCGACCAAAAAGTCTCGAGCCCAGACGTGAGGGGGAGTGTTAAATATAAAAATATTTAAACACCGTTCTCTAACAGCTTAAGCTTTTAGAGTACAGCGATTATTTCACATGATTTAAATCGCCCGGCTCTTCAATTTGTCTAGTTCAAAGGGATGAACTATACCGCTTTATAGATTGGATCACGGTCGATCGAACCGATCGAACCGACCGATTCAAAAATCATTGTAAGAAACAAGGCTACTTACCAATGCGAACGCCCCCGCGGCAACGGCGCCGAGCTCGCCGAGAAGCTCCAGGTGCTTGTGGTGCTTCTCCTCCTTGTCATAGTCTTTCTCCTCAGACATAGTTGATGATAAGTTACACAAGAACACCTCTTGATTAGGATGGTGTAATTAAGTACAAAGTGGAACCTCCTTAATGCTAACTCTTACATGTATATAGGTGGTGAAAAGTTGAAATTACGAGAATACCCTTAATACTGTGGGGAAGATCATTAGAGATGTCAACGGGTCAGATACGATGCAGATTTTTAAAATCCGAATCAAAAAATCAACAAAGATTTTGGTCGGGTTCGGACAAAATTCGTAATCGAATTCAAATCAATTGACTAGGTTTTCATTTTTCATACACGCACGTACGTATCCGAAATCATATTTGTTCAGCATCGAATAAACCCGTCCTGTTCGATTTTGGATTCAGATAAACTTTCTTATATTCGTATCCATCGGCATCCCTAAAGATCAGCTAGCACAGAGTGGTTGGCCTTCTAGAGACACAGTGGGTGTTTAACATTTTATTTTATATGATTTAAATTGGTTTCATATTACTAACAAAACACTCATACATGCAACACGTGCTTTTGAATATCCACTACACCCAAAGAAAATATGTCACCATAACTTTCGTTTTTTCTTTTCATTTTATTGAACAAGTAAGCTCACCCTCTTTATTTTCTAATTAAAATGCTTTTTATATATATATCATCCCCAATAGAGATAAACATGTTAAATATAAATATTAAAAATATCATTCACTACTAGCTAGCTTAAGTTTTTTTAAGAATAATGATTGTTTCATACATACATAATATAACATGATACCAGAGTTAGAGATACTGACAAAAACGGTTGTTTTATATAATTTAACACAGTATCAGAGGTAGGGATTTTGAGTTCAAATCACGCTTGATTCCTAGCATTAGTAATTTTCTCCTATTTAATTCAAATCCACGTGATAAACCTATCAAAAAGTCTCGTAATAATTGTTTGCTCGGCTGGAGTTTGCAGAAGTATTGTTTAAAATAATTGAATTGTTTTAATAAGAATTAGAAGTTTTTTAACTAATTAAAATTTTTTGAGCATCTTCCAATATGTAACCAAAGCAATATAGTTTTAAATTAAAGTTTCTACTTTTATAACTCAGAACCTATATAGCTTCTCTTTTTAAGTTCTATGTCTAGCTAGCTATATATATATATATTTTATTATGTAAAAAAGGCTATTGGAGAAAGACAAAAATTTGCCCAAGTAACAAAGACATGGCACCTTTGGTTAACTTTGTGGGACTCCCTCCACCAGTTGTTTTAAGTTCCTTTGGAGCTGCTAAATTACAAATGACACAAAAGTATGTATTATTTTTATTTTAATTAAGGTTCTTTGGAGCTAAGGATTAATGCTCATTTTGACTTTAATATACATATATATATATATGGGGCAATTTCATAGATACCCCTCCAAAAGTTTAAAATATCATAAATGCCCCTAAAAAGTTTAAAATATCACATATGCCCCTATAAACACTAAAAATTATCACCAACGCCCCTACCGTCACTTGTGTTAGCTTTACTATAGTTATTAAAAGGTTAAAGATGGGTTAACTTTTAAAATGACCTATTTGCATGCCCTCCCTCTCAACTATATTCTTTTTGAAACTGCTCTCTCAACTTTTATTATTTTAGTTGACAACCTATTAATTTTTAGTTTTTTAAAAATTAACTAATTTTAGTGTATGAAAAATGATAATTTTATAAGTTTTTTTTTTATGATTTTACCACATCTAGTGGCTCTATTTAAATTTTGGCAAATAAATAACTATGTATAAAAATTAAAATTAAAATAAAAGTTGAGGATTTTTCCTATCTTTTTTTAATATTGGAAGCTTACAAACTTTTTAAACCAAAATTATTGTCAATAATTTTATCTCCATTAAATATATTAAAAAACTGAAATATAATATATTTTAGCCTACGAACAAAACTTCCTTTTTTTCGGTCGACAAAAAAATGAATAAATATTGTTATTTTATTTATTTTTTATTAAATAGAAAAAAAAATTAAATCTATCTTTTATTTCAAAATTACTATTACTGATTAGGAATATGAATTGATATAGGTACACAATTTTATCTGAACTCGATTTTGAATGGGGTGAGCTTAATTAATACTGAGTACAGATAGTTTCAGTTAAAGTTACCAAAAAAAAAAATCACATTATATTCAAACTCAGTTATGGTTTTGGTTTATATCTAAACCAAACCTGAACCGAAATCCGAAGCTAAAAACAAAACCAAAATCATATAAAAACATACTATATATAAAATACAATTTTTCTATATTTTTAATAATTAATATATATTAATAATTTAATTTAATATTTAGTATATTAAATAATTAAATTTCGGTTTACAAAACTTGTCTTGTAATATCGTTTAGTATATCTATTGTTGATGAGAGATAAAGGGTAAAAATGGTATTTTAAAAATATAACTCTATTTTAACGGGGCTTTCACGGAACTTAACTAGTGAAGGGTATATATGATAATTTTTGATATATTGGAGGGCATTCATGATATTATAGATTTTAGAAGGGTATTGATGAAATTAATAGTTTTGGGAAGGGCATCTATGAAATTATCCCTATATATATATATCACATTATCACCACCAAACAAAAGAGGAAAAATTGATCAGCACTGGCAATGTGATTGGTGATTTTGATAAAATATTTAAAGAAATAATAAACAACACTAACTTATATATAGCACTTGATTTAGTAGAATAAGGGGTTTCATAAAACACCGCGTAGATTAGGAGTACAACTTTCTGTGCTTTCGAAAATATGGAACCATCCGTACTTTCAAGTTTTTTTCGATGATAGAATATCTTATTTAATTGTCTTCTCCATTAGACATAATTTACGCTATTAGAAATATATAGAAATCAAATTTTTATAATTTTTCGACATTATTTAATTACCAAGTTATCAAAGGACTTCAAAAATAATTATTTTAATAATTAAAGTGACGTGTTTGTAAATATAACGGTGTAAAATAATCCAAATAATGTGAAATTTTAATAGAACATTCTATTTACCAACACGAGCAAAGATCAGTTCTTCCGATTTGAAATTTAAGTCTTCTATCACTATTTTTTATGATATTTTTATTTTTAGCAATTCATTTTTAGATTATTAGTTTACTAAGCAAATAAAGTAAAAAAATTATACAATTTGGGTTTTAAAATAGGGCTAGGGCTACAAGTTTTTAGCCTTTGGATGAGAAATTATAGGGATAGGATGATATTAGTCGGTTAGAGTTGAATGGTCCCCCTAGGGTTAAGTGGTCCCCACTGGGTTATAGTATTTAATCCAATGGTTAGAAATGATGAAAGAGTTGATCCAAAGACTCAAAAACTGATAGGACAAGTGCTCCTATCCTATTAAAAGGATAGTAGCTGGACTCTTTAAAATAGTTCCAATATAGTAGATCTTTTTTAACGGACCGATCGTCGTCGTATCAAATATAGCTCCCATAATTAAAAACAACTTAAAAATACGGAGGTGCGTAGCAACCTCGTAAATTAGATAGTATAGTAATACTTAGGGTTTGTTTGGTATTGAGCACTCACACTATTAGATAAAATAGAATTTGGGTAAAAGTATATAGATTTTACTTCTGCGTTCTCCGTTGAGACCGCAGAAAATATATCATAACCAATTTATCGCGATATGTAGAGCATATATAATATTATGTACGAAAACAAACAAGATATATATTTTTCTATCGTATTTTCTCATTGCATTACTCTGTGTAATCCCAAACAAAGCCTTAATCTACATATATACATATCGCGATACGAAGGGAATAAAGGAAAAGACAAAAAAAAAATAAAAATCATAGTAATAAATAATAATAAGGAGGGCTTTTGCATTTGAGAATGAGGGAAAATACTAGTTCAACAACTTGAGAAGAAAAGCCATGCACTTGAGAAAAATAGTGACATTCGAAAAAAACAAAAAATTGACTTAGATTATCTGTGCTAGACCACAATTAATAATAGTGATTTTGTGCTTCATATAAATTAATAGTTGTATAGCGAAATAGAAGCTTTAATTCTATATTTTTATTTTTATTTTTTATTTTTATTTTTTTTGTTAGAACTTATATTCGAAATTTAATTTGAATACGGAGATTGTAATTTGAGAGTTGGGGCTATTTGTTATATAAATTATTAATGCTTTTTGGTTATTGCTATTTTTTAATATTTCAATTTGTTGTAGTATTTAGTTGTTAATCAAGTATTTTAATATTAATTGCAAATACCGCTATAATTAATCAGTTAGTATATATATTTTTTGCGGCAATTATAATTAATTATAGCGGCATTTATAATAGTTGTTATTATATAGTATTTAATTAGCGGCATTTATAATTATTGTTATTGTATACTATTTAGCGGCATTTATAATAGTCACTATTATATATATTTAGCGGCATTTATTTGAATTTTTTCCATTCATCGTGCATTTAAATTAAAAAAGATATTATAGCTAGGCTAAATAGATAAATCTAATTAGATCTAGAGGTGAGCATCGGTTCGGTTTATTTGGCTTCAATATTTTTTTTTGATTTAAATATATAATAATTATGATTAATGTATATGAAAAATCTTTAATCTATAAAGGTAGTAATAATTAAAGTCTCTAATTAATCGGCGATTATTATTTACTATTTATTACATTTTTTAAATATAAGACTATATATATGTGTTAAATCATTAAAATCTCAGCTACATATATATATATTCAATTTGTTTGGTTTTTCTTTTTTTCTATTTTTAAAATGAACCAAACGTTAATTCAATTTTACTCGAATAGTGCTCACCCCTAATTATATAGATCCACAGTACTATTGTTCACTCTTTCACACCTTAATTTAGACATTTAAAAAATAAAAATAAAAATCACCTCAATCGAAATTGCTATAAATGAATTTTGGACATATAAAAAATAAAAAAAAGCCATAAAACGAAAATGAATCAATATTCAACACCAGTGTGTAAATCTACTTAATAGATAAAATCTTTTCTTTAAAGAAAATGTTAACTTAAAGCAAAAATATTAGAACTCATCAAATGCAAAAGATGAGGCACAAAAATACGATTAAATAGGATTAAAATTAAGCAGTAACAATTAATTATAACAAGACACACTTCACCACCATTCTCTCTCTCTCTCACTCTCTCTCTCTATCTCTCTCTCTCTCTCACACACGCACACAACAAACACAACCAGAAACATATATAATTTGTTATTAATATGATCGACTCACAATCAAATATCCAAAAATATGTTAAAGGCTTTTATTAACTAGAAAAGATAAAGATGGGAACTAATTAAAGTGACCTAACACATATATATTAACCTAAACACAACATTATTTATTCATCACTATAGGGGATGGGCAAATCCATGCAACGTGCGTGCGTGCGTGCATGCATGAAACATGCACGTACGTACGTGTCGGTCACTCATAATTCTGGTGCTTGTGTGCATCTTTTTTCTCATGGTGCTCATGGAAAACGAAGCCCGCGGCGCCGACCGCGACCGTGGCGGCGATCTCCTCCTCGAGCTTGTGGTGGTGCGCGTGCTCGGGGTCCTTCTTTGCCTTATGCTTCTCATGCTGCATGTTCAAAATTAAAGACATGCATATAATATTATATGTATATCAGGTTAAAGATAACTAGTATATATACATAATTATATATCTATTATCTACTATATATTTAAGTAAAAAGAAAAGGTATGAACGCTAACTACTTGAAAAATTAGGACCCTAAACTTCTTTTTTTTTATCTCCTCAGCGTGAGAAAATTCGACTTTTCTTAATTCGTCTAGTATTACGAAATAAAAAGAAAAAAAAAGGTAAAATAATGATATATATATATATAGAGAGAGAGAGAGAGAGAAGGGTTACTATACTATTAGAAGTACAAGGGTGTTATATTTCTAATAGAACACTATCTCTGCTATATATATATATATATATATATATATATATATATATATATATATATATATATGAGTTGAATATATAATGGTGCTCTTGAATGCTTTAATAATCGTGCTCTTGCGTGCTAACATCCTGCCCTTCCTTTTCACTACAAACTAGATCTTTTCATCAATCACATGCACCAATATAAGTGGTTAGAGAGAGAGAGAACACTACAAATAGTATCATGCAAAGGGTTCTCTCTCTCTCTCTCTCTCTCTCTCTCTCTCTCTCTCTCTCTCTCTCTCTCTCTCTCTCTTTGTATGTGTGTACATGTAAGAGATTAGGGAATTACCAAGGCGAAGGCACCGGCGGCGAGGACGCCGAACTCGCCGAGATGCTCATTGCGCTTGTGCTCCTTCTCTTCCTTCTCATAGTCAACCTCAGATGGATCCTCCTCCTTGTGTTGGAACAAGTGGAAGTGGTGCTTCTCTTTCTCCTGAGCCATTGTTAACTGAACCGAGTTTTCTTATGAGTTATGAGATGTTTGTTAATGGAGATCGAATATGTATGTATATAGATGATGTTGAGAGTACTATAGGAACAACCTCCTATATATAGAAGGATGAGGAAGGGTTGAAATTACCTGGATGCCCTTGGCACTGCTGTGATATTCTTCATTAGCCCATGTTAGTTGACCATGCGAGGGGTAGTTTGGGTATTTAACATTGTATCAATATTTTTCCATATTATTTAAAAGATATTTGCTGTTATGCTTGGGTTATCCACTGCACCAGAAACTTGTTACACATTGCTTATTCTTTTTTAAATTAGTTTCTATATAAAGAGAAAATTTAAAATATCCTATTAATGGAAAATAATCATTTCATGTGCTCATTTTCTTATTTCGGCCTTAAATTGAAGTAATCATGGGGATAATAATCTTTAATTTTGTAAGTTAATTAGTTTCTATATAAAGAGATCGAAAGTTTATCCAATTAATGGAGAATATATAATCATTTCATGTGCTCATACTCTTATTTTAGCCTTAAATTGAAGTAATCATGGGGATAATAATACAAGATTAACTTCAACTTGAGAAACCAGATTCATCGAATCTGATCAAATTCAGTTAGTAAATAATGACCAGATATAATGCATCTGTTTCACAAGATGGGAATTAATATTAATCAGCTATATATATATATATATATATATATATATATATATATATATATATATATATATATATCACCACCCTATATATGTTAGGTTTTTTTGGAGAATAAATTAAGCTAATTAACTCTTATCACTACAACAGAATTAGGTTATAGAGTCGACACATGCTCGGAACACTTTTAAGTAAGTGTCTCATTTATACTAAAACTTAAAAAAAAATATCTACTAATGCCTAAATATAAAGCCCAATCCAATCAAAAATAAAAGATTACTCTATTCAACCCACTACACTCAAATACCTATTCATTGGTAGGTTGCAAGCAGAAAAGTAAAAAAAAAAAAAATCAATTACCATATCTTCTCTTCTCTCTTCACTCAATCCACTGAAATTCTAGACGAAAAGCCTTTCCTATCGTCCTCCTGCGCCACCACAGCCAACAGGATAGAGTTTCGGCGGTTGCTAAATGCTCAAATAAGTATTGATAAATTAGCAGCACTCTTTTAGATTATAGCGACACTCTTTAACTGTCACTATATACCTAGCGACCCCACATATAGCAACACTTTTTAAAAGCGTCGGTAATTTTAGCTAACAGCATTTTTTTGACATATAGCTATATTTAAAAGTGTCGCTATAGACCGTTTCTGTTATGGTGTATAAATCCATAATCTGTAATCAATTAATGTTCACATCACGCATCGAAGAGATGTATTTCGTATGATTTTTTATGCATAGCGGTATTTGAGACACAAAATAAAATTTTTTTTTAAAATACATTTAGCCATTTTTTTCCTTTTAAACAGGTCATATTTATTCAGCTTTTTTTAAATAGTGAATCTAACTGAGACACAAAATTAAAAGGACAAATAATAATAATAATAATGATGATGATGATCCAATAACGTGACTAGCACTTAAATTTATTTAGTCAAATAATTAAATTAATGCAATTTGACGAGGGAATTGATGATCTACAACTATGAGAGCGCGTTCTCATTGAGAGTTACGGATCTTATTTTCTATTCGTTGGGTCATGATGTAACTACTCTATTATTGGATTGGAAAAATAATAAATATTTATAATTATGGAATGGAATTGGATCCACATTTTCTTTTTTAAAATTATTAAAAGAGTTGGATCTATTTATTGTTGGGTCGGACAGATTCGGGACAGTTAATTTTAATCCTATTTTGGGCATTCGGAAAAGATCAAGCAGGAACATATTTTTGACTGATTGAAAGAAATTAAAAAAAGAAAGGAATCTCCCACCTCGCACCCATTTACTGGACATATTTATGATCTTAATTCCCAATTACCGGTCTATTCGGAAACCTGGATCTCTGTGCAACAGAATTATATTATAGAGACACATATTTGGAATATTTTTGTATAAATATCATATTTATGCTAGAACTTAAAAAAATATCTACTAATGCCTAAATATAAAGCTCAATCCAACCAAACTCTACTCAATCCATCCCACCCAGTTGGACTGATTACAAACAGAAAAGAAAAAAAAAATCGCTTACCATCTCCCTTTCTCCCTTCACTCAATCCACTGAAATTCTAGACGAAGAACCCTTCCCTGTCGTCCTCCTCTGCCACCGCAGCCAACGAAATAGAGTTTCAGCGGTTGCTAAATGCTTAATAAATAAGTATTGGTAAATTAGCAGCACTCTTTTAGGTTATAACGACTCTCTTTAACTGTCACTATATATATACCTAGCGATCCCACATATAGCAACACTTTTAAAAGTGTCGGTAATTTAGCTAACAGCATTTTTTTTGACCTGTACCAATATTTAAAAATATCACTATATATAGACCGTTTTTATTGTAGTTACTAGTGCAGATGATAATGGCCAACTTTCCATCTTTTCTCTCTTACCTTTTGGATCTATTTCTTATTACATGAAATTCTTGTTCGATCTATTTCTTGTTACAAAATAGTCGCGTACGTATCAACATCCAAAAATAAATAGAGCTAGAGAGAGAGAAAGAAAGCGAGAGGTGTAATCTCATGAGCGCAAGGTCGATCACTCGTTTGATAAATGAAATACAAGCTGAATTTTTCAGCTCGAAATATTAATGAGTCAAACACGAGGCAGGGTCAATTTGCCTGTGTTCGACTCGATATATATAGCTCGAATAAATATATAAATATATTTCATGAATTTTAATTATTCGTTCTTTCAACTTTTTATCCAATAGCAGTGCTGATAATCTAACTTACTGTTCGCGAGCTAGCTAGTATCCGACTTGTTAATAAACAAATCAAACATGAGTTAAATTTTTTAGCTAGATATTTTACCAAGTAAGCTCGTGTTCGTCTCATTTATAGTATGTTTAAGTACTAATTAATGAGATAACGTGTCTTAAAGGAGGCCTCAAATATTGTTAATTAAGACCACTCAAATGCTCATAAGTTCGATTTTGCAATGAGAAAACAGTCGTGTTAATTTCCATACGTGATATTACACTCCGCACATTACAGTGACTTGATTACAATATATTTGTTATAGTCACACTGAAAAAATGGAAAAGCATCTCTATTGGCTTTTGCCCCAAACACCACACTAGCCCTGCATGCACAAAACTTAAGCACATAAATGGATTACTCTACTCAACCTACCATACTCAGTTCATTTGGCCTGATTACAAACAAAAAAGAAAAAAAGAAAAAAAAAATTCAATTACCATCTTCTCTTCTCTCTTTACTCAATCTACTAAAATTCTAGACGAAGAACCTTTCCTGTCGTCCTCCTCCGCCACCGCAGCCAACGAGATAGAGTTTCGGCAGTTGCTAAATGCTTAAATAAGTGTTGGTAAATTAGTAGCACTCTTTTAGGTTATATCGACACTCTTTAACTGTCATTATATATCTAGCGACCCGGCATATAGCAACACTTTTTAAAAGTATCGGTAATTTTAGCTAGCAACACCGTTTTGGCATGTACCTATATTTAAAAGTGTCGCTATAGACCGTTTTTGTTGCAGTGTGTATCAAAACATTTCTCAAAAATTAAAACAAAATGAGCTAGTAACATACAACAATTAAAATAATCCACATTATGGTTACTCAATTAACAATCCAAAATATCTTCCACAATAACTAAGCAAGAGATGCCTAAGAATAAAGGAGAATATGCTTATAATTAATTAATTAAACAGCACAAATATAATTACACATAATAATTTCAACATCATTATTTTTCTTTTTTTTGTGTATATCTACACAAACACAACCACAAACCCTTAACTATATATAACCAAATTAACTAATATATATATATGTAGAAGATTAATATATATATAGCACTTATTCATTAGCTAGTGCAATATCTATACATATTATATTTATTTATAACTAAAACACGATCAAACCCTTCACTCCTAATGCATCATATATATATATATAACAAATAATAATAATAACTGGTGCAAATTAATAACTAGCATGGATCGATCTAATGCTCATGTTTGTGTGCTTCTTTCTTCTCATGGTGCTCATGGAAGGCGAAACCGGCGCCGCCGACGGCGATCGCATCGGCGACCTCCTCCTCGATCTTATGCTTGTGGGCATGCTCTGGATCTTTCTTCTCCTCGTGCCGTTCGTACTGGTCCGAAAACAAAATAAAATTATTTTTAAAAAGATTTTCAAAAAAAAATTGTGAAATATTTAATTAATTAACTATCTGAGCAATTACTCACCATAAAGCAGGTAACTTGTTATTTTTCTTTTCTAGTTTTCTTTCTCAAAAAAAAAAAATTAAAATTAAAATATGGAAAACCCCTATAAACACCATTTTTTTTTATTTTCTTCCTGACTTTTAAAAATTTATATTTTACGCTCTTAAAATTTTAGAAATATTTGCGGGGCTATGGTGTTAGTGAAAATTAAGGGCGAAATAATCAAGTTAAAATGATTTTTTAAATATATATATTTATATTATTTTTAAGAATATTGTCGGTATAAATTATAAAAAATGAACGGTATATAAATTTTTCAAAGACAGTGAAGAAAAGTGAAAAATCAAGTACTTAATTACGATCGAGAAGGTGTAATTAATGTATTTTAATTAGCCAAAAAAAATGCTACATTTATTTGTCTCAAAAGATTAATAAAATAAGATAAATCTAAGCAATTAATTTATTTTTTATTTATAATTAATTAGCTGAGTAAATGAGTAACTACTTATATGGTTATCTAATAATTACCATTAACTATTTTTATATTAATTAAGAAATTAATATTTTAACTTAGGTAAATGTACAAATCTAGAGAAACCCTAAACTTTAGTTCTTTTGCAAACAGGCCCTTAAAACCTTCTATTTTGGTATCTCTTAAATTTTATCAAATAGTTTATTATTATTTATTATATAGATGCACAACCACTTTATTTGATATTTTGCATATATATACTCTTATAAAGCTTAAAAATATTTTAAAAAATATATTTTTCATACTCTATAACATAAAAAAGAAATAACAAAAACCCAAGTTATATATATATATATATAAATTCATTTTTTTCTTCAATCCTCATTGCTTCATTATATAAGAATTGAAAGAAAAAAATAAATTATTTTAAATTTTGAAGGCTTGTGATATTAAATAATTTGATAAAGTTTGGATAGTCAAATTGTCAAAATTGATATTCAATTAAGCACCCGTTTGCGAAAAAGCTAAAGTTCAGGGGTCTCCGACAAATTTTTCCCCTTTAACTTATCGAATTAAGTTATTAACAAAAAATCTAACTGTATATATAATTAATTAAATAATCAATAATCAATAATCAATAATATTAAATTATTTTTTTATCATGAATTAACTAATTAACGTGCTTCTCCATCATGCATCTTATACAATACAATATTTATGGTTAATTAATTAATTAGCTTACTAATATTTTTATGCTTATTATTTAGGTAAAATATTTTTATTTTACTATTATAATAATTTTTATATTCCAACAATATCTATCGAATTATCCAACGCAATTTTCCTTATTCCTTGTAATAAGGCGATTCTCAACCAAACATATAAAACTAATTTAATTCATGTTTATCCCAAAAATTGTGATTATATATATCAAAATAAACAAGAAAAACTAATTCCCGAACGAAATAGTATCTAAATAAATTAATCAACACCTCAAGACACCAATAATAATTAAAAAGGAAAAATAAAAAGGCCGAAATATATAGAACTTATCTGAATTATAGATCATTTTGAATCGATTGTGCAAACTTTTAAAATTTTAATTTTACTAACTGATTTTTTAATTTGTTTGATTTAAGTAAGTCAACATGCATGAATTTGACTTCAAATTTTGAATGTGTTGTTTATCTCTATAGTCTTATAAATTTTAAATTCAAAGCATCGTTATCTGACTCAAATCAAATAATTTAAAGCTTGGACCGCAAAATCAAATTTTTAATAGATAGAATGGTAAATTCAAATATGATTCACACAAGTTCTCTTTGTTTTTATCCAAAAATTTATAAAAAAACAAAAAACCTCCCTCCCAATTGAGAGGATTAGTGATAAAACTTATAATAATAAATGGCTAAACAATATATATATATATAGAGAGAGAGAGAGAGAGAGAGAGAGAGAGAGAATTCGACTACTGTATTATTGATAGTATCAAACTCTTAATTAATATATATATATATATATATATATATATATATATATATATATAGAGAGAGAGAGAGAGAGAGAGAGAGAGTTGAACTAGAATAATATCGTAGTAAACGAGCCGTTTTACTATCGATTTGTTTTCGATGATAGAACTACTAAATTGACGATCGGCTCCGTTAAATATGATCTAAACCATTTAAACTACCTAGAAATCAAATTTCACGCATTTTCGATATTGTTCTTTTATCCATCAAGTAAACGAGAAAAATGAATGGTGAAAATGAATACTCTTTAAAAAATGATGATAGGAGTCTTGTAATCAAGATCAAGTGAATAGATCTAGTTTTAAATAGTTTAAAGAATTTTCTAACAAAAATTCAATTGATTTGGATATCTTTACGCCGTTAAACGAGAAAACGCCTATTATCGACCATTAAAATTATAAATTTTGAAACCCTTTGATCATTACGCAAATAATATCGAAAAGATTTGAAATTTGATTTCTAAACACTTCAAATGGTATATATAGATCATGTTCAACGGAGCCGATCGTCAATTTGGAAGCTCTATCATCGAAAACAAATTGGTAGTAAAACTACTGCTTACTACCGATAAGTATTCTAAAGAAAAACTCTATATATATATATATATATATATATATATATATATATATATATATATATATATATATATATATAGTTATTTATTTATTTATATAAATATAAAATATATATATTCGAGCGGTACGTTATCGAGCCGTAAATACGTGCGAGCTGACCTTATCTCGTATTCAACTCGTTTATTAAACGAACCCAAAAATTAATTCGGCTCGTTAATTGACTGAACGAGCAAGTTGATCTCGAGCTCATTTCGAGCCGATCATACGAGCTGACTCGCAAATAGCGAGCTGGATTACCACCCCTAGTATTACCACAGCAGTGTATTTATATATATATACATGTGTACATGCATGTTTGTTCTTAATTTCTTTCTTTGGAAGAGATCGAGTAGTTACAGTTACAAGCTACTATACCATGGCGAAGGCACCGGCGGCGACGGCGCCGAGCTCGTCGCGGTGCTCCTTGTGCTTGTGCTCCTTCTCCTCCTTCTCGTAGTCCACCTCCCCTGATGGGTTCTCCTCCTTGTGGTGGAAAAGGGAGAAGTGGTGCTTCTCTTTCTCCTCAGCCATGGTGTGGATATATGCAGATATTAATGTGTAAATATTATATGATATTATTAAAGAACGAGGAGCATATATATATACTAGTATAAATAAATGGAGGGACAAGTGCCTCGAGTGTCATTGGTTAGCTATACATATATATAGACCTAGGCTGATATACTATCAATAGAACTAAAGTTTCTTAACCGACCTATAGCATTTTAGATGGTGGCTAGGTCCAAAAAATTAAAAGGATTAAGCGTGCTAAAACTAAAATAGTTTTATAATTGGTGACTCCGTAGAAAGCGGGACGGCAAAGTTGGTATCAGAGTTTATCACCAGGCGAAAGTATAAGATAAATCTCATCTAAGCTAAGGTCACATAACGGGTAGAGCGCGCGCGACTTCCTGAATGATAACCGTTATAAGTGGAGTAAGGCTAGCAAGACGAGTCTCACATCGTTTGATGCTTATGAGTATGGTTAAGCCTGACCAGAACGTTAAAGCCTAAAAAGTAAAAGAATATATATGACATTCCAAGATTTCAAATAATCTCCTATATGTAAGGTATAATATGACTAAAATTTTTTAATTCGGCTATAACATTGTGGATGGTGACGGGGTGTGACATCAGGTAAGTTCTATACGTTTGTCCCTATATAATATTTATAATTATTTTTTAGTGTACAAATACAATGTTCTTCTTTTTGTTTTTAATACAGTCACTATTTGTAGTTTGATCAATATATCTTGAGGCAATAGCAATATAAGGATTAATGTGAGACTCCAGGTAGCCCTATATATTAGATATAATGTGGCTAAAACTCTTAACCCGGCTTAAGCATTTTGGGTGGTGGTTATGCTTAAGAGATTAAAAGAGTTAAGCGTGCTAGAATGGGAGTAATCCTAGAATGGGTGACCCTCTAGGAATTGAGGCGTCACAGTTGGTATCAGAGCCAATATATTACCAATCGGAAGTGTGAGATGTGTTTCGACTGAACCAAGATTATACAGTATAGAGAGCGAGACTATCATACTGTTGACTGTTGTAGGAGGAGCGCGCGCAACTCACCATAAGGTCGGTTTAGGTTAACGAGACGAGTCTCACATCACCTAATACTTGTGAGTCTGAGCCTGATAAGGACGTCAGGACTTAAGGGGGAGAGAATGTGAGACCCCAGATAATCCTATATATTTAAGATATAATTAATAGGGCTAAAATTTTTAATCCGACTTAAATATTTTAGGTGGTGACTAGGTTCAAGAGATTAAAAGAATTAAGCGTGTTAAGACGGGAGTAGTTCTAAAATGGGTGACCTGATGGGTCAAAATTAACGTGCCAGAAAATAAGTAATAATAGAGACATGATTGTCGGCAAACAATAATTGAATAGCTTGATGTTGGCCAGGAAAGTTAAAAGGCAGTACTGCTGCATGTGTTTATTGAGTGTTGTTGGATGTTGCTTTCATTGCTTTGGCTCCTCACACTGCTCCATCATGCACACCACACAAATTGAAGGGATTAGATAAGTGATAAGATCGACCTTGCTGATCAATTACCAAGGTTGTTGTACTAAATAGTATTGTTTAATGAAATGTTATTCATGTTAAAATCTTTTAAACCGAGCTATGCGTACTCTATCTGCAGCAAACACTTTAAATGATATTTAGCGACGCTTTAAAGCGTCGGCAAAATGTCCGACTTGTAAAAGCGTCGTGTAAAGAGTCGTTAAATAAATATGGCGGGATAAATATACCGACGTTTTAATATAGCATCAGAAAATTTATATAAATTTGATAAAAATATGTTTATTGGCAACGCTTAATTATAGTATCAGCAAATGCTAAATATTAAAGACGCTAGAAGAATACGTTGTTTAATAAGTGTCGTCTAAAATATATTTTGTTGTAGTGATACCGAATATGTGGGGAGCTTCTCTCTATATTCGGGCTTCAAAATCTCTCCTTATGTTGATTCCCGCTGTACGTAGCAGATGCACTCAACTTTTCTATTTACTAACTCTTTTGAAATTTGCTAATATCGAAAATAAACACAAAAGCTAGCACTTGTGGTATATACATGTTAAGTTTCTTAATTTGTTGCTAAGGATAGCTCATTAGAAAATAAATATTCATTTTATTTGACTATTTTTTTTTTCTTGTTTCTAAGTTAGAAAATTTTAACAAATCTAATAAGTAGTTGAGTATTGCTTTTTTTTTCTCTTTTTTTTTTTTTTCTTTTAATGATGGATGAGTATAGTAGGAGAGATAAACAAAAATATTCCCCTTTTGATCATATGATGAGAAATATATGATTAGGTTTTGTAAAAATTTAAGTTATTACAGTAACAAGAATTGGAGTTAATTTTGTCAAACAAATTTTATTTTTTGCTTTACAATCCCTCTCAATGTTTGCGTGTGATAACGAATTTATTAATTTCATGATGTTGCTGTTAATTGCTTGGTTTTCACTGGAGACACCCTAATGCAATGGAAACCACTCATTTCATAATTATCTCTAATAGTTTTGTATTATTTTTTAATTTGCTTGAGAACAAATAATTTTCTAGCCAACATTGCTAAAATGGCTTTGGAGATTTTTCTTAAAAGGAAAAATAAGAAATGATTCGGAGAATATTTTCCAACATATATAATGCAACAACCTGATCCGCTAGCAATAATAACTCGTTGAGCTCAAACCACCAGCCCAAAATGCTTAAGTCCAGTTATTATTACTAACATGCTGATCTCATATAAACTGATCAGAATCAGTATTCCATCCGATGTAGAACTATTAGGGACGTTACATATATATAATTGTTATAATACCATCCTTTACTTAAGAATAATTACCATCATTAATTTGGTGTCTATAGCATTTGTTTTATTTTATTTTTAAAGCTCCTGTTTGGATGTCAGAATAAGTTATTCGACCAAAAAATAACTTTTTCAGTACGAGACTTATTTCTAGTACAATTGTAATTAAAAATTTTGATTATTTATTTCTTCAAATATCTTGTTATCCATTATTTGGTAGGGCAATATATTTTATCTTATTTCAAAAATATTGCTTGAAAGCTGAATATGATATTTCATTCTAAGCATCTTATTACACGGCTTATCTACTACGACTCTATTTGGATGCATTAGTATCTTATTCCAGAGTATGCTTTTGATTTAATTATTCAAAAAGTTGTAGTATTTGGTATATGAGAAATTTAATCAAATAATTACCTTTTAGGCGAAATATTTTATTCTATCAAATCATTGAGGACAAGATTTTTTAAAAAGTAAAAATTTAAACCTTTTAGCCTCCTATCAAATAAGAAATTAATTACTCGTGCTGATTAAGTTATTCACTTATAACTTATTTCAATATCTAAACAAGGTTTAAATCATGAAGAGGATATGCCAAACAAGATATTCACGTATCTGAACAAGGCTTTAGAGTTATTAATAACAACTTGGTGATTGAGCATCATGTTAACTTCACAGTTGCTTTCCAAGTTTTACAAAAGATCAACAGGAGAACCCCATCCCTAGGGATGCAAACGGGGCAGATCCGAAGGCACGAGCAATCTCTCGTCTCCCACTCCATTTTCTTGATGAGTTAGGGCGAATTTAAAAAGAGTTATGTTTTATCTTATGTTTTGCTCCCACTTACCACTTCATTTGGGACATATCACAGTAGAAACGGATTTTTAGAAAATTTTTGACAGATCGAAAGGAATCAAAAGGAGAAAGGAATCTCCCGCCTCCCACTCCACTCTCGGCGGATCTGAGTTAGGGTGAGATCTCCACCGATCCATTTACATCCCTACGTACTCACAATATAATGGGTTGTGTATATGATTTACACACATCCAGGGATGTCAATGGGTATGATTATCCGAAAAATTATTCGAATCCGAACCCGAACGGGACGGATTTATCCGAGCTAAACGGATATGGATTTGGTTATAGGTATAGAAAATAAAAACCCGACGGATATAGATACGGATATGGATTTTGTATTTACCCGACCCGAACCCGAAACTGAACCCGAACCCAAATAAATTATATATATACATAATTTATTTTTATTTATTTATATAATATATAAAATATTTAATAATTTTTATCTCTTAGATCTTTATTCAACGTATGGATTTTTAAAACCCGACGGGTTCGGGTTTCGGGATTTTTGTCGGGTTGGTATAAATTTTTAAAACCTACCGGGTTCGGACCCAAATACGGATTTTAATTTGGTTTTCGGATTCGGATTTTTAAAAACCCGACTCAAACCCGACCCGTTAACATCCCTACACACCTCAAAAGGATAAAGTAACTATATAGTATTGCTTTCATATGGTATTGGCACATCTTATGCACCATACTAAATACTTAATAATCAATATATTAATTTCACAAAGGTTTACTGTGATAGATTTTAAATCTATATATACTACCTATAATAATATATGTGGGAAAATTATATATAAAGTTAAAAATCTATTTACACAGGCATTATTCAAATAAAAAGATTTATGTCAAATATTTATGAGTTTTATATGTAAATCTTTTGAATATTATTATATAAATTACATTCAATGAATCAAATTATTATTTTAAGACCTCTATAGTAGGGCTATTTTTGTTGTGTTATATATGATGTATTCATTCATATACACGCGGTGCGTGTACGCAATAATTAACTTTTCAATTCCTCTCTTTTTACTAAAAGTTAAAATTAACTTTTAATTTTAAAAAAAAAAATCCGGTGATTCGATCAAATTTAGCTCTGTGCCCAATTCTCTTTTTCAAAAATGCTTTACTTTTTTAATTTGCACAAAGAAATTATTATACCCTATTATAGATATATTATGATCAAAGGCGCCGATCTAACGGTAAAAAATTTACAAGCACCAACTGCTTGGTGCATTTACAAGCACTATAGCCGGACTCTTACAGAATTGAGCTCCTATGCTTTTAAAAGTACCTGTCATTGGTGCTTGTAAGTTTTCGACCCTTGGATTCAGGAATGTGCGGTTAGGATGATGTAGGGGTGTGAGACCCCAGATAGTCCTATATATGAGATATAATAGGGCTAAAACTCTTAACCCGGCTTAAGCATTTTGGGTGGTGGCAAGGCCCAAGAGGTTAAGAGAGTTAAGCGTGCTAGGACGGGAGTAGTCCTAGGATGGGTGACCCCCTGGGAAGTTGGGGCGCCACAAGGGGCCCCTAGGGTTGAGTGGGTGGTTGGTTGAATAGTATAACCTAACGAATAAAAAAGATCAAAGGCATCGATCTAACGATAAAAAATTTACAAGCACCATAGTAGGACTCTTACAGAATTAAGCTCCTATGCTTTTAAAAGTACCGTGTCATTGGTGCTCGTAAGTTTTCGACTCTTGGATTCAGGGATGTGCGGTTAGGATGATATGGGCCCTCTAGAGTTGAGTGGATGGTCTAACGAATAAAAATTTACAAAGACATCGATCTAACGGTAAAAAATTTACAAGCACCAAGTGCTTGGTGCTTTTACAAGCACCATAGCCGAACTCTATTATTACATACTAATTTCGAAAATATATATACATATATATATATAAATATATATATATATATATAGAGAGAGAAAGAGAGAGAGAGAGAGAGAGAGAGAGAGAGAGAGAGAGTTTTTCGAGACATGTCGTTGACAAAAAAAAATTATATCATATCTATATCTTGTCAGCATAATACAGATGCGGCTTGTGCCGATGTATACTTAAATCCTTGAGTACGGGTCTATAGAAAGCTATTATTCATCGAAATTCAAGCTGCTTAAACATGCCTACAAGAATATATAACATGAAATACAAAAAGACCAAAAAAAAAAGATATCTCTACAAAATAAATTACTAATTCCAAGCAATCTCAACAAAATTGAACTCAAATTCCCTCAAAATGGAAAAAAAGAAATGTACTTCCCTCCCCTCTTTTATCCTTCATTTTTGTAGCAATTGTCTTCATCACAAGTTAACATTCACTTTTACCAACCCTCTATATGTATAAAGAAGAACTCAAATGGAATATGAGCTTTTCCCTTTTTTACTCATCGTATCCTCCATCGAAGTCCACGCCGTCATCTGCCATCCCATCATCTGCATCATCCGCGCCATGATCGACGGCCATGTTCTCCCCTATCGCCATTTCTTCACCCGCCGTCCAATCCTTTCTTTCTTTGCCTTCTCGCTGTTTCTTCACTCGCATCGCCTCCAACTTATCGTCGCTGAAGAATGAAGCGAAAGGCTTTGGGACCTGCAAAGAAACAATCATCTTTGCGAGTGCGGCCAAAAAGCTGAATCTTATGTAGAAGTTGATGTCCGAAGAAGCACACCACTAAACCAGCTAGGATTATGCACTATTCGGTCTTTTGACTGAACTACCAAATCATACAGAGTCGTTTCGGTTTATTTGGTTTCAGTTGCGGATATTGAGAGCCTCATAAGCCAAACAAACTGAATTAAACAAGTCCGTAATAACTTGATAAATGTTAGGCCGCTAGACGGGAGATCGAACAGCTGCTGGCCTAACCACTATGTTGTCAGACCGAATCGTTAATAGAAAGAATCAGTCAACATCCTTTGTACCGAAAGAAGGATTTGATTGATATCCAGAGTCCAGACCAAACTAAATTATGTCGGTTTAGATCACTTTGTGTTGATAATAATTTGGCTGTGTTCGACATGCAAGAACACCCAAAAGAATTAAACCAAGCTAACCAGGCATAGCCCTAGCGGCAGCTTCTAGCTGCAGCAAAGCAAAAGTTGTGAATTGAAACTTAGATTTTGGAGCACAACAGCTAATTCTAGCTTCGCTCCATAGCAAATGCTCCAAACTTCTTTTTTTTTTTTACGAACGCCAGACTTTTGGAAGCTTCTGCAGTCTAGAGTAGGGAAGATATTCCAGAAGCTGGGCCAAACAAGCACTAATATAAAAAGCTTTGAGAAAGTAAGGAAAACACACCTCGAAAAAACAATTATTATCTTTTGCACTTTTAACTAGGTTGCCCCAGTGATCATCTTGTACCAAAGTAGAAGCAGAACCAACAACCTGCCGCATCAGCAAATTTCACAATGCATACTGTGAGTTTTGATGCTTCATAATAACTGAATTAACAATGATATCTACGGGAGAAACAAAACGAGTCGGATAAATATATATTTGGTAAAAGGGACTGGAAGAAACTTGTACTACCCCGAAATTTTAACTTGATCCTTGAACTTAAACACTTTAGTCCCTAAACCTTCATATATATTGTGTTTTAGTTCCTGACCATTAAGAACAGTTGACTTCTATTTCCTTTTAGCCCTGTTTGAAATACACTGGAATATTTAAAGGCGAAGGTTACAATGGCTGCAGTATAAGTCTCTAGAAATAGCAGCAGGTTTTGATCCGCATTAAATTCAGTAAAGGCTGATTGAAGAACCTCAAGATCCAAATCATCCCACAACAACAAAGAAGGCATGAATAAAAATATATTGTTCACAAGTACTTTTGACATTGTTAGGTAATGTTCACAATTTTTTTTTCTTTTTAATCAATACATCAAAGCACCTAGAGATGAAACTTTTTTTTTTTTAATTGCAAATCAGAAGCTATTTAGTTTTCTTACTGTTCGTCGATTTACAAAGGCATCATCTTGGAGAAACAAAAGACGTCGCTCCGACACCTTTGCTTCTCTGTTGTCAACTAAATGCAAATTAAAGAAAATCATCTATATAGAACTCGAGGAGAAATGAAGACAGACACATGAAAAATGCGAAACGTGTCTTAAATTCTTCAAGCTAAAAATCTAGCTACCAGTCAAAGCACATGAGCAGACTGAGAAACTTCCTATCAAAGAATGCATACCAAGACAGCTGATCTTGCTCTCGTGATGCCGACATTCATACGTCGAAAATCAGAAACAAATCCAATCCCTTTCCCCTCGTTTGCTCTGACACATGAAAAGATGACCACCTCCTTTTCCCTTCCCTGCCGACAAAAAAAACATAAGGTTATATAAAAATAAGAAGAACAGGCCTCCAACTACATGACATTTTAGAGTATGCACATAAACTTCAAGCTTGTCCTTTTAATTAAATAAGCCATTACATATCACTCCCTTTTTTTACCTGATTCGATGAGTTCTATTGATTTATACTGGTTTGCCGTTAGAATTATGATAACACAATGGAAATACGATAGCTTTAGTATAAAACAGTAGTCATGTATTCCTGTATTAAATTCTCTCTTATTTCCTCACTACAAACCCACTCAAACAGATGAAATTACATAAACATAAAGAGAAAGAGTTAAGCTAGGCAGCATTTATAAAAAGCCTTATTTACTTAATAAGACTGCATCAAAACAAGCTCTTTTAACCTATAAGAACTTTTGAGGATTTTTCAAAAAAAAAAAATCCTTCTTTCTTTGGATTTTGAAACTATGACCAAACTTTTTGCATTTATGCAACTTTGACGTAAAAACTTCTGCGGACTAAAATGCCTCTAATTCACCTTGTGATAAATGTATTTACTGAAGCTCCAACTAGAGGCCTCAAAGTCCATGCAAGAAATGTCTAGTCTAACAGTACAAAACAAAACAAAAAATTGCTAGAAAATAGCAAAATTAACCAGGGCAGATTTTTTATACAAATAGCCAAAAATGGAAGCACAAATATTAGAAATGTGGTACTCACCTGGAACCCATCAACAGTATTAATATCCACAACCTGATCAGACTGCTCCCCAAAAGTAGCCCTGAAATGCTCCCTTAGAAGCTTCACCTGGTGCCTATAAGGCGATATAATCGCTACTAGAAAACTGGAACGAAGCTCTGGATAAAGTGTTGCCAACTTATAGTATAAGGCAACTATAAATTCAACCTCTTGCTCATTCACCCAAGACCCACTTCCCGATGGCTGAGTCTCAACCCCTTTTATGTCGAAAAAACAGAAAGGACCAAAGCAGCAGTATTCATGCCACGAGCATTTTCTGTTTACTGAGTCTCCATCTTGCAAAGAACCACCGTAGAATTCTTTTGAGGGGAATATACTGATCTGCATTGAACTCCACCAATTAGCAGATTTATATGAAATGGTTAGTTACAAATTTAGTCCCTGAAGTTTGACTATTGTGAATTTTGACTATTATTTCAATATTATCTTCAGAGACTGCAATTTAACAACCTAGTCACTAAAATTCAAACCTGCTCTAAATATTATCCTCAAGGTTACACTTTTAGTTACAAAGTTTGAAATCAAGTTCGTCACAAAAGTTTAACCCTGACTTCATTTTCACCCTCAGAGCTACAATTTTGATAAAAGTTAACATACTAACATAGCACCTTTTTAGTCGGTAGACTAAAGAAAAGATCAATTGTTCAACTGAACAAATTTCAGGGCCCCAGTTGTTACAAATGAAACTATGAGGAATAAAATGAAATCTGTATCAACCTTCAGGGACCAGATTAGTAATTAACCGTGATACAATCATTGTCGGTTTATGATTGAGACATATTTGCATATATAACCCCACAAAGTTTACAGATATATCCCGACAATCTAATTTTCTTGAATGGCCTTCAAAAACTTAATTCTTATATTATACACCCATGTACTTCATAAAGTGCTCCACTTAATTAAACCTTACCAAATAAAACAAATTTCCCCCTGTCAATTGTATTGTGCCCCACTTCAAAACAGAGGTATTTGTGTAAGAAACAGTAGATTTGAGGGTGATGTATAAAATAAAATTTGGACTATACAAAGGTATATATGTATAAAAGACAATTTTTCAGAAATATATCTGTAAAGGGCCCTTTATATGGAAAAGAGTAATGAAATCTGACCTTCGGATGCATGCGATATTGAACATTGAGCATCTGTACAGGAAATCCAGCTTCCTGGAACCTTTTGAACAAACTTGTTCCATATCTATGAAGAAATAAAGAAAGAACTTTTAGCAAGGATAAAACTATATGGAGAAGTCCTCTAGTATAGGCCATTTCGAAATAGATACCGCCGACTTTACTTTTTCTTACTTACACTCCATCATTTGCTTGTTTTGATTCAAGTTATTTCCTTTAGCTGAAATAGGGATTCCAGTAATATTAACAGCTCCATTAGCAATGGCCATCAACTTTAAAGTAACCAGCAGTTCCATCATGGATAAAGCTGTTTAATTTAGAGAACTGTTGTTTAATTTTACAAAATTCAACTGACTGAAATAACTTAGGTACCAAATCAAAGGGTGTCGATCTGAAAAAATAAAGCTGGCAGACTACTTCCAAAGATGGCCTTTCGATGCAGGGTCTCCGAATAACAAACAAAAACGAGAAGAAATATACCCAAATTTCTCAGCAGTTGGAGAAATTACAGTTGCCGGCAACTGAACTGGGTCACCTACCTTATTTAAATAAAAGAAAAACAATAGAGAAGTAAATAATTTCAAAACATAATCACCACAGTGGCTGGCTCAAGCTACCAAAGCATATTAATGCATGAAGAATTTATCAATATAGTGGAAAGTTACAGGGAATAAGAGGAATATAGTATAATGTGCTCTTGTTCTTTTCAAAATCAGGGCCAGAATGATGTGGGTATTCCACTTAACACACATACACACAAAAAAAAAAAGGGATAATTGCCTATATACCCCTCATGCGTTTGGAAATATCCGATCTATCCCTACTTTTTTTTTCTTTCTAAAATGCCCCCTCATATATTCTACCGTTATTCCAAAATACCCTCACAGTTATCCCCTGTTAACTTAACTCGGGTTAAACATGGGTTAAATGTATACTAGAGTTAAAACCTAAACAAAATACCTATTTTACCCCTACTTTATTATACTAATCCCTTAAATTATCCTCTCTTTCTCTCCCAACTTGGTCGCCTGCCACCACCAGCACCGGCTCCTCCGCGTCATCTCCTCCCAAACCACCACCATCTCCCACACCTCCACCTCCAACACCACCCCTTTCGCCGCTCTCGTCGCCCTCCTCCTCCGCCGCTCTCGTCGTCATTGTCGTCCTCCTTGCCGCCTTGGCCAGCGCCACAGCAAATTTTTACTTCACTTGTGATGAGGCGACAGATACGTATTCATCGTATGTGAAGCTCCATACATGGCATACGAGAGCTTCAATCTTTTCGCATTCGTTTGTCTCTCTCTTCTTTGTCTCGCCCAAGGTAGATTAGTAGCGAAGCATGAAGATGCAGAAAACTCCAAGAATCATAAGGTACTAACTTAGCGTGTTCGGGTTAGAATCAATGCTTTCTAAATTTTTAATTGCATCTAAAACTAAAACGGATTTTCCTTCTTTCCTTTTTAGATCTAAATCATAAGCTTCAGTAATATTTCTTTTATACAGCTCATAGGCCTTCAAACGGAGTGTCATAGGTATCCAGTACTTTTAAACTGTATTAATATTTTTACATTTAGCTTAATTAAATTGAGAAGATTCAATTCATTTTGGAACGAACTTTGGTTTTACTTGTCGGGCTTTTCTTCTGATCAAATTTCTTTACATTGTTTATTTAATTAAAGATATCTATATATTCAAATAACTACATATTTTCTTTGACAAATTGAAACTAATATTTTACTATTTCATTAATTGCTTAATGATGTTGTGCTTCATACAGAATGAGAAAGGCTTCAATGCCATCCAATAATGTCAAGAGGTTATCGTCCTCTGGATGAGTTAGCTTATGCCTGTCGTGTGAGATTTTGACTTTGTCTAATGAAACTACAACATTGATCTTGAGGTGAGACTCGGTGGTGGGTAGACGGGGAGGGAGAGGGCGGTGCTTCAGGCAGAGGAGGCGTGGTGTTAGGGGCGTGGTGCTTCAGGCTCGAGATCCGTGCGCGAGGTAGTCCTGGGTGATGGAGAAAGTGGCTGCTGTGTGGACTGGGAGGAGGTGGGTTTTGGGGAGGCGCTGGTAGAGGAGGACGAGGACCAGGAGTTGGGTTTGAAGGGCAAATAAGAAAAGTATTTGCTACATGAAGAGTATATAAAAAAAGTTAGTTTCGGTACAAGCAAGGATTTAAGTGCCATGGCACGGGGTTGTGCCGGAAACTTGCCGGCATGGTACGGCACAGTGCGTGCCGAGCCGTGCCGATGCGTGCCGGTCCAAAAAATTCTTATGTGCCAACACAGAATAGCATGAAATATTTATTTTCTTTAGCAACAAAATTTTCTAACTATTTATTATGTCTTTATATCACATATTTTGAACTTTATTGAGGAAATTACTTACTAACTTAAAAAATAGAGGGTTTTGAGCTGTGGCATCGGCACGGGGTTTGTATCGTGTCGGTATCTTGTTGGCACGGTGGATACGGCCCGTGCCGATGGGCACTTAAAACCTTGGGTACAAGTGGAATGGGCAAAATGGTAATTTTGCAGAGATAACGGCAGCTCACTAACGAAACTTAACTCCAGGGGTATATTAGAAAGATTTGGAACATAAGAAGGGTATTTTCAATATTAGCCTTCTAAGAGGGGTAAATAAGAAAATCGAAAACTTTTCAGGGGTATATAGGCAATTGCCCCAAAAAAACAAAAGATAAGTTAATTGTAATTTTACTCATAACCATTAAATAAAAAAATACTAGGTAATATGCTTTACCTGAACTACAGCAAATTTGGAAATGGCTACCTGAACTTTAATATTTTGATTTCACTAGCTAACCATAGCATTTCGATTTCAGAAAAACTCGTCAATCTGTAAGAGTTTAATGTATAGACTATTCCAGCAAGTAACAGAATATCCCATTATGTGATAGAATATTCCATCAAAAAAGTTTAAAATACAATTAAGTTTTAATAGATGGCGCGTAAAACAAAATAACTGTGAATCTAGGCAGTAAACCAAAAATTCTGAAGTTCAGGTTGCCATTTCAAAATGAGGTGTACTGCTACAGTTCAGGTAGTTTCCGTACATCCTTTCCAAAATTTTAATATGTACTGTGGAACACTATAGAGCGCATAGAATTATTTGATGCCAAAGTTATTAATGCAAGATCAAAGTTATTCAAGAGACATACAAGAAAAACTTGTCTACATCCATGCACCAAAGGTACAAGTGTTGCCGGTTCCACCTGACAAAAATTAGCCAAACCACAGCAAGAAGATAAGCATTGTGATAAATAGTTATCATTGACAATATTGTACTTATTTCTACCACAATAGCCCACATAGCAATGTATAAGTATAGCATGGGTCATAAAACAAAGGCAATAGTCAAATAAGTGGCATCAACTAAGATATGTAAATGATTATTTCATAAAGACAAGCATGGGAAATTAGCAAACCAAAATATATAGAAAATAAAATAAAAAATATGTAGTACCATCCTCCATTTAGGCACAACATAACCTATGTAAGATTTTAGTGAGTGATATCATCTAATCACATGACAGTGTCATAATAAAAGTATATTTAGCCATATAAAGCAATCACAACCTCTTTTCTATATGAACCAGAAATTCAATAGCAGATCAAGAAGTTAGCAAATTCATATTTCCTAAGAATCACTGAAACTGCACAGGTTTGTACTTTTTTTTTTCTACATTCTACACATTCAACAGGTTGAAATCACTAGAGAGTCAAGTTACGAGTAAGCTCCTGAAACAAAAGTAAATTGAGTCTATTTGATTAGGTATTGTTACATGGTTAAAAGGAAATATTTGGTTAGTTTGAATTCTAAGTTCAGTCATGTAATGATAGAAGAGTCTGCAGAATTGTATAGATGGATATAAGGAGAGATAGAACATCTTGAGATTTCTTTCTCAAGGAATGTGAATTCCCTCTTACAGAGGAATTGAAGATAAAAAACAAGAATATTCTGAAATTTATTTTATTCGAGTGAATCTCAAAACCACTTGTGAGAACTCAAGTATTGCACAAGTGATAGACCGGCTTAGAGTTCCGAGACTTTTAATTGAAGCGTAGGATTCAGAAAGTCGAACCAGCTCTCTTGCAAGTTTTTGCACACGAGCAAAAGGCCAAGAAGAAGAAACTGATGGCCTTTTCGAGATATAGTAAGGCTAAAAATCTATGAGACTGGAGACTCCCTCAACTATAAGCCATTCTGAAACACCAAGTCTCTTTTTTTCTTCTTTTTTTTCCCTTGAATCCCCTTAACTTTTGCGATTAGAGTCAGAAAAATTCTAGTTAGTTGAAATTGTATTCAATGGCTATATTAGCTACTTAGTAGTAACTATTATTTGCTCCAGTTATATTTGCTACAATGTGACTAAACCCACTAAATAAGATGAAATCAACAAATTAATCTCATAAAATCCCCAATCTGGCTAAAATCACTCTATTCCTCAAAATTATCACTCAATTTGCAAACCAAGTTAAAGGGGTATCATCAAAAAACAAAAACAAAAAAACAAAGTTTGGGTTGTTATTTCAAAATAGCCTATTGTTGAGGCTTTGACGGGGTCTCCATAAACTTTTTCCGACTGTAAATGAAGCTTTTCAATTAACCATTTCAAGAAATGAATGAAATTTCAAGCACAACATCAGATGTTCAAGTAACAAAACCAACCATAGAAATCTCCTACTACTTGTCTAGTACTCTATAATTAGAAGGCAAATATCATACAAACTTTACCTGAACTATACCATATTTTGAAACAAATAACTGAACATTTTAACTTTACTACTTAACCTTACAATCATTAATTATTTGAGTGAACTGCTTCTCTGTCAGAACTTGGCATATTTTAACTTCTTTTACAGAATATTCTGTAATATTTTGTTAACTGACAGAATATTCTATAACTAATTTGACGGAAACTACAAGTCCTAACAGAACTTGATGGAATTCTCTGAAAATCAAAAGAAATGAAATGTAGGCAGTAAAATCAAAATTCTAGAAGTCCAGTACCCATTTAACAATACACTGGTTTAGCTGACGTCAAAACTCTGTATGTCTTTATCTAATAAGAATGTCAAGATGGACTTGTAACTTACAGCTTGTGCAGCTTCATCAATTATAACTACATCGAACACACGATCCATTCTGCTGAAAAGAGACGATCCACTGAAACTGAGAGTTGAAAAAACCTGTAAAGTTGTCAAATAATTAGGGCAAGTTAGAAGTCATAATAACTTTGATAACTCCAATCCTTTCAATAGAAAAGCATGAACATACAATTGCTGCTTCATCAAGAATCGAAGCACGGATCCGCTCCCGATAGGCTCCTCCAGATCCTTGTTTCCCACTGCCTGCCAAGCGATCCACACCAGCAAGTTTTTGCTCTACCTGTAGAGAGAATCAAGGAGAAGGTTATAGCATGTCCAAGTAATATTTATGTATATACCCTTGCAAAATTATCTATCAACCTATATATTCCTGGAACATATGACTTTTAATATATACCCTTGAAAAACCTAATCTCCTACGTATATATCCTAGCAATTAGAAAAAAAAAAAAAAGGCCACCTTTTAAGAACTTTTTCAATTTTACAATGGAAAAATCAACTATTTTACCACATGAATTGGTTTCTCAAACCTAATATAAATATGTATTGTTGTAAGAAACTGCACACTCAAGGGGTACATAAAAAAGCTCAGGTTTTACAGGGATATACAAGGGGTATATATGAAAGTTCAGATTTTACAGGTATATATACATGAATAGATTATTTTGAGGGGATAACGCGTAAAAGCCCCAGCACCCAGAAGGTGAGACACGCACAAGGTAATCCATTGATACAGCTCGCACAGAATGGTGAGGCTTTAGGCCTATCCGCACAATTTTCGGGTTATACACATGGTCATTTTCATCATGAATACCTGAAACAAGAAAGGGCCTTGATAAAACATAGTTTTGGTAGTAAGAGAAATAATAAAAAAGAATTAACCATAAAGCCTTATATCAATCAGCCCTTCTGGAGTTCCGGTACATCCTGGTTGCAACAAACTCTCAAATAAAACTTGCAATTTTTATCGGCCAGAGATAAACCCAAATATCCAATAAAAATCCTCTCAAAAGTCCTTAAATAATGGGTAGGCCAAGGGCACGACGACAAATAAAATAATGTAAACAAATTTAGAGAGACAAAGGAGAAATATGTTTTTGTTACTAATAGTATATAGGGTTCTCAGAATAGAGGCATCTTACATCACAAATGGGACTACAAAGAAAATAAGAAAGCATCCAGAGAACAAGGTTTGTCTGCTAGGCTCTATTCTGCCACTAGTGAGAAGAACATTAGTAGAAACTATGACAAAGTCATGGCATGAAAGAGAACTTAAAAGAAGCATGAGAATAATAAAAAACTATTCAACGGTTCTAACAAGTAAAGCACACATGAAACAGATAAACTCATACTTTCCTAACAAGATTAGATGGACTGAACCAATTCGGCCCCAAAAACTTCAACTTCGCTGTAATGGTACTAAGGAAGGCTTAGTTTTAGAATGTTGATTTAAGTTGCCTGAAATTTGATTATAGGATCTAGCATCACTAATTTATAAATCTTTAACATTAGCTAATTTATGGTACTTTAATCTCTACATTATCTAAGATGGATAACAATATATTCAAATATATCAACATGGTGTGACAATAAGTTTTACTATGAATATTCCTGTTGTCAGTATTTATTTTGTCCTTCCAAAATGTTTGAAGAACTTTAAATGGTAATTGCAAACCGAAAACCGAAACTGCTGAAATCAAAACATTTCATTTGGCAAAGGACCGAAACCAAAACCCAGTTTTCAAACTATGCATGAAGGAGAAATTCTTACCTGTTTGTAGAACGCGCAACACTATCTCATCAAGTGCAGAGTTGGATGGGGCACAGACCAACACATGAACCCGATATTTCCGGTTAGAACTTATAACTTCAGGTTTCTAAGCAGGAAAGGGTAAGTGTTACATAGGTATCATATAGGTATAATATACTCAATATGGCAATGTACGAATAGTTATTTGAAAATACCAATTCATTTCCAGTAGGAAAGAAACCATCATCACCATCAATGGGCATAATAAGATCTCTTGGGTTTGCACCAACCAGCCAAGGAGATGCTTTAGTCCACTGAGAATACCTGCCAAATCAAAAGTAATATTAGAAAGTTGGCTTTGTTTTAGAACAAATTTTCAAAGAAAAGCATTTTTTTTAAGTACAAGGACATACGTAAGGAATTAAATAAAACAAAGATATACAGGGATATATATACGCAAGTAGAGAGATCTTGCAGGGATATATATACATACATATATGTATATATAATCTACCAAAGAAAAAACAGATTATTACACACCTGTCCTCAATTTGAAGTTCTGCTCTATGTTTTCCACCAGGTAATCCACTTCTGTATGATAAGAAATGTGAATTAAATTTGCAAACATAATGTAAAATGTTGTTCCTTTTTCGATTTCTTCAAAAATATAAAAAGGAAGATTATGTAATTTTCTACAACCTATCAACATCACTGAATAGAAGTAGGGTGAGTAGTATTACGTTGATTGCACTCTTGCAGGAGCTGAATGAAGAACGGCGCTAAGAAGTCCCAGAATTGTTTGTGTTTTTCCTGTTCCTGGCGGACCCTAGAAAAAAACATAAGAAAGAATCTAAATGAGCAAAAGCAACAATGGCACATAAAAAGTGGTGGCTTTAGAAGACTTTCATTAGTACATGATACAAATATTTTTTTTTTTTGAGAAAATACATGATACAAATATTGCTTGATGAATTTATTCAGCCTCCACTTTCTTCAGTAATGTTTCCAACACATCATGTACCATCTACCATTTTTGTTAATCAAGGTTTTTCGCGTAAATCATCACCTTCACTGTTTACTTCCTCCCATAAAGTAAGTGTAATGTTAATTAGAATACTTGACGGCCTACTATGAAGAAAATTTAAGGATTTCTTTTGTAGAAATCTGCGAGTGAAAACACGAAATATTCCTCCAGCACTATATGCAAGTGAAATCTTCTTTCACGCAAGAATTATGATTCATGATCAAACTATATTAGGAGCATTCAGCCCATAAGTCCCAAGCAGCCCAATAATCACATGAAAATGAAAGAGATCTTTTGATTTTAAATAAATAAACAGACCTCTATGGCTCTATCACATTTCTCCATTTGTTACTAATTTTTAAGAAACAGAAAAAAAAAAAAAAAAAAAAAAAAAAGAGGGGGTTGGGTTTTTTTTTTGGTGGGGGAGAATCATGCCCAAGTGATTAAATAAAGAAGCATCTATCTATTATACAGTATTGGATGATTGGTGCAACAAAATACACATCACTGGCAAGTAAAGCGCCAAACCTGAATGAGAACAAAAGATCTACGTGAAAGACCTGCCTGCCACACAAATATTAATTTATTGGAAACAAGTTAGTCTCAATTCAACAAAACGAAAAAAGAAATAAATACAAAAATTCCACGATAGATTGCTGATTTCACAAAAGAACTCACGTGTATGGCATCTAATTGTGAAGGATTAAGGTAGGTTTTAAAGTGGTTCATCAATGGTCTAGGCACATTCCAGGTCCGATCTTCAACATCCACATCATTTGAATTTTCTCTAGCTGATAATATCATGTCCTTGAAAGGAAGAGAAACGATAGAATGCAGTGCCACGTATTCGCGCATTATAGTTGATAAGCTGCAAATCTAAAAGAACGATTGACAAAGGAAATTAGCACTTACATCTTGACATAGTACAAACTACAAAAGAGAGCTATACTTTTTTACTGTATAGACAATCGAGAAGGTTGCTCTTGAATTGAATACGGCTTATACTGAAGCCAAAAGGTAGCCAACTTGCTTTATAGCTTTGATAGAAGTCCCTCTTTTGTCTTGTTTACCATTGCCAAACATGGGCACCACCTTTTAAAAAAACAATGACTCAACAGACATCCAGCCATACAAAAAATCTATCAATTCTTTAATGTCTTCTTGTTTTTCATCTTAATTTCATTATCTATTGAAGCTTTTAGAGCCTTGTCGTATTTGAGTTATCTTTCATTTCAATATCCTGTGCATGTTGTGGTAATTCATCATGTCCATTTATTCGATCACTATATTTATTCTATCACTACATCATTCATCTTTCTCTTTCTTTTTCTCTCTTTCTGAATGAAAAATGAACGATAGAAGAAGAGCATACACCAGATAAAATTGGCACATATATAAGATGGAATGATGTGGCACTGATTTCTTTTCTCTGCTTAACATAAATGGCTTTCTTAATGATAGATAATTTCTTCAATAGATTCAAATTACCATGATAAAATGTGCATATTAGTAAAATCTTCAAAAAGCTTCCCAGTATTTGATGTAACCAATATCCTATTCTAGTTAAGCCTTCAACTGAAGAAAACACTACCCAAGAGAGACATCAAATTTCTCATTATCAGCTCATACTCACTCTTAGGATCCACAAGAAGCTCTCTGTTGTCTTTAAAATAGAGAACATCCGAAGCAACCTTGGGCTGTGCTCAGGCTCAGCTTTACGAAGTTTCTTCACCTCACCTGTGAGAAAGGTTCGAAGTGCAAGAGTTTCTCTACCACCTCGATTTTCAACCAATGCAAAAGCATATGCAGTCGGCGTCGCACCCTCTTCAAACTACAAAAATATGACAAAAGGAAAAACAAATAAGTTGCATAACAACATAAAGATGAGCATTTTGGGACGTATGGCTCACTAGAAGCTTCTGCATACATGTTGTTTGAGCAGAATTTCCCGAGAAAGCACCAACAATTTTTTCATTAGAATCTTCTCAAGAGCTTATCACTACATCAAAAGTAGAAGCTCTAGATTGAAACTTTTGCATTGTACCTTCCTATCACAGCAAAAGCTCCACACTTTTTTTTTGGTAGCCGAATGTATGATGTCTAGAAGTTTTTGATTTACAGGAACTAAGAGAATTAAATTGTCTTTCACACATTAAGATAAGAAATTAATTCTAATACTAGTGAGAAGTCTTATAGAGTAATAAAACATGGGTATCTAAAAATCTGTTTGGCACAGCTAGCATTTCAACTGAAGTCTTGTTTGACTACAGCCACCTAGAAAAGCACTAACAGTTTCCCAAAATGGTCTCTGAAAAAACTTCTTGTGGCAGTGGAAGAAGAAGTATCAAGTTTGTGGTTCTGCATTTAGACCTAAAAGAGCATTTTAGCTTCCCGGCACAGAAGAATAACTTCACTTTCAGCTTGCTAACAATTGGATTGTGGTTAAGAACACAACAGGAATTTACGCAATACTTCCTTTCTCCCAAGTAGTACTTTCAAACAGTAATGGGCAAAGATATTGAACATATGCAGAATCTGAACGAAAGGAACAGTTGAAACAGTTGAAACAAATATATACCTTCTCCTTCGACAAGAGCAAGAGATCATTCTCAGATACTCCTTCACGGAAATCATCGAGAACAGCCATTGATACCTTATGAAACCCATCTGATTCAGTACAAGAAGCAACTGCCCCCTTCTGCCAGTCCGTTTCATCTACCATTCCCCAGAAACAACACAATCAAATCACCGATGAAAGGACGAAAAAACAAAAGAAATTTGGCATCCTTACAAAGACTATTTTCTGTCCTTTCCAGTTACATGGAATCAGAGGCAATCTACGCAATGCACTACATTTCAATGGATATTCCCATCTTTTACCTCACTTGCAATACGTGTCTAGCATATAGAACATGCCTGCGAAGGACATATAAAGGTTTTGTTGGCCCTGATATTGCTTCTACTTCTAATTCATCCTGGCCCTGATATTGCTTCTACTTCTAATTCAGCAATAAGATCAAACTATGCAAAGTGTTCAGTAAATGGTAAGTCAGGAGTTTCTACTACGGCCAAAAGCAGAAAAGAGATTTTGAACCTCCAAAGCAAAAGCTCTAATTCACTGCTTTTAATTCTACTACGGAAATAAGCTGTTGAGAATATATTTCTTTCTTCTTCTTCTTTTTTGTGGCTGGACAGTCTCCTATCAAATCAATACTTTACGTTGACAACATTACAAATAAAGAGTAATAAAATCATAGTAAACTTTAACTAAGCCATAGGCATCACGAACACGGACATGGAATACAAAACACGACACGGCTCGGACACGGCAACTCAGCTGCCCCCAAAGAATTACGACATGGACATGGCATGAACACCACTAATAAAAAATAATATTATTAATATAGCAATATATATTAATTATATATAAAATATTAATTTTGACAAAATATTATTATATTTCTAATACAAATGAAAGTTAATAAAATTCTCATTGATAGTATGTATATTTTAAGAAAAGAGATTCTCCACTATACATAATTTATTTATATTCTCCAAAAAAATAAATGCATTCATCAAAAATCCAAAATACACATCAACTTACATTATATATGCATAAAAAATTAAAATAAATATATACATATATATATTTTAATGGGATGCACCATGGACCCTCCTCCTCGAACGTGCGTCCATAGTGTGTCCGTTCCGGACACGAGTCTGACACGGACACATGAGGCTGATAGAAGTGTCTGTGATACATAGATTAGCCTCCTTATGGTGTAGCGCATATGCATTTTCCTACCATGTGCTCTTAAAAGAGCATTTCGGTATCCTATGGTTTTATTTTTGTTTCACCATAAATAACGGCCTATAGGAAGGTACCAATGTGGTACATTCCATAAAGCATACGATGGTAAAACATAGCATTTATCATCAAATAACCACTTTGTGCAGGAACAAAACCACAAATTGCACTAAACCACAAGAGGTGCTAATAGAAATTTACCCTACAATAAAATAATTTTTAAAAAAAAGGCAAAAAAAAAAAAGAAAAAATAAACCTTCGTCGTCTCGTCCTTGGACGATCTGCGCCTTGACCTCCTCGAAGAGGAGGGGTTCGAAGACTCTGAGGTAGTCGTCGACGTCCTTGTAGGTGTTCTTCACCGGCTTCAGATCCTCCGGCGCATTCTTCTTCTGATAATGGAGAGACAGAGACAGAGAGAGAGGGGAGATTAGGCTAGGGTATTTGAAACCCTAAACAGAGGTTTATGATGACATAGGGTTTAGGGTTTAGGGTTAGGGTTACTTTGGATTCAGCGACGAGGCGGAGGTAGTCCCAGCTGAGGACGATCCTGTGGAAGCGATTGAGAGAGGAAGAGGACGAAGAAGAGAGGGAGGAGGAGGGCGAGGGAGAAGAGGTCGTCGTCTCCACCGCCATGGGCGCCGCCTCTCTCTCTCTCTCCCTCTCTCTCTCTCTCTCTCTCTCCCTCCCTCCCTGCGATGTTGTTTTCTTAAGTACGCTTGCCTTTTTGTATAAGAGTCGGCGACGAGTTCCCGTTCTGGGAGAAGTCGCCGCCGAGTTTGCAGTTAGTAGTGCGCCAGCTCAGAGGAGCTCCGACTTCTACAGCAGTTTAACCTTGGGCCAAAAACCGGCTTAACCTAGAGGTGGCAATGCAGCTCGCTGTTCGCGAGCCGGCTCGTGTTCGGCTCGCTCGTTTAGTAAACAAGCCGAACACGAGCTAAATTTTTCAGCTCGTTTAATAAACAAGCCGAACACAAGCTGAATTTTTCAGCTCGTTTAATAAACGAGCCGAACATGAGCTGGGATCGGCTCGCTCGTGTTCGGCAGCTCGAATACATATATTTTATATTTATATAATTTATTTAATTATATTTTTATATATAAATAAATAATTATATATAATATATATCTTGATTATTTAATTTTTAGCAAAATAAAAATATAAATGCGAGCTTAATTATAAAAAAACTTATTTATATATAAAGTTTTAACTATTAGATTAAAATCTAATGGATAAAATTTTATAAATTTATTTTTTAAATATATTTAATTTAATTTTTTTAATTCGTGAATGACTCGTGTTCGGCTCGTTATAAATGAGCGAACACGAGCCGAATTTTTCGACTCAATTCTTTAACAAGCTCGTGTTCAGAACGAGCCGAACACGAGCCGACCCCAGCTTGCTCGTGTTCGGCTCCTTTACACCCCTAGCTTAACCCGCCCGAACCGCCCAGTGATCCCGATTTTTTTTGTTTCTTGTTAGAAAAAATCCGGCCCAGTATATCGGTTTACCGGGCCTTACAGTTGGAATACCAACGGTAATGACCGAAATCAAAAACGGAATTATAAAAACAACAATTTATTTGGTTCATAAAAAGAATCGGTTCATACGTAGCAATTGCACTATTTGATACATATATTAAATTATAAAATAGTGTAACTTTATTATTAAATAGTATAATAATATATAGAGTCCGGCTACTGTACTATCGATAGTATCAAGCCCATTGAGTTTTTTTATGGTTAACCAACCACCCACTCAACCCTAGGGGACCAATATCAATTTAATCCGGGACCACTATTATCCTAACCGCACATCCTTTCATCCAACGGCCGATAACTCAATAGTACCAAGGACTTAGTACTATTGATAGTATAGTAGTATAATTCATAATATATATATTCGAAAAATGCAACTTTTTAATAAATAGTGCAAAATTGCGCCAACGGCTAGATTTTTTTTTCTCTCGGTGCCGCCGCCACCTCATTGTCGTCTGCCACACTCGCCGTGAATATGCTTTGAAAGCATTCTAGGCCAGAATTCATTGTTCTCCTTCTCTATCACTTCTGCCACTGTCTCCAATAAAGCGTCAAGCTTGTGGCAAAGGGCCCTAGAGCAAGTGGCAAAGGGCTTGGTGGTTGGTACCCGAGACTCAGGTTCGAATCCTAGTTGATTCACATTTATAGCTAAGTTTATTTCTAAATGAAATAAAACGAAGCGGGTAGCGTGCTACCTATCTCTCTAAAAAAAAAAAAATAAAGCGTCAAGCTGCTACAATGACGAACGGAACAAGTTCATCGTATTCCTCTAGTTCCTAAGATGTTCGCAGCACGGACGTGACAGAGAAGTAGGTGTGGAGGCGACGGAGATGAGATGAGCGCTCAATGCTGCCGCCGGCAGAAAAGACATTGCTCGCAAGAATGAGCAAAGGAAGGAGAAGCTGGGTTTTTAAAGCAGGAGTACTTTCATCTGTTTTCAACAAAAAAAAGATTATCATAAATATGTAAAAATAAAAAAAAAAATGAATCGTTTTTGCAGAAACGCAAAAATATGAACCATTTTTGAGTTGCAGAAATATAAAATCATTGTTACGTAGCCAATTATCTATTTTGAGTTATAGCTTTTGAATCTATACTATTACTACTGTCAAATAGTAAATCCGAGACATCCATAAACTTAAAAGTTGACAGAAAGTACGGTGCTTTCAAAAGTATTCTAGTTAAGGATGTCAATGGGTACGGATACCGAAATTTTATTCGAACCTGAGTCCGAACAGAGCGAATTTATTCGATACTAAATAAATATGGTTTCGAATATGGATATCAAAAATAAAAACCTAACAGATATGAATACAGATGTAAATTTTGACTGTATCCGATCCCAATCCGATCCCAACCCAAATTTATTTTGCATTATATATAATATGTATATGAAAATTTGATATTATATTTTAAAATTTTAAATTTAATATAATACATTTTAAAATATTGAAAAAAAAAATAATTATTTTAGGTTCGCGTTCGGGTTCGGATTTGGGTTTCGGGTTTCGGGTTTCGATCGGGTTCGGATTTGGATACGGATTTTTTAAATCTGTCGGGTTCGAGTTCGGATTCGGTTAAAATCCTAATTCTAGTATATTTCGGAATTGTCTATTATTTATCCTACTTTGGTCCAAGAGAGGCCTTTAAACTGTGATTGGGCGCCTTTGCTTTTTTCCGCACCTGATATTACCACCCTCCAATTAGAATGACCCTTCGTGCCCGTTGTGATCAACCACATCTTCTTTTCTCAAAAAGCCAACACACACACGGGTCGGGTTGCTATACTATTATGCGGACTAGGGCCCTCGTACTTATAAGTTATTTTCGATGATAGAGCTTCCGAATCGACGATCCACACCGTTAAATATTATTTACAGTATTTAAAACTTCTAGAAATTAAATTTTATAATTTTTCAACATCATTTACCTTACGATCAAGATGTCACAAATTTGACAATTTTTAACGGCCAGTATGGGATACTTGCTAGTTTAACGGTGTAAAAGAATCGGAATTTGTTGAAGTTTTGATAGAAAATTCTATTCACTACCTAGATAAAGATCAATAACTCCGATCTTGAATTGAAGGATCCGCTCATCCATTTTTAGAACGTCGTTCGATTTTGACCGTACATTTTATGTCCACTTGATGGACTTTATTATGATTTCAAAAATTTATGAAATTTATTTTCTGGAAGTTTCAAATACACTATATCTTATTTAACGGAGTGGATCGTCGATTCGGAAGCTCCATCATCGAAAACAACTTATAAGTACGAAGGCTCCAATACTCATAATAGAGTAGTAGACAGGGCCTATATATATATATATATATATAAATAGAGAGAGAGAGAGAGAGAGAGAGAGAGAGAGAGAGTTGAGCTAGAATGCTATCGATAGAAACCGGCACTTTTGCCACCCATTTGTTTTCGATGATGGAGCTTCCAAATTAATGATCGGCACCGTTGAACATGATTTATATCATTTGAAGTATTTAGAAATCAAATTTCATACATTTTCGATATTGTTCTCTTATCTATTGAGTGGATACAAAAATGAACGGCTGAAAATAAATATTCTTAAAAAAATGATGATAGGAATCTTGTAATCAAGATCAAGAGTATAGATCTTGTTTTAAATAGTTTAAAGAATTTTCTATCAAAAATTCAATTGATTTGGATATCTTTACACCGTTAAACGAAAAAACGCCTCATATCGACCATTAAAATTACAAATTTTGAAACTCTTTGATCATTAGGCAAATGATATCGAAAAGATTTGAAATTTAATTTCTAAATACTTCAAGTGGTATAGATCATGTTCAACTGCCGATCGTCGATTTGGAGGCTCATCGTCGAAAACAAATGGGTGGCAAAAGTCTTAGATTCTTTATCGATAGCGTTAGCTCAACTATATATATATATATAGCGAGCTAGAATACTTTTAGAAACACAACCTCATTGGTGCTTCTAAGTTTCTAGTCATTGGATCTACAACTCAATTACTAATACCCTTGGATCAAATCTTATTTCACCTACCACCATCGACCACCGTAAATCTCAACTCTAAAGCACCACTCACTTGGTGCTTTTAGAAGTATTCTACCTCCACTCTCTCTCTCTCTCTCTCTCTCTATATATATATATATATATATATATATATATATATAATTTTTTTTAATTAACCCTTCAAAATTTGTTTATAAATGATCATAATAAATTTATATTTACATAAATAATTTTTTTGTTCTTTTAAATTTTGGAATAAACTTTAAATATCGTTCCTGTGATTTTACACTTTTTTACTTTAGTATTTTGTGGTTTAAAGTGTATTAAGTTAGTGTCCTGTAGTTTAATTTTTACTAGTGTATTTATCCGCGCGATGCGGCGGGCAGATATTATCAAAATATTAGATTCTTAATCCAATCCAACTCATCTTAAACAGAAACTATCAACTAATTCTAAAAAATACTGTAAAATAGGTTAAAAATAGATTAAAAAAATATAAAATATAAAAAAAGAGAAAAATGAAAGAAAAGATAGAAAAATTCTAAGCCGCCTTTATCTCCACTCATTGCCCACGCTTTCTTCCGCAGTAGTCTTGGTCTCCACTACCATCACATTTACCACCTCTCGCTATGATTTGAAGCATCTTCCACGCCTCATGCTAAATGAGAAGAGGATAATACATCAAAATTAAAAATTTAAGAAAAATAAATAAATAAATAAATAAATAGATTCCACACCATTTGCTAAATGAAGGAAATTGTAATTTATTATAAAAAACAAAATAGGCTTTCATTTTTATAACATGCATAGGAGAGATGGAGTTTTTGCATGAGTTTTTACGATTGGGTGGACAATTAATTAAGCGTTACATGCATGAGGGAATGCAAAGGGTTAGGCATTTTGGATTGGTTTCTAGATTTACGATTTAGATAGGATTATTAATTTTTTGGAATTTAGTGGTTCAATGAATCTACATCATCCATATTAAACGGAATGAATTTATTAATTGATGAAATATTAATGTAGAATTAATTAATGAAATGTTAATGAGTCAGTTATATACTAAACGTATAGTTGGAGAGGAAAGGGAAGGGGAAGAGGTGGGAGAGAAAAAGTTATTAAAAAAAAAATCTATGTATGTATGTATGTATGTATGTATATGTATGTATGTATATGTATGTATGTATATATATATATATATATATATATATATATATATATATATATATATATATATATATGTATGTATGTAATTAATATTAAATTGGTGAATGAAGGATTTCTTGCCACGTGGCAAAAGATATTGTGGATTCATAGTTTTTTATAGATTTTTCGTCTTTTTCGTTAATATTTTATTAAATTATATACAAAAAAAAATTTAGGTACCACACCTAAGTTTATCGAATATTTACTTTAGTAACCTTTAGTTTTAACTTTGTCACCGATTTAACAAAAAAAATTAATGAAATCGATAATAAAAAGATAAAAATGAAACCATAGGGCACTAAATTGATAAACTTTAAACAACATGATACTAAAGTGAGAAAGTGCGGTGGTATTTGAAGTTTTTTCTAAATTATTTTGTCCCTAAGTTAAAAAAGGATGGACTAGAGTGTGAATACGAACAAGATATATTATTGTGTGGCAAAAAGAGAACTATATATACAAATATAAATTTATTATGATCACTTATAATTTTTTTTTTTTTAAAAAGGACTAAATGTAAAAAAAAAAAAAAGCCACTATGTATATGTTTGAGCTTCACTGTGACTCGTGGGACCTATAGCCGCCCAATAAAAAGAAAAGGAAAAGACAAAATCAAGTAAGTACAAATTTTGTTTCTAGATTTTTTTTAGAAAAACAAAAATACTAGTGTTTTTTTATAAAATATGGAAAAAAAAAATTTCATAAAAAATTGTTTTTCTTAGAACCACACGGCTGTAAACTGAAAAAACATTTTTTCATAAATTTTTTTTTTTCTTGAAAATAAAATTTTCACATTTTTTCGAGAAACTGAACAATTTCTAAAAGTTTGATCTTTTTTTTTTTTGTTCCTGTCATTCTGTGTCTCTGAGGGACCGGTCCTCGGTGGAGGGACCGGTTCCCGTATGCGTAGGAGCTGGCTGGGAGCTCCAGCTTGCGGGAGAGGCTCTCGGGGACCGGTCTCCGAGTGGAGAGACCGGTCTCTCTGGACGAAAAGTGCCCAGGCAGCCTGGGTTGACAGGAATAAAGTTGAGGGGTCCTATTGCAATTGTGCATAAGTGAGAGATGAAAGAGGGCTGTGAACCCCTCTCCCTCTCTCATTTTTCTCACTCCCTCTCATTTCTCTCCCTCTCTCTCTCTAGAAAGAAAAGAACAAGAGAAGGAGAAGGAGAAGGAGAAGAAGAAGAAAGGAAAGAGAAGAAAGGAAGGAGAAGAAAAAGAAGAAGAAGAAGAAGAATAAGGGGGTCAAGCTAGAGAAGACTTGGAGCATCTTCCTCTTCGTCTCCTCACCATTGGAGTAGCTCAAAAGGTAAGCTACTAAACCCTAGCTTATAGAACTTAGGGATTTGAATTTTGATGCTTAGAAATGGGTCAAATAGACCCTTAGTAAGCTTCTAAAGAGATCAATCCCTAGTTCTAGAATTTTTTTTTTTTTTTTTTTTTTGAAATAGGTAGCACGCTACCCACTTCGTTTGATTGGATAGTTTTGCTAGTATGCAAACCTAGAGCACTCAAATTAAAATTTTGCTAAATAGAAAGGTTTGATCTCAATTGATGGGTTGTAAACCTAATTGTTAGGTGTCTAAACGTGTTGGCGAAGTCGGAATCGCATTTCGTCGAACGGGCTAAAAGCTAAAGGGCTAAAAGCTAAAGGTAAAACGAGATTGATCGGGCTTCGTTTCGACCTAAGCGGATGAGAAAGCATCGAAGCAAGTGCCGAGGAGTCTTCTTAGAGCCTCCACAACTTAGAACAATTTTGAAAGGGGGGGGGGGGGGTTTTTCTTACCGAAAACTTCAAACTCCTTTCTATGTCTTGAAAATAAATAATTTTCATCTCTTGCATGTTGCATTGTAGGATTGCATATTTAGATGTTTCCTTATGTTTCTAAATGTAACCTAGTGTACGTGGAATGTTAGGTGAATAGATAGGTGAGGATTGGGTTTAAACATTGAATCCTAAGTGCTAAAGAAAGAGATGGACTCGATAGTTATTTAGTGACATAGATCGAGTGACATATAATATACAGAACATGACGAGTGGCATTAAGATAGTGTATTTGACACTAGAAGTCTATGAACTTAGGAGTAAGTGGAATCCCTAGAAAATGACTCGTGAACCTAGAACTTAGTAAAGCTAAGCATTGGTAAATGTTGGTCGGAATAGATGAGTTTCGAGAGAAAAGTTGGTCCTACCTCGTAGGGTATCCTCACATGGCCAGATCAAGCTCACGGTCTGTATTTAGGATGGTATAGCCATCCATGTCGTCGAGTACTCCGGAATGTCGCACGATTGGGACCACGTGGAGGTCCACAGACGATCCCGGGTTTGAGTGCACGTGGAGTCTCCTACCCAAAAAGGAATTTATATGTGAGGTGTAGGCAAACCCAAGAATTTTGCCACAGATTGGGTAAATGGTAAAATAATAATGTCATTGAACACTTGATTATTGAACATAGAGAGAACTTGTTAGTATGATAGTAAACTTTTACTATATAATGCATACATTCATCTTACATGATTATGAATATAGTAGCATAGATTTTCTATTATACATTTACAGTTTTTATATATCTATATATCTATCTAGTTGTTGCTTGTGCCTACTTGGATCTAATGAGGAGATCGGCGGAGTCGGCGACCGAGCCCACTGGAAATTATAGAAGATAGTTCTCACCCCACTTTATTTCCAGTGCTAAGTACATGTTTGCCGGATGAGGACCGCGGCAAGGGTATCGCGCCCGTCCAGTGAGGATATGGTAGAATAGTAGCTTTCCTTTTTGCATTAGTACACCTATGTATTTGAGAGAGATTTATATATGTGGGGACTTGAAGAGCTATGCATTTTGGATGATCATAGATCCATTTTGAGAAAAAGTTGTAATTTGTAAACTAAAACAAATGTGATGTAATAGCTAGATGTATCCCTCTTTATTTTACTTATATCTACTCGTGGATTACTTTATCTAGTTGTTGGCACTGTTGTGCCCTTCGTTGATTGTGTATATTTAAAATTTAGTTTTCCTGGATAAATTATTGTACACAATCTGTTGTTGAGCCTTAGGCGGGCAGGAGAGGTGCTGTCCGTCTGGCGTCCGCTCGGCGCGCCCGAACCGGACCGGTAGCGGTTTTCGGGGCGGGGGCGTGACAACCTCCTTCGTCTCCGGTACCTTGCCTTACCCCACTGGTTCGAACTCTGTCGCTACCCACGCTCTCACTTCTACAATCCATGCTGCTCTGTCGTCGGCGGCGGTACGAAAAATTTAGGTGAGGGAGGGGGGGTGAAGAGAAAGAAAATATGAGTATTTTAGTTAATTTTTAAAATTTCTGCCTCAATTTGAAAATTTTAAAAATATAGTCTGATTTTGCAAATATAGCAAATATAGTCCAATTTTGCAAAAACACAAAATCCTGCCATGATACTAAACATAATTAGGGCAAATATAGCAAATATAGTCCAATTTTTAGAATTCTCAATATTAGGGCAGCCAAATAGGATGTAAAAATTTTAGACATTTATGAATTGATAAATAATATATTTCACCTACAAAAGAATTTATATTTTGTTTTTGAAAATATAAATTAAAATCTGAATATTATATTTTTTTCTACACATTTTGATTGCACCCATAGTACTTATCAAATACTATATGCTTGTCACCTAAATTGAAGGTATATGCCGAATAAAATATTTATGCATCATTGACCGTCTCTAATACAAGCGGCCAAGGATTTCATGGTTGGTACTCAAATTCAAAATTCGCAAACTACTTGCTTCATTTTTTCGCTATATATATATATAGAACTAGGTTGGAATACTATTAATAGCATCAATGACTTGGTGCTAGTAAGTTTTCTACCCTTGGATTAAAAGATGTGCGGCTAGGATGATGTGGGCCCCCTAGGGTTTAGTGGGTGGTTGGTTGAATAGTATGATCTAACGGATAAAATTAATCAAAGGGGTTAATCTAAGGGTAGAAAACTTACTAGCACCAAGTTCGTTGTCTTATTAATAAGATCAAATAGGACTATATATATATATATATATATATATATATATATATATATATATATATATATATATATATATATATATATATATATATATATATATATATCGTATTTAGCTGTTACATAACACTTAAATAAATAAATAAATAAAATTTGCAAAAAGTTATATCACAAAATTTATATTTTATAAAATATCTTTAAAAAATTTAGGTTCACAATGGGCCAATTTGCATAAAAAATCCAAAAGTTTTAAGCTTTTGTAAAAATAGACTACCTTTTTGAATTTTGCAGATTCGATTCGATTTTTGAAAAGGATTACTAAATCGCCTTCTATTTCAAAATGTATAAAAAGTATTTGTATTAAATGTCTTGAAAAGTACAACTAATAAGTCATTATTATATTTAGCTTTTTTTGAGAAACAAAATTCTACAAAAGAAGAAAGAATATAATACTTGTTAAATAGTGCAACATCCTCTCAAATAGTGAACATTTTCTTAAAAATAGTACAATATTTGTGTAAATAGTGCAACATACGAATCATTTATATACATATTACATAAATTTTTATACTAAATTACGAATAATATTACAGACAAATAGTATAATATATTATAATGTATTACAAAAATCATGCAATTTGTGTATAAACGATACATATGTTGTACTATTTATACAAATATTACACTATTCCGTTTTTCAAGAGAAAGGTAAATATAATAATAGTTTTCAAGACATTTAATATATATATATATATATATATATATATATATATATATATATATATATATATATATATATATATATATATATATATATATATATATAGAGTCCTATGGTGCTTGTAAAAAGCACCAAGCACTTGGTGCTTGTGAATTTTTTACCGTTAGATCTACACCTTTCATCATTTTCATCCGTTAGATTATACTATTCAACCACCCACCCACTTAACCCAAGGGGGCCCACATCATCCTAACCGCACATTTCTTAATCCAAGGGCTAAAATCTTACAAGCACCAATGACTTGATACTTTTAAAAGCATAGGAGCTTAATTCTCTCTCTCTCTCTATATATATATATATAGAGTCCTACTGTTATACTATCAATAGCACGAAGCCCTCGTACTACTAAGTTTTCCACCGTTAGATCCACCTCTTTGATCATTTTCATCCATTAGATTATACTATTCAATCAATCACTCACTTAACCCTAGGGGGCCCACATCATCCTAACCGCATATATATATATATATATATATATATATATATATATATATATATATATATATATATATATATATATATATATATATATATATATATATTAAATATCTTGAAAAATACAACTGATGAGCTATTATTATATTTACCTTTCTCTTGAAAAACGAAATAGTATAATATTTGTACAAATAGTGCAATATATGTATCGTTTATACATAAATTGCATGATTTTTGTAATACATTATAATATATTATATTATTTGCCTGTAATATTATTCGTAATTTAGTATAAAAAATCATGTAATATGTATATAAATGATTCATACGTTGCACTATTTACATAAATATTGTATTATTTTTAAAAAAATGTTCACTATTTGAGATGATGTTGCACTATTTAACAAGTATTATATTCTTTCTTTTTTTGTAGAATTTTGTTTCTCAAAAAAAGCTAAATATAATAATGACTTATTAGTTGTACTTTTCAAGACATTTAATACAAATACTTTTTATACATTTTGAAACAGAAGGCAATTTAGTAATCTTTTTAAAAAATCGAATCGAATCCGCAAAATTTAAAAAGATAGTTTATTTTTGCAAAAGCTTAAAACTTTTGGATTTTTTATGCAAATTGGCCCATTGTGAGCCTAAATTTTTTAAAAATATTTTATAAAATATAAATTTTGTGATATAACTTTTTGCAAATTTTATTTATTTATTTATTTAAGTGTTATGTAACAGCTATATATATATATATAACTAGGCTCTTATCTTATTAATAATAAAGTCATTGGCGCTACAAGTTTTTAGCCATTGGATTGCGAGATATGCGATTAGGATGATGTGGGCCCCCTAGGGTTAAGTGAGTGATTGATTGAATAGTATAATCTAATAGATGAAAATGATCAAAGAGGTAAAAAACTTAGTAAGCTTAGTAGTCTTCGCTATTAATAAGATAAAGAGCGGATTCTATATATATATACATTTTTATATATTTTGAATGAGAGATAGTTTGGTCGTTTTCTTAAAAAATCAGATGGAAAGTGCAAAATCCAGAAAAATAGTACATTTTTGCAAAAACTCAAAACTGGTGGATTTTTATGCAAATTGGCCTTCACGATGCGGACCGACCCCACCGGATTTTTCTACGCACTGAACAAATTGTCCTACTACTACCTAGAGTCTAGAGGCTGGCGTGACGAACGGAGTCCACTGAAACGATTCCTTACGCCACCCAAAAAAAAAAAAAAAAAAAAAAAAAAAAAAGGACTGAGGCGCGCAGGGTAAGGAAAAATGGAGTATATATATAAACAGCTCTCCCCCGTTCCCTCCCCCTAATCTAGAGCCCTCTCCTCCGCGAAACCTAGAGAGAGAGAGAGAGAGATAGAGAGAGAGGAGGGAGATCCATGGCGGCGGCGGCGGCGACGGCGACGGCGACGGCGAAGGTGAACGGATCGCCGGCGACGGCTGCGGAGGCGGCGGAGGAGATTGGGGGGCCGACGAATCCGATGGTGACGCCGCTGCTCACGGATTTGTACCAGTTCACCATGGCCTACGCGTATTGGAGAGCCGGGAAACACCTCGATCGAGCCGTGTGAGTTGTGCCATCTCTCTCTCTCTCTCTCTCTCTCTCTCTCTCTCTCTCTCTCTCTCTGTATCGCGTTTCGGGGGGTTGATCATCATAGGCGCTTTGGGGGATTGATCATTGGATTTCGTTTTGCTGTGTTCGTTTCATCCATCTCTCTTTTCGCGGATCTTAATTATGCGGTAATACGAGTCATTTTTTGATGAATTAGTTCTTAGATTCGCTGCAGTTAGATTACTTGGGTCGAGAATATTAGTTATATATTGTGAGAGGGATTTCTCCAACAAGTTGTGTTGGATTGCGGTTCATAATAGACATAACGGCAAGACCCCCAACAATAGACCTAACGTTCATGTGTGTTAAGTCGAAGCTCTTCAGTGTGATAGATGCGCCGTTCCTACCAGGCCGTGCTTTTGGGATAGATGGTTAGCGCTTACGATTCACAGATCCACACCTCCCATACGACCAGCCGGTTTCTGCACTGACTTCGTGCCACAGACTAGACAGTTTGGTCTTGCGTTTGAAAGAGGACTTGGTTTTGGCGTAGTTTGGTAATGTGGTGGTTAAAAGCACTATTTTTATATTATGGAAGATCTAAAAATTTCAAAAGTCTTTTCAATCTTTCCTTCTTTTACGCTATAAAATTGCGGACATGTTTCTCCGGTGGTGGTTGCAACCGCAATTTTATAGTGTAAAAGAAACGAAGATTGAAAACGCTTTTGAAAATTTTGGACCTTTCATAATATAATAAAAATAGTGTTTTTGAGAAGAAGTACTTTTAAATTTTAATCTTCTGTGACACCCAATAGTCCCACGTCAGACGGAAAAAGAGTTGTGATTGGGAGTCTAAGAGATCATGGATCCTAATAATAATTAATAAGTTTAAACATTTTGGGCCAGTGGTGGGTCCAACGAATTATTATTACTTGTGGGCCAAGTCATTACATCTTCCCTCCTTCCGTGCTATAAAATTGTGGTGCTATAAAATTGTGGTGGCAACTGTCACGCAAAAAGTATACACAATGTCAACGAGGCCTTAGCATGCGTCAAGGGAGCATGATAAGAATATTAGTTTGTCCCGTATACTATGAGGATTTTTTCCACCTTGAGCCTGAACTTTTGGGTTGAGAGTGAGCCCTTTAACAGATTGAACCTGATTTCTTCAATTTCTTTTGTCATTATAAAGTTCATGTTTCTCATAAATATGTAGCTTAGCTTTGTGTTTTGCTTAAAAAAAAATCTTTTTTATAAGGTTAAAATGCAAATTGTGGTTTTTTTTTTTTCAAATTTTTTGATGCTAATTTCTGTCTGATTGATGTTGCTTTTTTAACAATTGTAGTTGATAACGACTAGTTGGTTTTTTCTATGATAGTAGTTATGGAAATAAATAGAATTTGATACAACTGGTTGGTTCTAGATGGCTCAGGTCTTTGTGGTCAACATTAAATATATTTATTGGACGACGAATGTAATATTTGTACTTATGTGTTTGATTCAAGTATAATTCTTTAATCCTAATGGCAAGGGGGGGTGAGTACAAAGATAATTAGGTAGGATAAGACTCAGATAATCTTGGACTCAAAATAGCTATAATATAGTATGGCAGGCAAATTGGATACATTGGTTCGAGTTGATAAGTTAGACTAAACAAAACAAATTGTTGTTATGGTTGGGCTTTTGTTTCTTCTGCTGATTCTCTAGGAAGGTCATTAAAGTAATTGGAAAAATATACTTGTTGATTACTCATAAGCCAATTTGAACTTTCACTTTGGTGGGATCAATCTGATTTCCATGAACAAAGATGAAATTTGATGTTAGATAAGCTACTGTTAAATATTACACAAGAGCATCATATTGGTTGGCTAGACAGAAACCCCCAGCAGATTGTTAGAAGGTCGAAAGGAGGATAGATATGATATGAATGTTCTAGACGGATGGAAGACAAATCCTAACTGACTTCCGTTGGTACCATAATGAGATGTCGGACAGCTAGCAATACTGTAGCAGTAGGAACTTAAAGAGATTCTCCGTTTGTTTGGTTTTCATTTTGCTGACTTACGGTTTTTTTTTTTTTTTGGAAGCTTACTGAATATTTCCATTTCTTCTTTTATTTTGTAAATTATTCTGATTTCATCTTATGTTTGCAAGGTTACTGAATATATCATTTCATAATATATATAGAATAATGTATAATCTTGGCGTTTTTGCGCAAGCAACTAACTTTGCTAGGTTAGATAAATGCTTTTTCCTCCTAAAATTTATTTTTTTTAATTATCCGCATTATAAAAGGTAAATTTTTGCAGGTTTGATCTGTACTTCAGAAAGAGCCCATTTGGCGGTGAATTCACGGTTTTTGCTGGTCTTGAAGAGTGTATTCGTTTTATTGCAAATTTCAAATTTAAAGATGAGGATATTTCTTTTCTGCAGTCGGTTATGCCTACGTGTGAGGTATGATATGCTAGCAATGTGGGGTTTATTTTTGTTTGGTTTATTTCTCTGAAGAAAATAGAATGTGCGCAACGAGCTGCTACAGTTCTTGAAATCATTTAATTGTCTTTACCTGCCTATTCAGGATGGATTCTTTGACTATCTCAGAGAAGTTGACTGCTCTGATGTGGAGGTTTATGCCATTCCCGAGGGTTCCGTTGTTTTTCCGAAGGTTCCCTTGATGAGAATTGAAGGACCAGTTGCTGTGAGTAGTATCCTGAATCACTACGATAGAAGAAGGTAAAATTGTATAGACCTTACCTGAACTATAGTGCATTTTGAAATGGCTACCTGAACTCATGATTTTTGCTTTACTACCTGGACTTTTATACTTTTGATGTCATAGATTCAATCAAGTTTTGCTAGAGCTGAACAGTTTCCATTTGAAAGGTTTGAAAGTTAGAATATTCCACTATTAGAAATTTCATTAGGTTATGGAATATTCTGTCAAGAATGTTAACAATATTGTTAAGTTCTGAATAGTATATAGCTTTATCAAGCATTGTAGACAGGTGGCAAAATCAAAATTATAATGATGCGCTAGTTCAGGAAAGGTCTGTATGTTTTTACCTTTATATCTGGTTCTTATCTTCTATGTAGTATCCTTTTCTACCAGTGTAAATCTGAAATGTTGTCTCCTTTGTCATTTTGGTGCTCTTTCTTGTGGTGTTTCTCCATATTATAGGCGGTTCAACTGCTCGAGACTCCATTTATAAATCTCGTGAACTATGCCTCCTTAGTGACTACAAATGCAGCACGACACCGATTTGTTGCTGGAAAGTCAAAAGTTCTACTTGAATTTGGACTTAGACGAGCACAGGTTGACTTTTTTCCTTTGCCAGCTTATCTGATTTTATCATGCTTCTTGTGGCAAGACTAATATCTTCACTTTAATGATGCAGGGACCTGATGGTGGGATTAGCGCTTCCAAATACTGTTATATCGGCGGGTTTGATGCAACAAGGTTTTATATGTTCTAGTTATCATGATTTTTTTAATGGTTCTTGTTTCTGACTAATATTCTTGATTGGATTGTGGTTTATACTTCAAGCTCTGTGATAAATTTGATCTCTTTATTTTTTTAAAGAAATGCACTGTGTACTTTTCTAATGGTGCCATTTTTTTAAAAACATCAGTAGAATTTTAGAAATGCAAGTCATTGGATTGTGATAGAGGTATTTGAGATGCACAATTTAGTAATTAGCAGTTAAGACATGATGTGAATTTCTTGCTGGTGATTTTTGAAAGGTAAATATTTGCCTAAATTCAATTCAGGAAGTGAATCCCATTTGTTTAAAACTGTAGAAAATTTTTACCTGATAGCCACTTTACCTGCCAAAACTATTCATATAAATATCGAAAGAAATTGTGTCTTCTCTTGTCCATTGTCATTATTTGGTTCATACAAGCTCTACGGAATATCTTGTAAATTTAATATTCATTTATTCCAATGTACACTTCAACTCAATCTCTTTACGATCCTTGCACACTGAAATTAAGCAATTTAGTATTATAAAGAGCAATTTTACAGAGAAAATTATGTTGCTTTTATTTGGGCGTATCTGCTGATTTATTATCATCCTACGTACAGCAATGTAGCAGCTGGAAAATTATTTGGCATACCACTTCGAGGAACACATTCGCATGCCTTTGTTAGCTCATATATGGTTGGTATAATCCCTTTCTCTAGTAAGCTAGATTTCTGTTATACTTGATCATTACTCTCCAGTTTTTGTATGTGGATTCTCCTTCTTTCTTGCTTTTTTTTTCCCCTTTCTTTTGGGTGGAAACCATACAGAATGGGGGATCCTTTTCAGTTGTCTAATATAATATTCTTTCATGGTAACCAAATTTTATAAGCATCCTTGCAGCAAAAGTTAAATGTAATCCATTGTAGTGTCCAACAATAGCAGTTGGATCTCTTGCTTTATGTATTTGTTTAAACTTTAAAGATACTCAATGTCCTTGAACTATGGTAGCTATTTTGAGTGTCCCTGAAGAAGCTCTGCTCAACTTTTTATTTATTATGGGAGAGCTTGCATAATGCAAAATGCTAATAGATAAATGTTGTTCACTATTGTTGATATCCTTTTGCATTTCTAGATTTCTAGTTGATTTCATGTCTAACATTTTTCCATGGATTTCTAGAGCCTTGATGAGATCCAAGACAGGGCACTTAAGAGCCCTGATGGCTTAAGGACTTGCGAGGATTTTGTTAGCCTTGTGCAGACTTGGCTCAAAAAACTTCAGGTGCAGATTCCTTACCCTTTCCTTACGATATGGTTGTCATCCTTGTTTCACTATTTTAAAGGCCCTGCTTATTATTCATGTTTTCTTCACAGCTCAAGGACAGATTCATTTCAATTGTGATTCCATAATTTCCATCACATCAGCAAACTTGCTTTTCTCAATGTCGTGCTTAAGCGATGTAGTTCAACTACCTTATCTGTTTACAGCTTAAAATGGTTAATATAGGACCATAGATAAATGTCATGTGGCTCCTAGTTATGCCCGTGGAATCCATGATAAGTTATTGCAGCCCTCATTTCTGAAAGAGAATCAGGATTTGGTTAGTGAGATTCTATCACCTTAAATAGCTGCACAATGCAATTTTGGCCAAACTCAGCCATTCCAATCCAAGAGTGAGATGAGTAAAGTAGATACATTGAGTATTCCATTTGCATTTCATGACAGTTAATATAGCTATTTTTCTACTTCTAAAATTGCTCCTCACCTTTCTGGCTGCTACTGAGAGGGAAGGACAGGTCATAGAGTAGGTTGCCTTGCTAAACTTTATGCTTCCATGCATCGCATACCTCTTATTCAAAATTTATACGCCCTTTCTTTCTCAGATATAGTATGCTACAGTACATAGTTGTGTCCTTTCATCTTTCGCCCAAGTTGGTCTTTTGGTGTTTTGTCATGGGGTTCTAGATATTTTGGTTGTGAATAGTTCTGATGGGATCTACATTTTATAGTTCTGTTGGTGCTAGTGACTAGTGAGTCAGCATTGCTTCCTCTATTCATATTACATAGTTTGCGTATATTTTTTGTGCTGTTTGAATAATTTCAAGTTCCATTATCCATTTTCAGTTGGCAGGTTCATTGAGCGGTATTTTTGGTGAGACAAATCAAAGTGAGCTGGCGGCTTTCACATCGTATGCATTGGCATTTCCAAATAACTTCCTAGCGCTCGTGGACACATATGACGTGAGCTGTTACTGCTGTAGCATCTTTATCTTTCTTTGTTGCTTCACTTGTTTATTTACTGTTGGATGTTGTATGATGAATTGCAATAAAAGTGACTTCAACCAAGGCATGGTGCTAAATGCTGAAATCAGTTGCCTGTTCTGTTTATCTTTTATTTAAGAGATATGCTTGCAAATTTAAATAAGCAATTTCTTTGAACTTTGGTAATTGCTACTCATGAAAATACAGTATGATAATTAAATAATCTTTGTTGCATTGATATGTTTGGTAATTTATTTTACTGAATTTCTTCTTTACCAGGTTATGCGAAGTGGAATTCCCAATTTCTGCGCTGTAGCTCTCGCACTGAACAGTTTAGGGTAGGCTGCACTTCCGTAATTTCCTCTGTGGCATATCCGCTGTATATTAATAACAGCTTACATAGTTAAAGTAGGAATCAGCATCTACAGTTGCAATTGAGTTTCACTTTTCTTTTGTTTTGTTTTGAAGATAATTCTTTTCTTTTGGAGATCTTTTTTTTTAAGCATCTGACTAAGAGAATGCTCTACCTTGTAAAATATTCTCTGAAAGGGTTGCAAGAATGAGGCATGTAAAAGCAGGTAAATAAAATTAAAACTTAAGTATTCCCCTGATAGGTTGTTCTTTTCAATACGTTATATGTTAATACATATTCGTGTATTAATTGAATACAAATATAAATTGTCTGTTCTCCATGCCATCAGTGCCCAAAACCAGCTTCTTTTGTGCATGTAGCTAAACTTAACTTTCCTTGTATTGTCTTCCTCGTCTCTTCTTAATCTGGATATATGGTACTAAACAAGTAATTTTCATATATTAAATCATTGGAAACTGAGAAGATCTGTGATTTTATAAGGTTTAGAATTCAATTATCTTAATGCAGGTACAGAGCATCTGGAATTAGATTGGATTCTGGTGACCTAGCATATCTCTCTATTGTAACTCGGGAGTTCTTTCATGCAGTAGAGAAGGAATTCGGAGTGCCTGATTTTGGAAAGATGACTATTACAGCTAGCAACGACTTGAATGAGGAAACAATTGATGCCCTGAACAAGCAGGTAATTATCTAAAGAAATTTGTTTTAACTGACGTTGTTCATTTGTCACGAGTTCTGACTGCGCCCCAAAATGCTAAGAATAATGTGTCCAGTGTCTCTTCTGAATAGACAAAATTATTTGGAAACAATGGATAAGGGGTATCTCTTTATGCCAGTGATGAAAGGTAACCAAGATAATTCTTTTCTCTATTCATTCTACTTGAAGATCTTCCGTAATGAGGAGAATAAATTAACTTTGAAGGAGATCTTCCGTAATGAGGAGAATAAATTAACTTTGAAGGTCATATATATAATCCAGTTGGAACTAATAATATTTTGAAGTTTTAACTGTTTTCCAAATTAGAACACATTTTATGTCAAATAATATGCAATATTTATCTTCAGTGGAACTCATGTTAAAGGATAAATTACAAAGATTGACAAGGAAATAGTGTTTCCTCCCTGAATATAGCTCTTCACCCTTACCTTTACCCGAGTTTATTCTTTGAAGCATTAAAACCTAGTTTGCATATCGATAATCATGTTTCTTTAGTGATCTGATAGACCTACTCATTTCTTTGAACTAAAGTTTCAGTTATCATTTTTAATACATGACTGGAACTACCTTGACAAGACCTGGCAATTAGGCCAAAATTGTTCTCTTTATTCAGGAATCTTGTTGTGAAATTTCAACATACTACTTAGGTCAGTGGATTGACTTGTTGGGAAAGGATTGATTAACATTTGTTAACATATTAACAAATTTAACATCTCTAACATGACCAGCTGTCCCTAACGCAAGTGGCGAAGAGCTTGATGGTTGCTACCCGAGGTTCCAAATTCGAAGCCTAGTTGCTTCACATTTTTTAGCTAAGTTTATTTCTAAAAAAATAAACGAAGCAGTAGCACGCTTACCATTCTCTCTCTCAAAAAAAAACATTCTCTAACATGTTCACAACAGAAATGAAACTCATGGAGCACTCTTAAGAAAGGTTGTTCTTAAATTGGGCCTTCAAAAACTTTATTTATTTAACATATACTCTTGTACTTACAGTAAGACCCCTCACTAAAATAGCTTTTTCTTTTTTTTATTTTTTTTATTTTTCAATTCTAACTCTTTGCAAATTGGATGACTTAATAACTTAAAATGAGGGAATTTTGTTAAGAAGCTGCATTTGCAAGAGTACCTTTGTGTATAACTGATTCTGCTGGGGTACGTACGTAAGCTTGCATACAATTTTATCACTTTTGTGCTCTACTGGTGTAACAGATTATCTATTAGATTTTTTGAGGTTGACATTTTTCACACAATGATTTTTTTCTCCCTATTTTTTTCCCCTGTAGAGGCATGAAGTAGATGCCTACGGAATCGGAACCTATCTCGTAACTTGTTATGCTCAAGCGGCTCTTGGCTGTGTCTTTAAGCTAGTTGAGATAAATAACCAGCCGCGAATCAAACTTTCTGAGGATGTTGCAAAGGTTAGTTTTAAATTGTGAAAAATGAAATTGCACTAATTCCTGTTTAATGAGTTTTTTTTTTTTTTTTGTGTGTGTGTGTGTTTTTTTTTTCCGTCTAGGTATCTATACCATGTAAGAAACGGTGTTTTCGATTATATGGAAGAGAAGGTTACCCATTGGTAGATATGATGACTGGGGAGAATGAACCGCCTCCAAAAGTAAGTAATCTTGTTTGCAATTGTTGCCATACTTTGTTTTTTTTTTAAATAGAATTTTTATTTTAAAAAGTGTAGTAGTGGATGGTTGATTGCTTATGATTCTTGCATCTAAGGTGCTTGTTTGGGAACAAAAAAAAAAGGTAATTTTTTTCTTCTACTTCACTTTTCTTTTTTGGGAAAAATGGTTGGGTGCATTGCAAGCTAACCACCGATGATAATAAAAGGGAAGTTCATTCTCAAGCATATCTGATTACGTGAATTTGTTAAAGTAAAAAAAACGAAAATATGGCAATGATGCCAAATTAGGCCTAGTTTTCTAGCTAGCTACATTAATAACAATGTAATTGTCTCGATCTATTAAGTAAAAGGAACTTCCTTACAAATTACTTGGATTGCTGAACATCTTACATAAAATTCAGAATGCTTATCAAACAGTTTCATTTTTCTTTCAAAATTTACAGGCAGGAGAGCGCATCCTTTGTCGCCATCCCTTCAATGAATCTAAGAGAGCGTACGTTGTGCCAAAGCGCGTAGAAGAGCTTCTGAAGTGCTACTGGCCTGGAAGTTCACGTATGAGCCTTGTTTTGTTGTTTATTTTGCATTTTTTATCTCTGGCTATTTACTATTATTTTGCTTTCTACTGTTTTGCATGATGGCATTAAAATTCTATCATATTATGTTAATCATGTGAAATTTAATTGGTAAACAATAACAAAAAATTAGATTAAATATGACTCATTCCACATGTTTTTCTCTTTGCCTCAAACTAGAGAAGCACTAGAGGCTTGTTTGGTGTGTGCCTGGAGTTTCTGTAAGTGTTGATAAAGTAGAGCTATTGAGAAAGCACTAACGACAATTTCGTTAAAACTTTCCCAATAACTCCTCGCTGTGGCAAAAGCAGAGGCTTAAGTTTGAAGATTTTGTTCGAAAAACTCATTTTAGTGTTCCGCCACGACAAACATTTATATACCAAACACCTAATTACTCCTGCTCGGAGTAGAGAAGTGTTATATAACAGACATGTCACTTATCAAAATTTCAACTACGGTAAGTTTCGGTTTAGTTCTCTTTCGTAGAATACCACGATTTATTCTAGAAAATAATTATAAGCAATATAGAACTTATAAGTGATATGAATTGTTTATAATTTGAAGATTTGGATTGTTGCAGAAAAATCAAGAGAAGAACTACCTCCGCTCAAGAAGATCAGGGTTCGTTGCCTGCAACATCTTGAACAGATGCGGCCCGATCACATGAGGCGGTTAAACCCAACACCTTACAAGGTTGGTGATCCTTTTTCTTCACTAACTTAGAATTCCTATTGGGCCTAGGTGGGGTTTGCATTTTATTGCTTTTTGACCATAGATATTTTAGAAAAGCACTAACAGCTTTCCACTACAGCAGAAACAAGCTTCTTTTGTGACTATTTGGCCTTAGTTTGTAGGGTAAATAGTGTCGAAAATGTTGATAGTCCCTCATAACAGTTGCTTTTTTTTGCAGTAGAAGCAGAAGCTCCAAATTGGTGCTTCTACTTTAGGCCCTCAAAATCTCGTTTCTGCTTCCTATATTTGAAGAATTTCGAAATTGTTTGTTTCTATTAGCTAGACACTTCACAAGAGATGGCTTCAAAACTCTATTGTTTTACCAAAACCGCTAATTGCTGCTTCTTAGAATTGAAAAGCTGTTCAATAATCTGAACCAAACATGCACTTCGGGGGAAACATTGACACATTATACTAGATGGAAAAATTAAGCTTGTTGCAAAATTGAGCAGGTTAGTGTGAGCTCGAAGCTATACGATTTCATTCATTTCCTATGGCTCAATGAGGCACCGGTCGGCGAGCTGCAATAAATGGCTTATTTAGGGTTCCATAATAAGGTTCAACCACCACGATCCCACAGCAACAAGGTTCGAATTTAAAAGAGTTTTACACTAATATGACTAATCTTATTTCTCTCATAATTCAACTTGTGTAATAGTGTTTGTACATGTCTTTGCTCTTTTCATTCTTGTTCCCTGTTCTCTGTTTAAGAGCTCTACTGCAAATAAATTTTTTCAGATCTTGGTTTCAAGTATAATAGTAATTCCATATAACAGTACCTACAAAGGCTACAATATTAAACCTCAACTAGCTTCTACATAGTTAAGTGGTTTAGCAGTAAAAAGGTTAAAAATGTTATTTCATTATGAAGCAGGTTAGAAAGTTATTTCATGTGATGGTAAACTTTTAAGAAATTTTGATTAATATTCCAAATTTAGCATTAGTTTTGAACTAATTTGAGTGTTAATTTAAAATTTGATTGATATATCAAATTTTAGACATTAATTTTAGAAATTTTAGAATTCTTATAATTTAGGCATTAATTTAAATTTTAGGAGTTTTAGAAATGTTAATATATCTAAATATGTTGAATTTAAATATTTAATATTTAAATTTAAATAAGAGAAATTTTGTGTTACTATGTTAATAATAATAATGAATTCAGCATGTTTAATTTGTTAAGAAACTTTTAAATTTCTCTAGTTTAGGTATTAATTTTTTATCACAAATTTAAACAAAATTAAATGTAAGTAAAAAAAAATTTAAATTCAACATGTTGTAATATTTTTTAATGAAGTACCTGTGAATTACGGATATGAGATGATAAAATATCTGTGGATTACGGATGTCAATGGATACATATACCCATAATTTTATCTGAATTCGAACTCAAATCCAAAGGCAAATGCAGTGGATTTACGTATGCTAAATAGATATAGTTTTGGATATGGATATTAAAAATGAAAATCTAACGAATTTGAATTCGGGTATGGATTTTGGTTGTATTTGATACGAACTTGAAACCTCAACTAGCTTGTACATAGTTAAGTGGTTTAGCGCACTTTCATTTGCAACTATGTGGTTTTGAAAAGTATCACTTTGCCACTCTTTGATCAAAGAGTCTATCATTAAATAAATAGGAGAGAAATGATTTGGTACTTTATTTTGAACTAGGCTAATATACTATTAATAGCACCAAGTTATTGGTGCTGCTAAGTTTTTGGACATTAGATTAAGAGATATGCCGTTAGGATGATGTGGGCCCTCTAGGGTTGAGTGGTTGGTTGGTTGAATAGTATGATTTAACGGGTGAAAATGATAAAAATAATAGATCTAACGGCGGAAAACTTAGTAGCACCAAGTGCTTCGTGTTATTAATAGCATAGTTAATAACATAGTAGCAGGACTTTTATTTTATAAAAAATAAAAAAAATCTTAATTGTTGATTAATAAAGGTTAAAAATGTTATTTCATTATGAAGCAGGTTAGAAAGTTATTTCATGTGATGGTAAACTTTTAAGAAATTTTGATTAATATTCCAAATTTAGCATTAGTTTTGAACTAATTTGAGTGTTAATTTAAAATTTGATTGATATATCAAATTTTAGACATTAATTTTAGAAATTTTAGATTTCTTATAATTTAGGCATTAATTTAAATTTTAGGAATTTTAGAAATGGTAATATATCTAAATATGTCGAATTTAAATATTTAATATTTAAATTTAAATAAGAGAAATTTTGTGTTACTATTTTTAAAAAATTAATGTTAATAATAATGAATTCAGCATCTTTAATTTGTTAAGAAACTTTTAAATTTCTCTAGTTTATGTATTAATTTTTTATCACAAATTTAAACAAAATTGAATGTAAGTAAAAAAAAAAAAATTAAATTCAACATATTTAATATGTTGTAATATTTTTTAATGAAGTACATGTGAATTACGGATATGAGATGATAAAATATCTGTGGATTACGGATGTCAATGGATACATATACCCATAATTTTATCTGAATTCGAACTCAAATCCAAAGGCAAATGCAATGGATTTACGTATGCTAAATAGATATAGTTTTGGATATGGATATTAAAAATGAAAATCTAACGAATTTGAATTCGGGTATGGATTTTGGTTGTATTTGATACGAACTTGAAACTGAGCAGAACCCGAATTTATTTTATGTTATATATAATAGGCTAAATTATAGAAACTCCTCCCGTCAATACCAGTTTTTTTACTCTTCTTCCGTTATTCAAAAACCTACATTTTACCACCTTAAAAAATAAAAAAATATTCATTTTGATTTCCGTCGACGGTGTTCTTTTAGGATTCCGTTTATATATTATTTTTTATACCCAAAATATCCACATTTTTTTGCAATTAGTCCCCTGAAAAAAAATTATTTTAAAATAGCCACAGTAAATTTAAATTTGTAAAAATGACTCTGGCCCTGCCACGTGGGCGTTACGTTAGCTCCACGTTGACGGGTTGGGGTATTAAGTTGAACACGATGAACCATTCATAGTGTTTGAACATCGTGTTCCATACTTATTTTTTTCATAATACGTATATTTTTTCTTTTCCTCCCATTTAGCCCAGACATGGTGAGATATGGTTCACCGTGTTTAACTTAGCTATCTAGTCCAGCCTATCTAGTCCAGCCTGGTCCGCATGGCACTGACGTAGCGTCTACGTGGTAGGGTCAGGGCTATTTTTGTAAATTTAAATTTGCTTGGGCTATTTTTGAAAATAATTTTTTTTCATGGGGCTAATTGCAAAAAATGCCCTTGAAATCCTCTTATTTTCTCATTCTCTTTTCATACGCGCCCTTGCCCACCTACATCGCCTCGTCCTCGCCCTCGCCCACCTCTCCGTTCACACCCACTTCGAAGAAGATAAGTGGCAATTTGGTTATTTTGTACAACTTACCCCACTGAATTTTTTATTTTTATTTTTTAAGGGTGTAAAATATAGATTTTTGAATGAAAGAGAGGAGAGTGAAAAAGTGGGTATTGATAGGAGATTTTTTTTTGTAATTTAGTCTTATATAATATATATAAATGTTTGATGTTACATTTGAATATGTATTTTAAAAATTCAGATTTAATTTAATATATTTTAAAATATTGTAAAGAGAAATAAATGTTTGATTTTTAGGTTCGGGCTAGGGTTTGGGTTTAAAATTTTTAGTCAGGTACGGATGTAAATATGATTTTCTAAAATTCATCGTATTTGGGTTCGGGTTTCGGATTTCGGATTTGGGATTTGATAATCGGGTTTGGGTTCGGATTTTTGAAAATCCATCCCGAATTCTATCCCTTTACATCTCTATTGTGAATGAAGAGGAAAGATGGAGAGAAACAGGAAATAAAGAGAGATTAGAGATTTGATAATATAGCGAAGGTAAAATTACTAAATTACCTATGTATGAAAGTATCAATTTTTTTTTTTTTTGGTACCTAGTAACCGGTACTGTTCTCAAAATGATATATTATTGCATGTCACAATTTAAAAAAAATTAAATCTCAGCTATTAAATAGAAATAAATGAACAATATATAAAAATAACAAGTATAGAAACACCGTTCTAAATAGGATAGTAAATTGAGAAACTATATCGATTAATATAGGGATATCCATCTCCCACAAAGTAATGAGATTAGTATTTTAGGATGCATCTCATTCCCAAGTATATCTAATATTACCAACTAGATTACCTAGTGCGTTTAGCCAAACACCGTCATATTTTTTTATTCCTATTCAATTACTAGAAATCTTAAAAAGATAACGCGAACCAAACGCACCCTTAGATTAAAATCTAATGAATAAGATTTTATAAATTTATTTTTTTAATATATTTAATCTAAATTTTTTTTTTATTTATGGTTCGTTGGCCAGCTCGTGAGCCAGCTCGTGATTAAACGAGCCGAACACGTGCCGAATTTTTTGGCTTGATGCTTTAATGAGCCATCTCGTGCCGAACACGAGCCAACCGTAGCTCGCTCGTGTTCGGCTCGTTTACACCCCTAAACATGCATGCTACCTTTCTCTCAAAAAAAAAAGAAAAAAAATCTCCGGCGTACGGTAGAAACCTAGATCATAACTAGGGGTGAAAATAGTCGAATACGCTTAAATACTACATTTAAATTTACATGCATTTAAAAACTGCAATACATTTGCAACGGTGTGCAATCAAATAGACCCTTTAATTAGTATCATTATTATATGTAAACATATAGGTACAACTCATTTAGGTAAAAATGTATAAAACTTGCCTCAACTATCATCTATTTGGATTTAACTATCTGATCTTTTAATTATGTATTTGATATGAATCAATTTGTAACTCTTTTAACTTCAAAATTTAAATGCGTCATTTATTTTTTCGAGTGTAGTTGATATATTTTATACAATCTACTTAACCAGAAACTCATTAAAGTGAACAATTAGCTTAAATTTTGTATCCGAAGAGCCATCAAATTGCTTAAATCAAATAAATTGAAAGCTTGAATTCTAAAATCGAAATTTCGAAAGATTGAGCAGTCGAATCAAAATGTTGTATATATGGTTCAAGTTAAGTTTTATACTTTTTTTTCCAATTATTTATAACTATATATAGTGCATTGCACTACATCCAATTAAACAAGAAACATGTAGGCTTCTTTATGCAGTTAAAACTACAGTACAGTTGCAACCTCGTGCGATGAAACATTCTCTAATTTTTTATTAAATTTTATTTTAGAGACTAAAGTAATGGATGCTTAGGAAGTAGGTGCACTTTTTATGTAACATAAAATAAAGATAAAGATATTCGCGCTAGCAAAACTTCTGAAGGCGACATTGATCCCAACTGTATTAAGACATTTTCTCTATGTTCACACAACAAACCCTTCAATCCTGCAATATATATATATATATATATATATATATATATATATATATATATATATATATATATATATATATATATAGTAAAACTACTTATCATATCGGCGAGAGAGCTCCGTACTTCCACTTTGTTTTCGATGTTCGGACTTTCGAATCGACGATCGGCTCCATTAGACTTGATCTAGAGTATTTGAAGTATCTAGAAAATAAATTTCGCGATTTTTCGATATCATTTGCCTAGTGATCGAAGGGACTCAAAATCAACGGTGAAAATAAAAATCTTACAAAATATGATGATATGACATTAAAATTTTAGATCAAAGTTATTGATCTTGTTCTATATGGTATAAAGAATTTTCTATCAAAATTTCATGTGATTTGAATATTTCTACACCGTTAAACTTGCAAACACTCACCACGGCCGTTAAAATTATCGATTTTGAGCCCCTTCGATCACTAGGCAAATGATATCGAAAAATCATAAAATTTATTTTCTAGGTACTTCAAATACTCTAGATCAAGTTTAACGGAGCCGATCGATGATTCAAAAGTCACAACATCGAAAACGAGCTGGAAGCACGGAAGGCTCCGTGCTTCCGATAGCATAGTAGTCTCACACACACACACACACATATATATATATATATATATATATATATATATATATATATATATATATATATAGAGAGAGAGAGAGAGAGAGAGAGAGAGAGAGAGAGATTAAGAGTACAGCAGCCATATGCTCCTAAGGGCGCGTTTGGTTCGAGTTATCCTGACAGGATTACAGCCAATTCTGCTAGGATTACAGCCAATCTGTGTTTGGTTCATCCGGTATATAATCTAGTCGTTAATGTAGCATTACAAATCGAACAGGATTACACCGAAAATATTAACGAGAGGGGGGTCGTGTATCTTGCATTAATGAAACGCGCTAATACTACATATTATATAAAATGATAATTTTACCATCCAACAACCCTAAATTCAATTAACAATATTATTTTCATTTCTCTCTCCTTCTCCCCTCTTTCTCGCACGCCATTTTCTCTCACACTCTCTCTTGCACGCCATTTTCGCATACATATTTAATCACTTTTTTTCTCTCGCTAAAACACATTATTTTCGAATCTGATTTGAAATTATTTTTTTTCCTTTTTTCGTCGATTTAAGGAGTGTTCATGAAACTTCGTCAAATCTGAAGCCATGTCTTGTTTCAATTAGTTGCAATCATTCAATAAGACATTCTTAACAAGCACTTTTTGATTTTTTTTTTTAAATTTTTTATTAATCTAGTTTTGGATCTCGTCTATTTTTTTTTTCTATTTCCCTTTTCCTGATTTGAAAATATTAGAAAAATTTTTATATATTTTTGTACCCTAAATAATATTTAAATGACCACAACAAGGGCAATTTTAGAAAAACTATTTTTTTATGTCAGGATTACTAAATTTTATAAACTGAACCAAATATAGTAATGCTATAAACACTGTAATCCAGTATTACATTACTGCATTAAACCAAATGCGCTAATGCAGCATCAGTACTAATCTCATGCCGAAATCCAAGATACCTAGATATGTCGAGATATTCTGTAATATTATATAACTCGAACCAAACGTGCCCTAAGTTCATAACTATAGTAACTCTACTCACTCTACAGTTGGCTGGGCTGGGTAACAATCGAGATCCGTGGACGCTCATCTATATGTTTTAAGTTGGGTCCAATTCACTAGCCCAAAATGTTTAAATCTAGTTATTATTATTAGCATGTGAGGTCTTATATATTCCCATCAGAATTATTTTTCTATCCAATGTGGAACTATGGGGTTTTACAAACTTTTCTTGTTTAGATCTTGATGTCCTCGTTGGATCCAAACTAGAACAGATAATAATATACCAGAATTACTAGGCGACTCCTATGGGTCCAAGAGGTGGCTCTCACTAAATTCGTTGGTGTACCAAAATGCTTAAGCCCAATTATTAGGCAGGCTATTTTTTTCCACATCACAGACAAATAGATCGAAATTTTTACAAGCGATGTGATATTTTAGAGGTGGGTCCTACTTGTTTGGCTCAAACTACCAGCTAAAATGCTTAAGCCCAATTATTAGGCAGGCTATTTTTTTCCACATCACAGACAAATAGATCGAAATTTTTAGAAGCGATGTGATATTTTAGAGGTGGGTCCTACTTGTTTGGCTCAAACTACCAGCTAAAATGCTTTAGTTATTATTTATTAGTGGGGAGGACTCATATGTCTCATCAGAATCTCTTTTCCATCTAATGTGAGAATATTGGAGCGTTACAGACTCCCTTTATTTAGATCCTGATGTCATCATCAGGATCAAATCAGATCACAGACATATAGACCAGAATTATCAGGCGAGGTGAGATTCTAGTGGTGGTTCTTGCCACGGGTTTAAGAGGTGACTCCCACTAAATTCGCTGGTATAACACTTTATTCTGTATAACACTTAACTCTCACATTTCTGGCTGGTATTCGGCTCTGATACCATGTAATGACCTGATCTGGTAACAATAATAACTCGTTGTGCTCAAACTACTGACCCAAAATATTTAAACTCAGTTATTATTATTAGCGTGCAAGGTCTCATATATTCTAATCATAATTATTTTTCCATCCAATATAGAATTATTAGGGCGTTACATACTTTGTAGTCTCTTTTTGAAAATCCAAAGAAGCTATTTAGTAACAAATTGTTCAATATAGAAATTTTTATTTATGATTGGAAAGCAACGGGTTTATTTTTTGTTCCTTGAAAGGTTAAGATGTATGTAATATAGTTGAATAATTTCCTATTTTACCAGTGATATGACTTATTTTATTATAAAAAAATAGCTTGATTGTTGAATATAATATGCAGCTCTGTATATTTGGTCACACTTTTCTTCTACCAAATACTACAAACAGAGGAAACTCTCAGATCTTTGCTTTGATATGTTTGAAAAAGATTTTTTTTTTTTTTTTGAAAAATGATATGTTTGAAAAAGTTATCAATAAACAATCTGTGTGCTTCAATAATTTACCTACCCTGTGAGTTAGGTTTAGTTTAGTGTAGAATCTCTAGCTCATAATTTTTTCCAGAATAATACATTTTGCCAGTGAGATGGTATATATTAGTTCCAAAACATGACTTAGTGGCCTCATGTTGTGCACCATTATATATATAATATAATAATTATATTTCTAATCTATCAATTATTATATTACACTTAATCAAATAAAATAAATGTGCCGAACAATATGTTCATATATGTATCTAAATTGAAGAATAATAGAATTTATTTCGCCGTATTCAGAGTTTCTATAGAAGTATTATTTAACTAGAACTTTTGAGATAAAAGAATAATAATTATTTTAGGAAAAACTTCAAAAATTCCTCTCGTGATTTTACTTTTTTTCACTTTAGTACTCTGTAGTTTAAAATGTATTAAGTTAATACCCCGTGGTTTAAAGTGTATCAAATTAGTATCCTGTGGTTTTGCACTTTATCACTTTAGTACCCTGCGATTTTAATTTTGTATCAAGTTAGTACCCTGTGATTTTTTAAACAACAGGATACTAAAATGATAAAGTTCAAAACCACATGATACTAGCTTGATACACTTTAAACCAAAGGATACTAAAATGATAAAGTGAGAAACCACAGGGTACTAACTTGATACACTTTAAACCACAGGGTACTAAAATGAAAAAATGTGAAACTACAGGTTTTTTTTGAAGTTTTTCCATTTTTTTATGAAACATTTGATTTTATTATTTTTAAGATTACTTGTAATATATACATACATTGTGGAGGTTAATTAAAAGCTATTTGAGAAACTAGAGTACCAATTAATGCACCAATTAATGCGCAAACTAACCCTACCCTTCATTGTTTTTTTTTTTCCTGTTTTTTGTTTCTTTTTAATACTAAAAAGAGAGAAAAGAGATCTTGCTTACCCTGGCCATAAATATTTGGATAGTAGACTCTTTACCTTCCACCAACAAATTTAAAAAATAATAATAAAAAATTATAAAAAGAAGAAGAACAAGCAGCAGCAGAAGAAGAAGAAGAGAGGAATTAAGCAATTGATAGTGCCATCTCAACACCCTTTTAATGTTCACCACCATAAAAATTTTATTCCTTAGATTGATGTCATTGTCAAATAGGTGCATAATAATGAAAATATATATATATATATATATAGAGGCGAAATTTCTTATGCTATTAATAGCGGCAGAAGTGTGGTCTTCTAAGTTTTTGGCCAATTGGATTAAAGAGATGTGTGGTTAGGATGATGTGGGCCCCTAAGGGTTAAGTGGGTGGTTGGTTGAATAGTATGATCTAACGGGTGAAAATGATCAAATGGGTAGATCTAACGGCAGAAAACTTAGTGGCAAAGTCTTCGTCTTATTGATAAGCATGTAAAGAACTATATATATATATAAAAGAAGGGATAATTGTGTCCTCTGTTTAGTGGTACACAAGAAGAGGTGTCAGTGGGCCCTACAAACAGTCCCAACTTGACCTGATTTTTCTGAATCTGATCTAAATTGACTAGGTAAAGTTTTTTTTTTTTTTTTTTTTTTTTTGAGAGATAGGTCTGACTGCTTCGCTTATTTCATTCGAGAAATAAACTTAGTTAGAAATGTGAATCAACTAGGATTCGAACTTAGATCTCGGATCACCACCAAGTCGCTGCTTCGTCTGAGACGGTCGGTTGTCTGGGTAAAGTTGAAAGTCAAATCTCATCACCTCAATGCCTTGTTTGGCTCTCCTCGTTGGGGGTGGAAACAAGCCGAGCTCGAGCGAGCTTAGCTAGGCTCAAATTTGACTTGAAATTAATTTCGAGCTTAAATTTGATTTGAAATTAATTCGAGCTGAGCTCGAGCGAATCTAATTTCGAGTCGAGCGAGCTTGAGCCCTAAACGAGCTGCTTGAAATTCTCAACATCATACGATCAATAGTTTAATTTGTATACAATATTATCTACAATTTGATATAAAAATATGTCTAATAGTTCTTATATGAAATACGGTATTATAATATGAAGAAAAATAACTTATGAGTTGAATATCTAATCTTTTTAGCATCACATGTCTTCTCTTCCGCCTTCAATCTCCATATTATTTCTTTTTATTTATGCGGCCAAAAAATAAATAAATTATATAGGTAAATATTAGATTAAAATATCCAATGATATATAACTAAAATCAAAATTTTATATAAACAATAATTTTTTTTACTTTAAAAATATTATGTATATTTTCTCAAGTACATAACTAATAACTAATGGCAAGGTAAGCAACGGCGGGGGCGCGTGCTTTTATTTGGTGACTTGGAGGACTTCATGCATGACCACTTGGGGTGAGAGATAGAAAAAGAGAGAGAGAGAGAGAGAGAGAAAGAGATTAAAAATTTAAAACTCTGTGAAAGAAAGAAAGAAAGAAAGAAAGGGAGGGAGTATAGATTTAGTAAAATTTTGTCTTTTTGTTTGTCTATTGAGTTTGTTTTTATGGACCAACAACGTTGGCCCAATTTTAACTAAACTTAGTTTACTCACTCAGCCTATATATAATTAAAATATTATTAGTATAGTAGCCTAGTTCTATATGTTAGTTATATGCCCAAAAGTCAATCTGGTGACACTAGCTTAAGGGTATTTATGTATTAATCATTTATAATTTATAATATAAAGGCAGATGATCTATTCATATATATTGTATAGCAGTACAATATTGATATGAATCGTCCATAGGGTCTTTGTTAGGAAAGACATATTCCTAAGAGTTAGGAATTTGAGATATATACTTTTCTGTACAAGACTCTTTAAATGCTCTTAGCCAGAGGAATATTACAGGGACGGTGATATTCCGGATAGGCCGGTGTATGCCATGTTTGTAATTGAGGTGACGAATCTCAAGTCACTAGTGTAGGGACACTAAAACAAGCATGCATGTGCTTGTTAGAGAACAAGTACACTGAGCGTGACTATTTAGTTGAACAGTCACATGGTTCTATACTCGCCAGTGACAAGTTCATTGCTACAGTTGTGTGAAGTACTCCTTGGACTTGAGGCATCATAGTTGCTTCACGTATAGGTTGCTACAGTTTGACAGTACTAATACTTAGACTCTAGACACGGGTTTATATTCGATACTGATTGGCTATAGGGATTTATGCGGGGAGGCATGTGAATGCGCAATAAGGAATCCAACACTCTCAATGACAAGGGAGAATGTCCTATGCAGTCTATCGGACTTGACTCGAAAAATTCCTGGCCAGGGTACATGGTATGTGGAAAGAGTTTCCAGCTGTGTTACCATATTGAGTTGATTTCAGATAGTCTAGTCATATGGTCGAATGATAAGGTTTGGCGAGTAACCATAACTTTAGTTCGATTGGGACGTTGTATGTTGGAAGGAATTAATCATATAGTAACTGTAAGCGGAAAGGTTCATTCTTCATCACCATTCTGGATTGCCGTGATATACTGCTAGGTGTCATTCACGGACGGTGAGAGAATATGAATGATTCGAATTGAATCGTTCTTATTATCGATTAGAAGAATTCTAATTAAATATCAAAGAGTTTGATATTTAGCTCCACTGCCGAATGGTAATGAACCTATGCGGTCACACACATTAGGAATTGTGTGGACCCGAATCGTTTGGATGAGAGTCGTTCACTAAAGAGTTTAGTGTAAGCGATGAAAATAAAAAGAAACTGTTTAATTAAATTAGATTTAATTATTTGATTCGGTTATAACTGATAGTCCTAATTAGACCAGGATCTCAGAATCAGTTTGAGAATTATGCGCGAGATTTAAATTTATCTCTGATTAGATTAGGAATAATATTTAATCATAAAAGATATTTAAATGAGATTTAAATATTAATAGTTATAAGTAATCTTATTGGATAAGATTAAAATTAGATAAGATCTAATTTAATATTAGAGAGATTAATATTTATCTCTAATTGGATCATAGGATAATTAAATATTCATAATATCTTATGAGATAAGATTTTTTACTAAATTTGATTTAGTTGGATAAGTGTGAATATTTAATTGTTACATTTTATTGGAGAGAGAGAAAATCTTATTAGATAAGATTTTATGAAATAAGATTCTCTATGTATACATATAGATTTATATGTATTAAAAATATATACAATAAGGTTGAAAATAAAAAAAAAGATGCAACCGTACGGCACATAGTGCCATACGGATTGAATGCATGATCTTAATTAATTAAGATGCATGGCATCAAATTAATTAGATCCATGATAGCTATTGATCTACGTACATATAGAGATCAATCTCTCTCCGATCTCTCTTTCCGCGCGCGTGATTCTTTCCGATCAACTTCTCTATCCTTCATCGACTGAAAGATCATGAAGGGATTGCTAGCACCGTCCAGATGGTCCATGACTCATCCGGTTCGTTAGACGAAGATTGATCGGGTCGCCAATTTCGTGTGGATACGCGTAGAGGCCGGGCATGTGCGCGGCTAATCGAAATCTCATGTTCGTCGTATTCAGTTTCAACGGTACAGTAGATCAAGAGATCTTAACTGGTCCACGGTAAGATCTCTAAACATAAAGGATTTTTGTTTAGATTAAATTTTTGTATAGTAACATGAGAATGATCCGCCGGCAACGGTTTGATTTATTGGCTTTCGGTTTTCATATGTGATATGTATTTGGCTTCCGAAATATTTAAAAGTACAAAACTATTTTCCGCTGCGTTTTTTCTGATGTGCCGGTTAATTTCTAACACTATATATATATATATATATACACGGTCCAGCAACTATACTATTATGACTACGATCGCTTTCGAACTCATAAATTGTTTTCGATGATAGATCTTTCGAATCGACGATCCATACCGTTAAACGTTATTTACAACATTTAAAACTTTTAGAAATCAAATTTTATAATTTTTCGACATCATTTACATTACGATCAAGAGGTCACAAATTTGATAATTTTTAATGGCCGGTATGGAATACTTGCTAGTTTAACAGTGTAAAGGAATCGAAATTTGTTGAATTTTTTATAAAAAATTCTATTCTCTACGTAGATAAATATCAATAAATCCGATCTTGAATTAAAGGATCTGATCATCCTTTTTTAGAATATCGTTCGATTTTGACCGTTCATTTTATGCCCGCTTGATGGACTTTATTATGATTTTGAAAATTTACGAAATTTATTTTTTAGAAGTTGCAAATACTCTAGATCATATTTAACGGAGTGGACTCCTGATTCAGAAGTTCCATCATCGAAAACAACTTATGAGTACTAGGGCTCCAATACTCATAATAGTATAGTAGACATGGCCTATATATATATATATATATTCCAGCCTTTCCAGCCTAATTCGAGGGAGCCGGGTAATACTCAAGCTTGGCTTGAAATGAATTCCGAGCTTTTTCTTTTGTTCAAGTATTGCTCATTTAATTTCGAGTCGAGCTCGAGCGAGCCAAATATCGAGCCGAATGCGAGCCAGCTCGCTCATTTGCTAGCCCTACTCCTGTATAGATTGTCTGTATTATTGAATAATATATTGTTTAGAAATAATTTTTCATATATTTCTGAAATTTTTTGACTTTTTAATTTATCCCCCTTAAAAGGTTTTTTTACGTTTCAAGTTATTTCAAATATATTCTTAAAGTTAAATTCGCCGTTCTGTGAAATTATTATTTTGCCCTTTTAATTATACTCTTCTATCATCACTAACTTTTCATATTTGCTCTTAAGTTAGGGGTAAAGAACTATTTTGATTTTTGGTCTTTTCAAATATATCCCTTTATTATTACTAGCTTTTCTTATTTGTCCTTAACTCGGGTAGATATTTAACTTACGTTTAACCCGAGATAACTTAACGGATGATAACTGTGGGTGTATTTTTAATAACGGAGTAACATATAAGAAGTCTATTGGAAACAAACAAAATAGAAGTAAATTAGATATTTCCGAAGTTTTGAAGTTTTGAGGGTATATGGGTAATTATTTCTATTATTTAAATTAGGAATAAAAGTGCAGAACCTATTTGAATTATAGATTATTTTGAATTAATTATTTAATCTTTCAAAATCTTAATTTTACTATCTGAACTTTCGATTATTCGATTTGTATCGGTCGCGACACTTTGAATTCAAATTTTAAACTAGTTACTGTCATGCCCCGGGTCATTTTAGAGTATAAAAACAGCGAAATTTTTTTTTTTTTTTTTTTTATAAACCTTGATCCCCCAAGGACATGACAGACCTGCCACAAATATAGAGAGACCACTGTACACACGGACAGAGTCTCCCCTGTATTTGCACGGCATCGCACAAGTACAATGAGTCTTTTACAATCATACAACCACAACAAAGTGTACATGTAAAGAATTTAACTTACATCCATACACAAATTACACCATTCACCACAGGTTACATTCACTAGTATATAATCACAAATCCACATCTATCAGTTGAAATGTTCCCTACTCGGGAACTGGTTTTGAAACTCTAAGTTATAAAATCCCTTTTGAAAACCTTTTACAAACTGTTTCCCACACGGAAACCCTTTCTTTGAAAACACTACCACGAGGGGTAGAAATCCTTTTTATCACATAAAATCCACAATCTTTATTACATTATAAAACATCTCATATTCAAAAGTAAATACTGAACTGAACCATAATGTAAGTCTAAGTCAAGCAAGGATAAGGTAAGAAATAACCAACGAAGGGACGGAGCTATGTCGCTTACTAGACTCGCTCCTCACCAGCTGTCCCACTAAGACCTGCAACGTCACCTAAAAAGAAGGCGAGGGGTGAGAACATGTAAACATGTCTCCCCCTCCCAGTGGATATCTCGCGGAGATAGACACAAGAGGAGATAATAGTAGTAGTACAGTAGCTATGATAAACAAGTAAATGGAGAGAGATATATAGATATGAAACAACAGCTACTGTAAGTATGCATCGAAAAGCTGATAAAATAAAATACCCAATCTGGAATCTGCTGCTCTGTTGGTTCTCAGACCTCAAGCCTATGCCCCCTGTATCTCAAAGCCTGCATTCTACCCATATCAACCTGTGGTTGCCTATGGGCTCACGGGTTGGGCAAAGTCCCGTAGACAGTCCCAAACCACTTTTCCGGAAAAGAACACCCTCTTGCGGTGGCCAGACCGCTGGTGTTCGTGAACTGCGCTCGAGTCCTGGGCGATCGATGCTGTTATGCTCAAAAACCATACGTCAACAATCGGTCGACAATCCCGTCCCTAAAGGGACATCGACCCTTTGGGTCATTAAGTAAACTCGCCGACCACGTAGGTCACGGAAGACCGAAACAAACCGACCGAACATGTCATCAGTAAGCAAAGCGACCGAATAGGTCACCGAGAAATCGAAACAAGCCGACCGAATAGGTCACCTTTGAAAAAGCTAAGAAAGTACCGAATCGACCAATCGGTCAACTACGATGGAACAACGCAACATCCGCTCAAGTGTATGCGAGTACTACTCAAGGAAACACAAGAACTGATCACTCAGGTCAACTAGGATGGAACAACTCAACATCCTCTCAACTGTATGCAAGTACTACTGAAGGAAACACGAGAACTGACCACTCAGGTCAGTGATGTCATAGGCTGACAAGAAACAAACTACTCTACTCCTACACATGGTACTAAGCATGGAAAAACTGAGTAGAGTAAAACTGTAACTCAAAGGTGCAAGATATATTATCGATAAAAGATATGAATGGTAAGGTGGAAGGAACGTCACTAGCGTGTACCACTGTACGGACGTCGGATCGAAGTACCCACCTGTACGACTGTAGAAGATCAGATCTGTCGTCTGCGGAAACGAAGAAACCAGACCTACGAAAAGGTCCACTGGGTTAGCGTTTAACCCACCAACACAAGTACTGACTCCACATTCCACAAACTAATCCCACGGAGATTGGTTTTCCGAAACCAATTACCGTAACTCGCCGGAAGTCCCGTAAACTGCACCGGGACTCCACCGGGACCCACGAACTGTCCCGGAACCCACCGACTTGTGTCACGAGTCATCCGCTGCCACAAAACACTCCAATTTGGATGTTTTGGTAGCAAACACAAGATGACACTACAATACAATTATCGTCGGATAATTGTACGAATACGGGTTCCCGAAAGTGTCTATTTCGACACCGGGACCAACCGTCGCTCACCCGTCATTTATAAACCCTCGAAATGACGCGGGTGACCAGCCAACAAGGCTCAGCGACACCGTAAATAACCACTAAGAGTTGTCGGAAGAAATCCGAACCGAAGTCGCGTTCCGTCGTCGAATTTCGCCGACGAACGCTCCGGAATCATACTTATTGTTTTCCGAAAGTTTTGGGACCTTGGACAGTTAGTCCAGAGGTTACCCGCAACACGTACACACTGCCCAAGATAGCCCAGGAGGCTACAATTGCATAAAAACCCATGAAGGTTCCAAAATCGCATTATTTCATGTGATTATAGGGTTTTTATGGACCGTGCACGCAAATCGGTGCATCGCAGATTCCGAAATCGCACTCGCTGTAAGTCTTCGACATGCTGACGACCGTGCTCGCCTTTCGGAACACTGTCGGGCATCGTAGTGCGATCACAAGCGACATCAATTTCGATAAACGCGCGCACGGCTCGTAAAGTACGTTCGTCCGCTAAACGAGGCATCGAGACTCAGAACGGAGGTGAGCATCGCGTTCAGCACGAAATTCCGATGATCGTGCTCACCTCACATGGTCAAAAAGACCCACTGTAGCCTCGGGAATTGTGCACAAACCCTAGAACTAGGTGCTGTTTAGAAAATCAAGCCCTTACCTTAACCGAGAGCTAGGGTTGGCCGCCGGCGGTGCTCCGGCGGTCGGTCCGGCCGGTGAGGGAGGCGGCCGCTTGGGGAGGTCCACGGCACACGGTGGCCGGCGCGAAGGGTGGCCGGAGGCGCGGCGGGCGAGATCAACTCCTCTCTCGCTCTCGGGTTAGATGGCACCGGCGACACGGCGGCGGCGGGGACGCCGGGGCGGCCACGGGACGGCGGCGGAGGTCGAGGAAGCCGATGCTCCCTCGGTTAGGCGGCGTCGATGCCGGAGCCGGAGACCCTCCCTCGATGCGCACTAGATCCGAGCGGCGGCGCGGCGTCCGGCGGCGGCCGGCGGTGTACGGAGTCTTGGAAGCGCACGCCGGAGGTTGCTTAGGGCCGAGAAGGACGGTGGAACCCTCGCTTGGCGATGGTGGCGCTTGGATCACCACTTCACCCGAGCTCGGCACTGGGTGCGATAACAATGGCCGCAGCGGCTCTTCTTGCTCCGGCGGCTCACGGCGGACGGCGGGGTGGCGGAGGTGTGAGCCCTGGACTTGATGCGGTCCGGGGAAGCTTCTCCAGAGGTTCTTGGCCTTCCCGAGCTCTGTTGGTCCATTAAGAAGGTGGTGCGGCTCAAGGGGAGGAAGAAGAAGAAGATGGAGTGGGTGGTATTCCGGCGATGGTGGCGAGCTGGCGGGCTGGGACGCGAGGCGCGTGCGAGAGAGATGGCGGTGCGGAGGTGGTTATCTTCTTGGGGGAGGTGAAGGGGCTATTAGTGTTAGGGTTAGGTCAAGAAAACCCTAAAAAGCACCATTATATACACATAGGCCACTTTGCAATTTAGCCCAACACTTAGCACCATTTCCTCAAGTCCCTGCCAGCAGTTGAATTACGCGCATAAGCCCCTCCACGTTCAAAATCACGCAATTCGGCGCATAAAATATTAGTACTTTTCGTGTTTCGCCGTTTTGCGATTTCGACCCCTTTGCGTTCATCTTGCATTTCCCGAAGATCCGTCCGTCAGATTCACGATCGGATCACGCCAGCGCGTTCAGCGCGTCGAGGACATCGAATCTAGCCTATTACTTAGTTTGATTTGGTCTCGGATTCGCGAAGTATCCATTCTCTTCTTTTTCCTCCAATATCTCCAATTACTTAAGTCTTTAAGTAAGACCGTTCAAACCCCTTTTTCTCGATAACCGTGATTCGTAATCGAATTCGCTGGCATTGGTTCCGTAATAGTCGAGCCGTTCGAAACGAGCTATTGGAAGCCTATGTTCGGAGTCCGGTACGCTCCTGGACCCTTCTTTACTCCGCGATTTCTCGAAAATCCGGAGTTACTATTCACTTAAGTCGAATCTTACGGGTCGTGTAACTTTTCCGTTTTAGCTCGGTTTCGCCTGAAATTTGACGTGTGCTCTTATAATACATTTACGCACACATTCACCGTCTCCAAATATTTTATTTCTCGTTCTAGAAAAATGCCAGTTATTACAGTTACTTACTTTAATGAATTTATAGTTGCGAGAATTATATGAGGTATATTAACTAAACATGTAAAGATAAACGATGTATTCAAATAAGCTCAGCTAAAAATATAAAACAACTGAACTTTAAACTTGTAACCTTAAGTACTAATCATTAAACGTTGAGTACCAATCAATAAACCTTTAGCCAACTGCATTAGATACGGCCAATAATTAATAAAATTTAAAAATTATTTTTAATTTTTTAATATTTAAAAATAATTGGTATATAAATTAGTAAAATTTACATTCACTTTTTAAGCATGCAAATAACATTCCTATGATGAAAACAAAAGTATTCCTTTTAAGAAAAATCCTCTTAATCATATTTATAGAATTAAATGTATAAAACAACAAACAATTATACATTTAATTCTATAAATTGATAAAATCTATTGTCATCTTATTCTGTTTGGCTTGGCATAAATAACTTGTCGATGAAGAAAAAATAAATAAATATCTCATAAATAAAATTATACATTTTTTATTATAACAAAAAAGTAAAATAAACTTTTAAGCGCCAAGGAGCAAAAAATGGTAGAGCTTTCAATGAAAAAAGTAGGAATAATTGCCTATATACCTCTCATACGTTTGAAAATATTCGATTTATTATTATTATTATTTTCTTTCTAAAATACCTCACATATGTTCTACCGTTATTTCAAATTACCCCTGCATGCAGTTTATCTCCTGTTAAGTTAATTTGGGTTAAACGTAAGTTAAATATTTATCACAGTTAAAAAAAAATTAAAATATTAATATTGTCCTTAATTTAAGGGCAAATAAGAAAGACAGTGATGATGGAAGAGTATATTTGAAATGACAAAATAGTAATTTTACAGAGATAATAGAGTTAATTAACGGATTTTAACTCTAGGGGTATATTAGAAATAGGTTGGAACGTATAAAGGGTATTTTCAATATTAGCTTTCTAAAAGAGGTAAATTTGAAAGTTGGAAATTTTTTAGGATTATATAAGCAATTGCCCCAAAATAGTATTAGTGTATATTAATTGAACTTGTGCACTGTGGATTTCTTTTATAACTCCAACATGCAAGTTTGCTTAAAATTAGATATTTATGATTTTTTTTTCCCTTCAAAAGTAATGCACTCTAACTATTAGGTGATTTATTTTATTCTATATCAATAGTTTATAGATTGATCAAATTATTCTATTATAGAAGATATCTTATGTAATTATATATTCTTCTTACATGCTAATTAGAGATAGCTAAGTACTTTTAGAAGTAAAAGAGTTTGTTTACTTCCATGCTATTTCCGACACTAGGGCATCTGAATTGACGGTCGACATTGTTAAATGTAATTTAAAATTTTTAAACTTTTTAGGTTCAAATTTGTAATTTTTCAACATTGTTTGTTTCATATTCAAATGGTTAAAAAATAGACAGTTTTTAGTCTCAAATATATGACGAGTTTGAAATCACTTAATCACCAGATAAATAATACAATGTAATCATAAAATTCGGTTCCTATAAATCTCAAATATTTTAGATCATATTTAACGGAGTTGATTATCGTTTCAGGTACTCTATCTTTGAAAACGATGTGTAAGTAAACGACAGCGGTCACTTCTGAAAATATTTTAGTGTAGGTTATGCTAATAAGCTAGGCTAGAATAAAATTGAACCAACTAAAATATTTGCACCCCATTAATAGGTATTAGTTAAGCAAAAATGTCCCAAATTGCACCACACATGTGACACAACATAAAGATCCAAAAGAGATGTGCAAAAATTTTGTACCTAAACCTAATCATGCACGGGCCATTAGTTTTTCTAATTGTTTGGTAAGTCCCATCATGCTAGCTACAATTAGGGATAGGAATACTAATAATAGGTACGGATACCTAAAATTTTATTTGGATCCAAATTTTAACGGAACGAGCTGGGATACCGAGCTTATTTTTACAGCAGAGTTTAGGCTGTTTCGAATTGTCGGGGGTCGTCGGAGTAGACGGTAGACCCAGATCACTATTTCTGACTCAGATTGTGTCGAGGGCACGTGGGTTTGATTTCTAGACCTATTTTGATCCTATTTACTGGACTATGGCTTGTTAGAGCCTGATTGAGCTCGACAGAGATACGCTACATACTTGGTTGGGCGCTATGCTATTGCGTTGGTGTCGTTCGTGCATGTTGGACTTACTCTCCACTGATTGTTAGTGTAGAGGTAGCTGTACAGTCGCAACCCGGTGGGACGGGTGTGTTCACAGTCCCAGGGACGGGTATGATTATAGTCCTCTTTGAGATCTGGTCTGATATGACATTAGTCTATAGATATTTGAATTTAGAGTATGATAGTGTAGTGGCATTTAGCTGTAGATTTATTCCAGCTTTTCCTACTATTCCAGTTTCTTTCTGTAGACTTAGTGGGTGGACTGATGATGTTGAGGGCGGCACCCACTGAGGACTACTTATTTTCACAGTAGTTCTCACGCCCTTTTGTTATTGTTGTTGTTGCAGAGCCTTCTGTCCCAGCTGCTGCTCCTTCTAAGGTTGATCGAGGCAAGGGCATCGTGAGTTAGAGCCCTACCCGAAGAGTTGCTAAGTTAGAGGAACCACCGCTGCAGGTAGTGGTACTTTTGTTTTAGAGTTCTTGTACATACAGACGTTGTAACTCGCTCGAGCGAGTACTTTTGTATCTGGATATTTTGTATGTATATGGAACTTATTTCTGTTCTACCTGTTTAGTTTCATTATAGCTCTATATTATTGGTTGTAGTATTGTATGTTTTACAAACACAGCTACGCTTCGTATATAAGAGAAATTTCTTTGTATACGGCAGATTTGTCGGCGTGCCTGGAAAACGAGGAATCCGGGACGTGACACTAAAAAAAATCGTCGTCTAAAAAGCGTCGTCTAAAACATATTCTGTTGTAGTGTACAGAAAAGAACCTCTTACTCTACTTGAGTTTGTGATAGTCTTTTTTAATGTTTTGGATTCAGTTTTGAAAGATCATGAAAGATTGTTTTATTTATGTGCTTTCTATGCAAGATATATATTTGATTGAAAATAACACTTTCTAGTTGACTAGATCAAAGCCAATTTTTCCAACTATTTTAATAACACATTATCTCCTGGACCAAGTTCACCATGTTAGCCATGAACCATCCAATCACCAGAATATGGTTTTTGTCCCCAAAAATTTAATAATATATTGCATAAGGTATATGGCAAAATAATTGTACATAAGATAGTAATGAGTGTAACCAGAAGCTAATGTAGTATCTTCATAGTAGAATACTATTTTTTAAAAATATATTGTTGGTCTTATATGCAATATAGAAGCTTTTTATTGAATATTAGTAGAGAATAACTGTGATAGGAAAAAAATTTCATGAGTTACTGATTATTGACAAATATATAAAGCATTTTTGGAATGTGTGTGCAGTAACTTGCAGTTAGAATGAGTAGGGTTGAGTAGGTGGTTGATTGAATAGTATAATCCAACGGGTGGAAATAATCAAATGGTAGATCTAACAGTAGAAAAATCGATAGTACCAAGAGCTTAGTACAATCGATAGTATAGTAGTCAAACTCTCTCTCTCTCTCTCTCTCTCTCTCTCTCTCTCTCTCTCTATATATATATATATATATATATATATATATATATATATATATATATATATATATATATATATATATAAAACTAGGCTATAATACTATTAGTAGCACAAAGCTATTGGTGCTATTATTTTTTTTTGCTATCAAGTTTTTAACTATTGGATGAGAAATTGTAAGGTTAATTAGGATGATATTAGCGATCACTTAGGGTTGAGTGGTTCCTAGAGTTATAATATTTAATACAATGATTAGAAATGATGAAAGAAATTGATTTAAAGGCTAAAAATTTGATATCAATAGTATTCGAGCCTCTCTCTTTCTCTCTCTCTCTCTCTCTATCTATATATATATATATATATATATATAGAGAGAGAGAGAGAGAGAGATATATATATATATATATATATAGAGAGAGAGAGAGAGAGAGAGAGAGAGAGAGAGAGTTGAGCTAGAATACTCTTAAGAGTAGAGCCCATTTTACTCTCGAGTTGTTTTCGATGATAGAGCTTTCAAATTGACGATCGGCTCCGTTAAATATGATCTAAACCATTTAAACTACCTAGAAATCAAATTTCACGCACTTTCGATATTGTTCTCTTATCCATCGAGTGGACATAAAAATGAACGGCTGAAAATGAATATTCTTAAAAAAATGATGATAGCAGTCTTGTAATCAAGATCAAGAGTATAGATCTTGTTTTAAATAGTTTAAAAAATTTTCTAACAAAAATTCAATTGATTTGGATATCTTTACACCGTTAAACGAGAAAACGTCTCTTATCCACCATTAAAATTACAAATTTTGAAACCCTTTGATCATTAAGCAAATGATGTCGAAAATATTTGAAATTTGATTTCTAAACACTTTAAGTGGTATAGATCATGTTCAACGGAGCCGATCATCAATTTGGAAGCTCTATCATCAAAAACAACTCGAGAGTAAAATGAGCTCGGTACTCTTAAGAGTATTCTAGCTCAACTCATATATATATATATATATATATATATGAGCGTCTCCTGTACTTTCGAAAGCAAGTACAGGAGACGAAGTTGCTTGTAAATTAATTATTTTCGATGATAGGATATCCGATTCGACGATCGCTCGTTAAGTATCATCTATCCTATTGGAACTATCTAGAAACTAAATTTTATAATTTTTTGACATCATTTATCAAGCGATCAAAATGTCTCAAAAATGACTATTTTAACAGCCGATGTGGCATGTTTTTAAGTTCAACGGTGTGGAAGTATCCAAATTACATAAAAATTTAATAGAAAATTCTACTTAACATCAATAATAAGATCAATAATTCCGATTTGAAATTTGAGTCCTTTAATATTATTTTTTATGATATTTTTATTTTTGGCCATTCATTTTGAGGTTACTTGTTCACTAGACAAATAAAGTAAAAAAATTATGAAATTTGGTTTTTAAATAGTTCCAATAATATAGATCAAGTTTAATGAAACTAATCATCGAATCGATGTCCCATCATCGAAAATAACTTATAAGTTTGGAGGTCTCTGTACTTTCGAAAGTATAGGAGCATATATATATATATATATATATATATATATATATATATATATATATATATATATATATATATATATATATATATATATAACTAGGCTACTATGCTATTAATAGCACCAAGTCATTGGTGCTACCAAGTTTTTAGCCATTGGATTGAGGGATGTGCGGTTAGGATGATGTGGGCCCCTTAGGGTTAAGTGGGTGGTTGGTTGAATAGTATGATCTAACGGGTGAAAATCATCAAAGGAGTGGATCTAACGGCGGAAAACTTGGTAGCACCGAGTGCTTTGTGCTATTGATAGCACAGCAGTCGGACTCATATAATATAGGGGCAATTGCTTATATACCCCTAAAAAGTTCCTGATTTTTCGATTTACCCCTCTTACAAGGCTAACATTGAAAATACCCCTCCTACGTTCCAACCTATTTCTAATATACCCTTAGAGTTAAATTCTGTTAGGTAACTCTGTTATTTCTGTAAAATTACTATTTTGCCCTTTTCAAATATACCCTTCTACCATCACCGTTTTTCTTATTTGCCCTTAAAGTCGTGGCACAAAAAGTATTTCGACTTTTGGTCTTTTCCAATATATCCCTCTACCGTCACCAACCTTAATTATTTGCCCTTCAGTTAAGGGCAAAATTGGTATTTTAATTTTTTTTAGCTGTAGTAGATATTTAACTCACATTTAACCCAGACTAACTTAACAGGAGATAACTGCTGGGGTATTTTACAATAACGGTGGAACGTATGAGGGGCATTTTAGAAAGAAAAAAAAAGTAGGGATAGATCGGATATTTTCAGACGCATGAGAGGTATATAGGCAATTATCCCATATATATATATATATATATATATATATATATATATATATATATATATATATATATATATATATATATATATATATATATACACACAGCAGGTTTGTTGTGTTTTTAGAAGAACGGAGGTCTCTGTGTTTTTTAGCCATTTTTTATGATGAAATTTCTAATTGAAGATCGGCTTTGTTAAACTTGATTTAGTGTATTTTAAGTATTTAAAAAATAAATTTTACGATTTTTTCGATATCATTATCTATCGTCCGAAAGGGTTTATAATTAATAATTTGTAATGGTTGATGTCTGTGTAACGACCCAGCCCACTAGCAATAATAACTCATTGGGCCCAACCACCGGCCCAAAATGCTTAAGCCCAGTTATTATTACTTGTGTCTAAGTCTCATATAAACCCAATGACAATCCCATTCCCATCCGATGTGGGACTATTGGGGTGTCACAGACTCCCCCCGTTAAGGCCCTGACGTCCTCGTCAGTCCAATCACACACACAGCCCAAGATCACCAGGCTATGTGAGACTCGTCTCGCTAGCCGTCATCCAGAACCACTGCTCGGCCAAGACTCGCCACACGTGTCCAACTGGTGAGCAGGCTACGATACCAAATGTAACGACCCCCACTAGCAACAATAACTCGTTGGGCCCGTACCAATGACCCAAAATCTTAAGCCCAGTTATTATTACTAGTGTCTAAGTCTCATATAAACCCAATGACAATCCCATTCCCATCCGATGTGGGACTATTGGGGCGTCACAGTCTGTCATTTCTGAAATTTTGATAAAATTTTTTTGAGGGATGCTCCTATGCATCTAATAAATCTCAACCATTAAAATTCTTTAAATGGACGGTAATTATGCACCTACTAAAAGAGGGTGACCGGCACTTGAGGGGATAGGTACCGGTCACCACTTAATAAGGGCAATTTTTTTTTTATTACATAGAGTTTGCAATGAGGGTATTTTGGTAAATTTTTATTCTCATAATATGTCATCTTTGTAAATTTTAGAATATTCCACCTTTGTCCATTCTTATCCTCGAATATTCCATCTTTGTGTTATTACCTTTTCTAAATCTTATTTTTTTTAACTATAATATAAACTAAATCTAAATTTAAAATTTAATTTTAATCAATATTTTTAAACTTTAATGTTGTTTTTACTATCGGATGAACAATTTGAATTTAATTTTAAAAATAGAAACCTTTAATTTAAATAAAAAATAAAAGGTATGTTTATAAATACAACATAATTTATAATTTAAAATAAATTAATATATTTGAAATTTCGTGTCATTTGAAAATATCAAATTAACAATTTGAATTGAAATATACTATTCATTTAAACATAAATTTTTTCACTCTGAAAATAAAAAATTAAAATTAAAATTGAATTTAATGTACACAATTATAAAGTTTAAGCTCAAATTGATTTTTAAATTCAATTTATTACTTATCAAATTAGAACTACCTAATTTGGTAAGTAACAAAATTAAACAAGAAAACAGATATTTGTACAAGGTTGATTAAATTTAGTAATTAACTTTTTTTTTTTTCCATAGTATCCTTACGAATGGTAACCTGTTGAGCAAGTAACCACTATGCAAAAGTCAATCTCGCCCTTAAAATATGAATGGTTAGATTTATTTTACCTGATGTATTGAAGTATTCCTCCAAAATTTTTTTGTACTATCTGCAGTAAGATCAATATCACTAACCAAAGTAGAGAAGTGGCAGAGGAGAGGGGATTGGGTGATTCACAGATGATGTGGTGGACTTGGTCCAGGCAGAATATTCTCTTATTATGGGGCTGTCTCCTCTTTCATGTACCCATCATTACTCCTCCCACCTCTTTAATTTTTCAGTCCTTCACTCTCTCCTCTGTCAGAGGAAGCCCCACTTGGTTCTGCATTCATTTGCTCCTCTCTCTCTCTCTCTCTCTCTCTCTCTCTCTCTCTCTCTCTCTCTCATTAGTGGTGGGTTACAGGTCAGTTTTTAAAAAATAATAAAAAAAATTAAAATTCAATTCCATACCTGTTTTACTATTTAGTGTAAGCTAAACCTGTTCAGTTCATATTATAATTTGGATAAAGTTATTGATGCCAATCATTCATTCTAAAAATTTGATATGCTAGAAAATTACAATCAATTTCTGAGCATACCGACACAACATTAACGAATCTAAATTGTGACTCGGCCTATGATCATAACTCAGTTTAATAAATATAACTCAGTCCAATTCAACCTTCTCTCACAAGTCAGAATGTTTCTTCTTTAAATCAATAATTTTGGATATAGTTGGGTATACATTTGATTCCCTCTCTCTCTCTCTCTCTCTCTCTCTCTCTCTCTCTCTCTCTCCACCTTTATTCTCTTCTGGTCGAGGAAGACTACAGTATCATATTTGCACCATATTTTCGATAGCAAATCAATTATATTTAATTTTTTTAAAAATAAATATAATAAAAATATTATTCTATTAACTTTGATAAAACTGGTGAATCCCAAAAAAGCAATTCCATTGATTGAAAATATTGCATTACTAATATATCTGATATATTCTAGACTCTTCCCTTCTAGTCTCTACTTTACTTTCCTCACCTTAATTTTTTCTCTTCTCATTCATCTTCCACTTCAAGTGAGATCCCATTCAAGTCACAAGTAGAGGTACTAGTACTAGGAGTGGGAGTAAAGAGATTCTTTGAATAATCTCTCTCTCTCTCTCTCTCTCTCTCTCTCTTTTCCATGTACCTCAAAAAAACCCACCTGTCTCAGCATCACCTGTCACCACCACCATTATTTTACTATACTACTCCATTTAAAAATAGTAGCAATAATGAACTTTAAATACCACCTACATAATTTTACACATTTTTTAGTTTAGAATCATATAATTTAAAATATATCAATTTAGACTTAATTTTGTATTGACATCTATCTTACACTGTTACATAAAAAAGAGTTAGAAAAAATATATATATAAAAATATATTTTTACATTTTTAATAAGACCACAGAAAATATGTTATAACCGACTCATCGTAATATGCGGAACACAATATTATATAGGGAAATAAATATGATAACCGCAATCCCCAAACGAAGCCTTAGTATTCTGTAGTTTTATTTTTTTCTCTTTTCATCAATTCCTCCATTAACTTTTCGCTAAATCATATAAAAAAACTTCAGATATACCCTCTATTGTTTATCGAATATTCACTTTAGTATTCTTTAGTTACAACTTTATCACTAATTTAATAAAAAATTAGTAAAAAAATTAATAAAATAATAAAATTATAATGTGTGAAATTGATACACTTTAAATTACAAAGTATTAAAGTAAAAAAAATGTGAAACTATAGCGGTGATATTTAAAATTTTTCAAAAAAAAAATTCAAAATTTTCCTCTTTTTCATTTCCTGCTTCTAGATAGAGATGCAATATATACTAGTAGTAGCAGCAGCAGCAGTAGTAGTAGGAGGAGAAAGAAAAGGAAATACTTTGAATTGGAGATCTCTCTCTCTCTCTCTCTCTCTCTCTCATTCTCACCAATCCCCACCATCACCATCACCATTTTCTCTTTCCCCTGCAAAATTTATTACTCTCTCTCCTCACCTTTCTCCCCCACCACCCCACAAAATGTAGTTTTTCCCTTCATCTTCTTCTTCTTCAAAAGAGATCCAACTCCATTAGAGTTGTAGTACCAGTAGTTGGAGGAGGAGGAGAACATTAGTATACTTGAATTGGATCTCTCTCTCTCTCTCTCTCTCACTCTCTCACTCTACATCTCTATAGATCTCTCTATCTACAGTATCACATTTTGTCACCAATCATCACCACCACCACTCCTCTCATCTCCTCTCAAAAAAGAAAAAAAGAAAAACCCAATCTTTTCTTCATCATGTTCTTCAATTAGATCCAATTTTCACATGATAGCAAGGTTGTTAGTAGTAATAATGAGATGTGATTAATTTGAATTGGATCTCTCTCTCTCTCTCTCTCTCTCTCTCTCTCTCTCAAGCATCACATTCTCTCACCCATCACCACCACCACCACCATTTCCTCTCACCAAATCACTTTTTAAAACCCCCAATTTTTACCCTAAAAAATCCAATCTTTGCCCTCAAAGACCCCAATTTTTTCCTCATAAAAATCCAATCTTTCTCCTCTCTAGCATCACATTCTCTCACCCACCACCACCACCACTACCATTTCCGCTCAAAAACCCCAATTCCCCCCCCGCCCCTTTTTTTTTTGCAAAAAATCCGATCTTTACTCGCCAAAACCCAATTTTTCCTCGTAAAAATCCAATCTTTGTTGTTGTTCATCATCGTCATCTCCTCCTCCTCCTCCTCCTCCTCCTCCTCCTCCTCCTCCAATTCATGTCGGATTCGGACCTCTCGCGGCGCACCGTCATCTTCGGCCTTCGCCTCTGGGTCGTCATCGGCATCCTCGCCGGCGCCGCCTTCGTCCTCCTCCTCTTCCTCCTCTCCCTCTACTTCACCTCCAAGCGCCGCCCCCGACCCGCCACCGCCGCCGCCACCGCCACCACCACCTCCTCCGCCGCCGTCGCCGCCGCCCCCCGCCGCCCCCTCCTCCCCCCCTCCTCCGCGCCCCCCAAACCCTCCCACAAAACCCTCGCCCACGCCCTCTCGGAACACACCAAGACCCCTCCCCCGTTCCCCTCCCCCTCCCCTCCTCCTCCTCCTCCTCCGCCGCCGCCGCAGGCGCGCCGCCGCCGCCGCCGCCGCTGCCGGAGAGGCCGAGCCCCTCGTCGCGGGGCGGCGGCGACCACGGCGCCCCGGAGGTGTCGCACTTGGGGTGGGGCCATTGGTACACTCTCCGAGAGCTCGAGGCCGCCACGAACACGTTCTCCGACGAGAACGTGATCGGAGAAGGAGGGTACGGGATCGTCTACCACGGCGTTTTGGAGGATAACACCCAGATCGCCGTGAAAAATTTGCTCAATAATAGGTCGAATTTTTCGCTCTTTGTTGCGCATGTTAGGTGTTTGATGATTTTACTCAGAGAATGTAGTTGTCAATGATAATGCGATGTTGTTAGCGCATGTTATGTGTTCGATCACTTTACTCCACGTTGAAATTACCCAGAAAAATAAAATAAAAAAATGAGTTGTCGGCGGCGATTGCATTATAAAGCAATTGTGTGGTATTACTACTATTACTTTTTACTAAATAATAACAGGCATTGTTACTTATGTTTTGATTTGAATTATATTAGCTCATTAAATTGGCGATTCCGCTAAACTAATCGCTAATTGCTAACTAACAAGCTAAATGACTGGTCATAACTCAGATCAGTGCAACATACGTTTCGTTAGTATATGTTATGATGCTTGTTTTGATGTTGTTAATGCGATGATCTGATAAATGAGGCTGTGATATTTTTAGGGGCCAAGCGGAGAAGGAATTCAAGGTCGAAGTGGAAGCAATTGGGCGTGTTCGGCACAAGAATTTAGTGAGATTGTTAGGTTATTGCGCGGAGGGTTCTCACCGGTACTACTACATTTTACTTGGATTTTCTTATTTAAATAGATCCATTGTTTACAACATACATATATTTGAGCTTGTACATCTATTTTTGCGAAACAACCGATTTCTCCAAAACCTTAAGGTTCTCGAGAATGATATTTTGACATATTACATAGAACGCTCCTCCTCGTGTCTTCGACTCGCGAATAGATTCGTGACACGGAATTTGAATTATATGGATGGAGGGGTTTTATCTTTTTTTGGGGGGGTTAAATTCTAGATGCATCTTGAGACTTTGAATTGACGGGCTAAACATTTTCTGATACGAAATGCGGATGGACTTGGTTAGACTCGAACTCAACATCTCCTTCTTATATGGGACGCAATGTTCTCTAAGGCTGTGTTTGGTAATTAGAATAAGTAAGGGATAAAATTTTATCCTATGTATTCTCCCAAACACAGCTTAATTCGACGGAGATAGTTTCTAGTCAAAACGGCTTATTCTAGCTTATTCTGGAATAAGCCATTAAGAGCTATTCATTCTCCGTGCCGCACTTTACTCTACTCTCACCTACCGCTTCACCTTGTTCTTCGCACCACACCTTTTTCACTATTCTCCACCATTCTTAAGAAAATAACCGAACATAATTTTGATTATCGTAGGGAATAAGAAAATTTCCTTTTTTCCCTCTCTGTCCTAGAATATTAAGTTATTCTAAGAATAAAAATATTTATCCCTTCCGAGATTGTCCCATTACCAAACACTCCGTAAAAGCTTAAAAGGGTGGAGTACGGTGTTTTGTTATCTTATATTTTATGATACACACATAATGAGAATGCTATTCAACTAATGTTGAAACTCTACTTTCGTAGGATGCTAGTTTATGAATATGTCAATAATGGGAACTTGGAACAATGGCTTCATGGCGACGTTGGACCCACGAGCCCTCTCACGTGGGATATCCGCATGAACATCATACTTGGAACAGCTAAAGGGTATCTTCGCTTTCGATGCCTATAATTCACCATTTTTAACACATTTGTGCTCAAATGTTTGGATAATCCCTTACTCCCTGTACTTTCTTGCTTATAGACAAGAAAGTTTGAGGCCTATCTAGTGTTTAGGTTAAATGTTTGGGGGTGAGGTTGCAATACCAGGGCAGTACAGAGATTATCCATGCATTTTACGCTTTTATCTTTACGATTTATCAACGCACAGCAATATAATGCAGGCTGATGTACTTGCATGAGGGGCTTGAACCTAAGGTAGTTCATCGCGACGTTAAGTCGAGCAACATCTTGCTCGATAAGCAGTGGAATCCTAAGCTGTCGGATTTCGGGCTCGCGAAGTTACTCGGATCGGAGAGGAGCTATGTTACGACTCGTGTGATGGGAACATTTGGGTTAGTTTTCATTTTATTAGTTTACTCAACTTCATAAAGAAATAATAATAATAATAATAATAATAATAATAATAAACAAAGCAAGAACTGAGGGAAGAATATATTCTTTTTTCTTTTTTTTTTTGTAGTTATGTAGCTCCTGAATATGCCGGCACGGGTATGTTGAATGAGACGAGCGACATTTATAGCTTTGGAATTCTTATTATGGAGATAATATCGGGTAGGATCCCGGTCGACTATAACCGGCCTCCAGGAGAGGTCAGTATTGGATAATTTTGCTTACAGAAAAATAAAATGTCTAGACCTTACCTGAACTACAGTAAAACACGTATATGATGTTTAAAAATTTTATTTTCACTACCTAAACTTACAGTGCTACTTCATTTAACTACCTCTCGGTTGGAACTTATTCCAAGGATTTAAGCGTCGTGGCAATGTGTGTCGATCACAAAAATACCTGCATATTGACATATTATAAATATTTTTTGGCATCAATATATTCTAATTGCTTGTTATATATCTTTATCAAATCTTTTACACTTTATTGAAATAACTACTTACTAATTTCAAAGAAAAGAGGATGCTGATCTGTGCTATTGGCATGGGGGTCGTATCGTACTGATATCTTATCGACACGGTGTGGTACGGTGGCCACAGCTTTTTTGAAGAAACAACCAAATTCTATAAGTTTGGTAGTTGAATCAATATTTGTGAAAGTTCAAATACCCATTTCAGAAAGCACCCTAGTTCGCTTATAATGTATACATAGTATGCAAGCTTACATTGAGCTTTTAGTAATTCTTAAGGCGAGTTTTGCAGGTCAATTTGGTGGAGTGGTTGAAGACAATGGTCAGTAATAGAAATTCCGAGGGTGTTTTGGATCCAAAAATGCCCGAAAAACCTTCTTCGAGGGCATTGAAGAAGGCTCTTCTGGTAGCACTAAGGTGTGTCGATCCCGACTCGCAAAAGAGGCCGAAGATTGGGCATGTGATTCACATGCTTGAAGTCGACGACTTCCCCTACCGAGATGTAAGTCACAAACTCATCACAGTTTATCGAAGAAAATGTATAATATGCTGATATTGCAATTACTGTAAGTTTTAGTGTCCTTGAAAACACAGTTAGAAAAGTCATTTAGTAAGGAAAAGTCATGTGTTGATAGATTCCTTCTTCTTCATTTTGTTCTTGGGGTGAAATAAGATGGGATAGTTGAAGAATTTCTCAAAAGAGTTTTCATACGTGCGTGTCGATTATTATGTGACCGAACAACTTAAACGATGAATTTTCCAACTCATTTCATTTTCTACGCTGTTAGAGACGCATGAGAGTGAATGAATTTGCATGCTACCAAACCATATGGTGTCATTAGTTCACTGTCGACGGCAAACATATAGTACCATCAAGCGAACTGTTTCTTTCGTCTATTTTTTACTTTAATGCATTGAATTTCTTTCGCCTATTCTTGAGAGTTAATATCATGTAGGGTGAAAGATCGTAAGTGTTATTAATTGATTTGTCTAAGTTGAAATGTCATTTTCAACTTTTGACGACAGTAAAAGAGAAGCTTCAAATTGAAGCTTTTGTGTACGTGGCTCAGAAGCTCATTTTAGCTTCCGATTGTGGCAAAACACTGTTAACTTTTGTACCGAACACTTTGTTTCTCGAAGTTGCTCGCGAAACCAAGTCAAAATAAAGCTTTTTTTCTGTTTGGTTTCCTTCATGTAGAAATAGTGGCTGTTTTCTTATCCCTAACTGAGTGTGTGTTTTATCAGGAGCGTCGAACCGCGCGGGTTCCAGGGCAACCGAGATTGTCGGAAAAACCGGCGAATGAAGCAGATGATAAAACCGAGAGCTAAAAAAGTGCGTGTTAGGATGCGCGGTCTTGTCGAAGACGACAAGTTCAGCTACGCGAATCGCAGAGATTCAACTTCTCCAAAATCGACCCCTCATCGGTTTTTTTCCTAAAACAAGAGAAAGTACGAAAGTTTCGCGTCTCGAAATCGACAATGCAAACTCAGGAAGATACTAACTACTTGATATCATGTGCTTAAAATGCTCGATTCGCCTCGAAAAGTGGCTTATTATTATTATTTTTTTGGTCTAAGATCTTGTAAATTTGCTGCTTCTTGTTTTATATATAGTTTTGTGATCATCTAAACTGTATTTGTATTTATTTTTATTTTATTTTTTCATCCTGATCTTGTTAAGAGATATGTGTATGATAAAGCTATTCATTTTCTCTTTTCATTCTTGGTTTACTCTTGTTGGAATATTATTATTTGTTTTTGTTCCATTAGTTCAAATGATTAGTGAAAAATTAGCTGCATATTTGAGATTATTGGTAGTTTAATATATATCATATTTTATTTGAATTAATATCATGTTTTTCTTAACACAAATTTGTTGACTTAATTTTTTCCACTATTTGCTACTCCATTTAATATTTTCTTTATTAGTTGAGAAATATTTATGTTAATTAACATTATTTTGCAGTCCATTAGATAACTTAATTTATGTCTAAAATGTAATTTATTCCCTTTAATATATCACTTATTCTACTTAATTTTCCTTGGATGAAACAAATGCGCACATAACCCTGAAAATTTGGGTTATTAGTACTTAACTCTTTGGATTTAAAAATGAAAAAGTACTTAAAAAATAGAGCCATATTTGGTTATTTTATTATATTTTTTAAATACTGTAATCTAGCAAAATATTTTTTGATATTTTGAAGAGAACTAAGTCTTTTTTTTTTCTTTTTTTTTTCTTTTTGTATCTTGGGGAATAGTGTAATATGCGATATAGTGAGGGGGTTATCTGTATTTTACCCCAACTATATTAAAGCAATAAGTTTAATAAATTATTGAAAATTATTTAAGATTTGAGAATTGGTATTCAATTTATCTGAATCAGACAAATTTCTCAGCAAAATTACTACTATTTTTATTGATAATTTTTTTTAATTAAAAAATATAATTGTATTAATGCAGGTTCATTTTCATGTGATTTATAACCATAAAAGCTAATTTGGTTTAATTTTGTATTTCGGTTAATTGTTTTTTTTTTAACTTAATAATTGAGAAGAATTAGGAACCATAATATCATTTTAGATAAATGGCAAAGAACCAGCAATAACAGTGAAACTTAATTTCTACAGCATAAACTTTTTTTAAAATTTATTAATTTTGGTACCAAAAAAAAATAACCATAAAAAAAAAAAAAGTATAATGCTGTAAAATCCACTGTTTTACTTTTTCTCTCCCGACTATCAAAAATCTATATTTTATTTTCTCAAAATTTCAAGTTGATATATTTTGCCTTCTGTTTGGGTGCTATTACTATTTCATCATTTCTTATAATTTGTATCGAAAATACGGATGATAAAAATAATTAAAAATTTAGTTTTTTTAAGAACAAGTAAGAATAATTTTGTCATTTCGTTTCTCTCTTTTAACATTTAACTATTACGCCCCGGGCCCTAGCAAAGCCCCTTAGTGTCCGAGCCAATCCGTTATATGTATAAGGATACATCCCGCACACATGAGGTGTCTAAAAACCTATATATCAAAGAGTAAAGCCCCAGAAATCTATAACTAATAAATATCAGAGTTAATAAACAAACTTCTAAATAGGTATAGCAATCACTGTACAAGTGTATATCCAACTAAGGGCTATGAAATAGAAAAACAACCAAATAGAGGGCGTGAGAACTACTTAACAGTAGTCCTCAATTAGTACAACTGACGGCAACGATGCTGATTTTAAAGAATTTTTTTTTTCAAAAATTCAAAATAAGTTTTTGATCGAAGTTTGATAAAAAAAAAAAAAACCGATGGACCCCTACACTGCTAGATCTAGTAGAGGCAATAATAGAGAATAAGCTGAATATAACAAGATATAACTGATCGATAATAATGCCATCTATCATGCCTCTGCAATAAATATTGAAAAGCCGTAAGCAACTATCTCATGCATCAACATAATAAAGTATGCAATATAACCCAATTATATATCGACCGACTCAACAGTCTGGTCAAACACGCGGCGCCTCGTATCCAGCAACTGCATCGCCTCCTCGACCAGACCTGAACGTTATGGCTTTTCCACCTAACTAATGTGATGACCGCCATGTTTCTCGTCGTCTATCTGTTCACTCTTAGCTGTCGCCATCAACCACCTTCATTGTCTCACCTTTCTCCTTAAATCCTATTTCGTCTTCTTCTTCGACAATATTATTGGCCTCCTACATTTTGCCAACTCTATCAACATCTTCCCCTACTTTTTGTTTTGTGCAACACCTTAGCTCCATCTCTGCTCGCTAAAGCTTTGGAGATCTTAGTTGATGTCGCCTTCTCATCCTTGATGAAGAGTCGAACAATGTTACTATACATCTTAAAAAAGCATGAGAGTAGTATAGTCTTTTAGTATTTTGAGGTGCACGTGTATGCATCGTAATTATTCTTATGGATTTTACTGTATAACGTTATGATGCTAGAATTCAATATATTTTTTTTCTTTTTGCAGAATTGGAATATGAAGATATTACAAGTGCTATTTACACGTACGTTTGACACCTTTCGACAAACATTAAAGGAATTTTTTTAAAATAATTTTACAAAATTTTCTAACTAACCAAATAACCTCTCCAAAATTTTATTTGGCCACTAACCCTCTTTTTGCTTACTCAGTGCTATATTAGACAAAAATGAGAAAGACAATGAATTACTCATCATCTTTAGAAAAGCAGGTTATTAATAGGTTTTTTGTATGAGTTGTAAAAATTTTTATGAGATTGTTAGAATTATATATAGATAACGAATTTTATGTGATTTTTCAGATCATATAAGAGAAATAGAAAGAAACGACAAAAGATTTACACGTGATACTGAGTTGGACAAAATAGAATTTTGGCTAAATAAAGTTTTTGATAGTATCATTTGAAAAATTATAATTTTTTCAATGGTCTATTTGAAAAAAATTCATACCAAAAGCCGGAATTTTTTTATAAAATGATCCTCCAAAAATTTGCAATTTGGAAAATGATCCTCTCAAAATTTTATTTGAAAAACTAATCCTCCTTTCGCTATGTTGGCGCCACGTCAGAATTTATTTATGAAGACAGTGAATTATTCACCGTCTTTAGTAAGATGGTAAACGATTCACCGCCTTTGTAATATATATTGTGAAGGCGGTAAATGGTTCACCGCCTTCACTAAAGCGGTAAACCATTCACCGCCTTTAGTGCAAAACCAACCCCTTAATCCAAATTCGTATTTTTAAGTGTTGAGAATTGTGCCATTGAGAAGACGGTGAATGATTCACCACCTTCACTAATGCGGTGAATCTTTCACCGTATTTAGTGTAAAGTTTGTCTAAGTTTTCTAAGTTTTGAAGTTGGTGCTGAAATCCATATAAATATACTAATTGACAGTTCTAAATGTATATGGGGTGGCATTTCCTTTTTTACGAATAAAAAAATTATTCTTAGATTTTTTTCAAAAAATTTTCAGATATGGCTCATTTTTTTACGAATAAAAAAATAATATGACGCATACATGGCAATCCCTTAGCTTCTTGGCTCCTTCCCAAGGGTGGACCAGTTTGGACCAGCTCCTTTCCAAGAAAATCCTCTCTCTTTTTCCAAGATATTCTTGGGATTTTTCAAGACAGCTCTCTCCTTCCCAAGAAAATCCTCTCCAGGTGGCTCATTCTTGCTCTCTCTCTCCCCCTCTCTCCCATACTCTTTCTCTCTTCCCTTCTCCTCTCTATCTTAGCCCCCATCTCTCTCTCCCTATCATTCATTAGCATAAACGCCGCCCGGGGTCGGAAAGGAAGAGCGCAACGGCGGCAGCAACAGCAGCCACAGAGGCTGCGGCGAGGGCCGCGGGGGCATCGAGGGCAGAGATGTCCGCCACCGCCAAGGGGAGGGCCGGCATGTTAATTACACCATGTATTTTTGGCTTTTAGATGTCATATATTTTTCTATGTAATCGATTGTATTGTAGGTAAAAGAAAAAAAAAACATGCTTGATGAAAAAACAACAGCAATATTGCAGGTATAAACTACGCTGGGAATCATACAGGTATTTGTACAGTTTCACATATTTGCAAGGGTATATATTGAGGAATCCATCTTGACAGATATAAGGTTCCTAGAGCATTAAGAAACTTCATCTACTCCAAGTACTCAAGAGACCAATGGAAATGAAATAAGTATGCAAACAGATATTCTCATTCTTTGTTGGATTAAACCTGTTTATTGCCTTACAAATTAACAGGTGTAGGAATCGAGCCCTATAGATGCTGCGGCGACCCCTAGAGCATTAAGAACCTTCATCTACTCCAAGTACTCAAGAGACCAATGGGAACAAAATAAGTATGCAAACAGATACTTGCATTCTTTGTTAGACTAAACCTGTTTATTGCCTTATAAACAGGTGTAGGAATCAAGCCCTATAGATATTGCAGCGACCGCAGTTTGTGATCCTCAATGTAGCTAACCAACTTACAGCAAGTATAGGTAACAACTTTTATTAGCTAGGTTTAGTGATCGTAAATGTTTTTCACTGTGCTGTATAATTTCATATTTTCTTTTTATTTTTTCATCCCTTTTTTCCTCCACTATTTTTCTTCTTTCCAATGGCTGGTTCATGTTCTTTCCTTATGTAATTTTTTAAAACCTACTCACATGAAAGCAAAAGGTTTTACTGTAGTCATGCATTAAGGAAGTGTTTGTCCTTCACTAAAAGCTTAAGGACTCTTGATGTACCTAAGTCACAAAGAAACCAAGTAGTAAAAGATGCAAATTCATCTACAACAAAGTTAATCCATAAGATGATGTTGTTTGTATTGTAATAAAAGACCCTATTTTTGCATCCTTTGTAGGAAAACCTGAGAATGCAACCTACTAAAAACACGCTTTAGTTCATTTACTTTTTCTCTTAATTTCCAATTCTCTTCTAAATTGTGTACTCTTTAGCTCCTTTTCATCATTTTAAAATTTCTTTACTTCTCGTTCTTGATTGCTATATTGATAAATTTGTAATTCAGTGAATTATATTGTTTCTTTTGGGATTTTACTTGCCAGTTCTAAATAATTCAGTGAATTATATTGTTTCTTTTTGTCCCCCACCCCATCTCCGGCGTCTGCGACATGGATCTTCATCGCCTGTCTCCCTGGGTTTTCTCTATGATCGCTTCTTCTTCCGTTGCGAGATTCCGAAGCAGATGCAACGAGATTCCAAAGCAGATACAGTAGTATGCAGTGAATCTGTCTCTCTTTAACAATTTTTTGAAGTATCATTCTTTTCTTTAATTGGGTGAGGCAACTATTTACTACAAAATGTAAAATAAGTCTGGAGAATGTTACTACAAAATGTATACTAAGCCTGAAGAATGTTACTATTGGCTGGATTATGATTCTTCAATGATTTGATGGATTAGTATGTTTTATAAATAAAAATTTGAGGTACACTTTTAATTATTTTCTTTGAGAAGACCAATGAGCTCTGTACAATTTTTGTTGGATTCATTATTAACTTTTTACTCCTTTTGTTTTCTTGGTAAAAAAGTTAGTTCCTATATAATTTCAGATATAGTCATCATATTATTCTCATTTGTTTGTACAGTTCTAGAGGATGCTCTTCTTTTACATGCTATGTAATGGCTTTGTAGATGATGTTATATCTAAGTTCCCAGTTTAAAAAATTGATTTCATGTTATTTTCTATTAAGTTTCTTTCTTAGCCTTCAAGTTCTTCTTTCCCCCTTAATGCAGACATGGCAGCTAACTAAGAATGTCTCTATCTAGGAAATTGCAGCATGGCTGGTTTTGACTATTCTTATGGCGATCCTCCTAGTTTGAAGTTTATTAGTTACTATTATTACTGAATTTAATGTATTGGTTTTCACCTATTGTCACATCAAAATAAAATTTACATCAAAAATCAAAATTGCCCGCAGCGAAGCACGAGTTCTACACTAGTATAGATAAGACGGTGAATAATTCACCGTCTTATCTATGTATCAGCACCCACTCTAGAACTTGGACAAATTTTGGCAGATTCTGTTTTGCACTATAGACGGTAAATGAAGAATCATTCATCGCCTTTAGTGCAAACAGCCTAGACCCCCTTTTTTAGTTAGTTTTTAATAATAATTTGTACAAGTTTGAAGCAAGAATTTTACGAGAACAAAGATTTCAACAAGAAACACAGCAAAACAAGTAGAACAACAAGATACAACCAATAGCATAGGAATATCAACAAAAACTAAATAAAGATATATACAAATATTATATAATGTGTTCGATCTAAATCATATAAATGTTAATCTCTCGATCTTTCTCTCCCTCGATGTCCTCGGCCACGTGCTCGTGCACGCCCCCGTCCACGTCTACGGCCACGATCATCATCGAGCTCAGCATGAGGTACTTCATCAAGTGGCTCGATATCGACCATCTGATCGAGATCCGCGATAATGATGCCCTCTGGATGCTCCAGAATCTCCTGAGTCTCCTCTACCTTAGGTCGATCACTCTCGACAGTAGTCGGTGTAGATGCTGGGCGGGGTTGTGAGTGCCATGACGACGAGAGTAGACAGATCTATATTACGCTCAAGAGACTGGTGGCAGAAGCGAGTCCAACATCAAAAAAGAAAATGTCAAAGGGGCCGCAGGCATAACTCCAGCATTAGTAGGAGATGGAGATCGTGACACCCGCTGGCTCGATATCGAATATGATGCAATAGGAGATGGTGACTGTCGTATCTGATGACCCGATGTCGAGATATGACCAAAATCTCAACTAGTATCCGTGATAACATATATGGCAGGAATATGCTCCAATACCGACTCAATATGAGCACAGATGCCTGTCAAAGACTCCGATATCGTATGGATCGCGGGCGGATCATCAATTAGTTGTCGATGCTGTAATGAGTTTGTCGTAATACGTTCACTTGCAGTATAGATAAAAGCTCACATTTTCTAATCTATATCAAACATAAGATTAAAATAATAATTAATATATGAGTGATTGTACGGTTTGCCCACGATACTGGTGAGTTAATGATGGATACTGTACTGAACGAGAAATTCATCTTCTCGTTATCTGTCAATACCACTGTATATAAATGGAGGCCGTTTGTATCGGGTTATCATCGACAATCGGCTGTTAGTCAAAGATGTGCTATAATCTTTGTCCACATCTCTCGATATGTGCACTATGAAAGATTACCTAATTCTCATCTAGCCGCCCCTGAGAAGTTACACGACAGATGGTCTCCACGTCAATCGGTATATGCTGGAGAAAACCAAACCGTCGTAGAACTCGATCCAGTACATATATCTCAACAATATGAAAGAAAATTAGCGTCGTCCTCAACCGCCATATCTCACTACCCTATACACAAAATACCGGTAGCGCAGTTATAATAGTATCTGTGTACTGCCATGGAGCTACTTATAATGTGGGTTGCTGATGGAGCTACGTGCGACGGCGACCGACTGGGGCAACGACGGCAAGGGCGGCGGCGACCAGCGAGGGCTCCTGGCGAGGGAAGGGCAGAGAGAGAGCGCGAAAGTGCGAGAGAGAAGGAAAGGTGTCGGGGTGGGGTATACCTAATGAAGACGGTGAATCGTTCACCGTCTTCATAAATTGATGAATGGTTCACCGCTTTATTGAAGACGGTGAACGATTCACCGTCTTCCCTAGGGCATACCCTTATTTTTTTGTAAGGCGAAAGCAGATTTGCTTTTGGGGGTGAGTGTAAGTTTAAGGGTGTCCCAAGGATCTATCTAGATTGTATCCAACACCTAGAGGGGGTGAATAGGTGTAAAGGCCAAAAATCACAAATGTCGATGCGATAAAAATAAATCCGAAAAATAAAAAGCACACCGAGATTTACGTGGGAAAACTCCAACTTGGAGTAAAAAATTCACGGGACCAACACGCGAAAAAATAATTCACCAAGAGAAAAGATTACAAGGTGATTACCGACTCCACGGACTTAACCTCTCTTAACCTTTTATGAATCTCCGCGCAATCCTCCGGGTTGTCCACGCCCTCACGTCCGAGTCCACGAACGCCACTTCGAATCCACGAAGCTTCTATCACGCCGAATCCACGACGCCACTCGAATCTACGAGCCCACGATCCGAATCCACGAATCGCCTTCAATCACGTCGAATTCACGACGCCTCACGCCGAATCCACGACGTCGTTCATGAGAAGCATCATGAGTATGGTAATCTTTCGCTTAGGAGTATCGTAGAAAACCAACGAAGAAAACTCCGAGCGAAGAGAAGATCAAATCGACATATATATATATTCAATACGCTATCTCGATTTGACCTAAAAGGGGCTAATATGTAGAAAATAGGTTTTAGATGAATTTCTAGCCTCTAGGGTTTCTCAAACAAGTATTTTCATGAAGCACACGAAGTTAGAGAACTCCAATATCTTATTTATAGACTTTAGAATCAATTGGATTCGCATTAGAAAAATTTTCAATTTTTACAGTTTGTACCGGTACAAATTTCAAGTTGTTACCGGTAACACAATGACGAAAGATAGAAATTTCGAAACATTGTTACCGGTGACGGCTTGATGGTTATACCGGTATAGCCTTGATGGTTGTACCGGTACACTTTCCAATCTGTACCGGTACATTTTGTAATTTTTTCTGATTTTTCACTTTTCGAAAATTACAAAGTTTCGATGCAACTTCTAATTCGTTAAACATTGATTTTATGATTATAATGCCTACAACTAAGTATGAATCACTATATTATAATTTAAAATCTTACCTGGACATCGTGATTCACATCGTGAGCTAATTCCACTTTCTTCGAAGTCTTGGATTCTTCGACCATCTTCGATCCGCTCCGATCCTTCAAGACTCCGAATCAAATCACGAAACTTGCCAACACAAAATTCTTAACAGTGAGTTTTGTATTAAAGGTGGTGAACAATTTACCGTCTTCTCAAGGGCACAACTCTCACCATTTAGGCGGATTTGCGCTGAAGGGTGATTTTTGTACTAAAGATGGTAAATGGTTCACCGCCTTAGTGAAGGTGGTGAACCATTCACCGACTCCAGAATAGATATTACAAAGGCGGTAAATCGTTCACCACTTTACTAAAGACGTTTTCATAAGAAATTTTTTATGTGGCACCCACGTGGCGAAAGAAGAGTTAGTTTTCTAAATAAAATTTTCAAAAGGTTTTGTTCCTAATTGCAACTTTGTGAAGGGTCATTTTATAAAAAGCCCCAAAAGCCCTAAACCCTCCTTTTACAGCCCCGAAGCCAACAAAAAAACCCAAAACAAAACCCTTCTCCCCGCTCCGCCCCGCCCCCCTCCAAACTCATGGCGGAGGACTCCGAATCCCCTCCAAACCCTAACCCTAACCCTAACCCTAACCGTAATCTTAAGGACTCCAAGAGGTCCTCCGTGTGCGAGGAGTGCGGGGAGAAGCCGTGGAAGTACCGGTGCCCGGGGTGCTCCCTCGTCTCCTGTAGCCTCCCCTGCGTCCAATCCCACAAACGCCGCACTTCATGCGACGGCAAGCGCCGCCGCACCGACTTCGTCCCCCTCCGACTCTTCGACGATAACCTCCTCCTCTCCGGTACCCTACTATCTCGCCAGCATCTTCTTCTTTCCTTTGATCTTTGGTTACCTATTTGATCTTAGGGTTCTTGAGTTGATTACTAGTTTATTCCCTGGAATTTGACCTAGGTTTCAATTTCATGCTCATTATTTCAATTGGGTAAAAACATACAGAACTTACCTGAGCTATGGACCATTTTGAGTTTGCTACCCAACCTTTCAAAATTTTGATTTTACTATCCATCCTTTCAATTTGTTTGATTTGAGTTAGTCAACGACACTTTGGTTGTAAAATTTGAATGTGTCATTTATCTTTACAGCGTTGGTCGCAGCTATAAATTCATTAAAGTATTTAGTTCGTTTAAATTTTGAAGTCTAAATACCGTTGATTGGCGCAAATCAAACAAATTTAAAGGTTGGGTAGCCAATTTAAAATGGTCCATAGTTCCGATTAGTTTTGTACATTTTTTTAGCTTCTAATTATAACAATAGAGTGTCTGAAGTTTGCTTTGTGAGAAAGTCTCTATTTAACCAATTCTATTGAGCAGCGTGAGATGATGAATGGTCTTATCGTGGGCAATTTCATAACTTAATATTGAAATGGTGTTGAAAAAATAAATTTTTTATTGTACCTTTACACAATATTATGAGAACTTTTGATTAGACTTTGTTACATGGAGCCACATAAAATGATGAAAGGTCAAATCAGGGGCGAGTTTGTAAGTTTGTATTATAAATGTTGTAAAAATAAAATTTTTTGTTATTGTATCTTTTATGCAACTTAAAACTTTTGATTATAACTTAGATGTTGTTGTTCTTGCATGGTATAGCTGTTACAAAGAAGACTCTTTTTGTTCTTCATGATAATTCAGTCCTGGTTGTCTGCTGTCTTTCTACTACTGAGAAAGTGCTATGGCGGCACTGTGTCACACTTTTTCTTTGAATTGAAACTGTAAGGAAAAAGTTGAAATCAATTTCAAACCTTAGGAAACAAATTGTTAGAAATGAAATTTTGAGGAGGAAATTGAAACTGTATCAAGTATCAGCCTTCTCGTCTGTTAACAATGGAAGTGAAACTAATCAGGATGGAATTTAAAATCTTCCTCTCTTGTCAGTTACCTATCTTCTCTGCCCCTACTTTTGTCTCCTTTGATCTTCCATACCTATTTTATGTTAATTTTTTTGTGTTAGTTACAAATTTAGCCAATGAAGTTCGATCTTTATTTTAATTTCTGCCTTATAGCTTTTGATATGGCGATTTTGTTGCTGAACTTTGTTCTGTATTATGTTTATACCCTTCGGTTGTCTGTCATCTGAAGAGGTGTCATGTCAACACTGTTGTTAGGCTTTTTTTTTGGGTAAAGTAGAAACCTTTGGGGTGAAATTGAAATCAAGGTCAAATTTCAGGGACGAAATTGAAATTGTGGTCAAACTTCAGGGCTCAGATTAGAAACATGAGAATGAAATTGTTATCAGAGTCAAGCTTCAAGTAAATAATTGTTACAATTACAAGTGTGAGAATTGATTTTTAATACCAAGTTGATCTTTTGCCTTAATGTCTTGTTTGATCGGTTAAAGATTACAACTTTCTGGAGGAGACGAAAAGGGTCACTGAATCAGCCCAGAGATTGATTGCTGGGTATGGTGGGTATGTTGGGAATAATTTGCCAATGAGACTACGGATGCTTCGGAAGGCTGCTTATAGGCGGAAAACTCAACTGTTCTTTTTACCACTAGGCATGTCAAAGAGAGAGAAGAACCGTTCTATCTACAATCAAAGGTTCATTTTGCATTTTTCTTTTTCTCGTTGGTTACTAGTTATTTTTTATGAGAATAAATTGAATTTGTGATTTGTTTGGCCATTTTTCTGTGTAAGTTTAGGAACTTGGACCGCGCTTTAAACTTTTCTTGTTATGCGTTTAAAAGCTACTGATCTAAATTTATTCTAATTGTATTCTTTTGCCATCTTCTGGTGAATGTGTTACTAGAATAAAGTGTGATCAAGAGCCAACAATAAGGCTATTATAACAGAATGAATATTTGCTGTTTATCTTATTGGATCAATTACTAAATTAATCTTCCCCCCCCCCCCCCCCCCCCCCCCCTTTTTTTTTTCTCATTCCTTTTGCGATTGTTTAATGGTAATTAATCTACTCAAATAATGTCTACATTATTTAACACATTTCTGCGTCTAGACAGATGGTTTTATACTTGTTTTTGCAGGCATTTTACTAAGATTTTAGTTGTAGTCCTCTAAAATTAGGTTTATGCAAGATGTGGATTATGTAAATATTTGGGCTTATAAATGCCTTTTACTAGTATGTTCACCTGTGTTTATCTTGTTCTAAGCCATCGACTTTGGTGATCAAATTACTTGCTCATGTGCTAGACGCAACTTTCTTTGGAAACTATCATTCTATTCATTCTTGCATTTATAGTTTGCTTTGCTTCCAGGAAGAACTCTATCTTTTGGACCCTTGAGTGGAGGTTTAACTCAGCAGATATCGTCCTACTTGATCATGGGTGAGTTTCTAATACTCCTATTCTAAATCTTTTTTTAAAAAAAAATCCTAGTACATTTTCCTGATATATTCAAAAGTGTCACTAGTTAAGTGTATCTGCTTATAGCAAGGAATTAAGTTGCCCCGTGCCTTACGGCACGGGGTGTGCCGTAAGGCGGCACGGTACAGGGGGGTATCGCACCCCCCCAAGACTCGCGTCACGCTTGTGCATGCCGCTCGAGACAAAGCAGCACACTGTTGCGTGCCGCAGGCACGTATCGGCGTGCCGCCCATTTATTTTCTTTCTTTTTTTTTTTTTTTCCATTTTGGTTTTTTGGCCTTTTCTTTTGGTTTTTTCTTTTTTTCTTTGTTCTCTGCGGTGCCGAGCCCCCCCACCCGGTGAATTAGGAGAACAAAAATCGATCTCCAAAAGAAATTTTGGTCAGATATTTTTTAGAAGAATAAAAAAGGGAAAAAATGTAGATATAATTGCGATCCTATTCTGGTTGTTCTAGTCATTATATATCTCCTAATCGAATCAATATATAGATCTTAAAAAAATTTTAGAAAAATTAAAATTTTCTATCATTTTATCTGTTATAATTTTTTTAATTCTAAAAAAAATAAAAACAAAAGAATTTTCAATGATTACAGCAAGTATAGTTGTACTTTTCAAATACAAACAAAAAAATAAAAACAAAAGAATTTTAATTTATATTCTACATCGGTATAATTATACTTTATATACAAAATACTTACATGCATATTAATTGATGAGTAAAGTTATTCATAACAAATATTTATAATTATTTGTCTAAATCTTTCAAAATTACATTATAAGAGTTTATTGAAACAAAAAAAACTTAAATGAGTCCGTGCCAAAGCGTGCCAGTAGGAGGTCATGCGTATCCATCGGCACGCACGCGTACCACGTGTCGGCACGGAAGCGTGCCCGTGCCGTACCGTGCCAGAGAAAGAGCTGGACGCCTTCGTGCCACGGCACTTTAAACCTTGGTTTATAGTACTATGGCATGATTCTCTTAGTCGCCTAGTGTTAGGAATTGCTTCTAAATTAAATATCAATACATTCTTTTTCAGCGTAGATGAAAATGCCAAATTGTCAGTTTCAGTAGAGAAGCATTTATCTCCTAGTCCGTGGAAGGATAAGCTTACACAATTCCGGAATGTAGCATTGGATGATTTGAAGCTTTTTATTCGGAAAAGAGCGAAGGTATGATGTTAAGTGATGATGTTTTTTATATTGTATTATATTTGGCCTTTGTTGCCAAGAGAAACAAACGCATTAGCTCTTGCAAAAACATTACATTTTTTAAAAAAATTTGCAACTGTAACTAACTTTTCAACCTTTAGGGTCAAACTGCCCATTTGCCATAGGACAGCGATGTACACTTTTGAATGATCAGTGCCCTATTTCAAGAGCATGTAACTGCAGGTCATAATTGCACACCGGTCGTTCAAAACTTCCCATTGTTGTCCTGTAGCTAAGGGGCAGTTTGGTCTCAAAAAGCGAGTAGGGATCAAACTACACGTGTAAGTTACAGGTTTTTTGCGTAAGTGTAAAATCGAATCTGATAGGCCTTAAAATTGAAATCTTAGCCATTGCAACTTAGAAGTGATCTACAGCATATGCAAGGCCTATATACAAAATAACTAGTAGTTCTTGAAATCTATTTCATCAGCATCAAGAAATATTAGGGAGCGTTTGGTTCGCACTATGAAAGATTACTATGAATAAAAAGATGCCCAAAGATCTTAGTCCTACTCATCCTATTATTAAGAATGTGTCATTCTGGTGTTTGGTTCGGACAGCCATATTATTTAGTCATATTATTTAAGATTACAAAAAATATGTAATTAATATATTTGTTTCCTTAGTTAATTTTAGATAATGTCATAAGCAATTTTAACATCTTTTTAGATAAAAAGAAGAGTGAACATAGATTAGAGAGAGAGAAAGCATAATTAAAAAATAGGGAGAGGGATAGAGTCGTGGTTATTGGGAGAGAGAGTTGAGATTTTAGAAAAAGAGGGGGAGAAAGAGCTTAATTTAGAGAGAGAAAGATAAGTTTAGAGAGAAATATGAGATTAGAGTGTAAAGAAAAACAATTCCAACTAGCTGGCGGGTGTAGAGAAAGAAAAAGATTAGACATATTATGATTATCTCAATCCATTAATATGAGGATACCCACCCTCCCTCAAAGGAGTGAGATTAGTACTTTGGGATTAATCTTATTCCCAAGTAAATCCAACATTACCAATTATATTACTTAGTGTGTTTAGTCAGACACTGTCATATTTTTTTATTCCTATTGGATTACTAGGAATCTTAAAAAGATAGCACGAAGCAAACTCACCCGTAAAGTCAATGACCTAGAATGTCCGTAAAGCCCATTGATCAATTTGTAGGATATATGTTTCTAATACATATGATTTTTTCATATAAGCCCTTATAGGTATTGTAGATCACGTTCGATGCTTTTGATTAAGGGCGATTAGTGTTGGAGTGTTGTAAACAGGACGTGTAATTATGTAGGTATATGGACATGTAGGTCAATTTAAACCTGACCGGCTGACCCTGACCCATTTAATTAATGGGTCAGGACTCAAAAATCAAACCCAACCCATTTATTAAAACAAACTAAGCGGGTTGACCTGTGTAACCAATTTAATTATCTAACAAAGATGTGTGTATATATTATAACATAAATAAATAATTTGTATATATTTCTATTCATTTTATACGAAGAAATTTTATGTTTCATGTTAATCAGTTGTTAATGGGTCAAGTAGGTTACGCAGGTCGTACTAAATATAAATTGTATAATTGACGATTTAAGCATTGGCTCGCTTCTAACCTAAACCCATTTAAGCTAAACCGAAACCCTCTAAATTTGTGTCTGGTCGTTGCCATCTTTAGTCTCAATTTTAATTTTGAGGCCTTTATCATTGGATTTCACTCATTTGTAAAAAGTATATTACTCATTAGTTTTTGTAGCTTGATCCAAGGATTTAAATGCCATTGCATGGGCTCGTGACGAGCACTTGTTGACACGGTATGACACAGTGCATGCCGTTCCATGATGTGTGTCATTCACAAAAATATCTGTGTGTCGATACACTATAGCACGAAATATATATTTTCGCTGGCACCAATATATGCGAATTGCTTATTATATATCTTTATCAAATCTTTTGAACTTCATTGATGTAAATACTTGCTATTTTTTGAAAAAAAAAATAGTTTTGAGCTGTGGCATCGGTACGGGGGTTGTATTATGTCGATATCTTATTGGCATGTTGGGCATGGACTATGCTGATAGGCACTTAAATCCTTGGTTTGATACCTAAACTTTTTTCTTGCAAAAAGACCAGTATTTTGTCTCATTTTGAAACTTTCTTGTTTTTAAACCCCTGCAGGGAGCCAAGTCGCCGTTCCGTGAGTTAAACATTAGGGCCCCTTTAGGCCCGCAACTGAAGAACGTTCTTGTTATAGAGTTCCCTATAATATATGTCTTTCTTCCTTCCCACAGTTATGACTTTGAAATTGAGAAGGACACAAATTCGTTTGTTGAACATAATGAGACTTCAGATCATGATGTTGTTCCAAAAGGTTCCATATTTAAAGAAGAGGAAATAGAGGAAGGGGAAATGACTTCAGAAACTCAAGTTTTGGATATTATAGATTACAAAATTCCTAATTCTAATGGTGTTAAAACTAGTTCTGGTAGTAACTTCGGTCCACAGTCAAAGAGGCTTAAGGAGAACTTCGAAAACGGAGGACAAGTGAAGGATCCTAATTTGGAGCTTAATGGTGTTACTCGGCTACAAAACGGAAGTAATTTTACCCATCTGAGAGAAAGTAATGATGCTGCTAGGGTTTTCGAGTATGAGAACTTCGACTTTGAGCAAGAGATGAGAGATGTTTATTCCGACCTACTTGGCGAGATGAACCCTGATGACTTCCTGTGCTTGGATGGTGGATACAGCGAGGAAGAAGGAACTAAGGAATGCAAAAATGTCCAAGACTATGGCGGGGTTTTATTAGGCGCCGAAGAATTAGAGGAAGGCGAGATACCGAGCATCTGAACTTGAACTGATCACTATGCGTTTGGTGTAGCCGCGAAACGAAACATAATGACTACAATTTGCTTCGGTTTTTTGATCAACCGGGTCGCCTAGTGGATTCACAGTTAAACTTGTATTCCATTGTATCCTTAATCATGAATGCAACTCAATGGGACGGCAATACGGGCGTATGTCAACGAAGAACACGGCCGTGTGTAAATTTCTCCGAGCTTCGATAAAACGAGTTTCCTTCTGGGTACTCTTCAAGTGAGTTAAGATTATGTAACAAGCGGATTTTTTTTCCACCTGTCGATGTGTAATGCGAAATTTTGCAGTTGAGCTTAAGATAATTATGAGGCTTTTTATTGGTTTCAGATTTTCCTTTTTAAATTTGTGTATACTTTAACATTCTGTTGGTTTGATTTCAATGTACTGCAACACTGCTTTTCAGAGAATCTGAATGTTAAGTTTCCGGTCAGTTTCGGTTTTAGAACAGATACTGAATCTGTTTCAGTAGGAATTGCAAAAACTTTGTTCTCTGCTTCAACACATCCTGAATGAGTTATTGGTGGGAAAGGGAGGGTTAGTTTTATATATTTTTCCTTTGCCAGGATCCAACTCTTTTCTGATCTGTTTTTGTAGTTGGTTTCAAATATGAACAAAAAAAAAAGGGAAAAAATAGTAGGCTCAAATTAGGGATCTTAATTATCTCTGTTTAGCTTCCAATTTGCCTCTCTTTTGAATATTAATATTTAGTAATCTTACCGACCATCCCTAAAGCAAGTGGCAAAGAGTTCGGTGGTTGGTACCCGAGACTCTAATTCGAATCCTAATTGATTTATATTTCTAGCTAAGTTTATTTCTAAATAAAAAAATAAACGAAACAGGTAGCGTGTTACCTATTTCTAAAAAAAATATAGGGAGAACTTCAAATACCTCCTTGTGGTTTCACTTTTTCTCACTTCTGTGGTTTAAAGTGTATCAAGTTACCCTGTGGTTTTGCACTTTTTTACTTTAGTACGTACCCTGTGGTTTAAAGTATATCAAGTTAGTACTATGTGGTTTCGCACTTTCTCACTTTAGTATCCTGTGGTTTAAAAATCACAGGATACTAACTTGATACAAAAATAAAACCACATGATACTAACTTGAAACAAAAATAAAATTACAGAGTACTAACTTGATACACTTTAAACCACGGGGTACTAAAGTGAGAAAGTGCGAAACCACAGGGTACTAACTTGATAATACACTTTAAACCACAGGATATTAAAATGAAGGGATAATTAATGAAAAAGTACGAAACCACAGGGTGGTTTTTGAAGTTTTCCCAAAACAATATTAGTAATCTTATAAAAAAATGTGTTATAACTTATACTCTTCCCAAATATCTTTATTTTACAACTACAAAAATGTACAAAATTTACTTGAACTATGAACCATTTTGAATCGGCGGTCAAATCCTTCAAAATTTTGATTTTGTTGTCCAACCTTTTGAATTTGTTTGATTTGAGTTATTCTATAACACTTTGGCTTCAAAATTTTAAACTTCAATAAATTTATAGTTGTGGGAATTGTATGAAATATACTAATTAAATCTGTAAAGATAAGCGACACATTATCGTCGACAGACTCAAATTAAGCAAATTAAAAGGTTTGGTAGTAAAATAAAAATTTTGAAAGGCTGGAGAGCTGAATCAAAATGATTTATAGTTCTGATAAGTTCTAGCCGTTTTTACCATTTACAAAATAGATAATTGCGCTATTATCCAATCTTTCAGCCAAGTTTTGATTTTGGTTCTCAAGATTTCGATTCAGTCCTTAAATTTTCTAAAAAAGTTTCATTTTGGTACTTTGATATTATATTTATTATTAGAGAATAAATTATTGCGTATGCTCAATGTATCTGTATGTTTATGTGCCGTGTATTTATTAATTTTTATTTAATTATAACCTACCTTCCATTTAACTATATTTTTTTTCCCTATAAAAAGATAGGATCTCTAAATTAAAAGTATAAGATAAATGAAGAAATGTTTGGGCAAAAAAAAATTGATAATTAAAATTAAATCATGTCGAAAGTTCATGAATTAAAATTAAATTAAAACTCTACCCTATATTTATATATTTATATATATATATATATATAGAGAGAGAGAGAGAGAGAGAGAGAGAGAGAGAGAGAGTTGAGCTCATGTGGTTTTAAAAGCACAGGAGCTCAACTTGCTTGTGATTTTTTAGCCGTTGGGCCGTTTTAAAATTTTTGCAACACTAGTAAAAAAATTTTAACGGAAAACATCGTTAATAATGCTGCATGAATCTTGAGGTGATTCGACGGTTAAAAAGTCACAAGCACGAATTCTTTTATACTTTTTAAAGTGTGGGAAGTCAACTCTATCTCTGTCTCTCTTTATATATATCGAGTTGAGCTGGAATACTATCGACAACAAATGGGTTCCGTTGCTACCTATTTATTTTCGATGACCGAGTTTTAAAATTGACAATCAATATCATTGAATATGATCTAAGCCTGAAAATATTTAGAAATTAAATTATATTTTTTTTTGACATCACTTACCAAATAATTAAAAGGTTGCAAAATTTATAATTGGTGTTTGTGGGTTTTCGGCCTTTGGATAATGGGTTGTTGGATTAGGATAAAAGTGGTTCTCGTAGGATTCACCGATTATTCGTGAAATAATATGATCCAAAGAATAGAAATAGGCAAAGGGAAAGATCTAATCGCAAAAAAAATGATAGTGCTAAATACTTACGTTATCAAAAACATCCCAGCCAGACTCTCCCTTTATAGATATATAAATATAGGGATAAGTACTCAATTTTAAAATTTTGCAAGGATATATATGCAAAATTATCCCGCCCCTAAAAAAGTCTACAATCTCTACATGTAGTAAAATCGCAACTAGGGGTGGCAATCCAACTCGCTGTTCACGAGCCAGCTCATGTTCGGCTCGAAATGAGATTGAGATCGAACTGCTCATTTATTAAACGAGCCGAACACGAGCTAACTTTTTCAACTCGTTTAATAAATGAATCGAACATAAGTTAGGATCGCTCACTCGTGTTCGACTCGATAATGACTCGAATACATATGTTTTATATTTATATAATTTATATTTACATAAAGAAATAAATAATTATATATATATATATATAGAGTTGGGCTGGGATGCTATTGATAGCACCCAGCCAACTTTGCCACCCATTTTATAGCCCTTGGATTGCATCGAGATTCGTGCAGCTTTTTAGACAAAATTTTGGAAGAAGCTCCGTTTGTTGCCGCCGTTATCTTTTCCCTCTCTCTCTCTCTCTCTCTCTCTCTCTCTCTCTCTTTCTTCTTTTCTTCTTTTCTTTTCTTTTTTTTTTCCATTTCCTTTCTTCTCCACAGAGTTAGCTCCCATCCCACCTACCACCGGACCTTCCCTCCTCCACCGCGCCCACCTCGCCCACTCCCGCGGCCACGCTTGCCTGCTTGCTCTCTCACTCTCTCTCTTTCTTCTTTTCTTTTTTCCTTTTTCTTTCTTCTCCACCTCACACCCCGCCCACCTCCCACCGTGCCTACCCCTCCTACTCGCCCCCTCGCTCGCCTGCTGGGTCGCTCGCCCAATCTCGTGGAAACTCTCAGGTTGTAAGATTCTTTTTTTCTTTTTTTTTTTTGGTTTGCTCGCCTGATCTCGTGAAAATAAAAAATAATATTTTTTTTTGCATTGGTTCGATTTTTACAATTTTCAAAGATCTGAACCAAATCCAATTAGATACATGAATCGATTTTTTTTTTTGCATGGAACCAAATCCTATTAGATACATTGGTTCGATTCTTTTTGCAGGCAAGCGAGGCTGCGGGCAAGCTAGTGGGCGAGGTGGGCGCGGTGGAGGAGGGAAGGTCCGGTGGTAGGTAGGATGGGAGCTGACTCTGTGGAGAAGAAAGGAAATGGAAAAAAAAGAAAAGAAAAGAAGAAAGAGAAAGAGAGTGAGAGAGAGAGAGAGAGAGAGAGAGAGAAGATAATGGGGGCAACAAACGGAGCTTCTTCCAAAATTTTAACTAAAAAGCTGCATGGATCTCGATGCGATCCAAGGGCTATAAAATGGGTGGCAAAGTTGGCTGGGTCCTATCAATAGCATCCCAGCCCAACTCTCTCTCTGTCTCTCTCTCTCTCTCTCTCTCTCTCTCTCTCTCTATATATATATATATATATATAGTAGACTTGTGTTATTAATAGTGGCCTTTTATCTTTCCTAAGTTTCTAACCATCCATCAATTTTGATGGGTGGTTAAAATGAAGAGAGAGAGAGAAATTGAGGAGATATTCAAAAAGATGAGAAATTGAGAACCTTAATTTCTCTCCAATTTCTCTTCTCTCTCACCTTAACCACCCATCAAAATTGACTACGATTAAAAACTTAGAGCACAAGGGTCTTGTGCTCCTAATAGTACAATAGCCCTACTCATATATATATATATATATATATATATATATATATATATATATATATATATATATATATATATATAGAGAGAGAGAGAGAGAGAGAGAGAGATAGTTGAGCTAGAATGCTATCGATAAAGAACCCGGCACTTTTACCACCCATTTGTTTCAATGATGGAACCTCCAAATTGATGATCGCATCGTTGAATATGATCTATACCATTTAAAGTATTTAGAAATCAAATTTCATATATTTTTAATATTGTTTTCTTATCCATCGAGTGGACATAAAAATAAACTACAGTGAAAATGAATATTCTTAAAAAATGATGATAGGGGTCTTGTAATCAAGATCAAGAGTATAGATCTTGTTTTAAATAGTTTAAAGAATTTTCTAGCAAAAATTCAAATGATTTGGATATCTTTACGCCGTTAAACGAAAAACGCCTCATATCGACCATTAAAATTACAAATTTTGAAACCCTTTGAGCATTAGGCAAATGATATCGAAAAGAATTGAAATTTAATTTCTAAATACTTCAAGTGGTATAGATCATGTTCAACGATACCGATCGTCGATTTGGAGGCTCCATCATCGAAAACAAATGGGTGGCAAAGTCACGGCTTATCGATAGATTCTAGCTCATCTCTCTCTCTCTCTCTCTCTCTCTCTCTCTCTCTCTATATATATATATATATATATATATATATATATATATATTAGAATTAGGCTGGAATACTATTGATAGCAAAACGCTGTATTTGCTATCAAAGTGTTAACCCTTGGATGAAAAATTGTAGGGTTAGGATGATATTACTCAGTTAGAGTTGAGTGGTCCCCCAGGGTTGAGTGGTCCCCATTTATAGTATTTAATCCAATGATTAGAAATGATAAAAAAAGTCGATCCAAAGGCTAAAAACTTGATAGCAAAAATGACGTTTTGCTATCAATAGTATTCTAGCCCGACTCTATATAGTATACATATTTTATTATTTAATTTTAAGCCCAACCTAAATATAAAGTCTACCTCAATTATAAAAAAATTTATTTATATATAAAATTTCCACAATTAAATTAAAATCTAACTAATAGTATCTTATAATTTTACTTTTTATATATATCTTTTTTAATTTCACGAGCTGAATTTTTCGGCTTAATATTTTAATGGGCCAGTTCGAATTTGGCTCGCTTATAAAATGTATCGAACATGAAATGAGCACGAACACGAACCCAGTTCGAATTTGGCTCGTTTATGAAATGAGTCGAATATGGACACGAACCGAACCCAGCTCGCTCGTATTCAGCTCTTTAACACCCCTTTTAGATTCTCAACCTCACAAACTCTGCATAACTCTCTCTCTCTCTCTCTCTCTCTCTCTCTCTCTCTCTCTCCACTTCATTTCAAACTATATCCCTCACATCTCCTCACCACCTACTTCTAGGGTTTCTCGATAAGGTGGGGCCCACTTCAATCTCCCTACAACATCTTTTTCCCCAATCTTTTTTATTTTTTGCCTTTTTTTTTTTTTTAAATTTGCGGTTCATAATCTTTAATTCACTTGTTGATTTGTTGGAGAATTTTGGGAATTTTATTACTTTGGATGATTCAGTGAGTGAAGTGGAGGAGTAATTAGAGTGGGAAAAAAAAGGGTTTTTTTCTTCTTTTTTTTTTTCTTTTTAAGGTACTTTTCGCATTAATTAAATGTAGCACTGTGTGCAAATATCGGATTAATTTTGTTATTTAATCATTTTTTATCATGTTATTAGTGGATTCTAAGCAAATATTCAAAGCAAATTAGTTAGTAAGATTCTTAGAATGTTGAAAATAATTAGAACAATAATTTGTTTATGCTCAAATAGTAAAAATTAGGTTAAAAGAGATTAGTTTTAGTATCTGCTTTTTCATATTTCCAGTAATTTCTCTTCTTTTTTTTTTGTCTACAATTTTTTTTTTGATTTCTTATTTTCTTCACATCTTAATTTGGGAATTTCATTAATTTAAGGTGTAATCACTACACCCTAGATGATTTAGTGAGTGAAGTGGAGTAATTAGAGTGGAAAAAAAGAGGGTTTTTGAAGCTATTTTTTGCATTAAATGTAGTACTGTGTGCAAATATAGGATTATTTTGGCTATTTTAATGGGTTATTTTTAACAAAAAAATTAATTATTTTGATCATGTGCTTTGTGGATTCTAAGCAAACAAATTGATTATATTTTCTTTAGTGAATTAAAAGCAATTTAGTTGGTAAGATTGTTAAAATGTTGAAAATAATTAAAATCAAATAATAAAAACAAGGTAAAAGGAGATTAATTTTAGTATCCACTTTTACATATTTCCCTGAAATTTCTACTTTTTTTTGGTCTAACATATATTTTTTTCCATTTCTTATTTGCTTCATATGTTAATATGTTTTGTTACAGCTCAATTATATATTTATGCTTAAATTGTGAGCAATCCAGGTAATAAAATTGTTACTATGATAAAAGATAATAAATAATTTAGAGAGCAAATAGATTTGTAGCCTATAATTAATTGGTCTCTGCACAAAATATGAAAAATTATGTGCAAATTAAGTTTGAAGATAATTTTTAGTGACATTTTCTACATAATTTTTTGAAATTTCTTTTTCTCACTTTAATATCTTTGTTTCTTTCTTGTTTGCTTCATATCGTAATAATATTTTGTTACTGCTCAACTTTATATTTCTTATCAAATTCCAAGTGATCCAGGTAGTAACATTTTTGCAAATTACAATGATGGAAATAATAAGCAATTTAGATAGGAAACGACTTCATGTGTATAGTTAATTGGTTTTTTTCTGCATATTTTTAGGTGTTTTTTCCCCCTCTCTATACATATTTTTTACTTCTTGTTTGCTTTATATCTTAATAATATTTTGTATCGCAATCAACAATTCTATTTTGCAGGTTTAGACATTGTGGGGTTTCGTAAAAATTTCTTCTGTAATTGAGGAGCACTGAATAATTTGAGCAAAAAGCATGAATCCATACATAGTTGGCATATTTGTACCTGTTGTATTATCCTTGATGTTACGAAAGAGGAAGGATAATAAGAAGAGGGGAGTACCGATCGATGTTGGCGGAGAACCTGGATATGCTATTCGTAATCACCGTTTCGCCACTCCCGTGGAGTCGCATTGGGACGGAGTATCCACACTTGCTGAGTTATTTGAGCTGTGCTGTACAAGATATGCCCGCACGCCTCTGTTCGGATCGAGAAAATTGATTTCGAGGGAGACTGAAGTGAATTCGGAAGGGAAATCATTTGAGAAGCTCCATCTGGGTGATTACGAGTGGTTAAGTTACGGTGAGGCGTTTAATGTAGTGTGTCAATTTGCGTCTGGGTTGGTGCAAATTGGGCACGGAAGGGATGAACGCGTCGCTATTTTTGCCGAAACTCGAGCTGAGTGGCAGATTGCTTTACAGGTAACAGTGGATACTAATAAAACTTTAGCTATTTAGAAAAAGGTTTCCTTGTAAATTATTCAGTTTTTGTTTATTACAAATGAAAGAATACTTTTCCTCAGAAAACATAAACTAAGATTTTGTAGTATCATTTCTATGGAGATTCTGAAGTTTGTTTACTGCCGATGTGACTTATGATCACATTTTTACTACTTTCTCTTTTTTTAGTTGCTAATACTTGTATGTCGTTTTTCGTACAATAGGGTTGTTTTAGGCGAAGTATCACGGTTGTCACTGTATATGCTTCTTTGGGGGAGGGAGCTCTTTGCCAGTCATTAAACGAGGTTTGCGCTCCTACCATGTTTAGTATTATTGTATTATATCATAGCGTCGATCCTGCAGTTTACACTAATATATCTTTTAAAACTTTCCCTTCTTGTTCATTACTTTACATTTGAAAATTGAAAGTGATCATTTCATCTTCAGTTATTCGTTTTTCAGCTCTTCGTGGTTTTATTTCTTCTGAAATACATCATTTAAATGCGAATCTTTCCTTCTGTTGGCTCCTATCCTTATTGGCTATTCAGACTGAGGTTACTACTGTAATTTGCGGACCTAAAGAATTGAAGAAGCTGATTGCTATAAGTGGACAACTCGACACGGTAAAACGTGTAATATATATGAACGAGGAGGGAGTCTCGTCTGACGTCTCCTCGGCCGAGAAGAACACTAACTGGAAAATCATACAATTTGAGGAAGTTGTGGAATTAGGAAAGGAAAATCCTGCTGATGCTGATTTGCCTGTCTCAGCTGACATTGCCGTGATCATGTACACTAGCGGCAGCACTGGTGTGCCGAAGGTTCGTTTTAATTCGTTTTAATTTAAGTTAGTTTCTGCATTTGACGATATTTTGTCTAAATTGCGCAAAACATCCCTGAAAATTGGTGACATTTTCCCCCCGAGTAACTAAAAACGTACATTTAAACCTCCTCAGTGTTTAGAGCTTGTAACTTAAGTCCATTCGTGTCGGATTCTTCATTTGGGAATTGGGGTGTAGTCTTAGAATATGATTTGAATACCCATTATACTACTTTTCATGATCGAAAATGATCATATTCTAAGAATTTTCTTAAAATTCTTGATTGGGGAATCTGATATGCTCCAAACATTGAGGGGATTAAATGTAGGTGAGTGGCGCTAGTTCATGCAAGCCTAACTTGCTTGTTTTTGGCTTCTTGTGATGTAGGGAGTAATGATGACACATCGCAATGTACTAGCTACAATTTCAGCTGTTATGACCATCGTCCCCGACATTGGAAATAATGATGTATACATGGCATACCTACCATTAGCTCATATACTCGAGCTAGCAGCCGAGGTAAGTTAGAATCATTAGTGCCTTTATGGCTTGGCTTTTAGAACAACTTCTCTACTCTAGAAAGCAGCATGCAGCTGAGTATTCGGCAGACGAAAGGTCTGTAGCTTTCGCTGTGGTGGGATGCTAAATTGAGCTTCTCCCCAGAAGTGAAAGCTCCTACTTTAAGTTTCTGCTTCTGTTGCAGGCTTTTGGGAATCTTGGGATGGATATTATGAATAAGTTGTTACTGCCTTTTCTTGCGGCGTTATGTAAAAGCACTTTTCCTAGTATTGCTAACCAAATATATGTGTGGCTAATGGTCTTCTGTGTAGGCTGTAATGGCTGCATTAGGAGGCGCTATAGGGTATGGTTCACCTCTGACTCTTACTGATACATCAAATAAGATCAAAAAGGGAACAAAAGGCGATGCCTCGGTGTTGAGACCCACCCTTATGACTGCTGTGCCTGCTATACTCGACCGTGTTCGTGACGGTGTGCGGAAAAAGGTGGTGATTTTTCCTCTTTTGCCATTTGGATATAGTAGTGTTTTTCTTCTGTGAAGTGTACGGATTGTTTCTGTGCAATTTCAGAACTTTTCACTACAGTAGTCTAGTCCTCGATGTTTTCTTCTTTTCACAATTATATCTCTCTAACCCCATCTTGCGGTCCAAAATCTGTGATTCTGTTATGTCAAAATGTGCTGCATGTCACCTTTCTTATTATGAAATGACCATTTTAACCTGTTTCAATGTAAAATAACTTTCTTTTTCAGTTTATAGAGAATGAAGTTAACATGGTCAATCTACAATACATAAAAAGGGTCATGTGCGGAGCATGTGCTAACATATGTTGCATGGTGATGAGGGTTGCAAAACCGAAACTTTTTGAGTCATCGTTTGGCAATTGCTGTCTGACAAATAGTGTAAGAAGGGACAACGGAAAATAGATATTTTCATCTATTTTAGACATATCTAAAATAGACATTTTTCATCTATTTTAGACATATCTATTTAGATACATCTGTTTTAGACATATCTATACATGAATGTTAAATTCACATACAGGGGAGGCTTCGCCGATTGAGAACAGTCAGGTGAGGGAGACCGAAGGGTCCCCCACTGGGGTAGGCTTCGTCGATTGAGAATATCTAGGCTTCGCCGATTGAGAATAAATAGGCTTCGCTGATTGAGAATATCTAGGCTTCGCCGATTGAGAATAAATAGGGTGCCTTTAGAACTACAGCAAAACAGTTGGTCGGTCGGAGTATGTGTTTGGTACGCGTGTTCCACCTGCTGTTGTTGTCTTTGTGAAAGGGTCCTTTCTTCCGTGATGAACTGTTGGCACTAGTCCTACATTTTTTCTCTGTGGACCGAGGAGAAGGGGGGCTCAGCGGGAAGAGGGTTGTACCATGAGAGAAGCAAGGAGGTCAACCTTGCTTGCAATCCTGACATCTAAGCTGTTTGTTCGGCAACAAAAAGCCAGTATACAAGAATAAAAATTAAAAACGGCAATGATGTCAAATGAGGCCTAAATTACTGACTTACTTTAAGTGAAAACTTCGAAGATTACACTACAATAGCGTGGAAAATACAAGGACTTCCATACATTTTACCTTACATATTCTTTTTTTACTCCTATATACAGACTGCTATTAATTTTCTTCACTAAATTTTAGGTAGATGAAAAGGGTGGCATTGCGAAGAAACTATTCGATATCGCTTATAGTCGTCGTTTAGCGGCTATTAATGGAAGCTGGTTTGGTGCATGCGGACCAGAGAAGCTATTGTGGGATGTTCTCGTCTTCAAAAAGGTTTGTGCTATATATTTTTTTCTTTTTTCTTCTTTATCTTTATTGCAGTGCAATATTTATTTTATCTTATTTTAGTTTATTTTGTGACTAAAGGTTCGTGCGATATTGGGAGGTCGCATCCGTTTTGTACTCTCTGGAGGAGCTCCTCTCTCTGGAGATACACAAAGATTCATCAACATATGCCTTGGGTTAGTAAATGATTCCTTTTGAAAAAAAAATTTATTCTATTTTATTTTATTTGGCGAAACAGTTCAGAGTTTAAAAGAAAAACAACACAATGTCCTACACATCGCAGAATCATTAAAGTTACCATTTCATTAGGAAAATTTACTATTACATATCATGAAATTGAAATGTTCTTAATTAATAATTAATTCATCTGCATAAGCATGTTACCCACAAAATTGCTCCGTTTTAAAGCACTTACGTAATACAACGCCAACTCCCTCGTGTGTTGGATTGCTGACAGCATGTATTTTTGTTTCACCGAAAATTCGTGCAGTCGAATAGGGTAGCAAATTGGAATTTTTTTAAAACCACAGGGTAATACCAGTGGCGGATCTAGAAATTTTCTCTCATGAAGTCAATACATAAGGGAGAAAAAAAAAATACAAAAATTTTTTAAAAATAAATTGGTCATTATATTGTGTAAAAGAAATATTATTGTTTTTACAATTGTCCTTTACGTGTTTTCATATTCTGAAAGTGGTGCATGATAGCCTCATTGGAAACACCGTCAAATACGCAATAATCGTTCTTCAATTGATTCAATATGATTAGAAGAGATAAAAAGGAGGAGGATTATGTAGGATAAAGAAGACTAGGGTTTTTTATATTACAATCTTTTTTTAACTTTTTGCTACTGCTAAGGAAAAAAAAAAAAAAAAAGGAGTTAGTGGGTTATCCGACCCGTTGTAGCTCTTTTATCTAAAACAAAAATTTTGTTGGACCCGATAGTGGGGTCAACTTATGCAAAAAGGGGCAACTAAAAGGCCAAAAAATGCAAGTGGGACCCACTAAATGGGCTTTTCGCAACCATCCCCAACTGAGAAACATATGCATCCGCCACTCGGTGATACCCTGTTTAATGATAAGACCTTATAATGAAACAGACAGAATTATTTAGTGTAACTTTTTTAATCACAGGATGGCTGAGTGACAATGCGCTAAACCACAAGGTAGTTACAGGCAACATTTTTAACCATAGGGTGGCAAAGTGAAGATGCGCTAAACCACAAGGGAGCAAATTGAAATTTACCCTATTTTATAATATATATAATTTTGAGGGTCACAGAAAAAACTTCTATTTCACGGCCATTATAATTTGATTGTGGTTTTCTTAGGGGATAAATACTAGAATCCCCTTGCATATATGTGTGTGAAACCCTTGGATCAATACAAAAGCTTTTAATTTTAACCTACTTTTATGTCCAGGGCTCCAATAGGGCAAGGATATGGTCTAACGGAAACTTGCGCTGGAGGGACATTTTCGGAATTCGACGACACATCAGTTGGCCGTGTTGGCGCTCCACTTCCTTGTTCATACATCAAGGTACGAAAGAAAATATTCGCTAGCTTCTTTGACATCAACAATATTACGATCAAAATGGAAGTAAACAGTGTCATTCATTTCCACGTCAATTCTGGAGATAGACATCTCAATTAATGATCGGCTCCATTAAACATAATTTAGGCTATTCAAACTTTATAGAAACCGAATTTCACAATCTTATGATATGATTTCTCTAGTAATCAAATGGTGTCGAAATCATCTTATACTAGCCATTAAAATTTGTAAATTTTTGAACGACTTGAAAACTGGGCAAATAATATCGAAAAACTATAAAATTTGGAATTTAGAAAGTTGAAATATCGCAGATCCTGTTTAATGGTCTCGATCGAAACGTATAATCATGCACGTGGGCTACTAAATTTATTTTTATACATAATAACCTTTGCCTTTTCCTTTTCCTCATTCACCATCTCAATCATCAGTCAACATCTATGGTTATTAACATGTTTGAGGTGATTTTTGTGTATCAGTTAATTGATTGGCCAGAGGGTGGATATTTAATAACTGATTCGCCGATGCCTCGAGGAGAAATAGTCATCGGGGGACCAAATGTTACCGTGGGCTACTTCAAAAGGGAGGCAAAAACTAAAGAATCCTACAAGGTAACCTACTAGATATAATCGAGTCGCGTAATTTTGGGTCTATTTTTTTGTACATACATATCTCCTACAAGCATGTAAAATTGTGCAAATAAAGAGTTACACACGCAAATCAATAACTATACTAAATTTTTTGTGCAATTTTCCAAATATATGGAGGCACTTTGTGAATAATTTTTTTTTTTTAAAGACTAATCACAAAGCATTATGTCTTATAAAAAAGGTCGATGAAAGAGGTATGCGGTGGTTTTACACCGGCGATATTGGGCGTTTTCACCCGGACGGTTGCCTCGAGATCATCGATCGTAAAAAGGATATCGTAAAACTCCAACACGGTGAATACGTCTCACTCGGAAAGGTGTGTATTTTAATTGCGTCATTTCAAAAATTTTACAAATAAGTGTTCCATTTCATGTATAACCCCTTATCATAAGTTGGCGAATCATCCATTTCATGATGGAAGGAATTCATATATCTTGTGCTTACGAGTGTGCTTCTTTTATAATTTGTTTTGCAAATTGAAATCGTAATCGCAGGTGGAGGCGGTTTTAAGTGGGAGCCCGTACGTCGACAACGTCATGGTGTACGCAGATCCGTTCCACAGCTACTGTGTTGCGCTCGTCGTAGCTGCTCAAAGTGAATTAGAAAACTGGGCTTCGAAGCAAGGAATCAAATGTGGCGATTTCTCCGATTTATGTCAAAAACAAGAAGCTGCCGGCGAAGTGCTCCGATCATTAGTGAAGGTTTGTACATCCTACTTAATTTTTGTTTAGCTGAACATAAATGGAAGTGGCTTTTACATCTATATCCCCGCAAAATTACCTACTTACAGTTTTGATCACATACGCATCGAAAGCGCGGTCAGATTCTTGCAGCAATATAAGGGTCTTTTGACATGTATGCCCTTGCAAAATTATCTATTTACACATACACCACATTTTAAATTTGAATTTTGTTATGACCCCTTGAAAGTGTAGTTTCTTACCGAAAATACCCTTATCTTAAGTCTAAGTACTCATTGAACTAATGGTGTAGTTGCTTTATGTGTGAATAAGATCTCTAAAGACGTGTATTATTTCATTAGGAAGGATTTTGAAGAACTAGCTACTATATTATTAGTAGCACTAAATCATTGGTGCTATTAGGTTTTCAGCTCTTGAATGAAGGCATGTGCGGCTAAGATGATAGTGGTCCCCTTGGGTTTACAGGGTGGTTGGTTCAATAGTATGATCTAACCGGTCGAAATAATCAAAGGGGTAGTTCTAATGGCGAAAAACTTAGTGGCACCAACCGCTTGGTGCTATTGTTAGCATAATAGCCGAACTCTCTCTCTCTCTCTCTCTCTATATATATATATATATAGAGAGAGAGAGAGAGAGAGAGTTGAGCTCCTGTGCTTTTAAAAGTACAGTAGCATTTGTGATTGTGATTTTTCAGCCATTGGATTGCCTCAAGATTTGTGCAGCACTATCAATAGAGTATCCCGTTAAGTTTTCTTTACTAGTGTTGGATCTTGAGACGATCCGACACCTATATATATAATAAATTGTTGAGAGGTATGTATGTAAGTGCTTTAATCACAATGAAGTTTTGTCAGCAACAATATGATGTTTATGTAAATTCAGGTAGCCAAGCAGGCGAATTTGGATAAATTCGAGATCCCGTCGAAGATCAAATTGCTTCATGAACCATGGACACCTGAATCCGGCCTCGTAACCGCCGCGCTCAAGCTCAAGAGAGAAGTCATCAGAAAAGTGTTCGCCGACGATCTCGCAAGCTTGTATACCTGATTTCAAGGTTTTTTTTTTTTTTTTTTTTTGTTTTGCTAAATTACAGAAAATCTCCTTGTAAATACTTGCTTTTTCACTTTTCCTCCCTAACTTTCAAAAATCTACAACATTTCAAATTATTACATTTAGCTCCCCTTTGTTAGAGCTCCATCACTATTTCGTCCATTTCTTATAATTTATATCGCAAATGCCCTTAAAAATGATTGAAATATATTAAAAAATTATTTTTTTCACTTATAAAAAAAGGAAGGGCAATTTGGTCATTTTACCCTCTTCATTAACACCGTACTCCTCTGAAAATATTTCTGAAATTTAAGGGAGTAAAATGTAGATTTTTAAAAGTCAGGGAAGGGAAGCAAAAAAAGAGAGATTTATTTACAGGGAGGTTTTCTATAATTTGGCTTTTTTTTTTTTTTTTTTTTTTTTTTTTTTTTTTTAGTTTTAGTTTTCTAGAGTCGAGGAGAACTCTAGGGTTTATAGAGGATTGTAGCCATATGTATTTGGTCTGTTTATTGTCCTTTTTTGGGGTAAATTTCAAATACAACCTTTATAATTTCATATTTTCTCATTTTAATACCTTGTGAATTAAAATGTATCAATTTAGTGTTGTGTTGTTTTATTTTTATCTTTTCGTTAGTTTTTTCTTTAATATTTTCCTTAATATTAACTATTAAATTGCTAAAATCATCTGAGAAATAGTTGGAATGAGCTTTTTGAAAAATCACGAACAACTTTTTTTTTCCAAAAATTAGAAGTTTTTCGTAACAATCTCTTGTTGTGGTAAGAAGTAAAATCTTCGGCATGGTTCTTCTATTTTTAAGATTGAAAAGTTTATTCCCACTTAAAAAACATAGTTAAACAAAAAAAAAAAATTCAATTTTTTTTTATCGACATCTCACTTTTATTTTTCATATGGAGAAGCATTTTGTTATGTTTGTGTTCTCTAAGACCATGTTTGGTTGGAGGATAAAAGGGAGAATAACCCTTTTATCCCACTATTCTCGCTAAACATCAAGAAAATTGGCGTGTTAATTTATTCCGCGTTAACGGGTTATTCCTAATAACCCGTTAAGAGGGAGAATAGTAGTTCCATCTATTGGGTTTAGATGGAATAAGCTATTGTCTAATTTATTCCTCTACTAATTAAGTTATAAATAATTATAAATTATAATTAATTAATATAATTTATTTTTTTAATAATTGACTAATTAATTATTTAAGTTATTAAATTATTAAATATTTAAATAATAATCTATTTATAATTTATTATTATTTATCTAATTAAATAGTTAAATTTTAAAAATTTAAATTTTAAAAATTATAATTTGTAATCTAAAAATTAAAGTTTATAAATTTAAATTCTAAAATTTGATATTTTAAATTTTTAAAATTTAAAATATTATATTTTATATTTTTCAAATTTAAATTTGATCTTATATTTATAGTTTAAAATTTAAAATTTAAAAATTTGGATTTAAAATTTGATATTTTGAATTTAAAATTTTAATTTTAAATTTTAAAATTTCAAAGTTAAAATTTCAAAATTAAAATATAAATTTAAAATTTTAAAAATTCAAATTCAAATATAATTAGAGGGTAATATTATTATTTTTTATTTATAAAAACTTACTATATATGCTTTTTATTCCATCTTATCTAACCAAACACTAATTTTTTTATTCTCAGGAATAACCAATTTTCATCCAAACGCAAAATTAATCTAATTCTCGTTTATACCTCAATTTATACATATTCCTAGAATAGCTACTTTTTGTTTATCCCCGAACCAAACGATACCTTAAAGAGAGATTTTTTATACTATCATGCTCAGAAACTTTTATGCACGATAACAATAACGTTGCTCATCAATGGTAAAATTCATTAGCGCTATTAAATTCTACATCATCCAATCCAAGTTTTTTTTCCTTTTTTTTTTAATCTTCAACTTGTAATGTATATTTTTGGAATAATTATCTATTTACCCCTCAAAACTTTAAAAATATTTTTTTTACCCTTACTTTTTTCTTTCCAATATATTCCTTATATATTTTTTCGTTATTCAAAAATATTCCTATAATTACCATCTGTTAATTTTGGTTAAATGTGAGTTAAATATCTATCAGAGTTTAAAAAAAAATCAAAATATTTCTTTTTCTCTTAACTTAAGGGCAAATAAGAAATGTTGGTGATGGTAGAAGGGTATATTTGAAAAAATAAAAATAAAAATACTTTGGTGCCTCTTACTTAAGAGCAAAATAAAAAAAGTTGGTGATAGTAGAAGGATATATTTAAAAGGGCAAAATAGTAATTTCATAGAAATAGAAGCAATTTCTATCAATTTATTAACAAAATTTAACTCTAGAGTAAAAAAAAAAATGTATTTTTAATATTAATTTTCTAAAAGGGATAAATTAGAAAGTCGAAAACTTTTAAGGAGTATATAAGCAATTGTCTCTATATTATTTTATACTAAAAATTTAAAGAATTTTTGTGAACCCTAAAATTTTCAGCATAAGATTTAGTCCCAGTGATAACTGTACAAGTAGCTTCTTTTTTCTTTTTTTTTTTGTTATAATTATGTAAAAATAGAGCAAAAAATGTACAGCTCTGAATTTAGATACAAAATGTGAAAAATAAAAAAGAGTGGTGTTTTTTTTAAAGTGGCTTTTAAAAGCCCCTTAAAAAATATAGGTTTTGGGATGATTTAATTAAGAATATTTTTTTTTTTTGTTAAAAAAATCAAAATAAAAAACCTTAAAAAGAAATGTGTAGAAATTAAATTGCAAAAAGACCCAAAACTTTCGCCCTTTTGCAAATGGGCATCTCTACTTTTACTTTTAGCAATTAGAATTTTTTTTTTTTGAAAACTTTTATTGAATAGGAAAAAGTTATCATCAAATAGCATAGTAAAGTAAAAAATAAATAAATAAAATGTTAGAATAATAATATCTTATTTAACAATAAATTTTTATTATGAAATAAAAATAAAGTTAAGTGTGACTTTTTGACCCACGAGGTGGTATGTAAAAATATACTATACTATAGGGTAGTTAAGTGCAATTTCATAACTTACTGGATGGTAAAGTAAAAATACTCTATACCACAGGGGGCACATTGAATTTTTCCCACTCAAATACCAACCTGATGATTGGACGGTTGAGATGCGAAGCCGCAAATTGAGAATTTGCGGTGGGGATCGCGCGACACGATGATTCTAGAAAATGGTGGGGCCCACACTCAATCCAATGAATCTGGAACGTCCATCTCCAAATGGACCGCTAGGGTTACGAACGTTACACATCTTTATCAAAGTAAAATGCATGCCTAGTCCCTGTGCTATTCGGATATTACAATATCGTCCCTGTGCCTTTTAATAAAGTCCTGTTACATATTGTTACTTTCTTTTTTGGGTTTATCTAAAACCAAGTTTGGGTAATTTGCATAAAAAATCCACCGATTGCTTTGAAACGTTATCGATTTGCACCTGACGACGGACGGACAAAGACTCCTGTCCGCCCGAGGCTCAACAATAAGAATGTGTACAAGAATTCACCCAGAAAAAGTTAAACTCTAAACATACACATTCAACGGGGCACAAATAGTGCCAACAACTAGAGCAAGTAATCCACCAGTAATACACAAGTGAAATAAAGAGAGTATACTACTTAGCTATTACAACTAGTAATCATTTACAATTTACATCTTTTCCAAAACGAATACATGTTCCACTACTCGAATACATAATTCTTCCAAAATATAAAGTATCTAGATACAATGGTACTCTAATGCGGAAAGGAAGCTACTATACTACCAGATCCTCACTGGACGGGCGATGTGCCATTGCCGCGGTCCTCACCCGGCAACCCTGTACCTAGCACTGGAAATAGAGTGGGGTGAGAACTATCTTCCATAGTTTCCAGTGGGCTCGACCACCGACTCCACCGATCTCCCCACTAGGTCCCAGTGGGCACAAGCAACAACAACTAGATATAGATAGATAGATATCTGAAAACTGTAAGTGCATAATAAGAAATTTATGCTACTATGCCCATAATCACTTGAAATGCATACATCACATAGTAAGAGGTTTACTAACATGCTACCAAGTTCGTTCTATGTTCAACAATGATTGTTCAATGTCAACATTAACATTTCTTTTACCCAATTTGTGGCGAACCCTGGGGTTGCCTACGCCTCACATATAAATCCCTTTTTGGGTAGGAGGCTCCACGTGCACTCAAACCCGGGATCGCCTGTGGACGTCCACGTGATCCCGATCGTGCGACACTCCAGAGTACTCGACGACATCGATGGCTATACCACCTCCAATACATACCGTGAGCTTGATCTATCCTCTCCACGTGAGGATACCCTACAAACTAGGGCCAACAATTCTCTCGGAATTCCACTATTTCGACCAACATTCACATGATGATTTAGGTGTTCTAAATTTATTGTTCACATGGCATCTTCTAGGAGATCCGTCCATCCCTATGTCCAAAGACCTCTAGTGTCAAATACACTATACTAATGCCACTCGTCAAGTTCTTTACATTATATGCCACTCGATCTATGTCACTACATAACCCTCGAGTTCATCTCTATCCTCAGCGCTATAGGATTCACGTCCAGACCCAATCCTCACCCATCCATCATCCTGGCATTCCACGTACACTAGGTTATCACTAGAAAGCATAAGGAATAGTCTAAACATGCAATTCTATACTGCTACATGCAAGAGATAAAATTTATATGGTTCTAAGACATAGAAAAGAGTTTGAAGTATTCGGTAAGGCACCACCCACCTTTTAAAGCTTTTCTAAGTTGTGGAGGCTCTAAAAAGACTCCTCGGCACTTGCTCCGCCAATTCCTCGACCGTCGAAGCCTCTAGCTTTTAAACCGTTCGGCGAAACGTCAATCCGTCTTCGCCAACGCGTTTAAACACCTAGTAATTAGGTTTGTACCCCATTAATTGAGATCAAACCTCAACATTAACCAAAACTCCAATTTGGAGTCCTAGGTTTGCTCCTATAGCAAACCCACTAGATTCAATCCCTAGAACATGGGATTGAACTCATTTGAACCCTGCTAGGGTCCCATTTGGCCCATTTTTAAGCATAAAAACCTAAAACCCTAAGTTTTACAAGCTAGGGTTCCTAGAGCTCACCTCTATGAAAGCTCTAAGCCAAGGAGAAGATGAAGAGGATGATGAAGAACTCCTCTTTTGTCTTCTTCCTCTCCTTTTTCTTTTTTGTCTTCTTCTTCTTCTGCTTCTTCTTCTTTTCCTTTTCCTCCTTCTTCTATTCTAGAGAGAGAGGGAGAGAAAAGGTATGAGAAATGAGAGGGAATGAGAGAGTAAGAGGGTGTAATCCCCTCTATACCCTCTTACTAAAGCCATTTTGCAATAAAGCCCCTCCACTTTTCTATTTCTCAAACTGCCCAAACTGGGCATTTTTCGGGTGCTGAGACCGGACATTCCATCAAGGTCCGGACATGGGATTCAATAGATGTTCGGACATCGGGTTCAAGGTCCGGTCTTCACCTGCGCAGGGCCTCTTTGGCCCGATTCCAGCGTACGGGATCCGGTCTCAGTAGGATGTCCGGTCTTGGGAGGTCCGGTCCTCATGGGAGGTTCAGATCCCGTGGGCACAACTCGTGCTGATGGCCTTCAGGCCATTTTTCACTTGCACTGAGACCGGTCCTCAAAACCAAGGTCCGGTCTCCCCTGGCCAAAAAGCAGCAGAATGGTGCAGTTTGCACCATTAGCTCTCGAGATCCACTCTAATGCACTTTTTGACTTAGAGTTAACTTCGAACTTTCCAAAGTTTATACATTCGACACTCAGTCGATTCTAAACGAGGTGTAACTCTCGAATTTCGAGAATTCACTTCCTTACAGGTTTAGCGTTTTTGTAAAAGTACAAAATAAATCACTTTTTTAAATTTTTACAAATTAAATTTAAATTTTTCAGTAAACAGACCAAAATAACCTTATCACTATTTCTCTTTCCTTTCTCTCTCTTTTTTTTCGCCTTCCTTTTTGTCCTTTTTTTTACGTCAATTCCAATTTTTCTCCTCTTACTTTTTTTTTATCTCCTCCTCCCCGCCTCCATGTCGATGATGCACGCCTCTCTCCTATCTCGGACGTTGTAAGGAAGTGAATTCTCGAAATCCGAGAGTTGTACTACGTCCGGAATCGAATAATTGTCGAGTGGGAATGCTTCGAAAAGGCCGAAGGCATCAAAAACCCAAAAAGTGCATTGGAAATGGAGTCCACGAGAGCGAAGTGCGAAAATTTGTATTTTTGCAGATTTTTGCTCCCGGGGACCGGTCTCTAGTAAGGGAGATCGGTCTCCTTAGGCGGGAAGGCCGTGAGGACCGGACTCCAAAAAGGGAGATCGGTTCCCGCACGCGTCCTACGAGAGCAAGGTCTCGGAGACCGGTCTCAGATGGAGAGACCGGTCTCCGAGGGATCGGTCCCCAGGGAAGAGACCGGTCCCTGCCTGCGAAAAAGGCTGCAGAGCCAGGGGGTGCTCTCGGGGACCGATTTCAGATATAGAGACCGGTCCTCGAGCCCGAAAAATGCCCAGTCTGGGCAGGTTGTGAAATAGAAAAGTGGAGGGGTCTTAATGCACAATGGCTTTAGTATGGGGTATAGAGAGCCAATAGCCCTCTCTCCCTCTCTCATTTCTACCCTCCCCCTTATTTCTCTCTCCCTCTCTCTCTAGAACGAAAGAAGGAAAAGAAGGAAAGGAGAAGGAGAAGAAAGAAAAAGAGAAGAAAGAAAGGAAGGAGAAGAAGAAGAAGAAGAAGAAGAAGATCAAGCTAGAGAAGATTTGGAGCATCTTCCTCTTCCTCTCTTCACCATTGGAGCTAACCTAGAAGTAAGCTCTTGAACCCTAGCTTAGTGTAACTCTAGGATTTAGATTTTAAGCTTTAGAAATGGATCAAATGGAACCCTAGTAAGCTTCTAATGAGATCAATCCCATGTTCTAGGGCTTTAATCAAGTGGGTTTGCTATAGGTGCTAACCTAGGGCTCCAATTTGGGGTTTTGGTAAATATTGAGGTTTGATCTCAAATGATAGTGTATAAACCTAATTGTTAGGTGCCTAAGCGCGTTGGCTAAGTCGGAATCGCATTTCGTCGAACGGGCTATGTTAATATTTGGTTTAGATTTGTAGTTATCTAATTTGGAGATAAATCCTAATCTATTTGGGATTGGATTTAATTTGGCATATATGGATTATGATTAGGAGAATAATTCTAGTAGAACTCGAATTATACTCTTATTAGGAGACATGTATTATATATACATACTACGGCCAAATTAATCGGTGCGACCAAATTAAGAGCCATAAAATTAATTTGTTGGTGATTCATCCGTACTGTAAAGTAGCAGCCGGGGCTCTATTAATTAAGCAATCCATGTTGGTCTTGTGGTCCGTACGATCAGGTGGCAGGAGCTGCAGTTAATTAGAAGTCATACTCTAATTAAGCCTAGCTATGCACGCTTCGTACACCTAAGGAGCCGCGACTGTTGGAGCTCTAATTAATTAAGGATCATATTGTGGTCTGTACGGATGGTTGAGAGACAAGCCACGTTCGGAGTTGCTTTGTTGCGGCGTTTCGGATCTAATTAAGTTTTGGTCTTTTGGGAGATTTTCTTTGTACTCCGCTTTTTCGACATTAATAAAGTATTTGCTCCGTCTTCACTCGTGGACGTAGGCCGTTGGCCGAACCACGTAAACATCGGTGTGCTCTTTCCGCTTTATCTTTTTTTTTCTCGCATCAATTTATTTTCTAGATCTATTTTTCGACGTTCCGATTTTAACAGGCTAAAAGCTAGAGGAAAAACAAGACCGTTTGGGTGTCGTTACCACCGAGGAGGCCGAGGCTTCGAGCAAGCAAGGGCCAGAGAGTGTTTTTAGGACCTCGACATCTTAGAAAAGCATTAAAAGGTGGGGGGTGTCGTCCGAATTCATTGAGCTCTTTTCTTTGTCTTAGAAGTACCTGATTTTTATCTCTTGCATGTTGCATTGTAGGATTGCATGTTTAGATATTTCCTTATGTTTTCTGATGATAGCCTAGTGTACTTGGAATGCTAGGTGAATAGATAGGTGAGGATTGGGTCTGGACGTGAATCCTATAGTGCTAAAGAAAGAGGTGGGCTCGAGGGTTATTTAGTGACATAGATCGAGTGGCATCTAATGATAAAGAATATGACGAGTGGCATTAAAGTAGTGTACTTCACACTAGAGGTCTTTGGACATAGGGATAGGTGGAATCCCTAAAATAAAAAAATGACTTGAGTACAAGAACTTAGTAAAGTTAAGCATATGTGTATGATGGTCGGAATAGATGAGTTCCGAAAGAAAAGTTGACCCTAATTCGTAGGGTATCCTCACATAGAGAGTACAGATCAAGCTTACGGTCTGTATTTGGGGTGGTATAGCCATCCATGTCGTCGAGTACTCCGGAGTGTCGCACGATCGGGACCACGTGAAGGTCCACAGACAATCCCGGGTCTGAGTGCACGTGGAGCCTCTTACCTAAAAAGGAAGTTATATGTGAGGCGTAGGCAAACCCAAGGGATTTGCCACAGATTGGATAAATGGTTAAATAACAATGTCATTGAACATTGATTATTGAACATAGAGAGAACTTGATAGCATGAGTAGTAAACCTTACTATATGATGCATGCATTCATTCACATGATTATGGGCATAGTAGCATAATTTTTCTATTATGCCTTTACAGCTTTCAGATATTTATCTATATATCTAGCTGTTGTTGCTTGTGCCCACTTGGACCTGGTGGGGAGATCGGCAGAGTCGGCGGACGAGCCCACTGGGAACTATGGAAGATAGTTTTCACCCCACTCTATTTTCAGTGTTAGGTACAGATCCGTCGGGCGAGGACCGCGGCAAGGGCATCGCGCCCGACCAGTGAGTACTTGGTAGAGTAGTAGCTTTCCTTTTATGTATTAGAGTACACCTTTTTGTATCTAGATGCTTTACATTTTGGAAAGGAAATCAAATGTGTATTTGAAGTTAAGTGAACATGTATTCATTTTGGGGAAAAGATGTAATTTTATAAATTGAAGGCTAATGTGATGTAATAGCTAAGTAGTTCTCTCTTTATTCACTTGTTGTAAACTTGTGTTACTTGCTCTTAGTTGTTGGCGCTGTTTTGTGCCCAGTTGAATGTGTATGCTTAGAATTTAAGTTCCTGGGTAAATTCTTGTACGTATCCCTGTTGTTGAGCCTTGGGCGGGCATGGGTGGCGCCGTTCGTCCGGCGTCCGCTCGGCGCGCCCGAACCGGACCAAATCGATAGCGATTTTCGGGTTGGAGCGTGAGAGACGTCTAGGGATGCAAATGGGGCTAATCCGGGGAGCGGGAGGGTTCCCCCACCTCCCGCTCCATTTCTTGTTAGAGCAGGATGGATTCGGGACGGATTATTTTTCATTTTAATTTTGGTTTCCACTTACTGCCCTATTTAAGGGCGGTCGGGCGGAATCGTATTTTTTGACAGATTTTTAATGGATCGGGGCGGATTGAAGAAAGAAAAGGGTCTCCAGCTTCCGGCTCTATTTACTTGGCGAATCGGAGCGGATTCGGGACGGGTTATATATTTTTTTTATCTTTTTTGTTCCCCTTACCATCCCATTCAGGGCGGATTGGGGCAGGAGCTCCACAACCCGAATCCATTTGCCTGCCTACGCACATCTTTGCTGACATTGGCAGCAGCGCAAGTTCTGATACAGTACAGATCGTCGTTTTCTCTCCCTCATTCTTTACTGCCCCCACATCGACATCACACAAGTTCTGATACAGTACAGATCGTCGTTTTCTCTCCCTCATTCTTTACTGCCCCCACATCGACATCACACTTTTCTTTCCTAACTGTGTGAGAACTACGCCAGCGAACCCTCCCTGGGATCTCGCCGCTCTGATACCAATTGCAATATCCCTGACCCGTCGCAACCCGCCTATGATGAGGATTCGCTGAGGCGAGGACGGCGACGGGGATGACGGGGATTATTACTAGCATTGCCGCGACAATTCCGGTAAAACTCAGGTAAAGGATTGGGATAGAGATAAGAGAAGAGAAAAGAAATAGAGATAGAGATAGAGAATTAGGGAGAGGGGATGAGGATTGAGTCACAGCGAGAGAAGGAAGGGGGATTAGCAATGGAGAAGAGAAGAGGAAGAATAAGGGTTTGGAGAAGAAGCTTGGGGGAGAAAATAGGCTAATTCATTCCATTCCTCGTATTCTCATTATACTCTCTACAACCTTAGTACTGAAATTAAAGAAGCTAATCGCACGACACTGGAGGAAGGCGGAGAAGGCGGTGGTGAGCTCTGCGAGCGGCTCTTGGTGATGCTCCACGAGACTGTAATATCCCGGCTATATGTCGCGGATCCGAGATAACGTAACCGGTAAATAAAAGAGGTAAGGGAATAGAGATAGAAATTGAGATTGAGATTGAGAGAAGAGAGGTAGAAGTAGAGAGATAGCCAGAGATGAGGATTGAGAGGTAAAGGTTATTAGGGAAAAGAGTTGGGATAGAGATTTAGAGATAAAAGAAAGAGATAGAGAGGGATAAGGAGACTTCCGCGCGATCTCCTCTCTCCTCTCTGTCTCCGAGGACGCCCTCGTCGTCGCCTCTGGTTGGTTGCTTCTCCATCAGCGCCCAAGCCCAAGCCCTTCGAAGGCGCTCCCTCGCAGCATCGCCCCTAACCGAGCTCTGAGGATGCCCTAGCACCGTCGCCCGGCCAGTGCTCCGCCCCGGACCACCTCTCACCAAACTGCTCCGTCCAGTTCGCCTGAGCCTCGTCGAAGGCGCTTCTCGTCGGACCCTCCTGCGATCTCACTTCCCGCCAACCGACTTCCCGCCAACCGCTTAGCGCGCTTCCTCCTCTCCAACCGGCTCCACGCGCGCCGCGAGTTTGCTCCGTCAAGCGCGCTCTTCCTCACTTGCTGCGGCCATCATTGCTGCTCCTGCTACTGTAAAGTCGACATTTTTACTTCCTTTCCCTGCTTACTATTAGACTAAACCATGGTTTACTGTAGCCATTGTGGGGATCACTGCCCTGCTGTCAAAGATCCCGATAGGGGTTACATGTAAGTGAATTCTTTGCTGCCTTTTTTTTTTCTTCTTATTTTTATGTTCTCTGGAGCTTCTGCAAAAATGCTGTTTAGTAGAGCCATTTGAAATAGCATAGCAAACTTTCATAAAGATTAGAATATGCTTAACAGCTTTATGAGAAACAGAATGTTCAAATTGGAGCTTTTTGCTTTCAGCGCCCAGAAGAAGCTCATTTACTTCAGCCAAAGTTCTAGACTCTTTATCTTGCCACATGCAAGACTTGTGCTTCTTGAAGTAGAAAAGCTGCTCCGGAAGACGGGCCAAATAAGCACTGAAATTTTCTCTGGCAGTTTCCTGGTTTAGCTAGAAGCAAAAGATTTTAATTGGAGATATTCTGCTTTTGGGATAAAGAAGCTCATCTCGGCTTCTCGTTTCCGCCGGAACTTTACCAGATTTGTGGCTTTTGCTTCTCAAGCAAAAAAGCTGTTGTAGAACCCAAGCAAGCAAGTGATGATGATTGCTTTATTTGATTTTTGAGCTCATTATTTTATATTTTATGTGCATGTAACAGATGCTGCGCTATGTGCGGAAAGATTCTAGATCAGGATATATTTGCGAATGATCCCACGTTCACGAAGGACAGTGCTGGCCAGGTTCCTTTTGTCACATTATGCTTGCTTTTTGTTAAACTCTGTTGTTTTGGTATTTTTATTTTAAGAGGTTTATTTATTACTTTGCAGAGCCGGTTGGCTGGTAATATCCTGGTTAGTGTTGAGAGTGGGTATTCTGCATCCCATGAGAGAACTTTGATGAAGGGTATGTCTTTATTTCTAGTTCAGCTGCACTTTTCACATGCAAAGTTGATTTTACTAGTTATTAGGCAATCTTCGTGCTTTTAGGATGTTGTGGTTACTTGTTTGCGTTATTTGACATGTAAGTCATTGTAAATGTTCTGCTTATTTAGGAGAAAATTGTTGATTTGATATTTTTCGAGTAGTGGCGCAATAAAAGCATTAGACTAGTAGAATGTGAAGAAGCGTAACCCCATGGTTCATTCTTTCCTTTTTCTTTCTTTCAGTATTATGGCGCATCTATTGCATTCTTTTAGTGCAAGATTAGATTTAATGAACTTCTAATTCAGAAATGAATGGTTTAGTTGCAGTGAACTTAGATATTAAAGAATTCCCTTCCCTCCCTCCCCCCTTTTAGAAACTTTAGATACTCTAGATCATTTCTTCTGGCACTAAGTGTCAATTTAGATGCTCTGGTTTTGATTTTTAGGTGGAAGTATTTCGATTCAGAGACTTTTGAAAGTTTCTAAGTCTATTCCATGTATATATGCATGTCCTTAAACGAGGGACAAAGCTTGCTAGTAGTCATATTTCTGCAGAGAGGCATGTTTTGTCAATAAACAAATTTGGAGACATTACAATGATGACTAGAATTGTACTCGTTCTCTTTCTAACTTCTCGTTTTTTTACATCGTTTTGAATTTTGATCAAATTAAAAATGCCTCAGTAACATAAAAAACTCAACTTTGCGCCTTTGAAGTTTGGTGTGAGAGCTTTTTATTTATAATTATCATATTGAGTTTCATGCATTGCTTTCTCCAATTGTTTGACAAGTATAGTGTATACTCCTTTTCTCCAGGTAAAGATGAGATTAGGCATCTTGTAAATTCTTTACAAGTGGGTGGTGGGGATTCTATAGTTGACAGGGCTCATCGGTTTTATCAAGTATGCTTTTCTTAATTTATTCTTCCTTGATTTTTCAACCAAATGGGCCATATAAATTAATTGTCTTATTCTGTTGTTATTGAAGTGAAGATAGCTGTTGACAAGAATTTTACCAGGGGCCGCAGAACATCTCATGTTGCAGCTGCTTGCCTGTACATCGCCTGTAGGCAAGTACATCTTTTGTGCTTATTATCCCACGATGCTGTTATTAACAACCATTTGTAGGGTTTGAATTTTTCTTTTCCAGAACACGCAGGACTTACACATCCATATGTATTTTTTCTTGTAGGCAAAGCAAGAAAGCATATCTTCTTATTGATTTTTCAGATTACTTACAGATAAATGTGTATGGGACATCTTCTGACCCTCCTTTCTTTGACTTTAAATAATTTTTGGCGGTACGCGCGCACGACTAACCATGCTTATCTAAATTTTTATTTCAGTTATGTGCTAGGTGCCGTATTTTTGCAGCTTTGCAAAGTTTTACAACTAATAGAACATCCGATTGTTCAGAAACTTGTTGATCCCAGCCTTTTCATCCATCGATTCACTGAGCGTAAGTGCATGATGTACCTTAAGTTATTTGCTAAACATAACAATTTAGTCCTTACCTTGGTCTATCATGTGCTTGGCATTAAAAAAAAAGTACTTTTGGGGATGTAATCATGAAGTTGGCTAGTTGCTTATGTTTATGTTCATTACTGGCGGTTGTTTTCATATTATATATTGCCAGATTTGGTTTTACACAGTTACATAGGAGACCCTAAAGCTCTTTTCAGGTAATTTAGTCTAAGATGAAAATAACCATGTTATTTGAAGATATTGCATTATTCGTTTTTCTCTCCTACAACTTTTTGGCCATCACTTAATCCCTTTAGAGATAAATCGATTCTAGAACAATCTAGTGCGTGTGAAATTTGTATTCATTTTCTGATACACTTTTTCTCGTCTTAACCCTTAGTTCAATTACTCTCAGAATTTCGGAGTAGCTCATTAGCTTTTTAACCTCCTGCAGTTTGTCCAAATGTGTACAGCTTGTTTACTATTATATATATTGGTTCTTTAGTGTTTTTTTTTTCCCGCACTTCTCGATTTTCATTGATTAGTTTGTGAGCATAATTCGTCCGCTCATCCCACATGCTTATTTAGTGCAATTATTTTTACATTATAGGATTATTGGGTAAAAGAAACAATGCTATTTCTGAGACAGCTCTGCGCATTATAGCTAGTATGAAGCGGGATTGGATGCAGGTAAGCTTGCTTTTCTTTCATTTTGCTTGTTTTTATGACATTTACTTTGTTGGTGAGGTTTGGTGTATTTGATTATTCCTCGCACGCGGTGGCTTTTGCTTGTTGCAGACAGGAAGAAAACCTAGTGGCTTATGTGGTGCATCATTATATATAGCTGCACTTTCTCATGGCCTGGACTATTCCAAATCAGATGTTGTAAGTTCAACTGTTTAGAGAAATGCAGAGTTATACGATTATTCTATTTAGGAAACCATTTGCTATTAAGTTCTCTTGAATGAGGTCCAAGTTTGTGGTAAAAAATCATTCATCCGTATTATACTTGTGCGCACACGTGCTGATTATATATATATATATATATAGAATTAGGCTACTATCTATAGTCTTTGGAACTCCGGTACTATAGTCTTGTTTTCGATCTTAGGGTGTTCAAATTAACGATCCATACCGTTAAATATGATCTAGGGTATATGAAATTCTTAGAAATAAAATTTTAGTTTTTTTCAACATCGTTTACTTAGTAAATAAATTATGTCAAAATGGACGGTGGAAATTGAATAATCTTTAAAATTTGAGCATAGGACTTTTAAATTCAAGATCAAGAATGTTAACCTTAATCTAGATAGTTTAAAGTATTTTCTATCAAAATTTGAAGAAATTTAGATTCTTCTACACTGTTAAACTCCAAACTCGCCATAGCCATTGAAAATTGACAATTTTGAAATGGTTTGATCATAAAGTAAACTATGTCGAAAAAATATAAAATTTTATTTCTAAAAACTTTAAATACCCTATATCAGTTTTAACGGTGTGGATCGTTGATTTGAACACCCTAAAATCGAAAATGAGACTATAGTACTGAAGCCCCGATACTATAGATAGTATAGTAGACTATATATATAGAGTCCGCCTACTATCCTATTAATAGGATAGGAGCACTTGTCCTATCGATTTTTTAGCCTTTGGATCAACTCTTTTCAGCATATCTAACTATTGGATTAAATACTATAACCCAGTAGGGACCACTCAACCCTAGGGGGACCATTCAACTCTAACTAACTAATATCATCCTAACCCTACAATTTCTCATCCAAAGATTAAAAACTTGATAGGACAAGTGCTCCTATCCTATTAATAGGATAGTAGCCCTAACCTATATATATATATATATATATATATTACTATTTAGCCTCTTTAGATAATTCTATATGTGCTCATATATGAATATTTTGATTGTATTCTTTGTGATAGTTTGGTTCCTCTGTTCGATCGTGTTTAATTTACAATTTATTAATTGGTGCACCTTAAATATTCTAAATTTTGTACTGAGATGTGAAAACTACGGCAATGTGCATCAATAATATCGCCTGTTTTAACTTGTTATCGGTTGGAATAATGGTGTATTTTTTTTCAGGTTTTCTCTACGTACTAGACTTAGCTGGATTAGGGTTGAACTAGTAGTTACTCTGTTTCTCTAGGATATCCTGCCTAAAAATTACTTCTTAAGTCACCTGAAAAGTTGCATTACCTTCTTTGTTATAAAATCGTCTTACAACATAGGATCTTAGTCCTAAAGTTTATGTGCCTATTTCAGAATATGTCGTAGTTCAAAAAAGTTATTTTTGTTTCTTACCTTGAAATTGTTTTTGCTATGTTTAGCTCCCTATAGTTTGTATTATGCGAACTTTAAGAGATTTTGATGCCACCTTTTTAGGTTAGAGAGTTACAAGTAGTTGACTAGTATAATCCTTGCGAATTGCTCTTTTCTGTAAATAAGTTTTGGTTTTATTTATAAGCTACTAGTTTAAATTTATCCTTATAAAATTAACGAATCCCTTTTTTTTTATCAGGTAACTGTTGTACACGTCTGTGAAGCCACATTAACTAAACGCTTGATTGAATTTGAAAATACTGAGTCTGGCAGTTTGACGGTAAGTTTCTCTTTTGTCCTTGGAGACCATCTAAGTGATGTTTTTCTGCAATTTACTTGGGCCTTGGGGACAGATAAAGTAGGACTTACATAACTGTATTGGAGGACAAATATTTAATATCTTTTCATACAAGAGAAGTTGCTCATCACAGGTGGATTGGGTCTAAGTTGAAGATCAACACTGTCTGGTATAGTAAAAGAACATTTAAACTAATTTGATGTCGTAGTTTTTTGGTTGTACGGTAGTGAGGACAAGATGGATGATTATAATCATCATCCAATATAAGGCTCCTCAGGATGAATATGACAAGTATCGGCGAATATTTTGTTTGCATTTTTAATGATACGGATGATGTTAATCTATATGGATTCTCTGATTAAAGCCCCATCACATGTTCTACAGCACCCGTGATTTATCTGTCATTCACTTTTCGGCAACTTAAGTGCATAGTCAAGAGCTCATTAATCACTAGGATTCTCTGTTTCTAGATCTTTTTGTAGATCAAAATCAATGGAGTGGGTCATCAACTTGATTTAACAATGATTGTGGATCCTAAGATTCTTATTTGATGCTACAAGTGTAGTCAAATCCATATTTGTGTATGTGAGGTGATTTGGTGATAAATCATAAGCTAGGAGATACACTAAGATGTTTGCTATTGAAAAGATAGATCTTAGTAGGAAATGGGCCCATAAAGTATATTAACACCCCGACTCATGTGCATGATGGATTTATCCCATTAAATTGATAGGTGAGCTAGGACATAGTGATTTATCCTATTAAATATAATGCGTAAATTTAACCCGTTAAATATTGAAAGTAGGGATTGAACCCACAACCTCAGAACCAAGGGATTTAGAATTAGCTCTGATACCATGTTACCTAAAGATCAATCGTTTGGGTAACATGGTATCACAATAAGAGGTCTTGAGTTCAAGTCCCGTCAGGCTCCTATCATTATTAATTTTTTTCCTTTTAAGTTAAAGTCCATGTCTTGGGCCATCTAAGCTGACGTGAGAGAGTGTTGAATATATAATATTAAAACACTATTCTCTCATAATTATGCTTTTGAAGGACAACGGTTGTTTCACATTCTTTAACATGTTAAGTATAAAAATAAAAATATCGTTCTCTAATAGCTTAAGCTTTCGGAGAACAATGATTATTTCACATACTCTAACATGGTATCAGAACCTATGGTTCTGAGTTTGAATCCAATCGAACTCCTACTCTCATTAATTCAAGTCTACGTCTTAGGCCCATAAAAAAAAAAAAATCTAAAGCCTAGACGTAAGGGGGAGTCTTGTGTATAAAATATGACAACACTGTTCTCCAGTAGCTAATGCTTTTTGAGACGATGGTTGTTTCACATTCTTTAACAACGGTGATGATCAGATATCTCATATAATTAAAGTTACATATTGGAACTTTTTATAGACAATCATGTATGGCAACTAAGGTTCTCAAATAAAAATTTAAGGCGAACTTCAATTACCCCCTTATAATTAAGCATATTTCACTTTGCTGCCCTTTGATTTAAAAAATTGCACTTCACTATCATGTGGTTTTATTTTCTTTCACCGTAAGGACCTACCATCAAACAAGATAGCAATTAGCAAAGTCATTTTTTTTGCAAATTACAGGACAATACGGTGTAGTGTTTTACCGTCTTATAACCTGTACTTTACTATGTTGGGGTTTCCAAAAGGTATTACATTTCTACCCTGTTAATAGTAGGCCCTTACGGTGAGATGAATATAAAACTATAGGGTTGTTAATTGTAACTAACTTTTCGAACCACGGGTTGGCATAGTAAAAAAGCGCTAAACCAGAGGGAGGTAAATTGAAGTTTACCCATAAATTTATTGCTAAGATTTGCCCGATCCTTTTTGGTCCTCGAAGGATCTTCGCATTGAGCTATGCTCTATTTGTTCTTGATCAATTTAAACTGTATATGCTTTCTCCACTTTTGATCTAGCTTCCGGCAACTCAGCCCTGGTCTCGTCTTTCTCTGTAGATTGAAGAGTTCCTAATGAGGGCCGATGAACTCGAAAGAGAGTCTTATTCAAATAATTTACCGAAACCAGGGGAAGTCCTCTGCAAGCACAAGGATAGCAACAAGGATAGCAACGAGCACCATTTTGCCCATGGACTTTGTAGGAAATGTTATAATAAAGTAAATTTTTCTCCTCCTTTTCTACATTTATAGTTATATTAGAATCAGCAGCGTAATTAGCGATGCTGACTATTTATCGTCTTTGCAGTTTATTAAAATATCAGGAGGACTAGAGGGAGGTTCTGAACCTCCGGCCTTCCAGCGTGCGGAAAGGCTTAGGATGGAAGCAGCCAAAAAGGAGGCAAAAATGAAAGAATCTGGTCTTAACACTGAGCTTTTTGACGCGGAAAATAGTCCTGTTCATGTATGTCACAAGCTTCTAGCTATATTCAATTTTATATTTTGTTTCTTTAGATCTCTTCCAAGGACAAATATATTTGTTGATTGATTTAAACCGCTGAAACTATAGGCCATGTTGAACCAGACCTTCCTACTTTGATGATGTTTATACTTTATAATATTTGAATTGTTAGGCTTCGTATGTATAACATGTATTTACAACATTTTTTCAGGGTGAGAATGGAGATAAATCAACTGTTACATCAGAAAAATCTGGAAATGAGTCGCAAAAATCTAAAAATCCTGATAGTCCTGGTGAGTTGGTTTGATTTCCTTAACCATAACATGAAAAATGTCCTTTTAATCAAGGATTTAAGTGTCGTGGCACGCGGTCGTGCTAAAAACTTACCGGCACGGTGCGTGCCGGTCCGTGTCGATGCGTGCTGATAAAAAAGAATACATATGTATTGATACATAATGGCATAAAATATTTATTTCTTTTAGCAACTAAATATTCTAATTGCTTCTTATGTATTTTTATCAAATATTTTGAAATTTATTGAGAAAATTATTTACTAATTTAAAGAAAAAATGATTTTGAGCTGTGCAATCAGCACGGGGACTGTATCGTACCGATATCTTATTGGCACAATACGGCACGGTGGATACGATCCGTGCCAATCTGCACTTAAATCCTTGCTTTTAGTTTCATGCACATATATATGAATGTATATCATGTCCGGATGTATGTATGTACAAATGGTTATCCATGTCTTACATCAAGTGCTATTTGCAGGTCATGAGACTGTTGATGCATCTGCTCAAAGTGAAAACGAATCGCAGGAACTGAATGAAGCCGCAGTCGATGAACCAGAAACCTTCTCTGACATTGATGATGCAGAAGTGTGCCATCTGATTACCTTTTCTTTTTCATTTTCGGCTTCTTTGATCAGTCAAAGAGATTTTATAATGTTAATGCTCTAAATTTTCTAGGTGGATGGATACCTTCACAATGAGGAGGAGAAGCATTTTAAGAAAATTATCTGGGAAGACATGAACAAAGAGTACCTCCAGGTGTTATGCTAATTTTCTCTACTGTTGATTATCTACTAGTTTTCTTGTTTGTTCCGCAGCATGTGATTTAACTACCATTATTTTATTATTAATCTATTGTGAATTTTAACAGGAGCAAGCAGCAAAGGAAGCTGCTGCTGCAGCAGCGGAACTGGAAGATTTTGTAAACAGTTCTGATGGTGCTCAGGAAAAGAAAGCCAAGAAGGTAACAGAAAGCTCATCGTGCTCTAATTAAGCTTGACTTTATCTTGTTTTCTGCTCCTTTCTCTGTATTAGATTAATTTTTGTCTTCCCTGTAGATTTACGATGCAGCAACCTGTAATGCTTCTTTTTTAAAATTTGTAGATAGAGGGATATACACATCCCTTTGAAAATCTACTAAAAGTTAACCAATCTCCCCTTGAGAGTTCCTTTAATTCTACATTAAGTATCAATGAGCTTTTGAATGTGTTATCGCTTGTCAAATGTGGAGCACTATTGCAGGAAAGAAAACAAAGACGAACTGAAGATGGTAAGAAATCCGCTCCGGCTCGGACTCCTTTCGAAGCAACGTGCAACATGCTGAAAAGAAAGGTATGTTTTTCTTGAGCTCTTTTCTCTTTGTATTCTCTTTCCTCGAGTTTTAACATGAAATTCAACTTTACTCGCAGGGTTTTGGGTCGAAAATCAACATGGGGGCAGTTGAGGGGTTATATACCGTAAGTTTTATTTTCTTTTCATTTATTCATGTTTTTATTTTTTTTTCCCTAATGCGCTATTATAGAGGTGTGATCATTTTTGCGTTCGGTGTTAAGGATTATAGTTATCGTACATGAGTGCATGAAACAATGAGGAATTGGCTCAGATTTTTTCCATGTTATAACTTATAAGCTCTCCTCTTATCCGAGATCCTATTTTCATGTTATTTGAGCTCGTTGATTTATTCATTTTTGCTGCTTATGATATTGTAATGTCGAAAAACTCGAGTTCGAGCATGAGATACTTAGAAGCTCCCGGCATGCAAGTGATTTTTGTTTCAGCTTTCGTCAGCATAGGTTTTCAGTAGGCATAGGACCAAGACCAGAACTAGTACACCGATAATTTCTTATTTGTGTTATCCTTTTCCCAAACAGTCTGACCAAGACAACCGGAAGAAACAAAAATCCGCTCCAGATCCTCTCGATGAATTTGGCGACACCGATGGCGCTACCGAGAACAACGAAGCGGTCGACGGCGGAGATGTAGGAATCGATGGCGAGGCCGAAGCATTTGATGATTATTACGAGAACGGCGATGAAGACTATGCGTACACCGAGAACTTTGATTTCGATGAAAACGATTAGCTACTCAATGAGTGGTCTGAAAATTCGCGACAAAGTTGAAGTATCGAGGGATTGGCGACTTTAGCTGCCTGATTAATCAGAAAAGAGGAGTGTAATCTACGAGAAGTGGAGAATGAAAGCAGGCTTTCCTGAAAAAGCTTCCGCCTGCGAAACCTGCTGAAGGAAAGGAGGTTTTTACAGTTTACTTCAAATTTCTCGAAACTGTTGTCGCCGTTTGAGAATGTAGGCTAGAGATCCTCCCTTTTGACACCATATTTTTGGTTTCTTTATTTATCGCGGTGAGAGATGGCCTATTCGAAGGCGACACGATGTATAATTTATCGTCAGGAGCTAGCGTCGATGTGCGTAAATAGTTTTATGTTTCTTTTGTGTTTGTAGGATAATAATACACTTTAAATTTGAATGTACAAATCTTTAGAAACTGGTGGAGTTATTCATTTTTCATATTCTGATCTGTTATTAAATAGTTTCTGATCTATTTGATACTACATCCTCCCTGTACCATCTTTCTTTTCTTTTAATTTCTTCTTTTGGGACCCCTAATTAAATCTATTTTATTTCCTCAATATTGCATATTGCACTTTAGTTCCTCATCAGAAGAAAAAGAACCACTTTCTCTTATTTAATGGCTTTTGTAATTCTATTTGAAAAAAAATGTTGGTTATTAGGGTTTATGACATGCTTGGTTTGGCGTAAGGCGACGAAAACTACTGCAGCAACAGCTTCAATGTGACAATTATAAGCATGTTCTAGTCTTAGCATGCTTAACTCTTTTAACCTTTTGAGTGTAATCGCTATTCAAAATACCAATTATAAGCCTGTTCTAGCCTTAGCATGTTTAATTCTTTTAACCTTTTGAGTGTAATCATTGTTCAAAATACTATAATCGGGTTAAGAGGTTTAATTCTATTACTAGTTTAATGTTCCGTGTTTCGGCAGGAGCTAATAACGCCGGGAGCTAATTTTAGTTTATTTTTTTTAATCTGGTTAAGTTAGTAGTTTTCGGCGTATATAATGTTGGTTCTTGAAGCTCCGAATTCAAGTACATCACAGCTACTGAAAAAATGGCATCTAATTTTCATATCGACTGTGTCGGTCTAGAGTTTCTTAAGATGAGGCCACTTTACAATTCACTGCGCAAACTCAATTGACTACACTTCTAATCTTTCTGAGTATATAAACCGCCTCAATTGACTAAACTTTTTTCCTTCGGCAAATCAAAACAAATTTAAAAGAAAATTTTTGTCACAAAGAAATAAAATTTAAGCAGGCCCTAAATGCAAAAACATCTTAAAATAATTTTAAAAATAAGGGGAAAAAAAGGGAGCAAACTAATCATCTCCGTCTCTTTACCACCATTTTACTAATTCTCTCTCTTGTGTTTTTTTCAAGCTCCTTTGTGTGCGTGTGTTGGGCCTCAGCTACCACCACTAAACTCCCCAAATAAGTTTAGAGAAAATTATAGAAAGAGAAGGGAGAGGGAGAGATAAAAGTTTTATGGGGCAATTGCTTATATACCCCTGAAAAGTTTTCGATTTTCCGATTTACCCATCTGAGAAGGCTAATATTGAAAATACCCCTCCTACGTTCCAACCTATTTCTAATATACCCTTAGAGTTAAAATCTGTTAAGTAACTCTGTTATCTCTGTAAAATTACTATTTTGCCATTTTCAAATATACCCTTCTACCATCACTGTCTTTCTTATTTGCCCTTAAAGTCATGGACACAAAAAGTATTTCGACTTTTGGTCTTTTCCAATATACCCCTCTACCGTCACCAACCTTTCTTATTTGCCCTTAAGTTAAGGGCAAAATTGGTATTTTAATTTTTTTTAACTGTGGTAGATATTTAACTCACGTTTAATCCAGATTAACTTAACAGGAGATAACTGCGAGGGTATTTTGCAATGACGGTAGAACGTATGAGGGGCATTTTAGAAAGAAAAAAAAAATAGGGGTAGATCGGATATTTTCAGACGCATGAGGGGTATATAGGCAATTATCCTAAAGTTTTTTTTAATGCGAAGAGAAAGACGTATTTTTTAATGGGAAGAGAAAGACGTAAAAGAGATAAATATATCTCCTCTCTGAGAGAAAGATGCAAGTATAGATAGCCTATGTAAAAAGAAGGAAGAGCCCATATGAAAAAGAGAGAGAGAGTGAGAAAAAAAATAATATATCAACAAGAACTAAAAGTTCAAATTTAAAACAAGTCAACGTGGCTTAACGATGGAACGCAGTTTTCCGATAAACTTTTTTTCTTCACCAAATTAAAACAAATGTAGAGAAAATTTTAATTAAAAAAAACTAAAATTTAAACAGGCCTTAAATGCAAAAATATGTTAACAGTTTTAATAAAAAAATAATAATAATAGGGAGCAAACTAATTCCCTCTCTCTCTTTACAACTCTTTTACTGTTTCTCTCTTTGTGATTTTTTTTTTCTTGAACTCTTTTGTGTGTGTGTTAGGTTAGAAAAAAATTAATAGATAGAAAAAAAAAGGGGAGAAATAAAAGTTTTAATAGGAGAGAGAGATGTAAAAGAGGTAAATATATTTTTCTCTGTAAGAAAAAGAAATGCAAGTACATAGAGCCCATGTGAAAGGAAAAGAGAACCCGTGTAAAAGGGAGGGAGAGAGAGAGAGAGAGAGAGAGAGTGAGAACAAATTAATACACCCAAATGAACTCATATTAAAAAAAAGCGACGTGGTTTAACGATGGAACTACTGCTTCTTTCTCTTTGTGACTTTGTTTTCCTGAGCTCCTTTGTGTGTGTATTGGGATAGAAAATATTGTAGAGTGAGAGGGAGAGATGAAAGTTTTAATAAAAGAGAGAAATGTAAAAGAGTTTAATATATCTCTTTCTGTGAGAAAGAGATGCAAGTACATAGAGCTCATGTGAAAATGAGAGAGAGCCTGTGTGAAAGAGAGAGCGTGTGAGAAAAAATTAATACACCCACATGAACTCATATTAAAAAAAAATGACGTGGCTTAACGATGGAACAACTGCTTCTTCTCTTTGTGATTTTTTTTTTCCGGAGCTCCTTTGCGTGTTTGTTGGATTAGAAAAAAATGTAGAGTAAGGGGGAAGAGCGAGGGAGAAATGAAAGTTTTAATGAGAGATATATATGTAAAAGAGGTAAATATATCCCCTTCTGTGAGAGAGAGATGCAAGTGTTAGAACAAATGTCACATAGGAATCTGATTGTGATTAAAGATCGATCTAACTAACAATTTATGATAACAATAAATAAATCAACTTACAGATAAACGCAAATATCCAAAATATAATTTGATTTTATCCGGAAGCGTGCGAGGCACTGTCCTAAGGCGTATTTCCGTCCTTACGTGCGGAATTAACCGGAAATAACACCCCAAGATACGACCGGAATTCCTCCTCCTGCGAGCACGATCGTGAAGGAGGTTGACGGAGATTCTTTCAACACCCAGTGATAAAACGATTAAAAGGAGTGGATGAAATTAATTAAAAAAAATTAAAATCAACTTTGAGAAGACTATTTTCGTAGTCAAAATATCTTTAGCATTCTCTCTGTTTTCACACCTCCCGAGGCTACAAAAGCACAATATAAATACACATGCTTGAAGCTGTAGAACGTTGGAGGTCCAACGTTCTCTCGAAACGTCCGCGCGATGGACGTGCGAGGAGAGGATTCCGCGGAGAGCCGGTGCGCACGTCGTTCAAAATGTCCGCAAAAATATCGGTTAAATTAAATTAACAAAAATAAATTAAATAAATTAATAATAATAACAATAATGATTTTGAGCTTTTTCCTCAACAGCAAGTATATAGAGCCTATGTGAAAAAGAGAGAGAGTCCGTGTGAAAGAGTGTGTGTGTGAAAAAAAATTAATAAACCCACATAAACTCATATTAAAAAAACACGAAGTGGCTTAACGATGGAACTATTGCTTCTCTCTCTTTGTGATTTTTTTTTCCTGAGCTCCTTTGTATGTTTCTTGGGTTAAAAACAAATACAGAGTAAGAGTGGGAGGGAAGAGAGAGGGAGAGATGAAAACTTTAATGAGAGAGATGTAAAAGAGGTAAATACATCCCCTTCTGTGAGAGAGAAATGCAAATATATAGAGACCATATGAAAAGAAGAGAGAGTCCGTATAAAAGATAGATAGAGTGTGTGAGAAAAAATTAATACACCCACATGGACTGATATTAAAAAAAAAGCGAAGTGGCTTAACGACGGAACTCTTTTTTTGCAACTTTTTTTTCTTGAGCTCCTTTACATATGTGTTGGGTTAGAAAAAAATATTGAGTGAGAGAGAAGAAAAAGAGAGAGAGAAGAAAAAGAGAGAGAGATGAAAGTTTTAATGAGAGAGATATATAAAGGAGGTAAATACACCCCCTTCTGTGAGAAAGAGATGCGAGTACATAGAGCCCATGTGAAAAGGAGAGAGAGCCGTGTGAAAGAATGAGTGAGCGAGAGAAAATTAATACACCCACATATTGCTTCTCTCTCTTTGTGATTTTTTTTCCTGAGCTCCTTTGTATGTGTGTTGACTTAGAAAAAATTGTAGAGTGGGAGGGAGGGATAAAAGTTTTAATGAAAGAGAAAGAGATGCAAAAAGTTAAATACATTCCCTTCTATAAGAGAGAGATGCAGGTATATACAGCCCATGTGAAAGGGAGAGAGAACGCATGTAAAAAAGAGTGTGTGTGAGAAAAAATTACTACAACTACATAAACTCATATTAAAAAAAATCGAGTGACTGACCATTCCTAAAGTAAGTGGCAAAAGGCTGGGTGGCTGGTACCTGAGACCCTAGTTTGAATCCTAGTTGATTCACATTTCTAGCCAAGTTTATTACTAAATGAAAAAAAAAAAAAAAAAAAAAAAAAAAAAAAAAAAAAAAAAAGGTGGCTTAACAATAAAATTATTGCTTTTCTCTCTTTATGATTTTTTTTTTTCCTAAGCTCCTTTATGTGTGTGCTGGGTTAGAAAAAATTATAAAGTGAGAGAGAAGAGAGAGGAAGAGATGAAAGTTTTAACGAGAGAGAGAGAGAGAGAGAGAGAGAGATAAAAGAGGTAAATCCATGCATCCTTTTTTGTATGAGAGAGATGTAAGTATATAGAGTCCATATGAAAGGGTGAGAGAGCCTGTGTGAAAGAGAGAGTGAGTGAGTGAGAGAAAATTAATACACCAACATATTGCATCTCTCTCTTTATGATTTTTTTTCCTGAACTCCTTTGTGTGTGTGTTGGTTCAGAAAAATTGTAGAGTGAGAGAAAAGAGAGAGAGGGAGAGATGTAAAAGATGTAAATACATTCCCTTATGTGAAATAGAAATTTAAATATATAGAACCCATGTGAAAGAGAGAGTGAGTGAGAGAAAATTAATACACCCACATACTGCTTCTCTCTTTGTGATTTTTTTTTTCTGAACTACTTTATGTTAGTTTTAATTATTTAGAATGGTGATTTAAAACTTGGTTTTTGCCCATGGGCTTCCTGGGCAGCCCACTCTCTATGGGCCTTGCCCGGGAGCCCGTGCCTTGCTCTTTGCATGTGGAGTTTAGTCCCACATTGGAAAGCAAAGGCATGATGCTTTGCTTTATATACTCTCTCTTTCTTTACTTAATTACTTGAGAGAACATGATAGTAGAGCTCTCGACTAAACACACGCACACGGCACGAGTCGAGCCGGGCCGGGACGGGCGGCGGCGCGCGTTAACCCGATTAACTCACATCTTTTTTTTTATTATTTTATATTATTTATTTAACCCTGTGATTTGGTCCAACCGTCCAACCTCCTCGGGAAGCAACTGGTCCAACGGTCCAACCTCGGAAAATGGCAAGATCCTGGTCAAGGATCTTGCCTTGACTCTCTTATATAAATAGAGAGGTGGTGCATTTGGTGCTTGTGTGCAGATAACAAAAACCCTAGCCCGAGTTTCCACTTAAGAAAATCCTCCTCTTTCGCATTACTTTCTACATCCATTGTTAACATTGCATTTTTAATTTTGCTGGATCTCTGAAAGCTCAATGGGTTCGTATTGCGCCACCCTGAAGACGTGCCGACGGGGTTGATTGTAAGGTGCCGAACTTCTGAATTTATGAAGTTACGGTGGGATGTAGTATACCGAAATTTAATATAAAAATTAAGTGTAAATAAAAATAGTGTGAGATACTATTTTTATTGGACTTAAGGGTGTAAGGTATGAGTTGAAAATGACCTATGCTGAAATCGGAGTGAAACAAAAGATTTAGAATTTTCTGTGAGAAAACGGGGCAGATAAATTAGCAGAAAATGCACAGTGTCAGAAAATTATGAAAACTGGAGGATAAGTCAGGATTATTTTTACAATGCTAGATTTAAAATTTTGTGCCATTCTGACACCCAGAAGATGAGAAATAAAATCCGAATGTTATCTGATAACGATTACAGTTCGGTAGAGTTCGCGGTGACCAAACGGGGTCCAAACTGAAAAGTTAAGATATTTTCTCACTCAGTAGGTTAAAACGAACCTGACTGTCAAATTTGAGCGCAAACGGACATCCAGAAAGGCTCCGACGAAAAATGTCAGTTTTAAACGGCTGAAGTGAATAGTATTTTGGAATGTTAATTAGAAATAGAAGCTAATTAGCTTCTTCTTCTTCTTCACTGCCAGCACACACCCACACATACACGCACGCATGGGGGGGACCCTCCTTTCTCACTCTAAATATCTCTCTTATCTTTCTATATTTCTCGCTCAAATTCGCGGGGTTGGCGGAGAATGATCTTGCGAACATGTTGGAAGCGACGGATCGAGCTCTCGTGCGCTCGTTTGAACGGTGTGCTTTCGACTCGGCGTTCACAAGTTTGGTAAGTGTTTAGGGCTTCAATTATATACTCTAGAAATGGGTTTAATTGAATCCTAGAATGCTAAATAAGTATAAATTGCATGAATCAAGTTCCAATTTGGAGTATTCTTGCAATAGTAAACATATAGGGTTTAAAAATGTGATTTTTGATAGTAGAAGGGTTTGATCTAATTTGACCCTCCATAAACCTAATTGCTAGGTAACCGAATGCGTTGGCGAAGTCGGTTCGGCGATTCGCCGAGCCGTCGTGAAGATATTGAAGAAACGGACTGTAGAGCGTCGTTTTCGCCTGGGGGGTCAAGGCGACGTCGTAAAATCGTGAGAATGGATTCCGAGCACCGTAACAACAAAACGAAGACCCTTTTTGCCCAAAGCTGCGAAGTGATGCGTGGTTGGTGAGCAGTTCCAAGTTCGGGCCGAACCGGGCACCGGGCCCCGCGGGAGGTCGATTGCAAGTGTCGACGAGCAATCGGAACGCGATAACAGGTGGGTTGTGCTTACCGAAGCGACTAAGTCGCTTACATGTCGAAGATAGATGTACTTTCTTGTTGACGCATATATGTATGTATAGTGGTAGTTGATTGCATTGGTGAATGCTTAGAGTAATTCATGAGTTACTATGTAATAGCTACCATGAATGAATATATATATACATGTTAGTATGATTAGAATAGGGGCATGATAGCATCACGAATTTGTTAAAGCATATAAGCAGAATATGCATGATGAAATTACAGGTTGGAGCATATATATAAACATTATGTATGCTAGTTGATAGTGCATGTTAATCCATTAGAATGTATGCTAGTTGATAAATGCACATGATACATTGAGAATACATGCTAGTGCATAGCTTCATGTGGTTATGTACTAGAGCATGTTAGAGTATATAAATGAAATACTTGAATAACATCTTATGGACTATATGCTAGGTGCATTTAGCATTTTGAGATCGTGGTGGATAAACATGCATATTGACATATTATAGATCATATAAATAAGCAAATGGCATTAACATAGTGTTGTGAACCTAGGATAGATCGAGTGGCATTAACCTAGGGTTATGAACATAGGTTGAACAAGTGAACCTAGAATCAAGATCTAGGTGGATTGACATCAGGCATTATGAGATAGTGTTGGATAGCATTATGAGATAGTGTTGGATAAAATGAGCAAGGCATATTGACATTATAGGTGAAACTAGCCCTTGAGCTATGAAACACCGGGGTAGGTGTTGAGCTATGAAACACCGGGGTAGGTGTTGGGCTTATGGAACACCGGGGTAGGTGTTGAGCTATGAAACACCGGGGTAGGTGTTGGGCTTATGGAACACCGGGGAAGGTGTTGGTTAGAAAAATTGACGTGGACAAATAGGTGTCAGATAGATCGAGTGGCATTTAACCTAGTGTCGTGAACCTAGGATAGATCGAGTGGCATTAACCTAGTGTCATGAACCTAGGATGGATAAGAATGACAAAGAACCTAGTGTTGTGGAAAATAGGTTGACGGTGAACCTAGAGATAGTTAGATCTAGGTGAGTGGCATGTGAAATACAAGTGTAGTATTAGCACTATGATATGGACATAGGGACAGAGGATTTCCTATGTGGTTAAGAATGGCATTTGATGTTGGTGTAAAGAGTCATTGTGATGTTGTAGGGATAGGTTGATCCCATGATGATGATAGCCCTAGGTGGTAGGGTATCCTCAGATGACGAGGATTGGATCGTGCTCACATAGTTTGTTTTATACTTGTGGTGGTCGCTCCACACAAGTTGTGCACTCCGGAGTATAGGCACACGCTACGGTAGTAGCTATATGTCCGGCCAGTAGCTAGCTATCCACAGACGGTCTCGGGTGAGATGAGCAGTTTAGACTCCTCGCTATCGAGACATGATGTGAGACTGAGGGCGAACCCTCGGGTTAGCCAAGAGATTGGGTGACAAGTGTATGGGTTATAGAGTGGACTTGGTATCCTAGTTTAGTGGATTTAAGGCTGAGGTGTAAGTGAGACGTCCTTCGCCTCGGGCCTGGCTTTATGCGGTACTCCGCGAATGATTGACTCAAGACCGAGTCGGGTGGATAGTTTGATAGAAGTAGATGAAACCTTATCATTAGAATTGCAATTGATATGAAATCTAAGATAGAGAAAAACTTAGAAATCAATTGGATGAACTATAGATAGCAGAATTGAAAGTAGTACCGAGGGATCTACTAGTTGTGCATTAGTTGCATGGTTGCATGAATATATTGTTGCATAACTTGCATATAGTTGGCATTTCTACATTTAGCATTTCATTGTTGCGTTATGAGGCAAAGCATGGTATTGTTAGTTGCATAATTTAGATATTATATCTATCTGTTTATTGAACTAACCTGCTGTTTGCCTCCTTCGGACCTGTTGGTCGAGCTTTTCCCTTGGGTGGCCGTACCCCACTGGGAACCATGGAGTTGGTCCTCACCCAATGTTGTTTCGGGGTATTTTCCAAGTATGCACGTGAGCGGCGCGGCGGCGCGAGGCAAGGGCGTAGCTCCGTAGATAGCGCCCTACCCAAGAGACCAGAGGTAGCAGTACCCGAAGTCAGCTTAGTTAGGGTTTGCAGAAAAGAAAGGAAAGAAAGCAATTGTAATAAAATTGTATTAATACTGATGATTGTATTTGGAAGAAAAATGTAACGTGTAAAAGATGTAAAAGTATAATCTGGGTTGAATGTCTGTAATAATTTAGGTGTTTATGTTTTCGATACTTCCTTATGCAATCTATTGTTGAATTCAGTTTCTGGTTAGAACATCGTGAATTGTATTGATTGCGATGCCTAGGACGTACAGGGAAAATTCTGTCCGTTTGGCGGCCTGTCGGCATGCCCGAACCCGACCAAATAGGCGGGGCTCGGGGCGTGACATGGACAGAGGTCGTTGTATCGCTAGGAGTGATTGCCGGAGCCTCGTACATGGAGGGACAATCTTGCTTTTAGGACAGTACATTCGCACGCCTCGATTCACAAGCTTCATCTGATCTCTTAATCTCTATAGTATTAATTATTTAATTTTTGATCAAGGTTTTTAAAACAGAAGTTAAATTGTTTCAATCAAAATAATTTATAAAAATATCTTACTAAAGATTTTAGAAAGACAAATAAATTTTCCAACACTATGCATATTGGATTAGAAAAAATTGTAGAGTGAGAGAGAAGAGAAAATGAGAGATGAAAGTTTTAATGAAAAGAAGAGAGACGTAAAAGAGATAAATACACCCCCCTCTGTGAGAAAAATGCAAGTAAATAGAACCCATATGAAAGGGAGAGAGAGTTCGCGTGAAAAGGAGGGTGAGTGAGTGAGAAAAAATTAATACACCTACATAAACTCATATTAAAAAAAAAACGACATGACTTATCAACAAAATCCTGTTTGGTTTCTTCACTAGTATAGAGCTTAATACCTTAATATATATAGAATTATTCCGAACCCTGAGTTCTCACATTCAAATGTCTCTACCTTCTCCTACAAAAGACTTTCCTCACATTAACCACAAATTAATCAATACACTTTCACTCCCTGGAGCAGAATTCCATCAAAGCATATGTCCAAAATCAAGAAACATGGCTTTCAGCTCATGCCACTTTATGCCAAACCAAACAAGTAAGAACCAAAAAAAGGAATGGTGAGTTCACACTTAACTTCGGAAAATTCGGTAGAGTACATAGACTATTTATATTAAACTTTATCCCAACATAAATATCCAAGCCTAAGTGAAAAAGGAAAAAAAAAATTCAAATTGAAGTGTTTATCACAATTATAACTTAGCATTGTCTTAGGAAAAAAAAGCTCGTCGGTCGCACATTCCAATAATGTGCAATTTTCCATCACACAATCATATATAGTAGTTCAAAATCAAAAGAAAGAAAGAAAGAAAAATTCTTTTTTTTTTCTCCTACAAGAAAATATTCTACAAAGAGGGCCTTCTTCCTCTAGTTTCTAAAATCGGTGATAACGATAAATTGTGCGAAGTGTTAATTCATCGGCCGATAACATTCCAAAGATTCGGCCATTGGAATCTTGAAGAACAGGGTGATTGCTAGCTATTGGGGATTTGCATGTTGTGCTGCTCGGTCAGTCTTCTCCACACCGTCTTCCAGCAGTATTGCAAGGTCCCAGCGGCTGCGAAACAGAGCAAAGGCACGCCGATTATGCATCCCCCAGGCGCGAGATTAACTAGCGTCTGAAATGAGATCAAAGAATTGGCCAAACATTAGTGTATATATCCATCATCAGAAGATATTGCAGCATCGGCGGGTATGGATATTAAAATTTAGGAGTAGAGCTAGAATACTTTTAGAAGCACCAAGCTCTCGGTGCTTCTAAGTTTCTAGCCCTTGGATCTACATCCCAATTACTAATACCCCTTGGATCAAACACTATTCCACCTACCACCACCTACCACCACCTACCACCATCATCTTAACCCTACATCTATCAATCCAATGGTTAAAAACTCAAAAGCACCACCTCATTGGTGCTTTTGAGAGTATTCTAGCTCAACTCTAAAATTTAGATTTTATTGGGCTTTTATGTGGAAATAGATATATACTACAAGGACGTATAGATTTGCAGTCGACGTTTTATTCACTGTGATATTGTGATTTAGTAAGGATGTTCCTCATCGGGTTATACTGCTTACCATAACAGCGGCAATGATATGCACGATTGGAGCAAATACTTGATCATTTTTCTTCCCTTCGGCATAACCATTAAAAGCAATAACCATTGAAAAAGTATGGATTATTACAAACCCAAGTGAGATAACGGCTGCAGCAAATTTAAAAAAAGAAGAAAAAGAAATAAGTTAATTTCAAGATAGAGCAAGGTGAACGGATGTAAACTGAACTTGGATCTTTCTTTTTTTTTCCCCCTTTTAATTCAGCAATAAATACCCATCACAGTATTAGGCGAAAATTTCTTTAAAACCGATCTGCTTTACATGTTATTGAGGTGCACGTGTAGACGACTACCCTGAGGGATAGTTTTGCTACGTTTCCTCGAATAAAACATAAATGCGTTGAATATTTTCTTCCCAAATAACATGAGGAGTTTAACGCTCAATGTGGCACTACGAACTTTGCCTTTGTAAGCCTCGTTTTATTAGGCGATTCAAAAGTTACATCGGAATTGAATGAGCCTGTGGGGCAAAGAACTGAAATGAATCCATAATTCACAAGCCTAGCATTTTTAGCAAGGAAAAGGGATGTGCCATTCTTTTCCTTTTACTTTTTCTTTGTGGTGTGTGTGTGTCTCATAGGCATCAAAGTTGTATAATCATCTTAAATGGAGAAAAGACAACAGAAAAAGAAGAGCCTGCTTAGTGCTATTGAGACCCTTTCGCACTTATTTGTACACAATGTCACAGTAAAACAAGCTTGAAAAACAAGGTAAGAGATCGAAGCCTAACCTGAAACAAGGAAAAATGGTACGCGTGAGCATCGGTCGACATAAAATGTTGCGGGACCAAATGCAGGAGTTAAGAGACTAAGGCAGAAAAAAACGGCATGAGCCACGCCATGACCTAAACCACCAGCTGCAAGAATCAAATGACCTTCATGAGAGAGATATATACTTCTACAAAATTGCTTCTGTTAAGCCATTTTCTAATATTGGTTCTGTTTTCTCGCCCCACTTTGCGCCGATGTGAGGCGTTTCCAACTGTGTCCACCTTTGCCTATCATCTCTGGTTGTCAGCATGGACGGCGGCTCCTGTTGTGGCAGGGACTCACTCTTGGGACCTTTAGGTAGTCGCAACTTGCGCGCCACCAGACTTGTTTGCTTTGAGATGTGGCAGAGTGCATACAAGCAAAATGGGAGCTCTGTAATGTTTTCCCTAGTCATGCTAGAATGCTTGCAGGGTAATAATTCTGGGTATATCTGTTCTTCTTCTTCAGGAACTCCCTCACTTCTTCTTTTATCAGTATAGTGCTTCATTCCCTGCTGTGTTCTATTCGGTTGCTCCTTAAGATTGCGCTTGACCTGTTCACTTTGCTTGCACCAACTTGAACTCGAGTCAACTCTAGCATTCCCAAAAAGGATTGAGATATAGATCGAAAGGAAGTAACCCATTTCTCTATTAGACTCCTTTAGCTTAGCATGTTCGTAGAACAGTGCTAGTGAGCAAGGATGAGGCATTTCAAGCACAGTTCCTAGCTTAATATATCCAGTCACACAGTCCCACACATGGCAAGCTTCTATCAGTCTGGGGTGTTGGATTAGCCTTTTGACCTTGTAGTCCTCATATTTCTCTTGCTGCCTCTGCATTACTGCCATTTCCACCTCATGTTGATCACTGATCTGAGGTAGCTCGAAGCATTGCTCATAACCTCTATGTGGTGTTTGCATACAAGAATGCGTCTCCTTCACTGATGCTCCAGATTTAATCATATAGGGCTGAGCTGCTAGTAATTGTGCTCTATGCATGATTACTATTGGCAGTTTACTTGTGATGATAGGCATATGAGAAGCTCCGTCAATATTATGAATTGTTACCTTGTTTTGTTTAGGACCAAGTAGCACTAGCTTATAGGTCTTCAAGCAATCGGGTCTGAGCACTAGATCCACTCCTTCAAGCCTCAATTCTCCTAGTTTGGCCCAGATATTGTGATCTTCCCTCACTCCTGAAAAGTGTGAGTTGGAGCATCTGCCTAGCACTTTATTTCTATTGGTCATTGCCATAATCCATGGGGCTGCAGTAGTAGATTCCCTATCTTCTTCTTCTAATGTTTTGAGAATCTTGCTTTTACATTGTCGTCCAGAGAAGAACTCCTCTCCACCTTTGAAACATAATCCTTGCAATCTCTTTTGCTTGCCGGTGGAAGTCCTTACTGCAAGGTTATAAACTGCACCCTTTTGTTCTTCTTCTTTTCTCTGCAGCCTATGAGTTGTGGGTGGAAGTTCTTTATCCTGAATTGCTCTAATGTGCCATGGAACAATGTTATCTCTAAGTTTACTTCTCTCTGAACTGGGATGCTCTATGTTGCGTGTTTCGACATTTGGATTTGGCTTGGTGGGATATGGTTGAGTTGCATGCAACCTCAACAATCCCTCAGGTCTGCTGGCACCATCACTCAGCTTTACATCATGCCCCTTACTGTCCTCCATCTGTAGAATTTCAAGGTGCTTTTGCTCTACTTCCTTCACTGCAGCTGGTTGGTCGAATACGGAATTAGTTAGTGAACTAACTCTTTTCTCTAGAGGAATGGGTATGGGTATTAGCTCTTTCTCTTCTTTTGAAAACTGCACTGCTATCTCTTTTTCTCTAGCATGCCCAAATCGACTCCTAATCAACTCTAGGAGTTGTTCATGTCTGCGAGCATTCTCCTGCATCATGATTTCGTGCCTCCTTGCCCCTTCCTTTTGTACTGCTTCATACTTATGCTGCCATGCTTGTCGTGAACTATCCATTTGTCTTGAGGCTAAGCCGCTAATTCCATTAATGGAACAGTGACTCAACACCTTCCCAACCTTGGTACATTCCTCAACAATTGCAATATAGGAATTGATGGCTTAAACTAATGCTAAAAGTGAGTCGCTAGTGCTGGTTACCTTGCATCTAGGCTGTTTAACGAAAGGCTCAGCCGCTCCACCTCATTTGGTCACTTCTAAGTGGCTTCAGTTCACTGTATGCAACATGTTTGTAGATTTGCCTTGCTGTTCTATAACCTGTTCGCTTCAAATTTGCCTCGTACTGACCCAATTTTGCTAAGCTATACAATGTGGGATCTACCTGCTTGAGAATTGTTCGCAGGAACTAGGTGGGAGCTTCACAATTGAGCAGATATTAGCTCTACTGGAACTGCAAAACTCGGAATTAGTGTGATTCCACTGCGGCCCCTTCTGTCGAGATCCAGCCGAAGCCGATTCTCGCAGCGCAGGTAGCTATGTCGCTATTGACTCTACAATTCTAAGAATCGGAATCACACGACTATCGCAACACCGATCCCTGGATCTCACTTCTCTTCCCAATTCTTGCTTCGGTGTTGTTTGGTTTTCTATATATTTTTTTTTTCCTTTTGTCTGCTAACTGTTTGCTTGATCTAGTATGGAGGTTGTTGAAGCAAAAAAAAAAAAAAAAAAAGATAAAAAAGAAGAAAAAAAAGAAGAGAAAGAAAGGGAGAAAATTTGAAATAAGCCATGAATCCACGACACTTGATAATCATATATACATAAATATTAATCTGAATCATGAATACCATCCCACGGGAAATTAAAGGCAAAATTTACCGTGCGAGGTACATCATTCGTGATCGCAGACAGAGGTATGCTACCGTAATTAAGCCGGGATGCCTATGATGCTCTGCTGAGGCTTCGGCTCTGCTCCAATTGATGGAACAGTGCTAAACCCACTTCTGATCCTGGCACAGCGGGTTGTCCCTCTCTCGGTTATGTAATGGACGCCAAGTGTTCGATGAAATTTCCGACAGAATCGTGAAGTTGAACTATGATATTTAACTACTTCATTAGAGTATATATAATTTTTTCAAATATAAGTTTGACACCTTTTTTTTATATTTCGTAAGTCGTTTCTACTAATTAAAAATTCTTTTGCTCGATAAGTTTATATAAATTTGAGAATACACACATGATTCATAAATTTAAGCTTATTAGGAGTGCACATTTCAAGTGTTTTAGCGATATTAGTAATTTAGTAAATATAATTTTTTTTTTATAATTCATTATCTTAGGGACTAAGATGTAATTTAGACTACAATAAATGTAAAAAATTAGGGTTTTTTTGCAAATAGCCTCTGAGCAATTTTATTTTAAAAATAGTCCTATCAAAATTAAAATTACAAAAAGCCGTCTACGCTACGGATGCCACGTGCGCCACGCGATGGGATGGATGATGATTGAACACGGTGAACCATTCATCGTGTTCAAACACGGTGAAAGGTTCACCGTATTTAGTACGTATATTTTATATATTGAAAAGAAAAAAAATAAGGAATAGGAATTTCAATAGGTATGGATATCCGAAATATTATTCGAATCCAAACACGAATAAAATATTATATATATATATATATATATATATATATATATATATATATATATATATATATATATATATATATATATATATAGAGTAAGGCTACTATGCTTCTGGAAGCACGGAGGGCTCCGAGCTTTCACGTCGATTTCGATGTTGTGGCTTTCGAATCGTCGATCGGCTCCGTTAAACTTGATCTAGAGTTTTTGAAGTACCTAGAAAATAAATTTTGCGATTTTTCGATATTATTTGCCTAGCGAACGAAGGGGCTAAAAATTAACTGAAAATAAAAATCTTACAAAACGCGATAATATAGCATTAAAAATTTAGATCAAAGATATTGATCTTGTTTTATATAGTATAAAGAATTTTCTATTAAAATTTCATGTAATTTGGATATTTCTACACCGTTAAACTTTCAAACGGCTCACTATGACCATTAAAGTTATTTGATTTTGTGCCCCTTCGATCACTAGGCAAATGATATCGAAAAATTATAAAATTTATTTTCTAGATACTTCAAATACTCTAGATCAAGTTTAACGGAGCCGATCGACGATTCGAAAGCCGCATCATCGAAAATGACGTGGAAGCACGGAAGGCTCCGTGCTTAGATAGCATAGTAGCCTCACACTATATATATATATATATATATATATATATATATATATATATATATATATATATATATAAATATAAAATTTATTTTTGTTTATTTATACAATATATAAACTATTTAAGAATTTTATTCCTTAAATCTTAATCCAACGATATAGATTTTTAAAACCCACTAGATTGGATGAAGATCTAAGGAATAGAAATTATTAAATATTTTATATATTGTATGAATAAATAAAAATAAATTATGTATATATATATAATTTATTCGGGTTTGAATTCAGATAATATTTCGGATATCCAAACCTGTTGACATTCCTATTCCTTATTCCTCGTTTTAATATATAAAATAAAATATACGTACTAAATACGGTGATTCATCGTGCCGTGTTCAACTTAACATACGGGCCCGGCCCTGCCCGCATGGCGCTGACGGGCGCTTGCGTGGCAGGCCCAAAGCCATTTTTGCAAATTAAATTTTGACAGAGCTATTTTTAAAATAAAAATTTACCAGGGTCTAAATGTAAAAAAAAAAATCCCAAAAAATTAAAACTTTTCCCTGAAAACTAGATGTATCAAGGCGTAATATCGGGATAATACAGGGACTAGGCCTACAATTTTACCCTCGTTTTCTCTTCCCCCTCCTCCCTCTCTCTCTCTCTCTCTCTCTCTCTCTCTCTCTCTCAAACCCTCCCATTTTCGATTTTAATGGCTTCAGGTAATTTTTTTTTTCCTTTTTTTGGTTAAATTTTCCTGTTAGGCTTTTGTTAGAACCAAAAATTCTACTAAAGTTGGATTTGTCTTATCGTTTTTTTTTTTTTTTTTTTTTTTTTTGGTTTTTGGGCGCATCGACTTCTCAGGGAAACAAAGAAGAGGTTTTTTCTTCTTTTTTTTTTTTTTTTTTTGGTGATTTTTGGTTTTAGGAAGCTGTGAATCGAAATGGGTTTTTATGCGATCGGGTCGAACAAGCACTAAATTTGAGAAAATTTGGATCTGGGTTATCATAAAAATTGTATTCTTTCGCATGAAACTTCAAGGATTAGGTCAAACAAGCCCCAAAATTATCAAATTTTGGCCGGATTGTTTAAATTTTTCAGTTTGTGGATTTGGGATATCATAGAAGTTGAATCTTGTGCGTGAAGCTTCTGTGATTATGTCAAATAAGCCCTAAATTTGAGAAGTTTTTTGCTAAATTGTTCAATTTTTGAGTTGTTGGATGTAGATTATCATAAAAATTGAATCTTTCTCATGAAACAGATAATTCTCAGTTAGTAGTTGATTTAATTCCCATGATGTTGGAGTTAGAACACATGGGATTTGACTATGAAATTAATAATTACCCTAATTTCTTCTTTTTTTTTCCCATTTTCTAATTTTTCCTGTTGTAAAAATTTTTAGCATATGGTATTTCTTAGAATTCCTTTTCATAACATAAAGCTCCTTGTATATTCTTAATTTTATGCTTATGATGATGTTTTTTTTTCTCTTTTTCTTTTTTTTTTTTTTTGGTTATAGATATCTCAGTAGCAGTTCCTTCAGAATTTCGCCCATTTTCTCGGTCCCAAACGACAAAAACACTTGCAACAGAGAGACCCTGGTTGAGTAAGTTTTCAATTTTTCTTATTTTGTTTTTTGTTTGAATTAGTTCCAGCTAAGTTTTACAGTAATTACATGGTAGTACTTGACACTTGCTATGCTGTATCTTTTATTTTCCTTTTATTTTTTTTGTCGCCTTCGTAGTAGTAGGATATACTTGGCCCCTTTACACTGGAATAACTGATTACAAAAGTAAATTTTGTGTTTAATTTGAGATCATAGGAATGAAAATAATGATTGGGAGGATAAATGTGACATCACGAGGGATAAGAGAATACCATGGATTTTTAGAATTTTACTTCCCGTGCTATACTAGAATAACCCGGTTTGACCAGAACAACCCTCCATTTGTTGCATTTGGCGCCAAAAGTTGCCTAACTTTTCTCACTAGAGGCTTTCGTCTGTCGGTTTTCTTAAGTTTAAGATGTCAGGGTCTTGGTTGTGTAAATGCTAAGATATGCCTGTTTATCCGTCTCTAATCCTTTGCTTCGCCTCTCAGATCTTTATGGTGTTAGGGTTCGGCCTGTGGCTCCTTTCGAAAGTCTCAGCGGCAAGCGCTTTGTTGATCCGGCCCTTATTCATCGCTGTTTGCCAGATGAGTTGCTCTTTGAGGTATTATTCAATTGCTTTGATAGGCAATTACTTCCTATAGGCAACATAACAGCATACGAGTTCTTGAATTGCTACCGTATTTTTCATGTGTATGTATTGGAATGTCATAAGTTATTACTGTGATTGGAAACATTACTTTATTGGTTTATATATTTATAATTTTGATTATGTCACCTGCGTAGTTATCATTTATTGTATTAGACGGCATATTGGTCGGAACCAAATACTTCTTCCTTGACCGGTAACTCCCATCACCCGTATGGACCTATCTTTACAATTTGCCAACATACTCAACGAAATATCTAAAAATAGAGATAGATAATCTAGTTTTGAGATGTATAGATTTTTATTTTTCATTTTAGTTGCACAAATGACTATCGTGTAAAGGTGGCTTGCGCTACCACCTTGGTTTTGGACACATCTCATGATGCGTAACATATTAACCCTGTGCTTCGCATAAACTGGAATGTCTTGGTATCTAATAAGGTTAATTTGCATATGCATATTATTACAATATTTATGACGTAATAACGCTATGTACGCATCATATGTTTACGTGCCTATCTGATGTATCTATGTGACTGTTGTAATTGTGAAATTCTTCATAGGTTTCATTAATGCTGGTTCTTTCCTTTAATGTCTTTGTGTCGACAAGTGTTGCTGACTGCGTTAAGGCATGTTTGAAAAGGAAATAATTTGAGATGTCATCTCCTGAAAACACCAACGAAATCGTAACATTTCCTTGCACCGTCATTTCACACATTTAATTTATTTGCGGTATGATTCATATATTTACTTGGCCCGATAGGCCTATTCGCAACAATGCCACAAATATATGTCAATATGATAGGAAATATTGTGTAAATTGCTTACAATTGTAGGATTATCATCTTAATAGGAAGAAATAATATGGTATTAATCTGTTACTGATGTACTCGAGACTGGCATAAAAAGAAATTGTCTTTTGTGCTCATTATGTCGCCGTATTTTTCGATTACTATTTATGGGAGTTATTTAAGCAGGTTTTTACAAGGATGAGCCCATACACTCTAGGAAGGGCCGCATGCGTCTGTAGGAAGTGGAGATACACTATTCGAAATCCTAGTCTATGGCGAAGTGCTTGCCTAAAAACTTGGCAGGTGAACATATTACTTTAACTAGCAGCTTATAGACTTTACTCGGAGCTTTTTACTACAATATGCTTAATCTTGAAGGTATTTTATGCAGATGTCAGGAGTAGAGGCTAATTACAAAATCATTCGGTCCGTGTACGATGGTTCTTGGAGAAAAATGTGGGTTCAGAGGCCGCGACTTCGAACTGATGGTAATAATACTTTAAAAATAACTACCTGTGCATAGGTTCCCTGTAACTTACTTTTCTTTAATACTTTTTTTTTTTTCCTCATCTGTTCTTTCATATTAAGAACTATGAACTAGTATTCAACTCTTTCTAAAACCCCCTCCATGGTAATTTGGTATAGTACGACAGCAGTTTTGCACTTTGCCACGCTGTGGTTCAAATGTGAATTTTACTCGCCTGTCGTTCTCGTTTGGTTTCCGAAGAGCCTAATGTTAAAACGCCTTTGAAAGTGCGCACATGACAGCCACATGGCTCAGTAAATTACTGTGAATCTTCCTAAGCCTTAATAATAATATATATTTTTTTTGTATGAACTCTTGACCTTAAGCCTTTCTTGATTGTTAGGTCTCTATGTCAGTCGGAACACTTATATTCACACTGGGGTTGCGGAATGGAAGGTTATGAATCCTGTCCATGTGGTATGATTTGCCTTTTATGTAGCTTTTTGGTGATAACAGTGTAATGCTCATTTACAACGTACTGATAATGGTTGCCGTATTGATGTAATATGTCTTCGCGATACATGAAACAAAAGCTCAATTTGGTCACTTCTCTGTTCATAAGTTGTTGATAGATATATTTATAGCCTTGTTGGCTTTGTTTGAGCTTCTGCAAAAGCGCTATTTCAATTCATTTGTTCGAAAAGTAGAAACTTCAAATTGGAACTTATGCTTTTGGAGCTTAAAAAGCTTATTTCAATTTCGAGCCACAACAAAACCTCCAAACTACGTACTGATAATGGTTGCCGTATTGATGTAATATGTCTTCGCGATACATGAAACAAAAGCTCAATTTGGTCACTTTTCTGGTCATAAGTTGTTGATAGATATATTTATAGCCTTGTTGGCTTTGTTTTGAGCTTCTGCAGAAGTGCTATTTCAGTTCATTTGTTCAAAAATTAGAAACTTCAAATTGGAACTTATGCTTTGGAGCTTAAAAAGCTTATTTCAATTTCGAGCCACAGCAAAACCTCCAAACTACTAATTTGCATATGCTTTTTTCTTGCTTCTCAAAGTAGAAAAGCTGTTTTAGAAGCTGGGCCAAATTAGCTTGTAATATCTGGTAAATGGAATGTTTAAGTGGAAAGAAAAGATATTGGTTGTTAAGGAAAAGGATTAACATGTTTTTTTTATAATGAAAACATACTAATCAAAATAATAGGGGCTTATGACCGGTTCTTGAGCTTTGCAGGTTTGTTACTATCGGTACCTGAGATTTTACTCGAGTGGCAAGTTCCTCTACAAGGTTAGTTTCGTTTGAAGCCGTTGGTGAAATTCATTTGAGTTGTTTCCTTGTTGAGAATCATTCTCATGTTTCTGTTTTTTCGCTGTTGTGGAAAAATCAGATCTCTTCTCAGAGAGTTAAAGAGGTGGTGAAATGCATGAATTTCCGCGCATCAAAAGCCGACTGTGTTTTCAAAGGCGACTCTATATTATCTGGGGACCAGGTAATATATGATCTTTGATCTCCATTTTTTATTAAATCAAAATGACATCAAGTTCCTTGTGTTGACTTAAAATTCGCACTCTTTGGTCGTATTATGCATATTTCGTCTGCTCGTGTTTGTTAGGTCGAAGCTGCTCTTTTGTACCCAGGCCTGCGTCTCACTCTCCTTAGGATGCGCCTTAGGTACATGATTTTTGTTTTTTTTCTATGATAAAATGCAGAAAAGCCCCGAAAACTACATTGTTCCTGCTTTGCTCTTCCGAGATATAAAAACCTACTTTTAACTTTCTTCTATCGATTTTAACCCTAACTACTTTTAACCCTGAATGGAAAACGTGAGACGGCATTATATTGAAGGGGCTGATGTAAGATTTTCATATTTCAGGAGGGTAAACTGCAAATGGCGCCAATAGTTTTACGTTTGTTTTGAATCACTATTTTATGTATGCTTATGTTCAAAACCATACATGTTTAATAAGGATATGGACAAGAATTGAATATTCATTACGGTGTTAGCGAAATGTATTGAAGAACATGTTTATCGGTAAATGTAAGAATTCAGATAAATGGATCCTAGATATAGGAAAAGTGTGTTACTCATTCCAATGTTGATTTTAGTGTATCTGAATATGTCTAGTAAAACTCGAAACTTTAGGTTAGTTATAAGTATTTGGTTGATTTTCTTTGCTGATATAATAATGTGACACAGTTAGGGTTTTCGAGGAATACCACAAAAACCCTCTTGATCGATCTTTAAGAGATGTGCGAGTTTAGGCCCTTTTTTGATGAAATTTTTCGCTTGTGAGATATGCGAACATGAATATTTGGTAGGCTTAGAGGGACGACAATAGGAGCAAACAATCGACTGGATGTCGTGAAACTCGTCACGACCGGAGTCAACGAAGATGATTTAAAGAACAGAGAGGACGACGTGCTGAGAATTGTCGAGGGTTGGGAGGAGGACGAGACGCACGACCCCGACGTGCCGGCTATCTCACACCGCAGGGGTTTAACTCCCTTTGTTTTCGTCCCGTTCGAAGAGGTAAAACCTCTTCTTTTTTTAAGCCCTTTCTATTTCGTAGTTTTACATTTTATAACATGCCGAGCTTATTTGAACTTCAAAAACGATTTTATCTTCGCTTAAAATAGTAGCGTAGAAATGTGTCATAAAGTTGCGAAAGACATTTTATTGTGGGGAATTGGGAATTTGAGAAGGTTAAATTGCGGGAAACCCCTACAAACATGTGATTTTCTTATTTGTCTCTGCAGTAGTTTTCAGGTGATATCTATTACTCGCCGTATAAATTGAAGATGTAAAATAGTAGTTTTTTAACATTTGAGGGGGCAATGCCTGCGTTGCAATATTTGCAAGGGAGATTCCAGCATTTTTCTGATTCGAACTTTCAGAATTATTATAATCAAGTTCCACAATCTAATTTAGTTGACTAACTACTGATGCATCGCTGATGTAAAAGTGATGTAGCATCTTAATTATTGGCGCATCATCAATCACAACACTGCCGCATCACTTCTATATTATCGATATATCAATCAATATTTAGTCAACTGAATTGGATTGTAGGACTAGATAGCAACAACTCTGAAAGTTCGAGCCAGAAATTGCAACAAATTAAAGTTTAAGAACCAAAGTGTTACCTGTCTCATAGTTCGAGAACCAAAATGTTAAGCATTTTTATGCTTATTTTTGCTTCTCTCTTATCGCAGGCTGAAACATCGGTGTTGAATCTTCCGGTCGACAAGATGGATTACTTCGTACCTGGATGATAATGTCCTCGATTTCGTATCATGTGTATATGTACATATAAACATATGCATATCCTGTTACTCTTATTTGTATTCGTCGCGGTCGCGCTTTTAGCTTTTCTCCTTATTAAGGATTGTGCAAGCTTGGAATTGTTGTTGTTCTAGATATGCAAAACTGTATTTTGTCTGTGTTTATAAGAAATGATGTTGTTGCCTTTTGTAATCTCTAGTGTGTATGTGTGTGTGGGTTTTTTTTTTTTTTTTTTTTTTTTTTTTTTCCCATGTTTTTAGTTTCTTTGGAGTATAAACATGCAAAACAGTGTGGATCTTTTGGTTTTCCTGTAAATGGATAAATAAAATTTTTTTAGTGGGTTTTTAGTTTGGCATAACCTTTTTTTTTTTTTTTTTTTTATAGTTCAGCTTATGTATTTTTAGAAGGACGGTGGCATCTGTACTATCAAGTTATTTTCGAATCAATTATTGGTTCAGTTAGAGTTGATCTAAAATATTGGGAGTATTTAGAAAATAAATTTTATGATTTTTCAATAACATTTATTTAGTAATCGAAAGGATTAAAAATTAACGGTTGAAAATAAAAATATCATTAGAAGTGATAATATGCAATTTAAATTAGATCGAAGATATTGATCTTGATCTTGTTGTATATGAGTATAAAGAATTTTTTATCAAAATTTTTTGTAATTTTTATATTTTTACATCGTTAAACTTGCAAATTGCTCCAACAATTATTAAATAAATTATTAATTTTGGGCCATTTCAATTACTAGGTAAAATAATATCAAAAAATTATAAAATTTATATTTTAGATACTTCTATTATTATAGATCAGATCTGACTGAGCCAATAATTGTTTCGAAGTCCCGATGTATCGAAACGTCTTGATAGCACGGTGACCGACATACTTCTAAAAGCACACGAACCACCGCTATTTCTCTCTCTCTCTCTCTCTCTCTCTCTCTATATATATATATATATATAGGCTAGGGCTACTATCATATTAATAGGATAGGAGCACTTGTCCTATCAAGTTTTTAACCTTTAGATGAGAAATTATAGGGTTAGGATGATATTAGTCGGTTAGAGTTGAATGGTCCCCTAGGGTTGAGTGGTCCCCACTGGGTTATAGTATTTAATCCAATGGTTAGAAATGATGAAAAGAATTGATCCAATGGCTAAAAAATTGATAGGACAAGTGCTCCTATCCTATTAAAAGGATAGTAGCCGGACTCTATATATATATAGAGAGAGAGAGAGAGAGAGAGAGAGAGAGAGAGAGAGAGAGAGAGAGTAGGACTTGCATGCTATGAGGAGTACAGAGAACTTCGTACTCTTAAGCTGTTTTTGATAATAGAACTTTCAAATCAACGATTGACTCTGTTAGACCTGATTTAGAAAATTTTAAGTATCTACAAAATAAATTTTATGATTTTTTAATATTATTTACCTTGGGATCGAAATGACTCAATATCAACAGTTGAAAATAAAAATCTCAAAAAAAATTATAATGCAGCACTAAAATTTTCTATCACAGATATTAATCTTACTGTAGATAGTATAAAAAAAATTCTATCAAAATTTTATCTGGCTTGAATACTTCTACGCCACTAAAAAGGTTTTTCCCGTTATCTTGAATAAGCTTATTTGTGGATTACTTTGCTTGTATTGTAGTGAAATAAAGTCTACAGTAGAATTATTATACCTTGCTAAAATAAAAGAAAAATACTTCTTATACACCCCAAAAAAGGTTGCACATCTTAAACCTGCAATTATGGGATTAATAAAAATCGAATTGATTTTTAGTAAAATTTTAAAAAACTTAATGTGATAAGAATGATCTTAGAATGGAGAGGACGTAACATATACATCACACTTTAAGGTATATATATATATATAGCAGAAATTTCTGTGATATTAGGGCAGCTGTCTTCTTAACACTGCTTTAACAGTTTGATGGGTGGTTAGAATAAAAGGAGAATAAATTGATTGATAATGATTGATTGATAGATTTAATATTACATAAATTTTTTTTTTTCAATTTGTCAAATAGGGATGCAAATGGATCCGGGTTGGTAGAGCTCCCGCCCGATCCGCCCCGAAAACAAGATAATTTTAATGATCCGAGCTAAATTCGGGGCAAAAAATGAAAAAAAATTTTGACCCGCCCTGAATCCGTCCCGCCATTATCCACCCCAAAAATTATTTATACTTTAAAAAAATATTTCTAAAAAAATAATATATTTACAAAAAAATTCAAAATATAAATAAATTAGTGCTCTCATCTCTCACGTATTTAAAACTTTTGAATTTTGGTTCGACTTGTAATTGATATTTTTAATTTCTATAATTGATGTTGTTAATTATATATATAATATTATTAGAAAGGTTAAATTACAGAAAAATTTCTTGTCAAAATTTAATTTTTCACTTTCTCCTCCTGTCATTTAAAACTTATATCTTGCCCCTTTATAAAATAAAAAATATTCACAGAAAATACGGTGTGAACTGTGATGATAAAATGACCATTTTGTCCATCACTATATTCACATAAGAAAAAACTAAAGAGTATTTTTGACACATTTTTTTATTTTATAAGAGAACAAAATATAGATTTTTAAATAATAGGAAGGAAAAGTGAAAAATCAAATTTTAATGACAAAAATTTTATATAATTTAACCAATTAAAAATTATTATTTTATATTTTATAAAATATTAATAATTTTATAATTTTATAAAAAATATTAGTTGTCGTTTCAAATTTAGAACGACGGCCGAAGGCTAGTTACAAGGAGGGACGAATTATAAAATATATTTTTTAACTCGTCACGAATTCGGAACGAGAGGCAGGGCAAAATTTTAATAGTCTCGAAGAGGCGGGGTGGGGTTCCGGCCCGGATCCGCGCCGTTAGCATCCCTATTGTTTGTTTGGGTGAAAGTGAGGGTGGAGAGGGGGAAGTTGTTTACGCCACTTAGTTGTTTGTTTCTTAGTAATTTTGTTACGAAATTTGAAACTCAGTTCACCCAAAATAGGGAAGTTGACTTCTCCCTCCCACGGGGCGAAGTCAATTCCGGTGAAGTGTAAAAAGGCAAAAAAATTTGTTAAATTTGGTTAAGTAATGTGATCAAATTTGGTTAGATAAGTTTTAATATATTTTTTATCTAATTTGTATATTTAGAAAATGATGAAAATTAAATTTATTAAATTTTAATAATTTTTTAATTTTAGAAGTTTATTTGTTGTATTATTATAATTTATATATGCAAACAAATAATATAATTTTTTAAAATTTTATTTTATAATTATACATATATATAATTATATACATATATAATTATATTAATTTTTATTTATTATAATTTATTATTTACTAAGTTATACTTTTTACATCATCTACTTATACCAAACAAACAATGAATGCAGAAGCACTTTCACAATTAGAAACAAACAGCGAAAGTAAATTAATTTTCACCCCAACTTCAATTCAACCCAAAATCCACTTCCACCCCAAGTCTACTTACGTCGAAACAAACATACCCATGGTCAAATATCTTTAATAGTCCAATTAAAATTTTTTAAGAAAATAAACACTCGAATAGTCTTAAATCATCAGCATCCAAAGAGAAACTGTTATTCAGATTACTATTTGGTTCAACATAATAATATAATGTTGGATAATTGAGTATGTAAAATTATTTTATTTACCTCATCTTATATATTTCAATAATGATTATGATGGTAAAGTGAATATTATTTCTAAAATAAAATAAAATACTAAGCTAAAAAATTTTAACTTTTATGTCGTTTACTTCCTACTAAACAAAGAACAGAACAGAACCGAAAAGCACTTCAGTTCCACAACTATAAAAAACATAAACAAAAACAAAACGAAAACTAATTTTCACTTAAAAACTCTAATTCATTACAAGCAACTCAAATCACCAACAAGTGTTGGACCTAAAGTGTAATGAGCAGCACAATTATAACAAATCAAAGCTTGAGATCTCAATAAGAAAGAAAAAAAAAAAAAAAAAGTTTCCATGCAACAAGAGTTGATTAAAAATAAGGTCTTCATTTGCCTAGCAAAAGGAATTTACTTATTCATCACACAACCAGTGACTGTTTAAATATTTGAAACCATAGTCAGCACAGCCCAAAAAAGAGTTGCAGCTAATTGTTTGCACAACAACAACTAACACCAAAAATACGAAAGAATCAATAATACTCCATGAGGTTTAGCAATCCCCACCAAGATAAAGAAGTATTTGAATTATACAAACTTACTCCCGAGAGTTCCATCTTCTCCACAATATAAAAGAAGCCCGCGAAGGTACCTGAAGACCCGCCGGAGAGCGGCGTGTTTTTTCTTACTCGGCCCGAGATTGCCCGGCGCGTGACGAGAGGATGATGCCGACGATGAGGCCGTATAGGGCGAGCGCTTCCGCGAAGATGAGGATGAGGATCATGCCCACGAACAACTTCGGCTGCTGCGCGTTCGCCCTGTAGGCGGAAGGAGATGTTAAACCGGAACCAAATTGCTGTTTTTTGGAAAGCAAGAGAAACAAGAAAGCTAGAGTGAATTTTGAAAATCTCTAGAGAGCAAAGTCGGAAGAAATGTTTTGCTTCGAGCTACACAAGTGAAAGGAATGATGATGGCTGGAAACAGATGTTAGCTATCCGAGTAATTAAGTACCGATCGGAATAAGAAACAACCAAGAAAAAGAGTTTACTTCTTTCTTGTTATTATTAAGGTTAATTCCAAACTGCCAGGGATTTGGTTAGAGATTGGCGTATGCTATAAATCTCACATTATATAGTTTTAGCTTTCATTGTTTCGACTTCTCTCTAAGCCTTGTGCTCGTCAAACTTACTATCCAAGTTCTACAAAAATCTTGTTAGGACAAACTACATGTCCAAGCTCGAAATTCAACCACGAATCTTCCCGTCTCCTCTTTCAATTCCCACGTCAAATATATTGGGCATGGAGAAAAGATGGCTTTAAGAAACTTGACAATCAGAGCATAAACCTTCATCTAGGAAGCAATTAAAATGAATCCTTGGAGAAATCAGCTTTGTAGACTCACACTGATATTTATAATATATTTGCCATTTCATCTGTATATGTTTCATGAAAAACTGCAAACCAAACTAGTTAAATAAATTCTTGTGAATGACATCAACTGTATCATCATATACAGTAATTAACAGAAGAGTCATCTCCGCGTTCTTTCAATTAACTGAGCCAGATGATTACTCGCATCTGTAGATTTTAACGTAATAAATTTAGAGTAGGCACCAAATGTAAGATATATAATCAATTGTCCCAAGTTGCAAGTACATTTTTTCATAGTTCTAGAAACTCCCATCTGTTATCATTCCTGTTCCACCTCATCTAGATTTCTCCCTTGCAGTATTACTTACTGATTTGTAACTTCAACAGCAAATCACTGGTATTCATATTATTCGAAGAAAGTTTACCTTAAGCGCTGATTATGATTTAACTATCTCTTCTTCTTCTTTCCCAGGAATTCTCGGCCCAACTCATCCTACGATCTCACTGCTGAATTACTCTATGCAAATCTGAGCACTATGCCTAAATATTCTAGAAGGACAAAGTTTAAGAACAAAACATAATACATTTTAGGGTAAAATTCAAATACCACCCCCGTGGTTTCATGCTTTCTCACTTTAGTACCCTGTGATTTAAAGTGTATCAAGTTAGTGTCCTATAGTTTCATTTTTATCCTTTCGTCAGCTTTTCTGTTAATATTTCGTTAAATTATATACAAAAAACTTCAAATACCGTACCTAGGTTTATCAAACATTCCCTTTAGTACCTTTAGTTTTAACTTTGTCACTAATTTAACGAAAAAAAATTAGTGGAATTGATAACAAAAAGGAAAAAATGAAACCACAGGGCACTAAATTGATATACTTTAACCACAGGGTACTAAAGCGAGAAAGTGTGAACCCACAGGGGTGGTATTTGAAGTTTTTCCTACATTTTAATGCCCGACATGCATAACATTTGGCTAAATGGGCAGCACTGCCAGCTTTATCAACTAATTTTAGAAATAAAACTCATATACGAAAAAAAAAAAAAAACACATTTGCAATTCATTAACAGGTTTAATGTACTAACTTTTAACTTCCAAACTTTGTACTTAGGAAAACTATTTATTTTGGTAAAGCTAAAAAGTAAATGCCAGAATAACATGGTTGTTTTACTTTGTTTAACAATCATTGAAAACCCCTATAACCTTTTTTCTAATAGCTGCTGATGAAAAGGCTATATCAGTGTCTTTTTTGAAAACCAGTATACACCATCGGAGGCCAATTTGATGGTCCAATAAATATAGGGTTTTTTAAAATTGTCTCGGAAGTTGAGAGGGTTATTTGTATATTTCCCTCTTTGAAAAAGATAAGATAAAGTTTTATTCAAAGGGAAAGAAAGTAAAATACCGATCCAACAGTGAGAAGAAAAAAAAGTACCAAATATTCCGTTACTGTGATGCCAAAAGGACAAGATTAACTTATAGCATATCCAATTAAAATCACATCACCAGGAAAGCTAGATTTCGCCACCAAATCTAGATCTAAAATCACAGTGCGAAAGTTCTACACCTCAAATCTCTCCAGGAAAATTATCCCCACCAAATAATCATATAAAGGAATAACTCAATATTAATCTATCACATAAAAAAATGATAGATTTAGACCCAGTTTGGACACATGAAAATGTTGTTCGTCATCTCTTTTAATTACTTAAGAAGGTTATAATATTATGGTAGATAAGAAATACGATCAAATGCTTAGGAATAGAATACCATATTCGGCCTTCAAATTATTCTTCATCAAAAATAGATAAATCACCTCGTACGTGAACGTGAAATATGAAATCCTAACAAATTAAAAATCATGAATTTTAAGCCTTTTCGAGGAGCAAAAATCAAGCTCTTTGTTTCCAATCACACAATTAAAAATATGAACTCCTCAAACTGAACCTAATCTAAACAGATAGATATGTATAAGCAATTTTACCGAAGAAACTTTATGAATCTAGCAATCTAAAAACACTAATATCATCTCAGATATGAAATCCTAACAAATTAAATCATGAATTTTAAGCCCTTTCGAGGAGCAAAAATCAAGCTCTTTGTTTCCAATCGCACAATTAAAAATATGAACTCCTCATACCGAACCTAATCTAAACAGATAGATATGTATAAGCAATATTACCAAAGAAACTTTACGAATCTAGCAATCTAAAAAAAACCAATATCATCTCAGATAGTTCGGTCAACGCACAAATTACCTAACTCCAGCATCGCCGACGATCCCGATCGCCATCCCCGCGGAGAGCCCGGCGAGGCCACACGCGAGCCCCGAGGAGAGGTGCGCGTAGCCATCGAAGAGGTAGTACGACTTCGCCTTAGGGTTGATCCCGGTGCTGATGATCACGGCGATGATGAGGCCGTAGATCCCGAGCACTCCCGCCATGACCACGGGCACGATCGACTTCATCACCAGCTCCGGGCGCATCACCCCCATCGACGCCACCCCGACGCCGCTCTTCGCCGTGCCGTACGCCGCCCCCATGCCTGGAAGAAGACGAAAACCACATCACGCATCGAATCGAGCCCTAGATCCGGGGGGAGCGCCCCAGATCTCGGACCGAAACCCTAGAAAAAAAAAAAAGGAGGGAGGAGAGGGAGGAGCAGCGGTTACAGGAGAAGACGAGCGCCGCCGCCGCGCCGAGGAAGCCGAAGAAGGGGGCGGTCTCGTCGCCGCTGAACGAAGACATTGTTGGCGTGGGGGAGAGAGAGGAGAGATCGAAACCCTAGATCGGGATCGGAAACCCTAATACGGATTTGGAGAAGTGAGGGGAGAGGAAGGAGAAGCGAGGGGTAGAAGAGGACGATCGAGGGGAGGGTAAAATTACGATTTTGCCCCTGGGTGTTTTGGGTATTTACGGATTTGTATAGGGGCAATGGGAATGGGTGGATGTTATGGGCTTTATGGTCCACAGGATAAAATGGAACGCGTCGTCGACACGTAGCAGGGGTTGTCATTACCTGGACCCGGTGCACCACGTCATCTGTGGACCGTCCAATTGAATTCGCCTCGGATTCCTTATATTATAAAAATTTTTATTGAGAAAACTTCAAAAAAAACCCCTGTGGTTTCGCATTTTCTCATTTTAGTACCCTGTGATTTAAAGTGTATCAATTTGCCCCCCTGTGGTTTCGTTTTTCTCCTTTTATTATCAATTTTATTATTTTTTTTTCTTAAATCAGTGACAAAGTTAAAATTAAAGGGAACTAAAGTGAATATCGATAAATCTAGATAGGTATCTGAAGTTTTTTATATATAATTTAACGAAATATTAACGAAAAAGCTACCGAAAAGATAAAAACGAAACCACAGGGAACAAATTGATATATATTTTAAACCACATGGTACTAAAGTGAGAAAGTACGAAACTATATGGGAATTTTGAAATTTTTCCATTTTTATTTTAAAAAAATTAAGGGTAAATTTCAAATGCTACCTTTGTGGTTTTGCATTTTCTCACTTTAGTATAATGTCGTTTAAAGTATATCAATTTTTTGAGGGGGCCAAATACAAAAAAAGCTCTTGGAAAATTTTGTTACTTCAAATAATAAAAAGTAAATTGCATATGTTATGATTTTTAAAATAGCTAAATTACAAAAAATCTCTTTATAAATATCTGTATTTTCACTTTTTCTTCATAACTTTCAAAAATTTATATTTTACCCCTCAACATTTAAGTTGTTGTATTTAGTCCGCCTCCGTCGGGGTTCTATCACCCTGCCGTCCATTTCTAATAATTTATATCAAAAATATCCTTCAAAACGATAAAAATATATTAAGAAATATTTTTTTTATCGAAGAATTTAGGGGACTTTGATTATTTTGCTCTCTCCATTAACTCCGTAACTTGCTGAAAATATTTCTGAAATTTTAAATGAGCAAAATATAAATTTTTGAAAGTCAATAAGAAAAAGTTAAAAAATATATATTTAAGGCTAAATTACATAAAACTTCCTGTCAAAATTCGATTTTTTACTCTCCTCCCTGTTATTTAGAAACCTTTGCCCTCTTATAAAATAAAAAATATTCATTTCGCTCCCTATCGTTAGTAATCCGTTAGAATTTCGTTTATAAATTATTATTATATATTTTTTATGACGTAAATATCTTCAGTCTTATTTCCTATAAACATGGTGAACGGTAAAATAATTATTTTATCATCACAATTCACAGCGTACCCCTGTAAATATTTTTCATTTTATAAGAAGACAAAGTATGGATTTTTAAATGACAGGATAGAAAAGTGAAAAATCGGATTTTGACACGAAGGTTTTCTATAATTTAGCCTTTATAGAAAGATTTTACATAATTTAGCTTTGATAATTTATAATTATTTTACTTTATTACCTGTGTGAATATTTTTATATAATATTTATTAAATTTACATCTTTGACTTTTCCTTACTTAGAAAACATTCCTCCCAAAGGAAGTGTATGGCTTATGTGGCTGACGTGGTAAACTAGGTCCATATTTATTTCCGTGTAATAGCATCTATTTTTTTTAATATCTTGCATGTGAATCACATATAATTGCTACCACACAATAGAAATAGAATCGTGTATCTGTACGTTTCATACAATATTTAAATTTCAATAATTAATATTTTAAAATTAAAAATTGAACTTGATATTTTAATGTACATGATCTAATGGATCCATGTATGAAAGATTCCAATATTTATTAAAGTTTTCTTACTTAAGCATAAGATAGATTTTGTAATTGATGATGAAAAAAAAATGCTATTGTTTGATTTGTAAGAAATAGAGAGACATATTTTTATCTTGGTTTTTAGGATTTTTTTTACTGGACTTGATTATTATTATTATTATTATTATTATTATTTACATTAAGGTGTCGTTGGGTTATATGTAATTAGAAATGTAATGTAGTTGAAGATGTATACAGTTGTAACTATATGCATTCTGTTTGGTTGGATGTAGTGTAACTATAAATAATTTGTTTTGTTGCATACAGTTGAGAAATAATTTTTAAAATTTTATTATTTTATATATATATGGTGATGAGATTATATACCTCCAACGTAAAAGAGAAAAATATTTTTTCTTAAAAAATAATTAAGGGGATAAATTTATCTTTTACTTATAAAGTTATTATAGCTAAACGATTAAGCTATGATTTGCGCGTAGTTATTTAGCATAGTTGGGTCTCCTCTGTATTTCCTACGTAGTGGTTAGAGTCAAATATATCAACCAAATGCATTTAATTTACATTTGTTTAAGTGATTACAATTACATTCTGATGCGTTGCAACTACATGTAACTAAACAACTCCTAAATGGATGTATACTATTTAAAATTATTTCTTAATAATGATTTTGTTCTAGAAAAGGAGAGGGCCAATTTGCATAAAGAATCCATTGATTTTGTCTTTTTCCCAAAATCGACTACTTTTTTTTTTGGATTTTAAAGATTAGTTCTGAAGTTTTAGTAATTAGTAAATTAACCAAAATATTTTTATCCCTCTTTTTGGTTGGTTTTTCTCCTCATGTTTCATCTCCCTCCTTACCGCCTCTTTCTCTTTTTCTCCTCCCGCTATTTCTCCATCATTCTCCTTCATCACCCACACGACGACAGCGCGCTCCTTTTTTCTATTTCATCCACACTTTTGTAGATGTCGACTCGAATATAGCATACAACATGGAGGTGAGACTGTGGTGGAAGGCATAGCCGTGAACGACTACGGTGACAAGGTGCTGTAGGATTTGAGGAGGGTGGTGAGAGATTGCGCATCGGGGCGGGGGCAGATACTACGACAGAGGGCAATGGAGGGGGCGCGATAGCTAAAAATGATGCAGAAGGTAGAAAAAAAAAAGAATTAAAACAATTATGTAAGTTTTGCTCTAATTATGGGTGGAACTAGGCTGGGCTTGGGTCGGATAATACTATGCATAAGCTCGGCCCAAAAAAACATATTGGGCTTCGGATCGGGTTTTTACCCAATTTTTTTCAAAATTAAGGCCCGGCCCAAGCCCGATGCCCAATACCCATTGGGCTTTGTGGAGGCCCATTTTATACATTTTTCGTATAATATATAAATACTTTTTATTGTATAAAATTAAAATAAAATACCTATTTTTACTAGGGTTTGCTCCATATCAAAGAAATTATTCATCAACGAAATAAGACCAAACTAAGAAAATTAGTAAACTAAAACTAAGAATTAGACAAGTAGAAGATGTGCATTAGTATTTAGTAATCTTCACTCATACTCCGATGACAGCAATTCTACAAAATAAACAATAGAATAGAAACTTCTCATGTCAAGGTAGAACGTTTAATTAATTAGGATATATGTAGTTTTTTTTAAAGGAGCATTATGGTATTTAAAAATTTTAAAATTATCCTTAAGTTAGGTACATAAAACGCCTAATTAATTTTTTTAAAAAATTTTAAAATAATATTATATTTAATAAGTGTAGTGTACATAACTAATTAGCTATATATAATAGGGTTATTTGCATACACGTCCCTGCAAACATAGTGAATTGCAGATATATTCCTACAAAACGAAAATTCCATAAGTTTTCCTTGCAAAAGTCCTAAGTTATGTAGATATGTCCTTGCTGTTAGAGTTTGTTAGAGAAATTTAGTTAACCACTGTTAAGCTACTAAGTGGAACCAAACCGCAAGGAGAGCTCTCAGGTGATCTTTTCGCCTACTTCCGCCCGAGAGCGCGAGGAGAGCGCCCGCGACGCGAGAAAAGCACTCGTGATCGAGGAGAGCCTTAACCCTAATTTGATCATATTAGCTTCAGATCAACGAGGTGTATTGCTTGTTTTCCTCTTTCTTTTCCTCTCACTCCCTTATACTAGCTACAGATCTACCATTACTAGGGTTTTTTTCCATCATATTCATCAACGAGGTGTATTGCTCCAAGGAAAGCAAGGTAAGTGCACTACATACTATAAATCCAAACCAGCTGGTGAATCAGATGCAATGTTAAGTGAAGATAGCTTTCGTTCTCTTAAAACTGATGACTCTGATTTAGAGGATAATATGGATCATGTTAAAGCATTTTCATATGATGTGAATAACCCTATTATGGAAGTTGGAGCAAAATATCCAAATGTAGCTTCATTTAGAGATGCATTGAATCATTTTGCACTACTGAATAAGTTTGAGCATAACCTACAAAAAAGTGATCTTTTGAGGGTAACTGCAACGTGCACAAAATCTAATTGCAAGTAGAGAATCCATGCATCTAGACTTCAAGATTCCTTAATTTTTTAGGTAATACCAACATTATCTTATTTTCACTTTTTATTTTTTAATGTACTTTTAGTATCATTCATTTATAAATGAAAGTTGCTGATATGTTTAGATAACCGTGTTGATTGATATGGTCGCGAGGCAAGCTGAGGCCTTTTGATGCCAAGAGAAGCATATTAAGAAGCTCAATGAATTCATAGCACAACAAGTTGCGGCTGTGCAAATGAGTCAGGAGCGACTCCCCAACCCCCTAGGCAGTATGCTATTTAAGATATTGTGGTAGTAGCTGTGTCTATTTTGGAGCACCCCAGGCTATCAGAGACTATAAGACGACACCTCTCAAGATGGAATAAGATACCTCCGCATGGAGCTCGAATGAGCCTAATTAACTTCAAGAAGTTCAACCTACCAACATACAATGGCAACTGTATAGACCCATCGGCAATCAAGACGTGGGTCAATTCAATGAAGAAATTGTTTGACGGCCTATAAATTCTAGACTGGGACAAGGTCGGCCCATTGCTTAGATAAGGTAGCTCAACGATGATGAAAAAGAGAGAAGGCCAAACAACCTGCTAACTTGTCACCCCTAATTTAGGAGAAGTTTTGGGAACTTTTCTTCAATGCATTATTTCCCGATAGTGTAAAGTAACGAACAGAGAAGGATTTTAAGAACCGCCTTCTAAGAAATCGCACGATGTTAGAGTACGAGCGGTAGTTCTCCTGTATTGTGAGCTACATTGCTTTCGTTCTGCGGGATAAGAGGAACAAGCCTCGATGCTTCGAGTATGATTTCCAACAGAAGATATACAAGATGGTCCAACCTATCGACTTACAAACTTTTTGAGAGGTTATGAATCAAGCCTTACTTTTGGAGAAGAGCTAGCTAGTGGCACGCTTAGAGCAAAAGGCCTATGAAAATGGTAAGGAGAAAAAGCAACCCATGGGTGGCTCTAATAGCCAAGAAAGCTCAAAGCGGCCTTCTAAACACCTATGCTTGTAGTTTTAATCACATAGGTCCTATGCTCCATAGCCCCGACCTAGGTGCGTGATATGTGGTGGAGGCCACCGGCTCCAACAATGCAAGCAACGAGATAGGAAGTGTTTCAAGTGTGGTCAGCCTGGCCACTTGGCGGTTGATTGTTATAGGGTGCATCACTGGCCTTATCTTTTGCTTCTATCTCATTCACCCCAAGACATTCTGCAAGGGTCCCACCTACCATCACCTAAGGTAGACGACCTCTAATGCCATGACAGCCTAAGAAGACTAGACAGACACCTAGTGGCCGGGTGCTTGCAACATGTAGAGGATCAGCTCGCCGCTGACGATGTCATGACAAGTATCATTTTGTTACAAGATGTAAGGTGTTAGGCATCGTTTGATACAGATGCATCGTATTTATTCATAAGTAGGACATTTGCTGTTGCTGATGGAATTTGCATAGTAAAGGCCACACACTAAGTGGGTTCAGGTTTTAGACCATGAATTTTTTGTCATCGATTATTGCTCCGCTTGTCTGGTGTGAATAGGTGATTGGATTCTACTTGAGGGCATTCCCGTAGCCGGAGAGTCTTCAAATGTGTTCCCAAAAGAGTTATAGGAAATACTGTTGGATGGAAGATCAAGTTCGTGATTGATTGATTCTCGGGACCGCGTCGATATTTAAAGCACCATATCGTATAGCACCAACAGAGCTGAGAGAGCTTAAGACTCAATTGCAGGATTTATTAGAGAAGGACTTTGTCAAGCCAATTGTGTCACTATCGGGAGCTCTTATTGAAAAATCTTTCTAATTTTTTATTAAAATATTCTTTAAAAAATAATTTGAAAGTTTAATTTTAGTTTTAGAAAAATTCTAAAAAGAAATTAAATAATATATACGGTAGAGAAAAGAATTCAAAAAGGCCTGTGAATCGAGGCATGCAGAGCACTGTCCTAGAAGCGAAATTGCCCTCCATGTGCAAGACTTTTCGGTAATTACTTTCAGCGATACAACGACCACGTTCCACTCTATTGGCACGCTTTCAAGGTGGCGCAAAACGAACCCAACAAGCTTCAGATCCATCAAAATATTAGAAAACTCAGCGAAAATCGGCGTAAAAGATCAATGGCGAGAAAACAAAAAAGTGAGGTAGAGGATAGGGTTTTGCTCTTAGATATGCCCGAGTTCAGGTTGAACTCATGCAACCTCCTCCAATATATAAACCAAGGCAAGGATCTTGCGTTGGGGATTAGGATAACGATAAAATAAAAAAAAAACTAAAAATAAAATAAATCGGGTGCATGGACCGCGTACCGCCGGCCCGGCTCGTGCTATACGTGCCTGTGTTTAGTCGAGAGCATAATTCCCATTTTCTCCCAAGCAACTAAATTGAGAATAAAGCAATATATAAATAACAACAACATACCTTTAGTTTCCAATGTGGGACTAAACCTCACATATGGAACCTTAGTTGGGCTCTTAGGCAAGGCCCATCAAATATTGGGTTGCCCAAAAGGCTTAATAAGTTTTAAATCACCAAAAATCCAATAAACTCTAACAGCTCCAGTGTTATTTGTGAGAAAGAAAGATAAATCATTGCGGTTGTGCATGGATTATAGGAAGCTCAATAATGTCACAATCAAGAATAAGTTCTACTGTCTCACATTGAATTTCTATTTGATCGGCTTCAGGGGGTTCCAAGTGTATTCCAAGATTGATTTTCAGTCAGGATATTATCAATTAAGGATCAAATCGGTCACTATGAATTTATCGTCATGTCATTCAAACTCACATACGCCTCGATAGCCTTTATGGATCTTATGAATTGCGTCTTCTAGTCTTTTCTAGACCGATTTGTCATGGCTTCATTAACGACATTCTGATCTACTCCCGAAGTAATAATGAACATAAAGAACGTCTAAAGAAAATCTTACAACTTCGAGAGAGGAAGCTTTTCACCAAGTTAAAAAAGTGCAACTTTTGGCTTCGAAAAATCGCTTTCTTAGGGCATATGATTTCTAAAGTTGGGGTCTCAGTTGACAGAAAAGATGAAAGCAATCAAGGATTAGACTCGACCTACAAATGTCACCGAAGTCCGAAGCTTTCTCGATTTTGCAAGGTACTATCGTTGGTTTGTAAACAGGTTTTCATAAATCATCATTCCACTTACATACCTCACGCATAAGGGAGCCAAGTTCATTTGGAGTGATAAATGTAATGAGAGCCTCCAATTGTTGAATGACAAGTTGATGTCGATTCCGGTTCTCGCTTTCCCTACGGCAGAAAAGAATTTCGTGGTGTATAATGATGCATCCCGAAATGGCTTTGAGTGTGTCTTGATGCAGGGGGACAAATTGATAGCCTATGCCTCCCGACAGTTGAAGAACTATGAAAGAATTACCCTACCTATGGCCTAGAATTGGTTGTCGCGATTTTAACTTTGAAGTTGTGGTGGCATTATTTATATGATAAATATTGTGAGATCTACATGTAACAAAATAGTGTCAAGTACTTGTTCACTTAAAAGAAATTGAATTAAAAGTAACACAGACAATTGGAGTTGCTAAAGAATTATAACGTCATTATACTATATTATCCTAGAGAGGCAAGATCTACACGTAACACAATAGTGTCAAGTACTTGTTCACTTAAAAGAAATTGAATCTGAAGTGACGCAGATAGTTGAAGTTGCTAAAGGATTACAACATCATCATCCTACATCATTCTAGAAAGGCAAATATAGTAGTGGATGTACTAAATTAAAAGTTCATTGAGAATCTTGCAATGTTGGTAACGATCAAAACGCCACCACAAGAGAATATATGGTAATATAAGTTAGAGTTGTTGCACACGACTCCCGAGCAAGGCGAAACTTATAATTCTCCAACCGATTTTGTTGGAAAGGATCAAAGAGAAGCAACTATTGAATGCGGACCTCCAAAAGGAACGATCTAATGTCGAGTATGGGCATGTGAAGGATTTTGGCGTGAACTTCAGTGATGTCGTCCAATAAACCTAATATTCAGAAGAGGATCTTAAAAACAACACACCATATTATGTATACTATTTATTTAAGTGGTATTAAAATGTATAAGAATTTAAAAATTTGTTATCGATGAAGCTATTAAGTATACCGTTTGGTTCAGGTATAAGCAAGAACTAGCTATTACAGGGATATGTACAAATATGGGGATAAGAAAAATAGCGTTTGGATGAAAATTGGGTTGTTCCCGGGGATAAGAAAAATATTAGATAGTTTTATATAAAAAATGAAGGTGTTGGTGGGATAACCGAGAACTACTATTCTCGGGTAAAAAATTAGCATTTGGATATAAAGGGGGGGATAAGGGACTATTCCTATCCCTATCCCCTAACCAAACAAAGTTTTTTAGGGTGGCTCTTCCTTATTTCCCCCCAAAAAAAATTATTTTAAGAATTTTCTGACTTTTTTTTTTTGCAAAAATCAAATCGCCTCTAACAGAGTGACAAGTGTAGCTTATGGTCTACACGTGTACACCAGTAATAATTTTTTTTTTTTTTTGGGGGTAAACTTCAAATACCCCATGTGTTTTCACACTTTCTCACTTTAATACCTTGTGGTTTAAAGTGTATCAATTTAATACTCTGTGGTTTTGCACTTTGTCACTTTAGTACCCTGTGGTTTAAAGTGTATCAAGTTGATACCATGTGGTTTTATTTCTCTTTTTATTATACATTTCACTAATTTTGTTTCGTTAAATCAATGACATAGTTAAAATTAAAGGGTACTAAAGTAAATATTCGATAAACCTATACAGGTAGAATATCTAAAGTTTTTTTTTATATAATTTAATGAAATATTAACAGAGGAAAAAAAATCAGTGACAAAGTTAAACCTAAAAGGTACTAAAGTAAATATTCGATAAACCTAGGTAGGGTAACAAAATATTAATAGAGGAGCCAACAAAAAGAGAAAAACGAAATTGCATGATACTAAATTGATACACTTTAAACCACATGATACTAAAGTGAGAAAGTGCGAAACCACAGAATACTAAATTGATACACTTTAAACTACATGGTACTAAAGTGAAAAAGTACGAAACCACGAGGGTGATCTTTAAAGTTTTTTCTTAAACATTTATTGTCGATGAAGCTATAAAAGTTTTTTTTAATATTTTAAGAATTTGGTGATATTTAGAGATTTTTCTTAAATTTTTTTTTTTTTTTGTGAATGAAGCTATTAAGTAAAAGTTTTTTTTAGAGTGGCTCTTCCTTATTTCCCCCAAGAAAATTATTTTACGAATTTTTCTTTGGACTTTTTTTTTTTGGAAAACTTCAAATACCCCTCATGTGGTTTCATATTTTCTTATTTTAGTATTACATGATTTAAAGTGTATCAAGTTAGTACCTTGTGATTTCGCAATTTTTCACTTTAATACCCTGTGGTTTAAAGTGTATCAAGTTAGTACCCTGTGGTTTCACACTTTCTCATTTTAGTATCCTATGGTTTAATATTTCGTTAAATTATTTATAAAAAAACTTCAGACACCTTACATAAATTTATCGAATATTCATTTTAGTATCCTTTAGTCTTAATTTTATCACTGATTTAACGAAAAAAAATTCCAAAATGAATAATAAAAGGAGAAAAATAAAACCACAAGGTACTAATTTGATACAAAAATAAAACTACAGAGTACTAACTTGTGATACACTTTAAATCACAGGATACTAAAGTGAGACTGTGCGAAACCACTGTGTACTAACTTGATACACTTCATACCAAAGAGTATTAAAGTAAGAAACTGTAAAACCACATGCTATCAAAGTGAGAAACTGCGAAACCACATGTTACTTGATTTTTTTTTTTTTTTTTTTTTTTTTTTTTTCAAACCGCCTCTAACGCCTCTAACGGAATGACAAGTGTCGTCTCTACACGTGTACACCAGACACGAGTACTATTTATTTATTTATTTATTTATTTAATTTCTTCTTCCCCATCTTACTTTGTGTTGCATTTGGGAGAGAGAGAGGGAGAGAGAGAGAGAGAGAGAGGAGAGGGGGAGAGGAGTGGCGATGGGGAGGGCGAAGGTGATCGCGTGGGGAGCGGCGATCGTGGCGTTCGTGGTGCTCATGATCGTGACCCCGGCGATCCCGCAATCCGAGGAGTACCACGACTTCGCCGATCAGCGGGAGCTCTTCTTCGGTATCGATTCACAAACCCTAGCCTCGTCCTCCTCCTCGTTCTCTAGGGTTTCCATTCCTGTTTCTAGGGTTTGCAACGCATCGATGCGTGTAAAAATGTATGGAGACCATATTTGTTTTGATTTGAGTTGCTTTTCGTAAGTTGGATTGATGATCTAACGAAATCTGTAGCGGTTACTGTAATCTGCAGTTCCATCTGTCGAAATGTGTGCGAAATAGTTAAATTTTGCAGGATTAGTATTTGATTTAACAAAACCTCTGAGTTAATTGATGGAGATAACATACATCAAGTGGATCAGTTGGGGAAAGGGGGCCGAGTTTGTCAAAAGAAAATTAGTTGAGGGACCATATTTCCCCTATAATTTAGGGGATTCTGTGCAGTATCACCTTAATGCTTCGCATGATTCTGAATATGGAGGCTGATCCTTTTACTTAGGATGACTTGTTGATCTTTTTGTAGTATCAATTCAATATATTCTAGCTCATATTCTTGAACCTATTATAAGTGATCTGTTGCGATTGAGAACCCTTAGATGACCTAATGCAACTCTTGATCATTATGCAGCCGGAGAAGGCACAGAAGCTTGTCCATAGCAATTTATCGGAGTTTGGGGCTCTCAATTTGCCTTATATTTAGCATTTTATTTTGTTTGGTGTTAATTGAAAGTTAAATGATTTATACAGTGTCTTAGGTTTGTTGGGGTATGCATATATGCCTTGGCATGTGCAAGGGATAGGTGTGGATGCTTAATTTGTGTAATTAAATATGAAAATATTTGAATTTGTTAAAGCTTAATAGCCTCCGTTATAGTGAAAAAAAATGATTTGCTTTCAGTCCTCTGTTTTTAATGTTATTGGATGCTCATATACTCAAATTTTGAAATTTTGGGATCTCATGCCCCTCCAAAAGAAAAAAGAGAAAAATTGGAAAAGTTCAGTGCAAAATTGAATTGAATCATGAATTGTAAACATAGCCTTATGGAGATGAACACTCTTTTAATTGGTGGGGTCTGGGACATTTCCCTTGATATCATTTGTCAAAAGATACAAAAAAAGGAACACGAAATATTCCTCAGCTCATTACCTACTGATCAGCTTATGGTTTGTTTAGGTGTCAGAATTAGGTAATGAAGGTTGGTGATTATCAAAAGGTGAGAACTTCATTTGGAGTTTCCAACTCTTAAAGGAGCAGAAAGAGAAATACGGTGAAATTGGGATGGTTTTTGGTGCTAGTCATTATCTTATTTGGACAGTTTAAATATCCTAGAGAGTGTTCTTAAGTTATTGAAAATTTTGACAAGCTCTTTTTGAGCATTTGCAACTTTCCTTCCTTCATTCTACTCTAATCAAATTTTTGAAAGAAACCCTTGGTTTTTGGAGGTATCTGTAGGATTTGGTCATCCAAACTGGTCTTAAATCATCTCCCTTTTGGTACATAGTGTCTGAAAAGAATAAAAATTGTCAAGATTTTCGGTTCTTGATGGCTAACTCTTCTCGTCCCTCTTGTTATTCTTTCATTTCCAACCTCTTTCTTAGGTATAATATGTTTGTCCATGTGGTTGAGCTTACAAAATTATCATATAATGAGGAATATTGATGCCAATTACACAGAGTGCACTTCGTTTCTTGAAGAAGCCAAATGCAGTAGTTGAAATTTGAAAAGTCTAGAAGTTTATAATCTTCATTTGTAATTTTTCTTATGCTGATTGAATTACGTGTCTAACATTTAGTGCTACAATTTATATTTTCCTAACTTTGTTCTGTCATGATTTTTCTTATTTTTTCTGCACGTATTTAGTTCCATCATAGATTAATGATTGTCTGCTGCTATCTGCTGCTACCTATACTTTTATAATGCAATGATTAATGAAATCATACAATTTTGAAGTTATTACTTTTTGCAGGGATTCCTAATACACTAAATGTCATTTCAAATATTCCTTTCTTTTTTGTGGGCGTTGTTGGTCTTGTACTTTGCCTTCGTGGAAACTACTTCAGGCTAAGGTACTGAGTCAATATTATTTCCTCTTGCTGTTTATTATAGATAAAACTGTGAAGACCTGTACTTAATATTTTGATTTTATTACCCAAAGCTCATAGTACTGTTGATTAAATTACCTGGCAGCCAGATGTTATCTGTATTTTATCTTTTTTAATAGAATAGTCTGTAACCTTACAGCATATGTTGTTAATTAACATAATATTCTATTACATTCTGATGGAAGATGTTAAGATCCAAACTTGATAGTAATTTCTGAAGTTAAAAAAAGAAAAGGAAAGGTGAGGTAGTAGAATCAAAATTTTAAAGTTCAGGTCCAACATTTGTGCACTGTAGTTTGCAGAAGGCTTGTATGTTTGTACGTTTATTTTGAAAACAAAAGATTCTGACTTGAAAAGGTCTTCTTTTGGTTGCTTACAGCTCCCAAGGCGAGCTATGGGGTTGGACATGTTTCTTTGTTGGTGTGGCTGCTGTCGCTTTTGGCTCTTCCTATTACCATCTGAAGCCAAATGATGCTCGGCTTGTTTGGGATCGCTTACCTGTGAGATTTTCCAAAAAATTAAACTGCACTATACTTTGAATTTTACCTTGTGGATTGTTAACTAATTAAGAGCCCATGCAATGTTCTAATGTGATTCATGCATCTTGTGTGAACTCTGGAGCCCATTTCAGAAATTAGTTGCATATGTGTGGTGTTTTGTAAACTGTGTACTTTTAATGAGACAAACTATGTTCCATTACATAAATATGAAAAACTTCTGGACCTTGCAACGTTTGAGTCAAAACCTTCATCTTCGTAGTACCTTCATCTTCATAGTAGAAACACTCTCTGCAGTTTTTTCATGTAATCTTATGTTCTTTTCTAGGATTACGGTATGAAGATGGGAGTTCATATCCTTATTTATTTAAATATATTCATAAGAATTTCTGTTTTATTCGAATTTTTAGCAAATGCTTTCATAAGACTGGATTCATTCTCCTATAGTTTCACCATATGCTTCTGTACTTCCATTTAATAATCTTATTATTGTGGACATCTTGATTTTAGTTTGTCAGATTAATTATTCTTCTCTATCATGATAAACTGTAGAGCAATGCTAGCTATACACCCCTAGAATAGGGGTAAATTTTACACCCCACTTGTCCTACAGCCACTATTTTCCACTTGTCTTATCAACTTTATTTTTTAATACTAAACACTCTTTGGGGTTTATTGATCCTAGGATGGAAGGGTTGTAAGATTTACACCTATATATATAGTTGTGTTGTAGCATTTTCATAAACTTTATTCAACAATGGTTTTTTCAGTCAGTAGTGATAGGCAGGTTTTCTGAATTATATTAAGATATATTTCATCATTTTTAATCATAGTGTTCATAAAAATTCTATACCAGTTAAAAGTTATACTAAATTGGTGTCAATGGAATAAACTGGACTAATCTCCCCTGAATTAACCGAAAGAATGATCTAGAGAACTCTTTTTTTTCTAAAAAAATCTCTAATGATATGGTCAGAACCAATCAAATCGAAAGATTTTGATCAAGCCCTTGGTTCAATTTTGGTAATCACGAATAGAAATTTGACTTAGACCGGCTTGTGATTGGAAATTCTTTTTTTTTTTTTTGATAATTATTTCAAATGATAGTTAATTATACTCTATATTTGATTATTTTTGTTTTTTGGGATTAAATTTCTAGACTAATGGCCGCATTATGATCTTGATTTCTTATCTTTCTGCACATAGATGACTATTGCTTTCACATCAATCATGGCAATTTTCATCATCGAAAGGGTTGATGAGAAGACTGGAGCAATATCTATTCTTCCCCTCATTATGGCTGGTATTTTAAGCATCTTATATTGGAGGCAAGTACGTTAATGATGCTTTTACCCCCTCTCATCATTTTCATTCTCCCACTGCTCTTACCCTTCTTTTTCTATATATTCACTATTAATCTCTTACGTTTCTACAGATTCTTTGACGATCTCCGCCCATATGCACTTATCCAGTTTGTTCCGTGCATCGCTATACCTGTGATGGCTATTATAATTCCTCCGATGTATACTCATACTAGCTACTGGCTGTGGGCAGCAGGTTAGTATTTTCTGTACTAGAAAGATTGTTAGATACGTCTTTCCATTGTCACATTTGCAAAATTGTTTAGTTCTATATTTATCCCTTCAAAATCTGAATTTTATATATGACCTTTCGGAACCTTTGGGAACTTAATTCCTAACTATGCCATAATATTTATAGTTTTGGAAGCTTGTAGTATTGGAAGCGCAAGGCATGCCATGCTATAAGCACTTCTAGAGCCTAGGAAGTAGGAACAGAGAAAGGTGAGGCGCACATTCATTTTCTGAGAAATATTTTTGTTGAAAGACTAAACGAATCACAAGTAATCGTATGCACATTAAGTGGGCCTGTTCTTATGAGAGAAGACTGCACTTTTGACAGTTATAGATGAAAATTAAGAGTGGCATACATGGCAGTTGGTAAAGATATGTATGTGCATATGTGCATGCACATTGTGTTGTAAGAAACTGCACTTTCGATTGCTATAGATGAAAATTAGAGTGGCATACATGGTAATTGGCTGGGATATCTGTGCATGCACACACACAGGCATTGCTTAAATGCTCCTTTGTAACTTCAAAGGCCTATTTCACTGTACGTAAAAGAAAGGCGATGCATAGCTTAGATATTTGGAAGAACAATACCATATTGAAATTTAATCTAAAGCTGTAAGAAGCAATACAGGAAAACTTTATTGTGATGTAAGATAAGTCAATATTTACATTACTTTCTTGTTTGTCTGTTTTCTTTTCATACTATTTTTTTATGGATATTTTGAGAAACAACTCATATTCTCCTAAATACAGGATTTTATCTGCTAGCCAAAGTGGAAGAAGCTGCAGATAAACCAATTTACAAATGGACTCATCACATTGTCAGTGGGCATACCCTTAAGCATCTGTGCGCCGCAATGGTTCCTGTTTTCTTGACGCTTATGCTTGCAAAGAGGACTATCCAACCAGACAAGTATGATTTTTTCCTTCTAGTTTTCTCTATACGGTTACCCCTATATAAAAGGGCTTTACGTTTCATTCTCTAGAATTTCTATTAGGTAAAATGATATACTAATCCCCTTAACTTGTGACACTCCAATAGTCCCACATCGGATGGGAACTGGGCTTAAGCATTTTGGGCCAGTGGTTGGGCCCAACGAGTTATTGTTGCTAGTGGGCTGGGTCGTTACATTTGGTATCAGAGCCGGTTCACCAGCTGGACATGTGTGGCGAGTCTCGACTGAGCCAGGGTCTGGATGACGGGCTAGCGAGACGAGTCTCACATCATCTGGTGATCGTGGGCTGTGTGAGTGATTGGACTGACGAGGACGTCAGGGTCTTAACGAGGGGAGTCTGTGACACTCCAATAGTCCCACATCGGATGGGAACTGGGCTTAAGCATTTTGGGCCAGTGGTTGGGCCCAACGAGTTATTGTTGCTAGTGGGCTGGGTCGTTACATAACTACTGACCATTTTGAATAAGACCTACAACAATTTGTTGATCGATAAGCCCTGCAACTTTTGCTCATTTTTATCTGTCATTTTCGTTTGTTGAACTCGGCATTGCTTCAAAATAATTCCTGCCTTAACTCTCGGACAGTAGCTGTTAACGGATATTGCAGTTTTGTCAGCTGAAAAGCAGGCCAAGCTGTTACATTTAACAGAATTGTCATTAAGATTGACAAAGTTTAATTTAGCTCACTGAAATGAGTTAAAATGACTTGAATCAAAACAAACAAAAGCTTAGATGGTGTCAGTCAATAAACAAAATTACTCGAGGGGTCTGTTCCAAAAATGGCCTACAGTTGAGGAAATCTCCGAAGAGTGTCAACTTTCCACTGTATCAAGTCGGGCAAATGCTTTCAAATAGGTTTTGTTGGAATGATTAAACTAGGGACTGGTAATTGCTGATACATATGCTTTCTCTTGCTTTAGCTCTGTGACCTGATGAGATCTTCCTTAGAGATAATGGACTCGTTTTTTGCGTCCAAGTTTTATATTTCTTAAATGCTGAACTTGCGAGTTCTCAGAAGAGAGAAAAAGATGCATGCCTTTCATACTTAGAAATCATGATTTAAATTTTTTTTTTTTTTTTTCTTGAAAGAGACTATTTCATATGTGATGATCTTTGCTAGTTTTTTCTTGACAGTTTTAACTTTCAGTTATTTATTATTGCAAAAGGGCCTCAAATATTTCTTTTCAGTTACGCATACTTAGTGACAAATTGGAACTACTTTTCACAATATGCAATTAGATCCTCTTTTATCAGGAAAACAGCGCATCTGTGCATATATTCCTGAAAAAAGAATATATTTGCGTCAAGGATTTAAGTGCCGTGGCACGGAGTCGTGCCGGAAACTTGCCGGCACGGTATGACACGATACGTGCCGAGCCGTGCCGATGCGTGCTGATAAAAAAAATTCTTGTTTGCCGACACATAATAGCATGAAATATTTATTTTCTTTAGCAACAAAATATTATAACTATTTATTATGTCTTTTTATAACATCCTTTGAACTTTATTGAGAAAATTACTTACTAATTTAAAGAATAAAAGGTTTTGAGCTGTGCCATCGGCACGGAGTTTGTATCGTGCCAGTATCTTGTTGGCACGGTACGGCACGGTAGATACTGTGAAAACAATCAGAGGAGCGGAAGATTAGGGTGAAGCAGAGCACGATTGCCGTGGCTGCCTGCATGTTATATATAGGCGACTAAACGCGTCAAGGTTTACATGACGTAACAACCCTAACAGCTTGGAGACTAATTAAAACAACCTAATCTATTGTTAGTTACAGATTACATAGATAGACCATATCATCTATATCATCTATCTAACATCCCCTCTCGATCACAACCGTGCGAGGTTGAGATTGTGCTTGAAGTTCTCCAACTGCCTTGTAGGAAGTGCCTTGGTAAAACCATCTGCAACTTGATCTTTTGAGGAAACAAAATCAATCTCCAATAATTTCCGTGCAACACGTTCTCTTACAAAATGATAATCAACTTCAATGTGTTTGGTCCGTGCATGAAACACAGGATTTGCCGAGAGGTACTTAGCCCCAATATTGTCGCACCAGAGTTTAGCTGCTCGTGGATTTTGAATACCCAGTTCTTGTAGAAGAGTTTGAATCCACATGATCTCAGCTGTAGCATTAGCTACTGCTTTATACTCTGCTTCTGTACTTGACCTTGATACGGTGGGTTGCTTGCGCGCACTCCATGAAACTAAATTAGATCCTAGGAACACAGCAAACCCGCCAGTTGACCTTCTATCATCAAGACAGCCTGCCCAATCTGCATCTGAGAATCCACTGATTAAACAAGAACTAGATCTTTCAATCTTGAGTCCAGTCTTGATTGATTGTTTTAGATATCTTAGAATCCTCTTTACAGCTGTCCAGTGATCTGTTGTAGGACAATGTAGAAACTGGCACACTTTGTTTACAGGAAAAGCAAGATCAGGTCTGGTAATGGTCAAGTACTGAAGAGCACCCACAATACTTCGGTACTGAGTTGAATCATTCGGACCTAAAGGAGTACCTTCAGATGCCGAGAGCTTCTCACTGACTGCTAAAGGTGTTGTCGCAGCTTTGCAGTTCATCATGCCTACTCTTTTTAACAGATCAGAGGCATATTTTTCCTGTGTCAGAATTATACCATTGTGCACATGATTCACTTCAATACCCAAGAAATAATTCAGCTTGCCCAGATCCTTGAGTGCAAACTCTTGACCGAGTTGACGTAGTAAGGATGTTACGGCGTCATGTGTCGAGCTAGTAACTATTATATCATCCACATATATTAGAACAAATATAATCACACCTCCCTTATTGAAGTAAAATAAAGATGTATCTGCCTTTGAGGGATTAAACCCAAGACTCTGCAACTTGATACTTAGCCGAGAGTACCAAGCTCGTGGAGCTTGTTTCAAGCCATACAGTGCTTTATCCAATTTACACACATAATTGAATTTGGTTTTGTCCTCATAACCAGGTGGTTGTGTCATGTACACTTCCTCTTCTAAATAACCATGTAGAAAGGCATTTTGAACATCTAGCTGCCGAAGACTCCACCCTCTAGAGACAGCTAACGAGAGCACTATTCTGATAGTAGCTGACTTTACCACTGGGCTAAAAGTATCTTCATAGTCTATGCCATAACGTTGTTTGAAACCTTTTGCAACTAGTCTAGCTTTATATCTATCTAGACTCCCATCTGCCTTTCGCTTGATTTTATAGACCCACTTACAATCTATTATATTTCTGTCTTTCTGAGGTGGAACTAAATGCCATGTTTTGTTTTTGACCAAAGCATCAAACTCAGCATCCATTGCAGCTTTCCAGTTTTTATCTCCTAATGCATCTTCTAAAGACCGTGGTTCACCAGACGCAACAAGAAAACCATAGCGAATAGTACCATCGCGATATACCTTGGGTTTCCTGATTCCAGCCTGGAGTCTGGTGTTTGGGCGCTGTGGTGATGGCATAGAAGATCCTGTTCCAGGCACCTCCAAGGACGCTTCTGCAGGTGCAGATCCGAGTGCTTCCGCGTTCGCCGCGTCGCCAGGATCTGCTCCCCCAGGCGCGACAGGCAGAACCGGGGACTGGTCGTCGTGGACTGGCGCGACGTCACGCTGCGCGGGAATGGCGTACGGCGCCGTACTAGAGGGCTCCGATCCCGGGGTAGATTGCGCAGAGGATCGCCCGGATCCCACGCCCGGATTAGTTGCGCCGTAGGATCTGTGGAAGATTAGTTGCCGCAGAAAAATCGTTAGTGGCGTAATCATTAATCACAGGTTCAACTATACATTCATCCCCAGATGTCGATGATCCAGAAGAAATGAGAGAGGGCGGTAATAGAAGAATTTCAGCTCGGAGTCTGGCACCAACATTGGAAGGAAGTTTAGTGAAAGGAAAGACTTCTTCATCGAACACAACATCACGGGAAATGTAAACGCGCCCAGTAGCAGCATCAAGGCACTTAAAACCTTTGTGCAAATTGCTATACCCAAGAAAGACACATTCTTTTGAACGAAACTGGAGCTTATGTTGATTGTATGGTCGGAGGTTGGGCCAACAGGCACAACCGAAGATTCGTAGAGATGAGTACTCGGGTTTGATATGAAACAAACGTTCTAGAGGTGTCTGATAAGAGATAACTTTGCTAGGAGTGCGGTTAATGAGAAAAGTAGCGGCAAGGAAGGCCTCATCCCAGAATTTAAGAGGCATGGAAGCTTGGGCAAGGAGGGATAGCCCAACTTCCACGATATGCCGGTGTTTTCTCTCTGCGGATCCATTTTGCTGGTGAGCATGTGGGCAAGAGACATGGTGAGATATGCCTATTTTAGTGAAGAAGGGGTGGAGTTTCTCATATTCACCTCCCCAGTCGGTTTGCATGGTGATGATTTTTCGATCAAAGAGCCTTTCAACAAGACTTTGGAATTCATGAAATTTTTGAAACACCTCAGATTTAAATTTAAGCAAGTAAATCCATGTAAATTTACTGAAATCATCAATGAAACTCACATAATATTTGTATCTGCCAGCAGACTCAGGTGCAGGCCCCCATACATCAGAAAATACAAGCTCTAAGGGATAACTTGAGACATTCGACGACTTAGAGTAGGGTAACTGGTGACTTTTAGCTTGTTGACAAGCTCCACACACACTCTTTATTGGACTCGACTTGACATGGAAGATGAAAGTTACTAATGACCTTTTGAACTATGGGTGCTGCTGGATGGCCGAGGCGGCTATGCCACCTTTCAAAAGATGGTTTGGTGACTCCAAACGCTAGCTTCGCCGATGCTGCTGGCAGAGGGTACAGACCCTTGTGGCACCGCCCTTTAAGAAGTGTGCTCTTCGTTCCCCGATCCTTTATCAAGAAATAAGTAGGATGAAACTCAAGAAAGACATCATTATCTGTAGTAAGACGATGAACAGAAACGAGATTTTTGGTGGCTTGTGGGACATGTAAGACATGGTTTAGATTGAGATTACGAGTCTGGGTATGAATAATAGTTTTACCAGTGTGATTAATGTTCATACCTGCTCCATTGGCTGTGTGCACTTGATCACCGCCGTTGTACTTCTCTCTGAAAGCCAGCTTGTCGAGTTCTCCTGTTATATGATCAGTAGCCCCCGTATCCGTGTACCAGTTTGTATCCACGGTGTAGGAGGTTGTGGCGGCAGCAGCAACATGCCTTGGATCAGGAACAAAATTCTCATCATACCTGTACCAGCATCTGTCGGCGGTGTGGCCCTTTTTGAAACACACCTGGCACGGATCTGACGAGGCAGTGTTGTTTCGGGGTCCTTGATTTGCTTGTCGTGGGTTGTAGTTGTTGCCGTTGCCACGACCACCATGGTGTGCAGGAGGATTAGGGTTCCTGCCACCACGTCCTCCGCTGCGACCAAAGCGCCCTGGACCGCCACGCCCACGGCGATTTGCAGCATTGGCCGAGGATCCTGACGAGTTCCCGTTGTTGCGCAGATTCATCCGAGTTTCAAAAGCAAGCAGTTGTGAATATAGCTCACTTACAGAAATTGGTTCTGCTCGGCCAAGGGCTGAGGACACCACAGAGTCGTAATCTTCATCAAGACCGGTGAGGATGTATTCCACCAGTTCATCATCTTCAAGTGGCCGCCCTGCTGCAGCCATTTCATCGCCGAGGGACTTCATCTTCCCGACGTACTCAGCCACCGAACTGCTTCCTTTCCGAGTAGTAGATAGAGCCAGCCGCGTGTTTACCGCACGGGCTCTTGTTTGCGACGAGAACATAGTCTCAATCGCACGCCATGCCTCCGCAGCAGTTTTCTTGGAGGAGATCTGGATCAGGACCTCCTTTGAGACGGAGGCAAGCAGGAAGCTTAGGACCTGTTGGTCCGCAGCAACCCAATCTTCATAGGCAGGATTGGGGCTCTTGATGACTTTGTCTCCATCCTTGCCTTCGATCTCAGCAGCAGGCATTGCAGCCTTGCCGGTGAGGTAGCCTTCGAGACGAGCACCACGCATTGTGGCGACGACTTGGGCTTTCCATGTTGCATGATTTGCCTTGGCGAGCTTCTCTGAAACAGAATGAGTGATCATGGAAGCAAGTCCAGATGTGGAGGAGGAGCTGCCGGCCATGTTTGATAGTTGGATCTATTCCAAGCTCTGATACCATGTGAAAACAATCAGAGGAGCGGAAGATTAGGGTGAAGCAGAGCACGATTGCCGTGGCTGCCTGCATGTTATATATAGGCGACTAAACGCGTCAAGGTTTACATGACGTAACAACCCTAACAGCTTGGAGACTAATTAAAACAACCTAATCTATTGTTAGTTACAGATTACATAGATAGACCATATCATCTATATCATCTATCTAACAGATACGACCCGTGTCGACGGGCACTTAAAACCTTGATTGGCGTATTCATCCCTCTGAGGCTCGTACTATCATCTTTATCCTCTTAACTTTAATAAAATGCAACGCGTATTTCTCCTGTTTCATGCAGAACGAGTTTACTTCAGCAGTGGCGAGTTTACTGGATAAGTGTGAGAGAAAGGCGCTTCAAGGCGGGGACGGTCGAGAGCTTGAATTGCGAGTACACTGCAGTTTCAACTACAACACCTGAGGAAATTTCAACTACAACACCAGAGGAGAGAAATCCGAGCTCACCCCAGTAAATTCTTTCCAACTTTACTAAATCAGTCATTTTACACAACGTAGCTGGGAACCATAACTTCTATTTACCACACACCGGAGCATGCTAGAAACTAATTTTGTAAATAGGTTGTTGTTGTATATCTGCTTTTGTTTGTAAATTTAAGGGAAAACTTCAAAACCCCCCCTGTGGTTTCGCACTTTCTCACTTTGGTACTCCGTGGTTTAAAATATATCAATTTGCCCCTTCTGTGGTTTTGTTTTTATCTTTTCGGTAGTTTTGTTCTTAATATTTCGTTAAATTATATACAAAAAACTTTAGATACCCATATAGATTTATCGAATATTTATTTTAGTATCTTTTAATTTTAACTTTGTTACTGATTTAATAAAAAAATAATAATAAAATTAATAAGAAAAAGAGAAAAACGAAATCACAGGGGAACAAATTGACATACTTTAAATCACATGGTATTAAAGTGAGAAAGTGGAAAACTACGGGGTTTTTTGAAGTTATCCCTAAGTTTAATGACCGGATCTTTCGAATGCATGTAATTGGCTATTTTTAAGCATTTCTCCGACCCTCTAATAGATGAATATTTATTTGGCTTAATTGAATAATCATGCATCATTTTTTCCAATGATTTAAAGACCAATGAATTGAATAATTTTCTATATAATAAAATTAAAAATAATAACTAAATATTTGTGGCGTCATAGTGGTTCAACCAGTGATTGACCCACTTATTGAACCAGTGAAAGCATTGATTATTTTTTCTGAGTTCAAATAAGGAAATATGTCAAAGCATACTTTAACATTCATCCATGGTTTAGAGTGAGTGTACCACTTCGAACTTATGAGTCGTTTTTGATGATAGAACTTTCGAATCGATAATTCATATCTTTAAATATTTTTTAGAGCATTTAAAATTTTTAGAAATTAAATTTTATAATTTTTAGACATTATTTATCTTACAACCAAAAGATATGAAAATTGACAATTTTTAACGCAGTAGGTATGAGGTACTTGCTAGTTTAACCGTGTAAAAGAATCGGAATTGGTTGAATTTTTGATAGAAAATTTTATTCATTATTTAGATAAAGATCAATAACTCTGATCTTAAATTGAAAGGTCCGATTATCCATTTTTAGAATTTTCTTCGATTTAAATCGTTCATTTTATATCCGCTTGATGGTCTTTATTATTATTTTAAAAAATTACGAAATTTTTTTTTACAAGTGTCAAATACTTTTGATCATTTTTAACGGAGTAGATTGTCGATTCGGAAGCTTCATTTTCGGAAAAATTGATGAGTACAAAGAATTTTATACTCATATGAGTATGGTAGCTTTCTTTCTCTAGAGAGAGAGAGAGAGATGGGCTGAAATACTATCGATACTATTTTGCCCTTTTTATTGTCAAATTTTTAATCCTTGGATAAAAAATTATAGGATAAGGATGATATTAGCCTCTTAGGGTTGAGTGGTCCCCGTAGGGTTAAGTAATCCCTAGTGGGTTATAATATTTAATCCCAATTGATCCAAAGGTTAAAATTTTGATAGCAAAAGAGAGCAAATACTATTAATAGTGTTCTAGCCCAACTCTCCAAACCCCTCTCTCTCTCTCTCTCTCTCTCTCTCTCTCTATATATATATATATATATATATATAATTGAGCTTCTATGCTTTTAAAAGTACCAAGTCATTGGTGCTTGTAAGTTTTTAGTCCTTGGATTAATAGATGTGCGGTCATGATGATGTGGGCCCCCTTCGGTTAAGTGGGTGGTTGGTTGGTTGAATAGTATAATATAACGGATGAAAATGATCAAAGTCGTAGATCTAACGGTAAAAAATTCACAAGCACGAAGTGCTTGGTGCTTTTACAAGCACCATAGCCGGACTATATATATATGCTGGGGCTACTATATATACTTTTATGAGTATAGATCCTCTTGTACTTATAAATTTTTAACCATTGATTGATGGGATGTGTGGTTAGGATGATGACGGTTCCCTAGGGTTAAGTGGATAGTTGGTTGAATAATATGATCTAATGGGTGGAAATGATCAATGGAATAAATCTAAGGGCCGAAAATTTATGAGTATAAGGAAGCCAAGACTCATAAAAGTATAGTAGTCGGACTATATATGGGTCCGGCTACTATACTATTATGAGTACGATCGTTCTCGTACTCATAAGTTGTTTTCGATTATAGAGCTTCCGTATCGACGATCCACAACGTTAATCGTTATTTACAATATTTAAAACTTCTAGAAATAAAATTTTATAATTTTTCGACATCATTTACCTTACGATCAAGAGGTCTCAAATTTGACAATTTTTAACGGCCGGTATGGGATACTTGCTAGTTTAACGGTGTAAAAGAATCGAAATTTGTTGAATCTTTGATAGAAAATTCTATTCACTACATAGATAAAGATCAATAACTCCGATTTTGAATTAAAGGATCCGATCATCCTTTTTAGGACGCCGTTTGATTGACCGTTCATTTTATGCCTGCTTGATGGACTTTATTATGATTTCAAAAATTTACGAAATTTATTTTCTAGAAGTTTCAAATACTCTAGATCATATTTAACGGAGTGGATCGTTGATTTGAAAGCTCCATCATCGAAAACAACTTATGAGTAGTAGGTCTCCAATACTATAATATATAGTATATATATATATATATATATATATATATATATATATATATATATATATATATATATATATATATATATATATATATATATATATATATATATATATACTGCTATTAATAACACAAGTCATTGGTCTTCTACCAAGTTTTTAGTAGTTGGATTGAGAGATGTGTGGTTAGGATGATGTGGGCCCTTAGGGTTAAGTGGGTGGTTGGTTGAATAATATGATCTAACGGGTGAAAATCATCAAAGGGGTGGATCTAACGGTAGAAAATTTGATAGCACGGAGACCTTCATGCTATTGATAGCATAAAATTCTATATATATATATATATATATATATATATATATATATATATATATATATATATAGAGAGAGAGAGAGAGAGAGAGAGAGAGAGAGTCAGTGCTATGCTATCAATAGCACGAAGCACTCTGCTACCAAGTTTTCTACCGTTAGCTCCCCCACTTTGATGATTTTCACCCGTCAGATCATACTATTCCACCAACCACTCACTTCCTCCTAGGGGGCCCACATCATCTCAACCACACATCTCTCAATCCAATGGCCAAAAACTTAGTAGCACCAATGACTTGATGCTATTAATAGCATAGTAGCCTAGTTCTATATCTATACTATATATAAATAAATAAATAAATAAATAAATATATATATATATATATATATATATATATATATATATATATATATATATATATATATATATATATATATATATATATATATATATATATATATATATATATATATATATATTCTCTTCAATATCTCATTCCTCTTTCTTTTTAACCACCCATCAAACTTGATGGGTTTAGTTAGGAGAGCACAAAGCTATTTGTGCTCCTAATAGCATAATATATAGCCTTGCTCTATATATATATATATATATATAGATATATATTAAAGAACTAGGCTACTATGCTATTAATAGCATAAAGTCATTGGTGCTACTAAGTTTTTAGCCATTGGATTGAAAGATGTGTGGTTAGGATGATGTGGGCCCCCTAAGATTAAGTGGGTGGTTGGTTGAATAGTATGATCTGACGGGTGAAAATCATCAAAGGGGTTGATCTAACGGTGGAAAACTTGGTAGCAGAGTCTTCGTCTTATTGATAGCATGAAATTTGGACTCATATAGAACTAGGCTACTATGCTATTAATAGTACCACGAACCTCTCGTACTATAATCTCGTTTTCGATTTTAAGGTGTTCAAATCAATGATTCACACCGTTAAATATGATCTAGGGTATATAAGGGTTTTACGAAGAAAATTTTAATTTTTTTCGACAACGTTTACTTAATAAGTAAATTGTGCCAAAATGAATGATGAAAATTAAACAATCTTTAAAATTTGAGGATAGAAATTTTGAATTCAAGATCAAAGATGCTAACCTTGATCTAGATAGTTTAAAACATTTTCTATCAATATTTGAATAAGTTCATATTCTTCTACACCGTTAAACTACAAATTCCTCATAGTAGTCAATAAAAATTGGTAATTTTGAAAATGATTTGATCATAAAGTATAAAATTGGTAATTTTATATCGAAAAAATATAAAATTTTATTTATAAAAATTTTCAATACTCCAGATCAGTTTTAATGGCATGAATGATTGACTTGAACAACCTAAAATTGAAAACAAGACTATAGTACTGAAGCTCCATAATACCTCATGTTTGGCTCGTTTTTTAAAGGAGCGATTGATCTCGAACTCATTTCAAGTTGAGCACGAGTTGGTTTGTGAACAGTGAGTTGAACTACAAGCCATAGATGCAAATTAGAGTTGAACTAAACAGAGCATATGGACTTACAGATAGTACACATGCAATACAGATTAAAGATGCAAGCAACCAAACGACCACCAATAACAATAACTCGTTGAATTCAAACCATCAATTCAATATATTTAAATCTAATTATTATTATTATATTCCATGGTCCTTATATTTTTTTATCATAACTCTGTTCCCGTCCGATATATGACTATTCAGAAGTCACATTGCCCTTCTGTGATTTAGCATATTTTTAGTTTGGTCTCCTGTGGTTTGAAACGTTTCACTTTGCTACTTTCTAGTTTTACCTTTATCTCGTCATTAAACCTTGCCGTTCTTAAATAATAAAATTTATAAACAATATAATAGTAAATATATTTCACAAATTATAGGATGGCAAATTATAGTATTTTGCCCACCTATATTACTATATATTCATCTCGTTATTCGTAAAATATATCAATTTAGTATCCTACTTAACAGCGTGATAAAAGTACAATACTAAACTGAAAGTGCGCTAAATCCAACATTGTTTTAGCATGTATTTATTATTGTTCTTTCCTTCTTCTTTTTTTTTTTTAATTTTTTTACAAGCAAATCTAAATGTCATATGGAAGTTGAAATCTTGGAAAGGATAAATGCTCATAGCTAATTTATGTAAAAAATTTGAAAAATTAAATGGACATGGAAAACAATAATAAATAAATGCTGAGACCATGAAATTCAAAAATCTCCTACTCCTTTGTCCTCAGGAGAAGCTTCCTCCAACATGGGAATGTTGTTGTACACATTTTTGTACTAAAGCTCAATTATTACTTGACCTTTTTGTCCTTGATCATAACCATTTTATTTTATAATAATAAATAGTTAACTTATACCTGATTTAAAAATAGGTTAACTTTGTACGGGCTCCTACAAACATAATGAATTATAAATATATCCTTATAAAATTCAACTTTTATACGTTATTTCTGTAAAAGTTCTAATACTTTTAAATATGTCATTCTGATTTGTTACCGTTAAAATACTGTTTATTTTATAAGTGAAATGACCTTTTTATGTCCCTCTAAAAATTCCAACTATTAATTAAAGAGGGGTAAAAAGGTCAATTCACCTCATTAACTAATTAGGATTAAGTAGTTTACTTATAGTTAACTAATTTTTCTAACGGATCCAAACGGCAGGGACATATTTGAAAATATTAGAATTTCTGCAGAAACAAAATATAAAAGTTAAATTTTGTAAATATATATTTATAATTTATTATATTTGTAGGGATCTGTATGAAATTAATCGTGAAAAAACCATTCATAACACACTGCAATAACAAAATCTTTTAAAAATAAAAAATAAAAAATGTACGGAGACCCCCCTGAAGGATACGAAATTCTTGAACAACCCCTTCAACTATTTCAATTTTTTTTTTTTTTTTTTTTGACATACCTATCGAATTAATGAACAAATTTTAGCCAATTAAATTGATAAAATTTAATGCCCTAAATTATTACCTTTTAGCAACTAGCTAATAAGGCAATCAAATTTGATAAAAATTTTAAACTAAACTAAGTGTGAAAATTCTGATTACAAGTTTAGGCTCGCATTCACAAAATTGCTAAAGTTCAGGGGTTTTCATGCATTTTTACCAAAAATAATATAAAATTATTAGTGGCATCTACATGTTGTAAACATTGGCTCCAACCTATGCTTCCTCTCCCTTTCCTTTTGCTTGTTCTCTTTCTCCACCTCTTTTTGCACATAAAACACAATGCATGAGTTTGAGTGAAACTAATTATAGTACACTTCAATTGCTTTGTGGTCACATCATCACATGTATAAATATAGAGCTACACTTTTCTCCATTTGCAATGCAATATTATACATGCAACAAGTATATATATCAACTTAAGATCCTAGCAAAGTGAGAGAGCCAAAGAACAAGTTACTACTAACTGAGCCAAGTGAGTCAAGATCATGGGCTTTGAGATTGTTGAGGAGGAGGAGGCCATGAACACGGCGCAGTCGCCGCTCCCGCTGGTGTCGCTGAACCACGTCTCGTTCGTGTGCACGTCGGTGAGCCGGTCGGTGAGGTTCTACGAGGAGGTCCTGGGCTTCGTGAGCGTCAAGCGGCCGTCGTCGTTCGACTTCCACGGCGCTTGGTAGGGTTGTTTTTGGACATCTCCTTTCTTTTGATTCAATAACTATTTGGTGCAGTTGTTCGAAAGTGGACTTCATGATCATATGTTTAGTTTCATAGTTTTGTAGGTTTAACTTCACTATAAGAATCATAAAGGCCAGCTCGTGTTCTGCTCGAAATGAGTTCGATATTGATCGCTCGTTGAACAAACGAGTCGTGAGTGAGTCGGCTCATGTTCAGTTCGATGTAGCTCGACTATTTGGATTTTAGGCCAACCCAAATATAAAGCGACAAATATTTTATATTTTTTAATTATTAGATTAAGATTTTGATTTTCTAATTTTCTTCCAATATTTCACCATGGTCAGTAGTAAAGCTAATGATCTAACTTGTTGTTCGCCGAAAAGCTCGTGTTCGGCTCATTGATAAATAAACCAAACACAAGCTGAACTTTTTAACTTGATATTTTAACGAGCCCGCTCGTGTTCGGCTCGTTGACTACTACTGCAGAACCATATACTTCTTTACTATAATAACCACAAGCTAAAATAAGAAATTTTTCATGGGTGAAATATAAATCATTCAAAAATCTATAAAAGGCCCACCAAATCCTATGTTAGATCATGCACACTTCTTCCCTTTTTTTATCTTAAATATTACCAAGCACTAATACTTAGAACGCGACACGAATGGAACTATATTCAAGCAGGCATTTGAAAATGGTGATGCTATTAGCAGAGCCACTTGATTTTAATGTCCGGTTATCATTCACTGACGGAATTTTGGTTAGATTGGTTGTAGTGAGATCGAGTCGTAGAATAGGATTGCGTTGAAAGAGTTATGCAAAATTAACTAAGATTAGTAACCAAATCCTCAGGTTGTTCAACTACGGCGTCGGAATACATTTGTTACAGTGCAACAAGCCTGAAGAAGTGCCGAAGAAGAAGGGGAAGATAAACCCTAGAGACAACCACATCTCCTTCCAATGCTCCAACATGGACTACCTCAAGCACAAACTCGCGGAAATGGGGATCGAATACGTCACCGCGATCGTCGAGGAGAGCGGAATCAAGGTTGATCAGCTCTTCTTCCATGACCCAGATGGCTACATGGTTGAGATCTGCAACTGCGAGAACCTTCCGGTGCTCCCTATCTCCACCGCGCCTTTCAAACTCCCCTCCTTGAAGGATTATCCTCCTATGCTCTCTTCGATCTACGGCGGTAAGCTCTACTTATTAGGACTTATAGATCCCGTTCTAGATTACGTCATTCTGTTTTCCGTCTGTTTGGTTTAGCATCCATTTGGTTCGGTGTTAAGGGGTGGAATAACCTCTTAATCCCGAAATTATTCCCAAACACCTAATCTAGGAGGTGGGGTTAGCTAACCCCGCCCCCTCACCCCATCCCAGTACTACTCCAACCAAACAAAATACTATTTTACCTACTATCCTTCTTATCCCACCTACTACAGCCAAGCACTATTTTATCTATACCTGGACTAAACATAATTCTCAACCAAACACAAAATTACTCTAACCTCACCTTAACCCTAAACTTAATCCTATCTCTGGAATAACAAGTTTTTATTTAACTTCGAACCAAACGGCGGCTTAGAGTACAACGATTGTTTCATATAACTTAACAGAGGATGTAATCGAAATCGCAGACTCATGAGCAGTACTTATGTGTGTGTGTGTGTGTGTGTGTGTGTGTGTGTGCAGGGAATGGAGCACTTAAGTTCCAGTTTGGGCCTTGCAGAGGTGAAGCAGAGGGTGTGATCATGGAGAATTTGGTCACTGATATGATGGATATCTCCTTTTAAGTGTACTAAGGTCATGAGGGAGAGGAGAGACACACATATATTTACATATATATTTATATTTTTCTCCTTTTTTTTTTTTTTTAAAAAAAAAAAAAACCCTTTTCCTTTTTTTTTTATTTATATTTTTAGATTGGAATGTATAGGAATATACATGTTGTCACAGTTTGTGGAGGAGGGTGTCTTATTATTATAAACCTTCTTATATAAGTTATTTTGGAGTATTAAGAAGGTTGTAGTGATATGTCACAAATAAAAGAGTACCCCTTCACACCCCCACAAACAAAAAAAAATAAAAAAAAGAAAAAAGAAAAAAGAAAAAAAGAGAGTCAGTGATGTGGTTGTTATTGGTTTTGTGAAATTGCTTCAATAAATCTCTCCCCTCTTAATTAAGCTCTTCCTCTTTGTATTGTTACTATTATTATTTACATTTTCGAGGCGAAAATTTATATATATTATTATATTTGGTTCTCAAACTATAAGGCGCTTGATATTTTAGTCTGCAAATTTTAAATAGTTATAATTTCTGACTCAAACTATAAGAGACACGTGAATTATAATATTATTCAATTTGATGATGCAATAATAACTAAAATATTACGTTACTTTAGTATGAGTAATTCACCAATACTTACTAAAAAAATAATCGGGTTCTGAAACCTTATTATAACAATTCGAAAAGTTTAGGGACTAAAAGTATCGCATGCCTTATAATTCGTGCAAAAATTGTAACGAACTAAAGTTCGAGGATTAAGTGTACTACGCAACTCATAGTTCAAGCCAAAAATTACGACGAATTAAAGTTTGAGAATTAGAATATCACGCGCTCTCATAGTTTATGCCAGAAATTATATCAAATTAAATTTCAAGAGCTAAAGTGTCGGGCGCCTCATAATTTGAGAAGAAAAAAGAGTGTAACCTACCTACCCCAAAAGAATAATATTTCTAAAAGATAAATTACAATTTTGGTCCCAAATGTAGGAGACGCGTGACACTTTCGTTCTCAAACTTAACTTTTTATTAGAATTTCCGGCTAACACTTTCTATATGGTTGCAATGAAGTTCCAAAGCATTAAAGGTTAAAAAATTATTTTGAACCATTCGAACCGGCAGTTCAACCGTCGAACTGGTGAGCAGGTTCGCTTTTAATAAAACTGGTCGAATTTTTTTATCAAGTGATATTAAAATTTAATTGCTTAAATCAACTTAGCTGATTTTACTTTCTATTAATACAGATTGGTATTATAAAAAGTGAAATTTCAAAACTTATATCTACTTAATTAATTTGGTTTAGAAATTAGTATTTTATAATTAATTATTAAGTATGATAATAGAATAACAATATATTATATTTTCTATATAATAAAATTAAAAAAATAATTAAATATTTATGATGTCACGCCAACATAGCAAATGAAATCAATGGTCGACTAAAACTAGTGATTGTTGATCCACTAATATTTTGAGGTTGCTATTTACATAAAGATCAAACAATTCCACATGATCTCCAACAATTAAAATCTTTAAATTTAAAATTTAAAATTTAAAATTTTAAAAGTTAAATTTAAAATTTAAAATAGAAAAGTTAAAACTATAAATTTAAAATTTTAAATTTTAAAAATTTTATAGCGAAAAAAGTTTTAGATTTGAATATTTATATTTAAAATAATAAATTAAAATTAAAAATTAAAAATAGAAATTAAATTTTAAAAATTAATATTTGAAATTTAAAATTTAAAGCTAAAATTTAATATTTAAAATTAATATAAAATTTTAAATTTTAATTATTTGAATTTTTAAATTTAAAATTGAAAGTTGAAATTAAATTTTAAATTAAAATTTAATTTTTAAAATTTTAGTTTTTAAATTTGAAATTTAAAATTAGACATTTTAGACTTTAAATTTCAACTTCAAAATCTAACCTGTCTAATTTCAAATTTCCAATTTAAAATTTTAAAAAATAAAATTTAATATTTAAAGTTTGGTGTTTAAATTTAATTTACAATATTAAAATTAAAAATGCAAAAATTAAAATTTAAAATTTAAATTTAAAACCTATATTTAGAATTTAAAATTTAAAAGAGGGAATGTTGAAATTTTTTGGTAGGTTGGAGTTAATTATCATTTTATTCCATTTTTTATAGTATGCTTAAAAATACTCCAAAAAATTAATTCTCTTTTTAGGCTCCCAAACACCTAGTAGGATACTTTTTCAATAAGTATAACATAGTTTAACTTAACGGGAAAACTTCAAATACCCCCTTGTAGTTTCACTTTTTCTCACTTTAGTACCCTGTGGTCTTGCACTTTTTCACTTTAGTACCCTGCGGTTTAAAGTGTATCAAGTTAGTACCCTGTGGTTTCGCACGTTCTTTAGTATCCTATAATTTAAAAACCACAGGGTACTAACTTGATACAAAAATAAAATCACAGAGTACTAACTTGATACACTTTAAACTACAGGGTACTAAAATGAGAAAGTGCAAAACCACATAGTACTAACATAATACACTTTAAACTACAAGGTACTAAAATGAAAAACTACAAAACCACAAAGGGTTTTTTGAAGTTTTTCCTAACTTAACTATGCTAGACAAAAATAGAAAAGGGAATGATAAAACCTCCAATATGTTTAGTTCAGGGCTATTTTTGCAAATAGCCCCCTAACAAAAATTTATTTTACGATTAGTCCTATGTAAAATTTATTTGCAAAAATGGCCCTACCCAGCCCCCGCAAGCGCCACGTCAGAGCCACGCGGGCGGGGCGGGGCCATGTGTTTAAGTTGAACACGGTGAACCATTCACCGTGTTTAGACACGGTGAATGGTTCACCGCACGGTGAATGGTTCACCGTGTTCAATACACGTAAGACCCACAAATATTCCGGACCCCGGACTTAGCCAAAATATGGCTAAGTCTGGGGTATTTGTATTGGACACGGTGAATGGTTCACCGTGTCCAATACAAATATCCTGGCCCGGCCCCGCCCGCGTGGCGCTTGCGTGGCGGGGATAGGGTCATTTTTGTAAATAAATTTTACACAGGGCCAATTATAAAATAAATTTTTGTTAGGGGCTATTTGCAAAAAAAACCCTTTAGTTCACAATAACAATCAAAATTGATATGGTTGATTCGTACTTTCATTATTTAAAAAAATTTTGATTATCAAAAAATAATTAAAATTAAATTAAATCAGAATACAAAATATAAAAATAATTTAAAATTGAGTTTGCACCTCAAAATATAAATTAAATTTATAATTTAAATTCAAATTAAAGGTTAAATATTAAAAAATTACACCAAAATATTGAAATGATATGCTAAAACTTTATGTGTAATTTTTTGTAAAAAAAGTAAAATATAAAATTGAGCGAACAGATCAAAACATAAAACTAATTTATGATTTGATTCAATTTCAAAATTATAATTAAATTTAAATTTAAATTTATAGATCAAAATCAAAATGCTTGATTGAATTTATATTTTAATTTAATTTATAAATCAAAACATAAAATTAAAAATTTAATTTCTAAATTTAATTCTATATTTTAATTAAAAAGTAAAGCCAAAAAATTAAATTAAATTAAATGGTATTTTTGTAAATTGCATTCTTTTCTCTTAGATTCAACTTCTAATCCCGCCTTCAAAGCCTGATTGGAAAAAAAGGTGATTGGAAAAATTTCATTCATTTGAAAATCGAAATCGAAATGGGACTCCTGCATACGAAATACTCGCAAACGGATTCGTCCATTTCGATTTTGATTTCTGGGTGAAAAAGGAGCGAACCAAACACGTGTTGGAGAAAATTCAACAATTTTATTTATTTATTCTATTTATTATAATTATATTTGTTTAATTAAGGTGTTTAGTGCATGGATGTTACTGTGCATGGTCCGTTACTATGCATGGTGAGTCCTCAGGCCTTTATTGGTCATAAAGGTCCATTAATGGTTTGGAAACGTTGGGATTGATTCCAACGTTACATGTGTACCTATAACACCTATATATATATAGAGTTTGCTTCGTATGATTTTTACAACAGCAACATATGAACTTTACAAAGTATTGTTTAAATTTTATTTTAGATTTTAATTTTACTTTTGATCAATTTTTTATCATCGGGTGTTGAAAGTGTCTTCGTCCAACTTCCTTCACGATCGTGCTTTCATGAAGGGGAATTCGATCGTATCTTGGGGTGTTGTTCGCTAATCCTGCACGTAAGGACGGGAATACGCCTTAGGCGATCAGGATCAATTTGTCGATATTCTTTTTCTACAATTATATTTTTGGATTTTAGCGATCATCGGTAAGTTAATTTATTTATTATTATCACAAGATTTAGTTAGATTCAAATCACAATCAGATTTATGTGCGGAATTTTGTTCTAACAATCTAAGGCGTATTCCCTATCGGATTGTGATTAAATCTAACAAGTGCTAACCCGAAAAATAATAGTTGTTTATATTGTATATATATAATTTATTTGATAACTGACTTGTATGATTAAAATACAATATTAATTTAAGTTGGGATTAGCATTTTCAAATTTTAATTGCATATAGTTTATTTGCAATTTTTATTTGTTATTTACTGTTATTAAAATACGTATATATTTTACTGTTTTGAGTTTTGCTACAGTAAATTTATTTGTGAACTTTCGCAGAACCTTTTTCAGATTTGGAAAAACTACAGTAAAATAATTGCTACAGTATATACAATTGAAAAGATAGAAGTTTTTATTACAGTCAATATCTGTTTTTGTTGAGGTTACCTGTGCTTTTCATAGATCAATCTAGAGAATGAAAAGCTTGGCATTGTTTAGTATCTTAAATTTTTGTCTTTTCTGTAAATCCTTACAGAATGGACTTGGTTTTTCTGCTTGTAATTTTGTGAACTTATGTAAAGCTATCGAACATTGAAAAGATATAATTGCATGATGAAGCTTCTACGTCCGTTGTAGAGGTCCACCGTAGAGGTACGTGGTGTAACTAAGTGTTTATATAGAACATGCTGATAGGTGAGCTCCTGTTGGTGCATTTTCAAATTGGTGCCCAACGATTTTGCTCGCATTTTGCTGCATAGATATTAATTAATTACATGTGTTATTTGCTCGAAAATATCTAATTGATATAATTTTTTTTTAAAATTGTTTAGGCCATTTATTTTCTGTTGAATCAAAATCTATTCAACATTATTTTAAATTTTAGTATATCTCATAAATTGTGGGGGTGCACTTTTATCAGTTTGATAAATTTAGCTATTATAGTTGCTCTCGTGATTTCATATCTTTTATCTTAATGTCAGCTTGTAAAAGAATTTGATAAATTCTATAATTGGCCGACGCATTAAATTGAGATTAAAATCTGTTAGATGGTTAACATTTCATGTCATTATTATTTGAGTTTTATCAGATCTGATCAGAATTTTGCAGATTATTTGACGAACGGCCTGAATAGGATTAAGTTCCTGAAGTCATCGAGGGGGATGGAATTTGCCCGTAAAGGGCCTTCCTGCAGTGGGAACCCAACCTTTGTGATAGGCGATCCCTTGAAGAAGGTTCAATGTGGTAAAAACAATGTCGGGTTGGGGCACTTTCTACAAATTTATAAAGGAGCTTTAGCTCCAATCCCATCCCTATGGTGAGTAGTGCTCTGTGTAGTGGATTAGGTTGAGCTGAGAGCTCTTAATGGGATCCAAGGCGATAATTTTCGCGAGATGTGACTCTACACACATTCTTGGAGGAAACCACCTATATAAGAGTATCCGTTTGTGGCCGCGGCTATGTGAATGGGCTATACATAGAAGCTCTTATGAAAAATCAAGATACTGTTGCATGGCCATTAACGCACAGACCCGCGACGGAGATTTCTGTACTGTGTGTGTGGTAGTTGAAGTCAGGGCCAAAGGAACGTAGTTCAAGACCTGGTTCACTCCGATTCCTTCTGATGGAAACTATTTACACTAAGTGAGGTTAAGTCTCTTAAAGACACCTTACCTATTGCATAGTATAAACACCCGGTGATCTATTTATTTATTTTGTTTTTCGAGTTTAATTTTTATTTTAAAATTTTTGAATTTGTGGGGGATTGTTGGAGAAAATTCAACAATTTTATTTATTTATTCTATTTATTATAATTATATTTGTTTAATTAAGGTGTTTAGTGCATGGATGTTACTGTGCATGGTCCGTTACTATGCATGGTGAGTCCTCAGGCCTTTATTGGTCATAAAGGTCCATTAATGGTTTGGAAACGTTGGGATTGATTCCAACGTTACATGTGTACCTATAACACCTATATATATATAGAGTTTGCTTCGTATGATTTTTACAACAGCAACATATGAACTTTACAAAGTATTGTTTAAATTTTATTTTAGATTTTAATTTTACTTTTGATCAATTTTTTATCATCGGGTGTTGAAAGTGTCTTCGTCAACTTCCTTCACGATCGTGCTCGCAGAAGGGGGAATTCCGGTCGTATCTTGGGGTGTTGTTCCCGGCTAATCCTGCACGTAAGGACGGGAATACGCGCTAGGCGATCTTTACGCTTCCGGATCAATTTGTCGATATTCTTTTTCTACAATTATATTTTTGGATTTTAGCGATCATCGGTAAGTTAATTTATTTATTATTATCACAAGATTTAGTTAGATTCAAATCACAATCAGATTTATGTGCGGAATTTTGTTCTAACAATCTAAGGCGTATTCCCTATCGGATTGTGATTAAATCTAACAAGTGCTAACCCGAAAAATAATAGTTGTTTATATTGTATATATATAATTTATTTGATAACTGACTTGTATGATTAAAATACAATATTAATTTAAGTTGGGATTAGCATTTTCAAATTTTAATTGCATATAGTTTATTTGCAATTTTTATTTGTTATTTACTGTTATTAAAATACGTATATATTTTACTGTTTTGAGTTTTGCTACAGTAAATTTATTTGTGAACTTTCGCAGAACCTTTTTCAGATTTGGAAAAACTACAGTAAAATAATTGCTACAGTATATACAATTGAAAAGATAGAAGTTTTTATTACAGTCAATATCTGTTTTTGTTGAGGTTACCTGTGCTTTTCATAGATCAATCTAGAGAATGAAAAGCTTGGCATTGTTTAGTATCTTAAATTTTTGTCTTTTCTGTAAATCCTTACAGAATGGACTTGGTTTTTCTGCTTGTAATTTTGTGAACTTATGTAAAGCTATCGAACATTGAAAAGATATAATTGCATGATGAAGCTTCTACGTCCGTTGTAGAGGTCCACCGTAGAGGTACGTGGTGTAACTAAGTGTTTATATAGAACATGCTGATAGGTGAGCTCCTGTTGGTGCATTTTCAAATTGGTGCCCAACGATTTTGCTCGCATTTTGCTGCATAGATATTAATTAATTACATGTGTTATTTGCTCGAAAATATCTAATTGATATAATTTTTTTTTAAAATTGTTTAGGCCATTTATTTTCTGTTGAATCAAAATCTATTCAACATTATTTTAAATTTTAGTATATCTCATAAATTGTGGGGGTGCACTTTTATCAGTTTGATACATTTAGCTATTATAGTTGCTCTCGTGATTTCATATCTTTTATCTTAATGTCAGCTTGTAAAAGAATTTGATAAATTCTATAATTGGCCGACGCATTAAATTGAGATTAAAATCTGTTAGATGGTTAACATTTCATGTCATTATTATTTGAGTTTTATCAGATCTGATCAGAATTTTGCAGATTATTTGACGAACGGCCTGAATAGGATTAAGTTCCTGAAGTCATCGAGGGGGATGGAATTTGCCCGTAAAGGGCCTTCCTGCAGTGGGAACCCAACCTTTGTGATAGGCGATCCCTTGAAGAAGGTTCAATGTGGTAAAAACAAGCTGTCAGGTTGGCCAAGAGCACTTTCTACAAATTTATAAAGGAGCTTTAGCTCCAATCCCATCCCTATGGTGAGTAGTGCTCGTGTAGTGGATTAGGTTGAGCTGAGAGCTCTTAATGGGATCCAAGGCGATAATTTTCGCGAGATGTGACTCTACACACATTCTTGGAGGAAACCACCTATATAAGAGTATCCGTTTGTGGCCGCGGCTATGTGAATGGGCTATACATAGAAGCTCTTATGAAAAATCAAGATACTGTTGCATGGCCATTAACGCACGAGACCCGCGACGGAGATTTCATCTTGTGTGTGTGGTAGTTGAAGTCGGGGCCAAAGGAACGTAGTTCAAGACACAGTTCACTCCGATTCCTTCTGATGGAAACTATTTACACTAAGTGAGGTTAAGTCTCTTAAAGACACCTTACCTATTGCATAGTATAAACACCCGGTGATCTATTTATTTATTTTGTTTTTCGAGTTTAATTTTTATTTTAAAATTTTTGAATTTGTGGGGGATTGTTGGAGAAAATTCAACAATTTTATTTATTTATTCTATTTATTATAATTATATTTGTTTAATTAAGGTGTTTAGTGCATGGATGTTACTGTGCATGGTCCGTTACTATGCATGGTGAGTCCTCAGGCCTTTATTGGTCATAAAGGTCCATTAATGGTTTGGAAACGTTGGGATTGATTCCAACGTTACATGTGTACCTATAACACCTATATATATATAGAGTTTGCTTCGTATGATTTTTACAACAGCAACATATGAACTTTACAAAGTATTGTTTAAATTTTATTTTAGATTTTAATTTTACTTTTGATCAATTTTTTATCATCGGGTGTTGAAAGTGTCTTGGTCAACTTCCTTCACGATCGTGCTCGCGAAGGGGAATTAGGTCGTATCTTGGGGTGTTGTTCGGCTAATCCACGCACGTAAGGACGGGAATACGCCTTAGGCGATGCCTCGCACGCTTAGGATCAATTTGTCGATATTCTTTTTCTACAATTATATTTTTGGATTTTAGCGATCATCGGTAAGTTAATTTATTTATTATTATCACAAGATTTAGTTAGATTCAAATCACAATCAGATTTATGTGCGAATTTTGTTCTAACAACACGTTCTTGAATTTCCATTCGTCCAGAAATCGAAATCGGAATGAAACTTCTGTATACTAAACAGTCATAAACTGATTAGTCAATCCCGATTTTAATTCCTAGAGGTGAGATGGGAGCAAATCAAACACTTCCTTAGGCTGCATTTGGTATCGGAAATATTCTAGAACAAAACGAAATATTCGCTAATTTGTAACCAAACGGTGAAAGAACTGTAGGGAACGGGTTGTTCCAATCAAAGCGGGTTGTTCTGAGTTGTTCTGGAACACCCGTTAAAAATTATTTTTAGGAGACTAAGAACAACTTTGTTCTTCTCTTTATTTTATTAGATAAATAGATATTTAAATAAATATATATATTAATATAAATATTATTTTTATGATAATATATTTATATTTAAATTTTATTATATATTATAAATTAATTAAATTTGATATATTATTTATTTTATTAAGTTTTATCATTTATATATTAATTTTTAATTATTTTATTTTATATTAAGTGTTATATATAAAAATCACTTTTTTTATATTATATATATTTTTTAATTTGTATTGAAACTTATAATATTATTAATTAAAATTATAAGAAAATTGTTAGTATTATACTCTATTCATTACATATATTATAAATAAATTATATGAAATAAATTATTATATATAATAAAATAAATATACTATTTTAAATTAAACTGTTACATAAAATATTATATTATAAATTAAGCCAATTTGCACAAAAAATTCACAATTTCTGAGCTTTTGTAAAACTGGATCACCTTTTTCAATTTTGTAGATTAAGACCGAATTTTTTGTCATCGAATGAAAATGCCTTCTCCTCCTCCTCCTCCTCCTCCTCTCTCCCCCTTCCTTCTCTTCTTCGTTCTCCTCCCCCTCGAATGCCGATCTCACCCCCAATGAGTTCCACGCCGCATGCTTAGGATTCGCCCCGGGTCTCGCCTCCGGGGAATATTGAATATAGAAAAAACACCTACTTTTTTTTTTCTTTCCAATATACTCCTAATACGTTCTGCTGTTATTTTAAAATACTCCAATAATTACCATCCATTAAGTTAACTTAGGTTAAACGTAAGTTAAATATCTACCACAGTTAAAAAAAAAAAATTTTACTTTTACCCTTAACTTAATGGCAAATAAGAAATCTTGGTGATGGTAAAAGAGTATATTTGAAAATACCAAAGAGCAAAATACTTTTTGTGCTCCTAACCTAAGTGTAGAGACTTGGAAAATTACACTTGAGGCTTGTCGACAGCTCTGGAGAGTGTCGGGACAAGCCTGGGTCGCGTTAGCGCCAAACAGACGCCAAATGGGCTCCGTGGGAACGCGAGAGCAGCGTGTGTCACAAAAATCTGCAAATAGTAGGTTTTTCTGTAAGCTGTACCGGTACAAATGGATAGCTATACCGGTACAGCGACGGTTGCTATACCGGTATAGCAACCAGGGCTATACCGGTATGGCCCTGCGCAGTTAGGCCCTCGGGTTGCCTGTTTGTACCGGTACAAGTGGGGTTTTGTACCGGTACAAAGAGGAGGTATGGTGCAGTTTGACTTTTGTGCACACTTGTCACATCACCCCTCACCTCCCCTTATCTTGCAGCAGAGAGAGAGAGAGAGGGACCCTTCTCCTTCTCCTTCTTCTCCACTTGCTGCTGCTGCTGCTTCCCTTAGCAACCAGGAGGTGGAGGAGCTCAAGGGAGGAGCCGAGCAACGTCGACTGCGCGCTGCGGAGCGGATCGAGGGGGTTTTCGATGACGAGACGCTGCGAGGGAGCCAGGCGTGCGTGCGGAACCGCCGTCCTCGACTCAGCGACGGGCCTAGGGCGTTTTCTGAGGTGAGTAGCCCATCAAGTTCCCCTCCGTTGCTTCTAAATCCCTTGATTTTCGAACTGCACTACCACTGCTGCTGACTGCAGCGTCGACCCGCAGAGTTTTGACTATATCTCTGTGTAAGAGGGTCGAAACGCGATGAAACTTGGGGCGTTAGATCCGTGACTTCGAGACGATTCCAGAGAGACCTTACTTACTGAATTTGGAGTAGGTTTGCCCGGTCGGACCCCATCTTTACTGAGCCGCTGTTTGCCGACAATTTCTGAGGTGCCGAACTGCAGGTTTCCAGCGTCGACGTTTCGTATTTCGGCCCGTACTCTGCGTAGGAGAGGCGGAATCCGGCGAAACTTGGACCGTTGGATTCAAGACTTCGAGACGAAGCTTCTGAGCCCTCATTTGCCGAAATTGGAGAAGGTTAGCTTAGTTAGAATTAAGCTTTTCTCAGCCGCTGTTTTTCGGACAGAATTGTGAACTTTGTGTTTTGGTCGCAATTCTTCGCAGCAGGTGGTCTTGGTCTTGTGCTGGACGCGTGGGGCTTTTGCTGACTTGGATTACTCCCTTGGCTGCCAGAGGAGGAGCTTCTTAAGGTGGGTTTACATCGGAATACTCCTAAGTATAAATAGTCGACATGTATAAACTTTGGTTTCGACTAGTATGCGATAGCTCGAATGCATGGATTAGTATATGAATATCTGAACTTTGGAGCATGCTTAGCAAGTACTTAGTTTCATCCATGTTGGACTTGGATTTGACTTAGAAGAAAACTACGACTGGATCGTCATATGTATTTCACTAACATATTTAGCTCTAGGAGCCGTTTTGTGCCGTATTATCGCCGTGGGAGTGCGATGGATACCCAGGGTAGTGTAGTTTGCTTTTACGCTCGCGCTGGGGATGCCGAGCTTATTTTTCAGCAGAGTCTAGTCGTGCAGGTTGTTGGGAACCGTCGGGGGTTTCACGGTGGGCCCAGAGTGCTGTGTGGTTACAGTTTGTGCCAAGGGGCACGTGGTGTATTAGTGCTTAGACCCTGTTTACTTGACTACGCCTGTGAGAGCCAGATTGAGCTCGACAGAGATACGCTTGCATACTCGGTTGGTTCGCGCCCACGAGTGCCGCTCCGGAGTCTGACTTAGTGCTTTTGCGTTGGTGTCGCTGCGTCCTCGTTGTGGACTTGCTCTCCGCTAGCTACCCCTGGGGTAGTTGTATTGTTGCTTCGACAGGCGGGACGGGTGTTTCACAGTCCCTTTTAAGATTGGGTCAACTTTTACTTGTTCTACTGAGGGTTGTTAAGGGCAGGATAGTATAGCGTTTCTTAGCTGTTGAGTTCTTTTTCCGGCTTCTTTTACTTTCTTGCTTACCCTGTAGACTTAGTGGGTGGACCGATGTGTTTAGGGCGGTACCCACTGAGGACTACTTGTTTTTATAGTAGTTCTCACGCCCTCTTTCTTCCACCGTTGTTGCAGGGCCTTCGGTTTCGGCTACTGCTCCGTCTGAGTTGGATCGAGGCAAGGGCGTCACGAGTTAGAGCCCTTCCCCGTCGAGTACTGAGCTAGAGGATCCTCCTGCAGGTAGTGACACTTTTGGAGTGATTTTTGGTTTGACACTTGTACATACAGTTGAACTCGCTGGAGCGAGTAGTGTTCTTTTATATTTGCGATTGTATGTATACAAAGTTTGTTTTTCCTACCTGTGTGTTTATAGTTTACTTCAGCTCTATGCTACTGTTTGTAGCATTGTATGTTATACAGGTACAGCTACGCTTCGTATACAGAGAAAATTCTTTTGTATACGGCGGATTTGTCGGCGTGCCCGGTGAATGTGCAACCCGGGGCGTGACACTAAGGACAAATACGAAAAATGGGTGCTGATAGAAAGGTATATTTGAAAGGGCAAAATAGTAATTTCATAGAGATAATAGAGTTCATTAACCGATTTTAACTCTAGGGGTATATTAGAAATAGGTTGGAACGTTAAAAAGTTATTTTCAATATTAGCCTTCTAAGAGCATGTTTGGTTGCCCGTAAGTGAAACAATAAAAATGGTATTTTGGCGAAGTAACATTATTATTATTTCGGTTGTTTGGACTATAAGCCTCCGTTTGGTTGGGGGTTAAGGGATGGAATAACCCCTTATCCCCCCTTTATACCCAAACACCCTTAAAAATAAGTGGGGTTAGCTAACCACATCTCAAATGGGTTATCTCGGCTGAGCTAACTCCACCTAATCCTACCAAACCCCAACCAAACATTATTTTCTATTCATAATAACTCACTATCCTTATTATCCCACCTACTCCTACCAAACACTATTTTTCACTATCGTGGACTAACTCCAACCCCAAACCAAACATAAAAATACTCTAACCCCACCTTAACCCTGAACTTAACACTATTCCGGGAATAACTAGTTTTTCCTTAACCCCGAGAACCAAACGGTAGATAAAAGTAAACATGTAAGTGACTTTTGAAAAGTGAATCCATGAAGTGGATTATAACTAAAATCCACTTTTTTGACTTCAACAAAAAAAAAAAAAAGTGGGACGTTAATCTTCTTCCATACCATCTATAAAAATAAAAATAAAAAAAATATCACCGTAACTTAACCAAAAAAAAAAAAAACCCAACACATTTTTTAAAAAAAAACAAAGAAAGAGACGTGCCTTATTCCATACCATCTTAAAAAAAAAAAAAAAAGGAAAAAGAAAAAAAAACTATGCATCTAAAAAAAATTATTTAATTTTTTATTTTCTTATATAGAAACAAACAATAGAAGCCATAAAAATTATAGTTTTTTTCTTTCACTTTTTAAATCCAAACACTTGAACTCAACAATGACTTTTATTTAAGTCATTTTTTGAAAAGTGACTTTTTCACTTGGATAACCGAACATGCCCTAAGAAGGATAAATCAGAAAGTCAAAAAATTTTTAAAAGTTTATAAGTAATTACCCCCAAAAAAAAAAATTAATAATAAGTAAAAGCTTTTTTTTTAATAAAAAAAATCCATGAATTAAATTGTCTTGGTCAAAATTTCTGTGTCTTTTTCTCCAAGAATATAACACACACACACACACACACACCAAAAAAAAAGAAAAAAAAAAAAAAAAACACTCTTTCTCTCTCTCTCTCTCTCTCTCTCTCTCTCTCTCTCTCTCTGAGCTCGTAAACGCGCGGCTCATCACTAGGGTTTCTCCTCGGCGAAAACCCCTCGACCTCTCGGCGCACTCCTCCACAACGCCCTAACCATGGTACGTCGTCGCCTTCCTCTCCACCCCCCCCCCTTCGATCCACCCCTCGCCATGCTTCGCCGTTGTTGCTCGACGAACGTTTGTTAGAGCCCTAATTAGGGTTTAATGATCAATCGTCCCCTCAGCTATGGGCCTTTTTTGGAATCGGTCGCTATCAATTCGTGGTTGTTTCCATTCGGGGCGAAAATTGTGAAATTTTTGTTGTGCATTTTTGAAATGGGTGTAGAAGATGTATGGATACCCTCTCCTCAATTATGGGCCTTTCCGAAATAGGTCTCTATCAATGTTTGTTTTGTTCTAATTTTTGTAAAAATTGTGAGAAATGAAAATTTGCCATGCTTTTTTTTTTTTTAATTTTGAAATTGATGCCTGAGCCTTAAAAATTTTGATTTTTGGGATACCCTCAGCTATTGGCGTTTCTGAAATGTCCGTATCAATTTTTGATTGTTCTAATTTTGGTGAAATTTCTGAAACTTTATCTTACTTTTTTGAAATGAGGATCGGAGAACTGAAAATTCAGATTTTTTGGGGGTAAAATCAATTTATAAAGATTCATCAGAAATTCAGAATTCTGAAATAAGTCCCACTCAACTTTGGTTGTTTTAATTTGGGGGAAAATTTTAATAATTTGTACTGCATTTTGAAATGGGTAGCTGAGCTTCAAAAATTTTGATTTATCTGAAACAGGTCCCATCAACTTTTGCTTAGTTTTAATTTTGGCTAAAAATTGTGGTATGCAGCGCAGTTTGAAATGGGTACCTGAATCCTTTTTCTTTCAGAAAATTTCTTATAAAGTTTTGTCAAATTCAGTAGGAAGTTAATAGTTTATATCAAAAGAATTATTGAGCATTCCACTAAGTGATTGCATATTCAATTAGGTTGCAAAATATTCCGTCACAGAAGTTAAAAATGCTGTTGAATTCTAACTATATTATGCTAAAATGTTGATTACATTTACAGTTAGGCCAGATTCTAGGAGGTCCTCCTTGTAACCCAATGTGTAACGAAAAACTAATTTACTTAATGTTTGCGGCACATTTTTACCTTAGTTGTGAGACGTAATGCTATCATTAACTAACACTTTACTATTGCACGCTCTGTAGAACATTGCCTAAGATAATTAGCAAGGGTTTAAGGGCCGTGGTACGGGGTCGTGCCGGAAACTTGTCGGCACGGTACTGCACGGTGCGTGCCGAACCGTGCCGATGCGTGCCGGTCAAAAAAATTCTTGTGTGCCGCCACATAATAGCATGAAATATTTATTTTCTTTAGCAACAAAATATTCTAACTATTTATTATGTTTTTTTATCACATCTTTTGAATTTTACTGAGAAAATTACTTACTAATTTAAAGAATAGAGAGTTTTGAGCTGTGCCTTTGGCACGGGGTCTGTATCGTGCCGGTATCTTGTTGGTACGGTACGGCACGATGGATACAGCCCGTGCCAACGGGCAATTAAAACCTTGATAATTAGCTAAGGTTCAGTTGCTGCAAAAATAATATAATCTCAAAAATAATATAATCTAATATGATGTCGTTTTCAGTTTATTTTGGATTTTATGGGCTTGAGTTAGGACTTGAGTAGGAATGAGATTTGTATTGGCAAATGTAAATTTTTGTTGATTTTGCCAAAATTATGAATGATTAATGAGAGCCTTGTAAAATGTTGACTTAACTGTATTCGTATGTCAATCTACTTTCCTGTTGTATGCTGCTAAAGTGTTGATTACAGTTGAGTCAGATTCTAGAAGGTCCTCCTTGTGACACAAATGTGAAAATTTACTCAAGGCGTGCAATATAGTAATTTACTTACCATGCAAAAGAACGGATAATTTGCATAGCCTTCTAAAATTTTGCTGAGTTATAACGACACTTGTGTTGTCTTGATTCTAAAAGGTAATTTAATTTCAATTGAAGGTTTCATGTGGTAGAAAGCGTAACAAATAGTGAGCCTTTCAATCATCTCAGTTAGACCTATTGGTTATCCAAATTTTATGATAGTAGAATGTGACTATAAATCGTTTAAGCTATAATAGGCTTTAGTGTTTACCATCAATTTTTTTTTCTAGCAAACTGATTTTTCTATAGAAAAAAAGTTACGTGGTTGTCTTAGTCATCTATTCATCTTTCTCTGACTCCTTTCTGCAACTTAGGTGTTAATTCGAATTGTTTCTTACATCTTTATAATTTATTTTAGCATCTCCTTTTTGAAACACAGGCTGCAAAAATTCTTGCTAACTTGATTATCATGGGCTCTGGAATATTGGGGAGGGCTGTCTTTCAAGCTTATAGGAAAGCAATTGAAAGTGAGTTATCTATTTATCCTTTCTTGATTCATTGATAAGTCTTAGTTTGCGTGGTTTTTTTTTTTTTTTTTTAAAGTTAGTTGTTTCTTAGCTTCTCTTTAGTATTTCATCAATATTGTGCTTTTGTAGATATTGCAATTGCTGTGGAGGACATGTGGCTGACATTCATTTTTTTATATAACTTAATCTAAAGCAACTTACCCTTAGCACAAAATTGCACTGATTTAGTGATGGTCGTTTGAACTGGAAAGATCATATTATTTGAGTGGTTAAACTGTCACTATACCCCTTTTGATATATTTATGATATACGCCTAAGTATATCCTTCAAAAGTCTGAATTTTTCATATATGCCCTTTAAAATGATTGAAACTTTATTCCTTATACATGATGAACTACTCCAGCAATTGTATAATATAATGTATTGAGCATTTAATCACAGACTTTTAGTTTTTGAAGGCGTGATATTTGCGCATTATGGTCCATGCGGACCTAACTAGTTTTTCGCCGCGAATACTTGCGTTCCAATTTTTTTTTCCTCAGTGGAAATAAATTGATGTGACTTTTCGAATCGTTGCATCGCATGGTCTGAAACTCTGAATTCTGTGGGCGCTTCTATTTATCATGTCATTCATATGCATTTTTTCAAGCTTTTAACCTACTCCTATGATTACTTTCGCAGATGCGAACAAAACTGGCGTCGCTCACGAAGCTATCAATAATATTCGGAGAGGTAGTAAAGCTCTGACCGAGCAAGAAGCTAGGTCAATATTGGGCATCAGTGAGCAATCCACCTGGGAGGAAATTTTGCAGGTTGGCTAATGCGCTTGCATTCGCTATTTTATGTGCCAATCCATTTCATTAAAAGCTCTACTTCAACCAAATAGATACGTAGCAAAGCCTACGGTATGAGTTAATGAAACATTATTCCAAGGTCATACTATGCAACTAGTTAAAAAATTTTCATTTTGTCTATTGGATGCATGGGAGCATCTTATTCTTAACAAAATCCTTAAAATAAAGATACAATGTGCGACATAGTAAATAATATAGAGAGTTACCGTATATACATAGACATGACATTACATATATTCATATGTTTGTGTATACTGCATACCAAAGCGTAAAGCATGTTTTGTCCAAGGTACTAAAAAATATGCTAAAAATGTTCAAATTGTATCGATGCACTTAATCTTATCTCGAAAATCAGGTGTATAACAAGCTATGTTACTCTTCAATGTGCAGTACCTCTCTCTCTCTCGCCTGCTCTGTTTATCTTGCTGATGCTCGAGTTTTCAGATCAAATGAATCTGACGGATTTATAACTAAATAGTTAGTGATTTGCAGATCAAACCATGGACCCAGCCTGAAGGCAGATTATTTATGATTGTTGTAATTTCAAAAGTGGTTTCATAAATTAATCTCTAATAATGTTACTGCGTTTTTCCCCCCCACCTTTGCAGAAGTATGATGTGTTGTTCGAGAAAAACGCAAAGAACGGAAGCTTCTACCTGCAGTCGAAGGTTCACCGTGCCAAAGAATGCTTAGAAGCTGTGTACAAAGAGAAGAGTGGGGTAACAAACTAAGCCCTCGACACAAAATCCTTGTGCCCTTTTTTTTTCTTTCTTTTTCTCCGTTAAACACTGGAAATGTTCTTTTTGGAATTAGAATAATCACATGCCGGGGTTGCAATTATTCCTCTTCACCATTTTATGGTGCATTTTTCTGAAATCTGATATCTTCTGGTATTAGTTAATTGTTTTCTTCGACTTTGGAATATAGAAGGAGAGTTTGAATTATACTATTTAACAAAAACTAGGGCATTGTTGTTACTCAAAACAAATTAAAAATTCGAGATTCGTGCTTGGGTAGTGAAGCGTAATCGGTCGAAAGATCGGGGTGTTTGTTATAGTTTTCCCACGCAGAAGTCTCGGTCCCTCTTCGAAGTTCAAACATGTTTGAGTGGACAAAATTTTTTTGGTTTCTGAGAGATCTGATGCTGTTATCTGATGAACTCTGTTCTGAATCTATTTCTTATTCCCAGTTTTGTTGAATTCAGTTCTTCAATGTTCCATCCTCGGTTGTTTAAGTTTGGTACTCGTTCAATTGGAGGTTTGACCCCAAACTTTCAAATTTTTGCAATTTGGTCCCTGATATTTTACTCTGGGTTTGATTCGCCGACTAAATCTACATCATTTTTAGGTTGTTTACATGCTATGAAAAAAAAAAAAAAAACGTACCAAACTGTGGTGGTTTCGGGGGTGACTGCGCACGTGGTAAAATTAATGAAAGATTAGGGACTGTATTGCAATTCGTCTTCAAGTTATACATATTCTCTTATACAAACTGTTGGGTAAATTGCACCACTAGACCCCCAAACTTCTATATTATGATTTATGACATTCGACTTATTTTGTTTGGTTTGATTCAGCTCAAGTTTTTCTGTTTAAATGTTGCGGCACGGGATCGTGCTGGAAACTTGCTGGTATAGCGCGTGTCGGATCGTGTTGATGCGTGTCGGTCACAAAAAATAAATTTATGTGCCGACACATAATATCATGAAATATTTATTTTTTTAATAACAAAATATTATACTATTTATTATGTACTTTTATCAAATTTTTTAAACTTTATTTAAAAAATTATTTATTGATTTAAAGAATATAAGATTTTTAGCTGTTCTATCTGATCGGTGCGGGGCTTTTTATTGTAACCATATTTTGTTGACACGATATGACACATTAAATACGGTCTATACTGATTAACACTTAGATTATTATTATTATTATTATTATTAATGTGCATATCAAGGACCCAATTATACAGGCACTACCAACTAAAGGAAAAAACTTTGAACATCACGAGGACCACCAACTACGTCGGATCGTTGGCGCTAACTATTAATTCTAAAAACTCAAATTGTTAGAAAAATACAATTAATTTACTTAAAAGCGTACAGACACAGCGCCCACAAGTCTCGATTATGATTCGGTCTAGTCAATCTCACACTGCTCCGAATACGGCCCAATCCGGCCTTCCATTATTTTGAGCGTAATTCGGCCTAATCTAACCTCCCGCCCGCCACAGAGCAGGTGTGAAAACAAAATTATACAAATCAGTCAGCATACGATGATGATATTAGCATAGCTATATTTGCCATACACAGATTAGATACAATGAATCTGATCAAATTCAATCATTCAATAGAGACCGATTACAATCGTATCATCAGCTGTGTTCATAACTCCATATCACCATCAAGCGCGAAAAGCACGAGTGCTTTTTCATCTTCTCCTTTTCCTTTTCGCAATCAATCAATCTACATAATAATATGTTAAAGATCGTCGAACCCTTTTTCTGCAATCAAGCTACATAATATGTTAACGATCGTCGACCTTTTTTCCCCAATAAGCTACATAATAATATGTTTAAAGATCATCCGCCGGTTAAGCAAAAACAAGCTGTTATGAGGAGGAAGTAACTTAAAACAAGTTAGTTATACATCAGAAGAGAGTAAAGAGTCTTCTTAACTTAGGCAAAACGAGGAGACATGCACAGTTGACATCAATTTACAACAAGTCTAGTACCTTCGTTCTTTCCCTCTCGACACCGCAAGGGCAAGGCAAAATCGGAAAAGCAGAATACGGCATTTTAGTGCATTTTCCGCATCTCCTCTTTGAACTGGTTCTTCAAATTAGGCACGGACCGTAAATGTTCGCTCCTACAAACTCCTACAGAAAATTCGCATGAAATTTTTGGATTTCGATGAACTTCTCCACCGAATCTTCTCCGGTCTCGAAAGCATCCCACAGCAATTTTCTCGACTCGTCGTGCCACTGGCTCTTCATTACGAGATTATACGCATATCGCATCGCGTGATAACAAAACGCTAGCTCGGCTTCTTTGCACTCCTGCTGCAACGACTCGTCTTGGTCGATCAGCTTGTACAGCCCTTTCTTAGCTTCTTTCGTCCACCGCTTCAAGACATACCTCTCGGGGATTCTGTCCACGTTCTTGAGGCTGAAGGCTTTTAGCGCGTGCGAACAGAGCATACCCATCGTCTCAAACTTCTTACAGCTGCAAGAAACTAGCAAGGTAGATGTGTCGAGTATGACGATGCACGCTTTCAAACCCCTCCCTTGCATCTTCAGCTCGAACCTGAATAGCGTGCCGCCGCATGCCGTTTCCTCGACCGATGTCGCCCCGCACCCGTCAAGGAACTCGTTCTCAAACACTTTGTAGATCTTGTGCGTGTAAATTTGCCCCGCGTGCTTCAAAATATCGCTATGCTTAATCGCACGCAAAGGCTCTCGCCGATGACAACGGTAGTCCTCTTCGGCTTCATTCTTGCGCCAACCTTCGACTAACTTCTCGAATGCAAGAACAAACTCCGTAAGAGAGGCCGATTTGTCGGCGATCCCATTCAACACATTATTCGGACTCTCGCCCCGCTGCGGAAGCTCGATCCCGCCATCGAAAGCATCTTTGTTGAAAGCCGAGCTCCATTTATGCCGAATCTTGTGGAGGCTTTTAAGCCACTGATGATCTTGTAAGTTATGCTTGCGGAGCATTTTAACCCATGTTTCCTCAAACTCCATTTCGGAATTGCATTCTTGAATACATCTCATAAACAACGTATGGAACTTTCGGGAAGAATTAAGAGTACCCAAGTGAGCAAGCGCCTTCTTCTGAAGGGTCCACAGACAAAGGCGGTGAGATGTATTTGGAAACACCTCCTTAATCGCTTCTGAAATTGCTTGATCCTGATCGGTAGTAAAGATCGACTTAGGAGGTCGGTCGCCCATCGACTCCAGAAACGACTTAAACAGCCACACAAAAGATGCCTTCGTCTCGTCCAACAAAAATGCGCACCCAAACATGACATTCTGCCAATGGTGGTTAACCCCAAGAAACGATGCACATATCATGTTATATCTGCTCGTGCGATAGGACGTGTCGAGCACCACAACGTCGCCAAAGCTGTCGTAATCATCCCTGCTCCTACCGTCCCTCCAAAAGAAGTTAGTCATTCGATTCGCCTTATCTATTTGCACATCCCAATAAAACATGCCTTCCTCATTAGCTCTTCGTTTGAAATGGCCTACAAGGCTTTCAGAGTCTCCCATCTCAATCACCGTCATCTTTTGCACGCTGACATAGTGACTGCGCTTTGTGGACCCCACTTTATCATTCCCGCTACCTTCATCAACCCTAGAAGACCCAGCATTAGTCGGTGGGGTTCCAGCAGGGTCCCCTGACTTACCTTTACCGGATGACCTTGCAGATCTCAACAAATGTCGCTCTTCAGGTTTAGCCAAGTCATGATTATGCTCAGGCACAAACCGAACCACCTTCCACCGCCCTTCCTCATCAACTCTAAAGCGGACCATTGCTTTGCAGTTCGTTCTATAATCCGGTCTGCTAGTATTCACCTCGGATGGAAGCTCGTCGTATCTAATACCTTCCTTCGAGCAACAGTAGTCCTTTGTGCGGATATTTTTGGTCCCTGAAAAGTAGTTTTGCTTACCCTTTCGCACACTAAAGCCCATCCGGTGACCGTAGTCGCAATACAACCTGTACGCCTCGTCCTCGCTATTCACAACCTGCCCCAACAGATTGTTGCTTCCCCCCCGACGGGTCAAAACAAGTGCAGTATCTAATTCTTTTTCCACCTCTCCATTGTCTTCCTTCTTTTTCTCCTCTTCTCGATTGTTGTTTGCTTTCTCCACTTCTTGTGCGTTATCTCCACCACCATCGACCTGCATAGCCTCTCCAGCATCTTCAATGGCATAACTAGATTCCATAGCTGCAATAAACACCACGTAAACAATACATTAAGAGAGAGGGGGGCGGGACAAGCCCAAGTTGATACATTGAAACCAATACAATGATGACTACAGAAATATGTTTCACACCATCTCAATCTATCCATTAATAGGATAGAAAAATAAAATAAAATAAAATGGATAGAGATAGAAAGAAAACACTTTCGAAAACCTTGAATCTGTGTAAATTATACAAACAAAATTCACCTGCGGCGGCAGTTATTTATACTTTCTAACGTCCCAAATACATCCCAGCAAAATGATACAAACTTTGGCAAAATCAAAATGTTGAGCCTGTTTAGCATTCAAAGAAAGAAAATGTAGAGCCTGTTTAGCATTCAAAGAAAGAAAATGTAGAGCCTGTTTTGATGACGGAACGAGTTGTCTAAAGGACAAACTGTGCTGGATGCCAGTATTTATTTGTGATTATAACTAAGAAGAGTTGGTTTTTAGCTACAGGAGAGTCCTGATTATGTTGCTTCTTCTATAATAAATATAATAAAATCCCACTACAAGATGACACATCAAATCCTCGAATAGAAAAACTTAATTACTTAATTCGAAGACCTCATGAAAAACTCCATTATCTGCTTCTTGCATGGCAGTTAACCCGAAAACTGACAAGAGCAGGTGGGAGGACATACTAAAATACATGAAGTTTTATGTACAGATGGACTAGCTATCATTTTGGAAACTAATTGTACACTATACAAGTTGGAAATTGTCGATCTTTTAGCTTCAATGCAAATGCGTGTTGTTAAACTGAAGCATTCATAACTTCATATAAGACATAGTAGCTTCAAACAAATAAAGGATTGGCTAGACTAACACAATCTCCAAATTGACCCAAGTACCTCATGCTTAAAGAACTGCTAAAGCTTTCTAGCCTAGCTCTCTCTCTCTCTCTCTTCGTTACACTGTATAAATGTACCAGGATTTTTTCTTGAAAAAGTAAAAACGAAGTTCAATATAGCTCCAAGCACAGGCCCAGAACAAAGAGATAAATACTTGTGTTTGGCATGCATATATCAGTATTTATGTGCCAGTATAGAGAAGAGTTGGAGTGCACACTTTAGGTTAAATCTTTTGCAACATATCCAATACACCTTGCACAAACAAAACAACAAATCTATTATACTTAAAATCATAACATCATCATGAACTAAGACACTTGTTCTTCATAAGAATAAAACTATGATTCGTTTGGAGGTCCTTTGTTTGCATAGTATATATGTTGCACTCTATAAGCTTCATTATGGTGATATGTAGTTTATAAATGAGAAGGTCCAACATATCTTGAACACTAGTGCTGTTACTGCTTTATATACAATCCTTTTTTTTTTCTTTTTGAATACTCGATGCATAAGTAGAAGCCTCTACACATGATCATTATAATTATTAGTCTCTAATCTAAATAGTTTTAGTTATGTAATTTCGAGTCAATGAATCCTGGAAATTGGATATACAAATGAGTTTCGACTGTTAAATCTTTTTTAAAAAAATTTTTGCCTACTTGACACAGCTCTTGAAACAGTTCCATTAATCAAAGAGAAGGTGTTTCGCAAACAAAAATCTAGGCCTTCGGAGTAGAATCCGAAATGAGGTTTTAGACCCAAAAGCAAAAGCTCAAATTCAAAGCTTTTCTTTCAATCACTGATGAAAACTATCCGAAGCACTTCTAAACAATTCCACTCAAATAACACTTCTGCATGAGCTCCATTTGGGCGAAATAGACCCTCACTATAGCCAAACCCAAATCTATATGAACACAAAATAAAAATAAAAATTGTTAGCCTCACATGGTATTATTGCTATCTTTTTGTGTGTAAATGGATTGCAATTTATACAATTTCTACATATACCAAATTTGTTCATCAAAAAAATAAAATAAAATAAAATAAATGGTAACTTTTTTTTTTCCCGTGAAGAACATATCTATCTATCTCCCGCATTTCTAATCGCGTAGAATTTTAATTTAATTTCTGAAAAACAAAAAGAACAGCAAAAATACCAAACAAGCCCTAAAATGTCACCAAATTTGACCAACTTTTTAAAACAAAGTTAATCATGCTGTAAAAAACAACAATCCTACTTTGATCTAAGTTTAAAACCCTCAAAATTACTCCTAAATCTAAAATCTCAGAATAGAGAAGTGGAGATCGCAAAGCTCACCGAATCGGTTCCGACGCGAGGGGGATCGCCGCAACAAGTACAAAACTAACCCTAAAAGAAGCCCTAGAAACTCGGAAACTCGGATCGGTGGAGGCGATCGATTGGTGGATCGAAAAAGGGTTACTACAGAGTGTTCTACGAACTACCTCCTCGGCGTAGATCTCCCCCCTCTCCTCCTCCTCCTCCTCCTCCTCCCCGACGAAGGCGACGATGGCGACAATGGAGATCGCTCGGTGGATTCGTCGACGTCGACGACGACGACGACGACGAAGAAGAAGAAGAAGAGATTTTGCTACGAAGGGGCGAAGGGGGGGGGGGAATAATCCCTAGGTCGACGAAAAGGAAGAGCGGAGGAAATTTACACATCACCCCTTACAATATATGATAATTTTCAATGTTTAATTACGAATATATTCCTACAAACTTTTAAAATAGCAAATGCATCCTCGCAAATTTTAAAACAATAAATTTATCCTTATAAAATATAAAATTGTTACAATTTTTTTTTTTAAACCAATTCGTAAGTTCACTGGAACTTCATTTTAAACTGAATTACCGAATCGAACCAACTCATTTTGGTCTGTTCGGTTCGGTTTGGTTTTAAAATATTGAAAATTGTGAAATTGAATAATATGGAATCAACCAAAATTTTGATAACTTAATATAAAAATTATTTTTAAGCTTTCAAAAATATGTATTAGTCTTTAAAAAATAATTAAATAAGCAGAGATGTTAATTGTTGTTATCCTTAAACTAAAGGTAGGGTGTAAAATGTGTTCTTGCATTAAATTTGGTATCAATCACCAAACTCTTTTCACTGCGTTAGGAGCGATAAAGTAAAGTTGAAATCTTAATGATCATAATAATGTGTATATATATATATAGAAAGAGAGAGAGAGAGAGAGAGAGAGAGAGAGACTCCATTTTGTGAGCTTTTAAAAGCAGAGTGACTTTCATGATGCTACTAAGTTATTCTCGATAGTGAGACTTTCAAATTTATGATCAGTTTCGTTAGATTTGAACTAAATTATTAAAATATTTAAAAATTAAATTTTATAATATTATTTATTTAATGATACTCAAAATTAATAATTGAAAATAAAAATTTCATACAAAATGATGTTATGACACTAAAAAAATTTTAGATCAAATATATTGATCTTATTTTATATAATATAAAAAAAAATTATCAAAATTTTAGGTGATTTAAATATTTTTATACCGTTAAATTTGTAAACGGGTCATTACGACTATTAAAATTAGTGATTTTGGAGTCATTCAGTGACTATATTAAGCAATAATTTCTCCAACAATATTGTAGATCTTACAATCCTCGTCCTATAATTGATAAAACTCTATAAAAAAAAATAAAAAAAAATAAAAAAAAAGTTGATGTGATAAAAATAAAGTGTTAATAAATTTAGGATAAAATATATATATCCTACTTTAAAGTGTACCGGTAGTCTTGTTCAATTTTAATTTAATACCCATCTGACGCAAAAAAAAATTGTGACAAAACCAGCCGGCGGCACCAGAGGCAAGTCATCGCCTGCGGCATAACCTTCCACAACACCGTCTTCCTTCCGTCAGTTGCGGCTTCGTGACTGTACGTAACGTCTGTACGTGGTACCGTCGACTTCATCTTCGGCAGGCGACTGCGACGCAGCCGATCGACACCGCCGTCGTCTTTCGAAACTGCAGCATCTACACTAGAAAACTGATGATGCATGGGCATCAGCGTGCGGTCGAACCGAACCGAACCGAACCGAATGAGAGCACGGGGGTTCTCCGGGGGTGGGGAGCTGGTGTCCGGCATACCTCGGCCGGCCTTGGAGCGCGTACTCGAGAGTAGTAGTTTACATGGAGTCAGATGTATATCGGTAGCGCCGATGGCTCCGGCGGGGTGGTCGGAGTGGAGTGCAGGAACTTCACGCTGAATACGCCGCCATAGCCGTGCTACCATAGCACGGCTATGACGCAAGTATCAGATCAGTTCAGTCCGGGTTCGAGCGCGAGATGGAATAATGGATACATCAGTTGCCCGTAAGGTCACTGGGGAGTCTCACCTGATGATAAACGGGGACACGTGGCTTCCTTCTACTGGTGTTCCTTTCAACTCGGGATTGTAACACTCGGGGGCAAATACCGTTTGGAAAAATGATTTTGTGTTTTTTTTTTTTTTTTTCATTCCAAATATTTTCAAATTTCTATGCGATTAAAATGAGTTGTGGATGGGCTTCTCTCCGTAGCTTAGTTAATTAGCGAATTATTTACAAATTATCAAAAATCTAAATAAAACAGTATGCATATAATTTATTCCTAAAAGTCGAAATAAAATGCAAAATTTTAGATTAGATTTATTAATTATTCGTGAATAATTCGCATATGCCGAATTATTCGGCCAAAAAACACGCAAAATTTGTAAATAAAATTTCTCTCCGAATTATTCCTAAATTATTGCTGAATTATTCGCGAATTATTGAAAAACTTTATAAACTTTCAAAATACGTGAATTATGAAAAATTAAAAATGGAGATGATAATAAACTTTGCTATTGCTTTTTTTTTACTTAATCTACTTTATTTTATAGCTTTCTATTTTTATATTCTTAAGAATTTATAATTACGTATGCTAGTAGGCATAAATCTAGAGAAAAAAAAGCTTAATTTAATAATTGATTTTCTGATCCTGAATTTTTAATTTGTGAGCGTATAACTTTCGTATAAATTGAATATCCGAATAATTGGCGAACCCATTTTTTAAGTCGTATTTTTCTGTCGAATCTGAATTAACTAACTACGCTTCTCTGCTTCACATCAGAGGCTCTAGGAATTAAGCATCTGATAAACTAAACTTAAAATATTTCAAACTTTTACTATGGCGTGGAAATTTAGAGCTTTTACTTCTATAGTTGATAGGTTGATCTGATTTAGTTTAGTAAGTAATTCGGCTCGTTTATATTGTGCATGTTGAGAACTATACCAACCGAAAAATAACTAAAGTATAGAAAAAAAGGGAAATTAATTGACTTGATACACAATTATTAGCTATTAGACACAAGAATTTAAGTGTCGTGGCACAAAGTCGTGCCGGAAACTTGCCGGCACGATATGACACGGTGCGTGCCAAGCCGTGCTGATGCGTTCCAGTCAAAAAAAATTCTTGTGTGCCGACACATAATAGCATAAAATATTTATTTTCTTTAGCAACAAAATATTCTAACTATTTATTATATCTTTTTATCACATCTTTTGAACTTTATTGAAAAAATTTATTACTAATTTAAAGAATAGAAGGTTTTTGAACATATTACTCCAGACGCAAAAATTCGTATCGTGCTTCAGATCTTGTCGGGTACCTGTACGGCACGGTGGATACGGCCCGTGCCGACGGGCACTTAAAATCTTGATTAAACATTTAGACTATGATTGAACAGCTACCAACAGAGTTTAACCACTACATCCATCCATCGTATGAAAGAAAGGGACAAAGTGAAATGATCTTGTAGTTAAAACTCATTTCTTTCATTAGCATATCTTTGACAGAGTATTGGTTATAGAGAAATGATAGTGATCAAAGCAAGATCAAAGGAATTTTAATGGCTTCTAAAGGCTATATACAAAATTGGTTATTAGAAACATCACACAAAGAGAGAGAGAGAGAGAGAGAGAGAGAGAGAGAGAGAGAGAGAGAGAGAGATAAGAGTTTTCACAAGTCACCCCTTTAGTAGTAGTAAGAAATTCTGCGTAAATGTGGCAACTCTAGCTATGTGTGTGCATCACCCTATATATGTGGATTTTTCTTCTTTTTTTTCTCTTTTCAAGTGGGCATGTTAAAGGAGTGTTGGCAAAGAGGAAATAAGAAGAGAAAGGGTTTTTCAAAGACCTCCGTACCGGACGAGAAGTGCCGAGCGGTAGATGGAAGCGACGCGGACGAAAACAAAGAGCAAGACGAGCGCATCGTCGATCAATCCGACGGGTCCGAAGATTCCTACACATGTAGAAATTTCTTTAGTCGCTGCCGTAATGATTTATTAAACATCAGCATATGCGCGCCGAGATTCGTAATATACTTTCGGAGAAAACGTCGATCGGACTCAGAATGTATAAGCAACCAAGAAGTACCTGCAAGTTAGAGAACAAACATAAATCATCTGAATGCTCACGTTCCAGTTAATTCCTTATATACCCATATGAAGATATGAATTTGTTTTTTTTTTTATTAACCATGGGATTGTAGTTCGAAAAATACTTCATGCAACACATGTGGGAATGTGAGAAAACAAATTTCAGAGGGGTATTGAAAGTAAGTACAAACGTGTACATATATGTAAGAAATTAAGCTGTTGAAGGGCATGCGTGAAAGTTCAGATTCAGTAGGGATTTATATCTTAACAGATAATATTGCAGGGGTAAATGTATTAGTATCTCTAACCACATAAACACATCAAGGATTAATACAACTACTTTATTTTGTTGTATATGATATGTTGAATATGAAATATCTGAACTTGAGCGAGTCCCAAAAGGAGGGTATGTTGAATGTATGGGAACTACAGAGCAAATAAGTTATTATTTGCTTATGTATCCTTAAAAAACTTATTTAATATTTGCACGCATGCCTACGTCGAGGTATCAATGTAGATAATATATAGGGTAAAAGCTCAAAATAAATAACTAAATATAATTTGGTTAGATACTCCTAGAAAGGCATGCGGTATTTGCAATTTCACATATTGACAGGGGTATATATATGCCAAAAAGAAGAGGCGAAAAAGGAAAACGCTTAACTGTCATGAAGAGTTGAACATGAAACATGAGAGGAAGCGAGCTTTGAGGATCCATTAATTCTCTGGACAGCCTCCGAATATAGAATGGTAGATCCATCAAGCACTGCAATCACAACAAGATTTATAATCTGAATTTCTAAAGTGCATTTGCTTATCAGTCTCTTCAAAAAAAAAAAAAAAAAAAAAAAGAAGGGTACATTTACTTGTCATGAAAATAAATAAGAGAATTGTTGATGCAAACTTTTTTTTCCCCGAAAATTAACAAATACTCTTTCAATAAATTGGAAACATCTAATACGGTAACAGTAAAGTAAGAAGGTCTATATATACATGTTATGGGGTTAACACAAAGATTTAGCAAGAGCTCAAATACGCTAAAAACAATACGATAGGGAAGAGATGCAATCCTTGGTTGTCAGGAAGCCAGTAGATAACGGATTTCTATAATAAGATGACCATGAACGTCATGTCTTCCGTCATTACTTCAAGTTTTAAACAATATATATTCACAATCAATTAATGAGACATGCATCAAAATGTAGTTTTCCTATTTTTTGAAGTGAACCGCCATAGGGTGATTCCGTATGGATGTAGCTAACATATTGATCAGAATTAGTTAATCAAACACTAGTCCACATTTGTTAACCCCAAAAGATGAAAAACTCTAACGAGAAAATAGTCACTTGCCTAGATAAATAAAGAATCAAATGGGAAATGAGATATTCACAAGATGCAAAACTTTTGTTCTTATTATGCAAATCTTTAGGCTATTACTCTAAGTAGATTTCTCAATACAGTTCTAAATTTTACAACTATGTTTAGAACAACTCTCAAAACTAGCAGAACATTGTTGAGGGTACAAGAGACATTACACCTGAAGGAAGCTTTGTGAAGATCTGCCGAAACGGCTGTTGTATATCTCAATCCTCTCCATGACCAAACTTGCTTCAGAATCATAGCGCCGATGCAGTGCATCCTCAGATGGTATGAGCAGAGTTATAGGACGATGGCAAGTGGGACAATTGCACGGCTTAAGGGCCGATCCATGGTGCCAAACCCCCAGAATGCAGTGCCCTGATATGGCATATATGGGTTTGTCAGAAAACTAATGTAACTTTCTATATGAAGAAGGTGAAAAGTACAGTCGCCCCTTAAATATAGCTCAATTGAAATCAGGTTGTGGAACTTCAGTATTTTCGATTTGAATCTCTTGACCAGCTTATTATTTAGTTTCAAAAAATTCCATTAAATTGGTCAAAAGTTAATGGTTATCACTGAGAAAAGGCTGTTCAGTTTTCTGTCCAGCAGAATTCAGTTTTACAATATGTTCTTGTCAAAAAGTTGCAAAGACCATTAAGTTTGACGGAATTTTCTGATCAAGCAACATAAAATCCGAAAACTGCAAGTTCAGGGACCATCCGAGATGGCCTGTTGTAGGCCGTGTAAGCCCATGTGTTTTCTCCTACGAAGGCAAGTGCACTTATATGGATCATAAACACTACTTGCTCTATAGTCACTATGTCTCCCAAGATATTAGAAAAGAAATTCACCACATCATGTCCACTGTGAGCAACAGAAAGGTAACAAATTGGATTAGCTTTACATCGATTGTGATGCAATGAAAAGGCAAGCTAGATTATCTACATTTAATTTATTTAATTCACAACTATGATACTAGTGTCTTTACATACTCGACCCAAAATGGAAGAATCGAAGTCATGCTTACCAATACTCGGTAAAACAAAAGAAACAAAGGTAATCTAAAGAGTGCATTGGACAAAGTTTTATGACATGATATTGTGTATAATTACCTCAACATCCAAACTACTTATTGTTTAATGTCAAAGCTCATGCTAAGCATTTACTATGCAATGAAAATGATTTCAGCACACAATTGTGTGCATAATTACAACTTCCCCCCCAGTTTGACGAAGTTTTATGACATAAAATTGCATCCTAAGCATTAATTACTTTTCCTTTATACAGAATCAAGCTAAAACAGGGCATGATAAAACCATGAAATATGTCATATAGCAACCCTATTTGGCTCTGTTAAAAATACTGTCAAAGTCCTGTTATCAAGAACTACTGGAATAAACACTAACTGCTTCCCAGTGTTGAAAAGTTGCTCCAAAACCAGCCCAAATAGGAACTCAATCTGTAGCCAATCAAATACATAGGGAATATTAACTCAACTTCTACATGAATTCCTCCCAAATAGGAAGATAGTACAACTAAAATAATGTAAAAATCACCCTAAAACCTCTTGATCAAGAGATGTCTTTAATCAAATATGTGCATCTTGATCCGAATCAAAAAGATCAGAGAATGATTCAAGGAGAGCTCATCTAGCAAGCTTGAAACAATCTCCTCAGGAGCTACTCACATTCGCGCAAAATCACTACCATTACCACAAGAATAAAGAATAAAAAGATCATGACAACAACGATCTACACTGCAGAATCAGGGCATTGGAGTAGTGCCCAATTAAACCACTAACATCACCTCGATCGAGACATCAGAGTACCGGTTCAACTCGATCAACTCACAAACACTGAAAACGGGATTAAACGCCCCATTTGCACGCATTCGATAAAAAGAATCACTAACGATTACCAAAATAAGAAAGAAGAAGAAGAAGAAGAAGAAGAGAATCTACACTATTAAATCAAGCAAAGTAGAGAAGAATCCGATCCCGCACAATGAAACCGCCAACATCATCTCCATCGAGGCATCGGAGAAACGATTCAACTCGATCCAAATCAAATTTTACAAAATCCTCACCCCCACAACCTCCGAAAACGAGATCAAACTCCTCATTCACCCGAATCCGACCGAGATCGGTGCGATCAACGAAAGGAGAGCGGCGAACGCAAAGAAGAAGAGGATCGATTGCTACGGAACTAGGGCAAAGCGGAGAAATGGAGAGAGAGAGAGAGAGAGAGAGAGAGAGAGAGGAGGGTTTGGATTCGATACCGCAGAACCAGTGGGAGCAGTTCGCTTGGTGGGGGAGCTCGCCCTCGTCGTCGCACACCAAGCAGCGGAGGTTCCCCGGAGCCCGATCCATCGCCTCTTTCTCTCTCTCTCTCTCTCTCTCTCTCTCTCTCTCTCTCGTTCGAGCGCTCTCGCTCTTGTTCCCGCTCTCGCACTCTCTGAGTGGGTAGGGTACTATTTATAGAGGTTTGTGGCGGGAGAATATTATTGTTGTTGTGTGCACATGGTTGGGAAAAATGTACAAAGACCCCTTGAACTTTAGCATTTGGGTTTTTTTTTGCATTCAGCCCCCTCAGAAATTTTTTTCTGACACATAGTCCCATAAAATTTATATTTGTAAGATTTGCCCTATCCCCGCCACGCGAGCGCCAGGTGAACGGGAGATTAGGTTATGTTGAACATAGTGAACTATTCACCGTGTCCAAACATGATGAATAGTTTACCGTGTTCCATTATTTTCCTACGATGGTATTACACGTAATATTTGGAGCTTTTTTGGCATTTGGCCTCCTCAAAAATATTATTCTCATAAATAACTTCAGCAAATTTATAATTACAATTTTGGTCATATCTGCGACATAAGTGCCACGTGAGGAAGAGAACAAGTTGATCATGGTAATGCATTCACCGTGTCTGGTTCACCGTGTTTACGGAAAGAGGTATGGAACACGGTGAACCATTCACCGTGTTTGAACATGGTGAATGGTTTATTGTGTTCAACTTAATGCCCCACTCAGCTTGCGTGGCGCTAATGTGACGCCTGCATGGCTGGGATAGAATCAAAATTATAATTATAAATTTTATAAGGTTATTTGTGAAAGTTTTTTTTTTTTGGAGGCCAAATGCAAAAAAAAAAAAAAAACAAAAAAAACAAAAGAAAACAAAAAAACAAACAAACAAACAAACAAACAAACCCTTAATATTTGGGTTTTAAGGTTTAGAAAGAACACTGAATTATTCTTAACCCCGAAGTTATTTTCAAACCCCCAATTTGGAATATAGGGTTAGCTAACCCAACACCACCCCACTACTCCAACTAAACAAAACACTACTTTACCCACTATTTTTCTTATCCTATCTATTTCAATCAAATATTATTTTATCTATATCTGGACTAAATTCAATTCTCAACCAAACATAAAATTACTCTAATCCCATCTTAATTCTGAACTTAAACTTATTCTTGGAATAATAAATTTTTACTTAATCCTGAACCGAACGGTGGCCTAAAATTCAGTGTGCGAGAGGAAATTTCTAATTTTTTATACATTTTTACTTTTGACTTAATAGGATAGAGGGGTAGGTGAGGGATACTCTCACCACATTTCTAACCTTCATAAAAAGTAGTGCTTGGAAGGTTTTCACATCTTGAAAATTAGGAAGAGAAGACCCACCTCTTCAATTCATGTGAGGTTGCTCCCACCCTACTTTGCTGCTGGTGATCTTAAGTTAAGGTGGCTTCTACACCACCCTCTTCTTTTCTCTCCATTTCTATTGCTTATTTACTTGTTAGAGTTTGTAGCAAATAAACTTAGTTTTTGCATTTATTCCTATGGGAGTGTGTGTTCTTGTGAATCTGGTTTGTATATACTTTGTAGAACAAACACTTCTAATTAGATTAGGAATTAGATGAGTTTTATTTATGGGTTTATGTGGGTTTTTGATGGGTTTGATTATTAAATGTCATGCTTACTGTTCTCTTTGTTTAAAATAAATTTTTTTTTTTTAAAGAAAAAAAGTGACATGGTTGCTCACACCTCACATAGAAATCTAATTTTAATCCCTTTAAATAAATATCCTGGATTATATAGTATTCCAAAGGCACTAATTGATGGTGAGTAGTTAAGTTAAGTTTAGGATCTTTGCGATTAAAAATGCTGAATATATAAATATTGAAAACAGAGTTCTCTAATAGATTAAACTTTTAGCTATCGGTTGGTTCGGGATTAAGAAAAAACTAGTTATTCCAGAAATAGTGTTAAGTTCAGGATTAAAGTGAGGTTAAAGTATTTTTGTGTTTGGTTGGGGGTTGGAGTTAGTCTAGGATAGTGATAGTGAAAAATAGTGTTTGGTTAGAGTAGGTGGGATAAGAAGAATAGTAGGTTATTATGAATAAAAAATAGTGTTTGATTGGGGTTTGGTAGGGTTAGATGAGATTAGCTAAGCCGGAATAATTCATTTGAGATGGAGTTAGCTAATCCCACCTATTTTTGAAAGTGTTTGAGAATAAAATGGAGGTTAAGGGGTTATTTCACTCCTTAACTCTCAACCAAACAATAGCTTAGAGAATAATGTATGTTTAACTTTTATAATGCTTGATTTCAGTGAAGTCGTTTTTAGCTGTAAATGCACCTTTTCCTTGTCTAGTTTACTCAAAATTTAACTCACCCGTAACTCGACTTTTCCAAAATACCATAATCTGAGTTTCCCTTGATAATAAAAAGTTAACTATTTTATATTTTTTATCTTGTGTTTTTTTTTTAGAGAGAGAGAGAAAGGTAGCATGGAATCTGTTTCGTTTAATCTTTTTAGAAATAAACTTACCTAAAAATATGAAGCAATTAGGCATCGAACTTGGAACCTCGAGTATCAACCACCAAGTTCTTTGTCAGTTACGCTAAAGACGATCGGTATCTTTTTAATTTCACATCAAACAAAAGGTAATTAAAAAAAAAAGAAAAAGAAAAGAAAATCCAGTGCACTTCAATTCAACAGAAAAAGTTACTTTCGACCTAAAAATCAGTTACCGACAAACAAACAAACAAACAGGCCTTTGGCATCATTTTTTAAGTTGATTCAGATAATATCAAATCGCAAAACTTCAGTCATTTCAACTCCATTTACCCGAGTTTAGCTTCTGCAGCAGTTTCTGATACACCACTTACCGGAAACGAACTCATCACTCGGACGGCAATGAGTACCGAGATTGTTCACTGCGGCGGATGCCACTGCAGAAGCGTGCGGTGGCGAGTCGAGGCGCCGTCGAGCGTCGTCGCGTGGAGCTGCAACTGCTCAAACTGCGCGATGAGAGGCACCACGCACTTCTTCGCGCCTTCTTCCAAGTTCGAGCTCTTAGGGGATTCCGAGAAGTTCCTGACAACCTACACCTTCGGTACGCACACGGCGAAGCACAGATTCTGCAGGGTATGCGGCATAACTTCTTTCTACATACCGAGATCAACCGCGCATGGCATTGCACTCGTAGTCGGTTGCGTCGATTCTGGGACGCTCAAGCACGTCGAGATCAAGCACTTCGACGGACGAAACTGGGATTAGATCACATGAGCAAACACCGAAATCATCTTTATTGTACAGATTTTCGAGATATATATCACCTTTGTCATACAATTTCCAACATCTTGTTGCTTTTGTTGTAGAATTTTTCGACATCAATGTTCAACATCCATCCATGTTAACACTGAACTTCTCATTAAGCTATTACAAGATGATCCCTTTTAGCTGTATAGCCTGCTGATTCCTTTCAAATAAGCCTCTTTATTTGAACTGATCAAAGATGTGGCATACACCGTTATCAAGAATAACTTACGCAACAGAAAATTTGTCTACATATAAATAAAAGAAGGCCTGGGAATAATCGCAACACTTGATAGTACGCAACAGAAGCATCATGAACTGCAATGCAGTTTCTAAGTTCACTTGATCCACCAACTCATGTATTTAGCCAGCTCTCATTCTTAGGTTACGGGTTTGATCAGATTACTGGCGACTGTTCTTTTCCTCGATACCAGACCGCGCAAATCTTCTTCTGAGGACTTCAAGAACTTCTTCTATCTTCACATCCTTCGCTGTAAGCAATACCATTGAATGATAAAGCAGATCGGCCATCTCTGATGCTGTGCGAGATCTATCCTCGCCCTCAAGCAGCGTCTGAACGAGTTCTCCAGCCTCCTCGCTGCCATGAATACCATAAAACTAAATTAAGTTTTAATCGATCATATTACATTAAATGTTGTCAGTTGATTCCAATTCAGATTTGAGCCTGTCTTCAGTTTAGGCCTGAAATTTAGTCCAAGCACATACTTAGCCCATCGGAACAATTTGAAATATATTTTGCTTCGAATTTGTAAAAGAATATGTTGGTTTAATTTAGTGATATTTATTGTGCTTTTAGTCTCCATTGAGTTAGTTTGCTTAAACTCCTAATCTATTAGTTATAGAGTCTTTGTGAGAGTCTACTTCCTTCCATATTTAAGTGTTTCGTCGACTATTAGCTGGAAGGAAGCAATCAAGGTTGATTGACCTCTGTTGGACAAATTGATCAGAACTGAAATATTTAGGCCTTGTTTGGCATCATTGCCGATTTTCTATTTTCTTAAATATTAATTCTATATAATTTGATATACCAACGGAAAAAACCTTACTTTCGTTGTCGTGACTGGTATGCTTGCAATGCACTCGGCCAAGTGATAAATGACAACTTAAAAAAAAAAAAAAAAAATAGAAGCAAATTTCCAAGTTCTTATATTTTGTTGTCAAACAAACACCTTGAATGCAAGGATTGCAAGAAATCCGCTATCCACCCCTACACCTTTTTATGTAGAAATTCTATTTAAAAGAATAAAAACAAACAAACACAATACCAAACGAGACCTTCGCCAATAATTTATTGTGTAGCAGAAATTTCAAAGTAGAGAAGTTCCTTGGCTGCTATCTTTGCTGCATTACTTTCTATTTTCCTAATATTCCTCCAGACATATCCTCTTCATTTCCCTCCCTCTAGTTCTCTATCTATCCTCTCTCATTGAAGTTGATAATTTCCCTTCATTCCCTCTATTTCACTCCTGGTGGAACAGCCTAGACTCCAGCATTTTTTCCGCAAAAGTTTCTTTTCTGTAAGGTTCTGAATTTCGCCCATATCGATAGGTATAACAGGGGCAGGCACTTATTTGACACCAGCAAACCTATAGTCTTCTAGTAAGCAAGAAGCTATATACTTTTGTACTTTTGCCGAAGGAGATTACATTAGTAAAAAAAAAAAACTAGACATAATAACATGGTTATCTTTGAAGGTTGTAACGAGAAAACAAGAAAGCCTATCCACACTCTTTTAACCTAAAGTTCCAACTTATTATAGAATCTTGCCTTCGCAAAAACATCCACTCTCTTGCTACATCCGCATTATACTTTTCTCATAGCACAATTTCAATTTTGTCGAAATATCATATTATAACTTCCATATCATGCAAATGGATCCCCTATCCTCCACCAGAAGCCTACGAGCTTCCCTTTAAAGGGTATACCTGGAGAACTAAACTAACATATAGTTGTTCCATAATTTGAACTCATGATTTAGGTCACAAACCAAAACGAAACAACTTAACAATGCATCAAGACCAGGACACAATAACAATAATAATAATAACCGACCAAAGAGATTATAAAACTCTATGCTTGAATTAATGACTCCTGATTCCTGATCTGTCCAAGAAACTACTTCTCTGACCTTGTCCAGCTTTGTAATAAGATGATAAAGGTCCATGTCCATTATTACCTATACAAGTAAGTTTCAATCTGGCTTCATTTGTGTGGCTATTACCTGATAACGGATACCATGTTAGGTTACTGTGTATTACATCACTTAAGCATCAATAATTATTTGCAACAACAGCAAAGGACTGCACATATACAGGCAGCTCAGCACATCCCAACATGCTTTTTAGCCTCGCTGAGACGAGAGAATTATAAAGCACTTTGTACTCTCAGACTGATTAACATGTTGTAGGTTAGCAGAGCAGTGAACTACAAGTAATCTATTACTATCAAGTATCAGCGGATATCAAACCACGCAAGCAATGCTAAAAGCAAAATAACCCGTGAGATAGAACCGGAACTAAATCCATACATACCGAACTTTTGAGCAAAGCAACTCTTTGTCCAGTAGTAGCTTCTTTGTCCATGATGGCTTCATATTTTGTGCTTCTTCGATTTCTTCCTTACGTCTAGAAATTGTTGCCTCCAATGATTGTAAAGTCATTGCAGCGAGCCTATCTTGGTTGGACTGTGAAAAGGATGGGAAACATATAGTTGCAGTATATAACAATCACAAAACCCAAAAAGTTAAGTAAAAATAGAGGCTTGTCCGGAGAACGCATATCAAAAGTTGGTATGGCAAACCTTTGGGCCTTCTAATTGATCATAAACTGATGAGTAATAGCAGGTCTCAGCCCCAGTGTGGCAAGTAGGTCCATCAGGCTTTCCAAGATATATAATCTGAGTACAGATATTGAACTCAACGCAGTTAAGCTTCTAACAATGCAACCCCCGAAAAAAAATAAAAAAGGAAAAACAGGGAAAACAAGAACATGAAAGAAAAGAACAAGCTCTTGAGAGCTTGACTATGGCAAATGCATACTGAATCGCGATCGCAATCGAGAAAAATGTCGAGGACATTGATGAAATTCTTGGAGGTCTCCCCCTTTGTCCACAATGAAGATCGAGATCGGCTGAAGAAAGTAGCCTTTCGAGACAAAATGGTTGTCGCAAGGGCCTCTCGGTTAGCAAATCCCTGCATAAGAATAGCTCCAGTATCTACATTTTGGGCAATGGCAACCGCTAACCCCTTGTTGTCCCACTTCACACTGTCCAACAAGGTTTCGACCTAAAGAAACATTAGGTAAAAGTATCAAACTACAAGAATCTGATTGTCATCTACTAAAACAAAGAACATATATATGTTCCTATAAACAAGCAGTAATATACTGTTTTAAAAAAAAAAAAATCCCCTCCTTTTACTAACTTCTGCTGAGGTGATACATGCAATTTGTTTTGACTTGGACCAGATTTATGGGTTGCAATTAGCACATTAAGCACACTTATTTTCAAATTTTGAAAGACCTAGAATTAAACCTTTTCCCATTACTTGTATTTCCTAAAGAAAATTTTGTGAACCTAGATGGAATGCCCTTCCCATTACTAAATTTTCAAGTAATTCATTAACAGTCCTGCTACTATACTATTGTAAATACGATCACCTTCGTATGAATAATTCATTTTCGATGATAGAGTTTCCGAATCGACGATCTATGCCGTTAAACCTGATTTAAAGCATTTGAACTATGTAGAAATCAAATCTCAAGTTTTTTTTTTATGTCATTTACTTGGCGATCAAAAGCCTCAAAATTGACAATTTTAACCGTTGGTATAGGACGTTTTCTCATTTACCGGAGTAGAATAATCGGAATTGGTTGAATTTTTTATGAAAAATTCTGTCAAAATCAGTCACTCCAATATGTAATATCCCGATGGTTTTTAGGTAAATAATAGGTAAAATAGAGATAGAAACTTGAGATAGAGGTAAGAGAAGAGAAAAGAGAGAGAGATAGAGATAGAGAAATGGGGTAGATTGATAGAGAAAGAGAGGATAAAGATAGAGATTAGAATGGGGTCAAGAAAAGATTAGGAGACTTGGGATAGAGATTTGGTAGAGAAGAAGAAGATAAGAGAAAGGGTTTGGAAAAGAAGCTATGGGGGAGAAATTGGACTCAATACATTTTCATTCATACCCTGTTTACATTACATCTAGGTATTTATAGCATCTACTAATGCATACTGAAATGTAAAATTAACTTGCTAAGGGGCTACAATGCAAAAGTGGAAAATAAGACAATAGACCAATGGGCTGCAATTTCGGTGGTACTTGGGCCTCGGTTTGGGCTTGCCCGGTCCATGTGTGCTGCTTATCGGGTAATTGGGTTTCGGTTCAGTTCTCCTCCGCATCATCCGCTACCCGGCGGATATTGGGCTCGCCAATCCCATTCGACCCGGTATCGGATCGCCCGCTACCCGCTATCGAGGTATTTCTTCCTCCTCCGCTCCCTGTCTCCGCTCTCCAGCTTCGAGCCTTCGATCCTCCGCTCACCTACCTTGATCCTCCCTCTTCTCCTTCGGAGCACCCAAGATGCCCTAGCTTCGCCACTTCGCCGGAGCTCCACCCGAGTGCCCTCACGCGCGAGAGATCCACCAAGCTTGCACCTTCCTCAACTGCTGCGGCCCTTATTTCATTTACTATGCAAAGTTAACATTTTTACTTACCTCCTCTGTTATCTACTACTTATACTTATTCTTCTGGGTTGTTACATTCCCTTCCCCTTAAATTCATCCTTGTCCTCAAGGATGGAACTCATGGAGCTCTTTGAACGGGTTTGGGAGTTCCCGTTGCTTCCCAAGTAGCGCTCTTCTCCTTCCAAGTTGCTTCTTTTAGACCACCTTTTGGATCCTCTACTTTGTTCCCTTGCCTCCTTGCGCAGGTCTGAGGTGTTCTCCAATTGTGTCTACACTCGCCCGTCTCCTCCATTTGGCGGCATGGACGGCGGCTCTGTCGGGGCAAGGGCTCACCCTTGGGACCTTGAGACGATCGCAACTGCGCGCCGTAAGCCTTGTTTGCTCCGAGATGTGGTAAAGTGCATGCGGCTAAATGTGAGCTTGGGGATTTTTTCCATAGTCTTGATCTCTATATGGTCTTCACGACTGATTTCATTCTGTTCCTCATTGGTCCTCTTCTTAAGTGCGGAACAATCCTTCGAAGTTGTTCGCCTATGAAGATCATGACACCGCTTTTTATAGGCAAACCTCCTCATATCCATCCTAGCTGTGATGAGGGAACAGCTAGTTTCATCTTCTGATTCTTCTACATCCTGATCTTCTCCATTTTCGGTGTGAACTTGATTTTCGACGAGGCTTAGAGAGGCTGTTGCCTATAACCATCACACTATAAACACGGTTAGCATTAAGGAAGTTGCGATCACTTACATCGGATCCCTGCGGTTTGTCTAGTTCATACGCCGAGAAATCGTGAGCACGGGTGAGGCCTCTTAATTATTGCTCCTAGCTCCTGGTGTTCATTCACCAAGCCCTTCACAAGGCAAACTCCTGTCAGTCTAGAGTGTTGGATTAGCCTTTGGACCTCGAAGTCCTCAGATTTTTCTTGCTGCCCTGCATTGCTGCAATTTCCACCTCTGGTTGATAACTGGTCTTGTGTAGCATAAAGTATTTCACATAACTGCTATTCCAATTCCGAGGATCATTTCCCGAGCATAAGAATTTTCATCTTCGGAGAGGACTTGGCTTGAAACTGGTTGCTCACTTCCCCCTGAATTGCAATGGATTCGTTCTCATGTGTGGACTGCACATAATGATTTTGGTTCAATATTAGACTTAGGTAGGCAATGGGTCTACTTTCTTGGCTTAAAACTGTACTTGTTCCCATTATAGAGTCTCTATTGCAACCATGCAGTGTAGCTGGCTTGTTACCTACCTTTTCAATTCTCCCATGTGACTTTTGTACACAAGAATGCACCTTCTCCATTGTTGCTCCAGATCCAATCATATAGGGCTGAGCTGCTACTACTTGTGCTCTATGCTTGATTACCCTTGGCAGTTTACTTGTGATGATAGGCCTTTGTGAAGCTCTTACTTCAATACTATGAATTGTTACATGGTTTTGTTCGGGACCAAATAGCACTGTCTTATATATCTTCACCCAGTCAGTTTCAAGCACTCGACCCGGCCCTTCAATACTATGAAACGTCACCTTGTTAGGTCCAGGGTCAAAAGGCACTTGCTTATATTCCTGCATCTCATCAATTCCCCGTGCTGTATCTGAACTTTCGAGCCTCAAATTCCTTGAATCAGCAAGGAATTTGTGACCTTGCTCCTTCCTCAAAAACTGCGAGCAAGAATTTTTGTTTCGCACCTTGTGACCATGGTCTACTGTCACCATTAAGGGCGCCACAGTAGTAGATTCAACCTCGGTAGCCTTCGCAGTCCTGAAATCAATGAAGCTATGTAGGTTTCTATCATCAATCAGAATTAATTGGGTTTGATTACCTGACTCCTTGTTGCTTGTAGACCCGTAGAAAATTCCTTCTACTTGTTGGGGCTCACTTTCTTCTTCTTTTGCTGTGGTAAAATGGACATCTGGGGCATTGTGAGTAGGCTTGGGTCGAGGTGGCTGTGCTGTGAGCACCAGCTCCTCCGGCTTGCTAGCACTGTCCCTCAACTTCACTTTATACATCCTGTTGGCCACAATCTGTCGATTTGTTTCGTGCTTTATATCCGCTATCATGGGCAGATTCTCTTGGTATTGGTCTAAAGAGCCATTTTGATAATGGTCGCTAAACTTCCCAATTAAGTAACTAGCCTCCATCTTAGCAAACCTCCTGCAAATGGCTGCTCTAAACTCATTCCAACTAGAACCCGGTCTGTTAATGAAATATGCCCCCTTCCAGATGCTTGCCTTTCCAACTATGTGCATTGTAGCTATCTTTAACCATTGCTGTTCAGGTACTTGGTAATTGCTGAAATAATTCTCACACTTTTTGACCCATGCTTCAGGATTTTCTCCACAAAATTCTGGAAAGCTTGATTTCAAATATGGAGTGGGTTTGAGAGTTGATGGCTGAGTTGCAAACAACTTCAGCACCTCCTCAGATCTGCTGGCACTATCACTCAGCTTTGCATCAGGCCCATTACTGTTCTCCAACTGTAGAATTTCAAGGTGCTTTTGCTCTACTTCCTTCACTGCAGCTGGTTGGTCGAATACGGAATTAGTTAGTGAACTAACTTTTTTCTCTAGAGGAATGGGTATGGGTATTAGCTCTTTCTCTTCTTTTGAAAACTGCACTGTTATATCTTTTTCTCTAGCATGCCCAAATCGACTCCTAATCAACTCTAGGAGTTGTTCATGTCTGCGAGTATTCTCTTGCATCATGATTTCGTGCCTCCTTGCCTCTTCCTTTTGTAGTGCTTCATACTTATGCTGCCATGCTTGTCGTGAACTATCCATCTGGCTGCAGTTACTATATCAAGGTTGCAAGCAATGATGCTATCTTGAGGCTAAGCCATTAATTCCACTAATGGAACAGTGACTCAACACCTTCCCACCCTTGGTACATTCCTCAACAAATGCAATATCGGAATTGATGGTTTAAACTAATGCTAAAAGTGAGTCGCTAGTGCTGGTTACCTTGCATCTAGGCTGTTTGACGAAAGGCTTAGCCGCTCTACCTCCTTTGGTCGCTTCAAAGTGGCTCGTGCTGACCCAATTTGCTAAGCTATACAATGTGGGATCTACCTGCTTGAGAATGGTTTGCAGGAACTAGATGGGAGCTTCACAATTTGAGCAGAAATTAGCTCTGTTGTAACTGTGCAAAACTCAGAATCAGTGTGATTCCGCTGCGGCCCCTTTTGTCGAGATTCAGCCGAAGCCGATTCTCGCAGCGCAGGTAGCTATGTCGCAATTGACTCTACAATTCTAAGAATCGGAATCACGCGACTATCGCAGCACCGATCCCTGGGATCTCACTTCTCTTCGCACTTGTTGCTTCGGTTTTCTGGTTTTCTTCTTTTTCTTCTTCTTCTTCTGTCTGCTATCTGTTTGTTTGATCTGGTCTGGAGGTATGCTACAGTAACTCTACCAAGGTGCCTGTGATGCTTGCCTGAGGCTAGGTGTTATTCTAATTAAATAGAACCAGCACCTATAGTTGCTACTACCTCGGTACACTTCGTGTGGGATTTCGATTGCTAATTTATGCTAATTGGATGATGTTACCTGATGCACGCCAACTGTTTGGGGTAATTCCTCACAGCTGCTGAGCCCAACGGTTTGCTCCTGTTGAATCCCTGTTGCCCACGGCCCTGGGACAGTGCCGCTCTGATACCAATTTGTAATATCCCGATGGTTTTTAGATAAATAATAGGTAAAATAGAGATAGAAACTTGAGATAGAGGTAAGAGAAGAGAAAAGAGAGAGAGATAGAGATAGAGAAATGGGGTAGATTGATAGAGAAAGAGAGGATAAAGATAGAGATTAGAATGGGGTCAAGAAAAGATTAGGAGACTTGGGATAGAGATTTGGTAGAGAAGAAGAAGATAAGAGAAAGGGTTTGGAAAAGAAGCTATGGGGGAGAAATTGGACTCAATACATTTTCATTCATACCCTGTTTACATTACATCTAGGTATTTATAGCATCTACTAATGCATACTGAAATGTAAAATTAACTTGCTAAGGGGCTACAATGCAAAAGTGGAAAATAAGACAATAGACCAATGGGCTGCAATTTCGGTGGTACTTGGGCCTCGGTTTGGGCTTGCCCGGTCCATGTGTGCTGCTTATCGGGTAATTGGGTTTCGGTTCAGTTCTCCTCCGCATCATCCGCTACCCGGCGGATATTGGGCTCGCCAATCCCATTCGACCCGGTATCGGATCGCCCGCTACCCGCTATCGAGGTATTTCTTCCTCCTCCGCTCCCTGTCTCCGCTCTCCAGCTTCGAGCCTTCGATCCTCCGCTCACCTACCTTGATCCTCCCTCTTCTCCTTCGGAGCACCCAAGATGCCCTAGCTTCGCCACTTCGCCGGAGCTCCACCCGAGTGCCCTCACGCTGCCAGAGATCCACCAAGCTTGCACCTTCCTCAACCTGCTGCGGCCCTTATTTCTGTTTACTATGCAAAGTTAACATTTTTACTTACCTCCTCTGTTATCTACTACTTATACTTATTCTTCAGGGTTGTTACATTCCCTTCCCCTTAAATTCATCCTTGTCCTCAAGGATGGAACTCATGGAGCTCTTTGAACTGGGCTTAAGCATTTTGGGCATGTGGTTGGGCCCAACAAGTTATTGTTGCTAGTGGGCTGAGTCGTTACACAATATTGAATCGAAGATTCCGATCCTCTACTTTTAAAAGGTAGCTTGATTCTAACAGTTCATTTTATATCCGATTGATGAACTTGATAATAATTTTCAAAAAATATAAAATTCATATCAAAGATATTTCAAGAATTCTAAATCACGTTTAATGGCGTTGATCATGCATCCAAAGATCATCATCAAAAACTACTTATGAAAACGGTTTCGATCACCCTCTCGGAATACAAATTCTCAAAGAAGTTTCGGTGGCTTACAAGTAATCGCCGATTGCAAATAGAAGGTCTAATTTGAGTTATTTTTTTTGGTTTTTGATGTTAAACAAAGATCAAATCAAGCCAAAGAATAGTCAGATCAGATTAAGACAGTGCATAAAAAAAAAAAAAAAAAAAAAAAAAAAAAAAAAAAAAGAACGAAATTTAGATCGATGTATCCATCGATGGATCGATCGATGAACAGTGGTGATAACGAATCCATCGCAAGTAGAGCTCGGGACGATGATGGGAGCAACAACAGAGAGGAGAAAAGGCGGTGCGAATGTTGGGAGGTGTACCTTGGAATCAAAGCGAAGCGCTTCTTCGTTCCCAGCAGAAGCAGAAACCGTAGCGGAAGCGGAAGCGGAAGCGGAAGTAGAAGCAGAGATGGGAGCGTAGAGCTGCTTCTTCTTCTTCTCCTTCACAGCGAGGAGGCGGCCGCGGCTTAGAGGAAAAGCAACACCGCCGCCGCCCCCGCCGCCGACACCGCCGCCGCCACCTCCGGCACCGGCGAAGGAGAGGCGTGCTAAACGCCGCCGCCGCCATGAGAGAGGAGGAGAGAGAAGATGAGCGAGGGGATAGAGAGAGAGAGAGGGGGGCGGGGGGAGCGAGCGTAGAGGTAGGGGTTTCCTTTTCGCATTTACCCCTCAAATTTTTTTGTAAAAAAGTTCTAATTTATCAAAAAAAATTCTAATTTTTGTAAAAAAAAAAAAAAAAAAAAAAAAAAAAGTTTTTTCTTATGTTTTATCCGTTTGGTTCGGTTATAAGCGAAGCCATTTATTACGAGGAATAGATACAAGTATGGGGATAAGAAAAATAGTGTTTGGATAAAAATTGGATTGTTCCCGAGAATAAGAAAAATATTAGACAGTTTTATATCGAAAATGAATGTATTTGTGGGGATAACCGAAGCTACTATAGAGTAAAAAATTAGCGTTTGGATATAAGGAGGGGGATAAGGGCGCTGCATTAACATCCCTTAACCAAACAAAGCTTTAGGAATACGAAAACTACTAAAAAAGAATATTTTGGGTTAAATATCAATATACTCTTATATAAAAAGTTTTAATAAAAGAACAACTTATATATCTCTCTAAATTTTAACTTATGTATCAGTAGATACAAAACTAAAAAGAATTTGATGAAAATTAATAAAAATTTAATTGAAAAAAATATTTTTGTAAGATATTAGAAGCTTATGGATGTAAACAAGTTAGCTTCAAATTTGAAGGGATATATAACAATATTTTAAAAAACGGATCGAATAACAATCCAAAAATGTTACTAAATCAATGAGTCACTAATTTAACTAAGTGAGTAAACCACTGGTTCAACCAATAACGTCAACATAACATCATAAATATTTAATTATTATTTAAATTTTACTGTATAAATAAAATAATATATGGATATATAATTATTCTAGTATCATATTTAATAATTATTAAACATAAATTTTTAGACTAAATTAAGTAAATAAAACTTTTTTAGTTTCACATTTTATAATATTAATTTGTGCTAATAGAAATAAAATCAGTGGAGTTGATTTTATGCCGTTGAATTTTAATATGACTCGATAAAAAAAAAACTATGCCGATTTGACTAAAACCAAGCCGGCTCACTAGTTTAATAATTAAATCGTCGGTTCGTACGGTTCAAATCGACTTTTTAAACTCATATGCTTCAAAAAAATTATAAAATAGGTCACAATTGGGCGGCTGAACCGACCGGTCCTATTCGATTTTTAAATTATTAATGATATATAGCTTATTTTATAAGATTGAAAAAAAAAAATCCAAATTTGCAAAATCGAATAAAGTATTCTTTTGCAAAATCATAAAATTAGTGGGTTTTGTTGTAAAAAGGCCAACACCACAAAGAAAAGGTGTTGTACAAAAGTAGCATTTTTCTTTTTTCTTTTTTTTAAGGCTAAATTATAGATATTGGGTTTTTTTTTTTCTCCGACTTTCAAAAATTTATATTTTATCCATTAAAATTTTAGAAATATTTTCAAGAGTATAACTATTGAATTTTATTGGGTTATTAAATATTTTGTGATTTAAAACTTATTAAGATTTTATTTTTCAATTTTATCTTTATTTTTATTTTTATTTTTATTCTAACCCTAATCTTTTTATAAGTTTTCTATAATTCTAATTGAACTTTCGAGTTGTTTTTAAAAAATATTATGATAAATATTATAATAAAAGATTAGAAAGAATCTATACCTCTACATTATTTCTTCTAAATTTTTGCCACGTGGCGAATTCTCCTTTACCGTTTGCTTCCCTCTTTCTACTACGATCTGCACCCAATGCTTCATCTTTCTAACCCTACCTCTCAATTAATGTATTTATATAATCTCATCTTCATCTAATGCTTATCTTTCTAACCCTCACCTCTCAATTAATGTGTTTACATGATCCCATCTCTACCCAATGCTTCATATTTCTAATCCCCATTTTTCAATTAATGTGTTTACATAATTTCATTTACATCCAATACTTCATCTTCCTAACTTTCACCTCACAATTGCTTTTACAAAAATAAATGAATAAAATAAAGTTTCTTTATATTTTTTTTCATATTGTTTTTTTTTCTTTTATTCTTGGCGCACAAAAAAGGCTCATGTTTTGTAACTTTTTTTAAATTTTTTTTTTTTAATTGTATGTGAATTGAAATTAGGATTCCGAAGATTGCGATTCCGAAGATTGCGATGGGGCGTGGCGGGAGAAAACGGTGATGGATTTAGAGTCAATGAGGGGGAAGAAGCAATGGATATGGAAGAATCAACACGGGATTGATATGGTCGTGGATAAGAAAGAGCTCGACACTAGCGGCGAAGGCGATGTAAAGATCAAAATTTGCTTCCCCGATGTCGATAGTGCATGTCGATAGTGCGATGAAGGTGTGTATGGGGTAGAAATTTTTTTATTACTTCTTTCATTATTGTTATGTGTGATTTATTTACAGAAATTATAAATTTTGCTATATCTATACCTATATCTATTTTATATCTTATATTTTTATTTATTGAAGTTTCATGTCAAATCAAAAAATTTAAAGCTTTTATTTTATTTATATTTTATCTTAATAAAAAACTATGAATCCTCAATATGTTTTGCCACGTGGCAAATTTTCCTTCACCTCCACCACCATATGATTCTTCCTCTTCTCTCATTAAATTCTCTATTAAATTTTTAATTAACGTATATTTAATTAATACATCTAAAATTTTAATTGGGTGGGGCACTCTCTTTCTTCCTCTTGCATTCTCATTTTCTTCATGTCTCTTCGCCTTCCAATAATAATAACTCTTCTTCTTCTTTAACGTCTTCTTTACTTTACAACAGCCCCACCTTCTCTCTTTTTATTAGTATAATTAATTAATAATTATTTTTTCTTCCCCTATGTCTCCATTAATCTCTTCCTCCTTCAACTTTTGTTAAATCTCTTTCACCCTCTCCCTTTCCCTCTCCTTCTCCCTTGCAGTTGCTCGCTTTCATTACCGTTACATCGCATCAAATTCATGGAATCTACATATCCCGTCGTATATTTGGTGGGGATGGTAATAGTGGTAGAAGATAAAGATCTTGGATACGGCGGCGGTGGCAACAACAACAGCGGCATAGGCGAAAGAGTGTATGGATATATAATCAACTTACTGCTGATAGTATGTGTAGTGACCTGGATTTTCTGCTGGAACTTGTCAACGGCTCAGGCGAGCGTCGGGACAAGTCCGGGGCGCATTGGCGCCAATGGGACGCCAAACGGGCCTTGTGGGAACGCGATAGCGGCAGATCTGAAAATACGCGAAATAGTGGATTTTCAGTGAGCTATACTGGTACAAATCTTGGTTTGTACCGGTACAAGATTGATGGCTATACCGGGTATAGCCACCAGAGATATCTGGTATGGTGCACGAAGCTTGCTCTCGGGTTGCTGTTTATACGGGTACAAGGGCCGTTTGTGCGGTACGAGTGGTAGGTGGTGAGGCGAGAATGGTCAACTCCACTTTGGTTTTGTCACCCCCTCCCAAGCATACCTACACGTCATGGGAGAGGGTGGGAGGCCTCATTTGCGACTCAACTCTCCCCACTTCATCTCTCTAAATTTCCTTGGTTGGAGTAGAAGAGCTTGGGTGGTTGCTACTTCGCCGACGACGCGCCGCGGCCGGCAAGCATTTTCGACGTCGGGTTCTTTGTGGGGAGCCGAGCGTGGTGCTATTTCCTTCTCCTCGGCGTGGTCTTGAACCAGGAGGATTACTAAGGTGAGTGGTTCAGCTAGTGTGCTTCTATTGCTTCTACTTCGACGATTCTCGAGCTAAGTCCGAACTGCTGCAGAAATCGACGTCGACTCGCCGTATTTCGGGCCGTGCGCGACGTAGGAGTGGCGGATTTCGCTGTGCCTAGACTCGTTGGAACCGTGTCGACGAGAGGAATCCAACGAGCATTTATTTGGAATTTTTGGTGAAGGTTAGCTCAGTCGAAATCCCAGTTTTCTCCCTTGCTGTTTTCCTCCTCGAACTGCTGCTGACTGCAGCGACACTCCGCGGTGTTTTGCCTTTTCTCCGTGTAGGGAACTCGGATCGCGACGAAATCTGGGGCATTGGATCCGCGACTTCGAGACGATTCCAGCGATACCTTACTCGCTGGATTTGGAGCAGGTTAGCCCAGTCGAAGTGTCGTTTTACTGAGCCGCTGCCCCGCGAGCGAGAATACGACAATCTGTTTGCTGATTTCCGGCGTCGACGTCGGTGCTTCGCCTAGAACTCAGCGTAGGAGAGGCGGAATCCAGCGAAACTGGAGCCGTTGGATTCCCGATCGCGAGGCGAAGATTTCGAGCCCTTGCTCGTTGAATTTGGACAAGGTTAGCTTAGTTAACTTTAAGCTTTTCTCAGCCGCAGTTTTCCGGACAGATTTCGAAGAAATCGAGTTTTTGGTTTATCTCTTCGCAGCAGGTTGTCCTTTGGACGGTGACGGATCAGCGGAGGTGATCGAGGGACCCAGGGCACTCCTTGCTGCCAGGGATTCGCCACAGAGGTGGGCAATCCATCGGTCATTCCTAAGTTTAAGTAGTCGGCATGTATAACTCGGTTTTAATGTTTAGTCCTTAGCTCGAATTCATGAATATCTTCTAGTATTGAATCTGAATTTTTGAAGCATGTTCACAAGTAGTATTTTTATACATGTTTGGACTTGGACTTGACTTAGGAGAAAACTACGATCAATCGTCATATATTACACTACCGGATTTAGCTCAGGAGAGCGTGTGTGTCGTATCGTCGCCGGGGAGTGCGACGGATACTCGAGTAGTGTAGTTTGTTTGACGCTCATGTTTTGTGGATGCCGAGCTCGGTTCTAAGTCGTCGAGGGGACCGTCGGGGGCGACGGTGGGCCCGATTTTACGTTCGATTACGGTGCGTGTGCCAGGGGCACGTGGTGTGTTAGTGGTTAGACACAGTTACTTGACTATGCCTGTGAGAGCCAGATTGAGCTCGACAGAGATACGCTTGCATACTCGGTTGGTTCGCGCCCACGAGTGCCGCTCCGGAGTCTGGCTTTGTGCTTTTGCGTTGGTGTCGCTGCGCCCTCGTGTGGGTTGCTCTCCGCTAGCTACCTGGGGGTAGTTGTAGTGTTCTTCGACAGGCGGGACGGGTGTTTCACGATCCTGGTGAAATTGGGTCGGAGTGTGGTTGGTACTACGGGTGGTTAGTCTTGAGTGTTCGAGTAGAGACTTATAGTTGTAGAATGTTTCGATTTCCTTTTTCCTACTCTTACTTACCCGTAGACTTAGTGGGTGGACCGATGTTGTTTTGGGCGGCACCCACCGAGGACTACTGTTTTACGTAGTTCTCACGCCCGTTTCTTCCACCCTTGTTGCAGGGCCTTCGGCGTCGGCTGCTGCTGCTTCTGAGGGGGACCGTGGTAAGGGCGTTGCGAGCTAGAGCCCTTCCCGACTGGTGTCGTGTTAGCCGTCTTCCTCTACTGCAGGTAGTGACTTTTGGGTTACTCTTTTGTTCATACGATCGTGAACTCGCTGGAGCGAGTAGTAGTCTTTGTGAACTTGTATGTGTATAGTTCTTTTGTACTACCTGCTTATATTTATAGTATGTTTCACCTCTATGCTACTGCTTGTAGCGTTGTATTTCTATACAGGTACAGCCACGCTTCGTATACTTGCAAAAATTTTGCTAGTTTACGGCGGATTGCAGGCGTGCCGGTTGCCCGAGCAACCCGGGGTGTGACAATTAAGTTGGTATCAGAGCTTAGTATTAGGTCGTTGGGACCTAGGAAACCTAAGCTGGTAAACCTTAAGAAGGTTTGACGTGAGAGGCGTGATTTAACGCGAAAGTCAATGATTGATTGTTGGACTCCTCCTAGAGTGGGGTGAGTGACTGAAGGAGTGTCTGTTTCGGTCCAGAAAAATTATGTTGGCTGCAGACAACATAATTTGAGGAGAAACAGGGACCACCTTCGAGACTTTCGATGATTGGGTCGAGTGTTTGTGTATCTGACCTCGTTATTAATTGTGCAGCTATGCCTCGACCTAGAGGACGACCGCCACTTAGGGGCCGCGCCCCACCGTCACCGCCGCCACCACTGTATCAGATACCCGTGCAGGCGGAGCAGGACACCCAACCCGAGACGGGTGTACCCCCGGTAGAGGAGCCGAGCACCCGACCGGAGACGAGCGCGCCGCCGGACTGGAGCGCACAGCTAGCGGCATTGACAGAGGTGACGAGGCAGCAGGGATTGTTACTGCAGCAGATGTGCGAGAGATTAGCCGCGTCATCGAGCACAGCGCCAGGAGCACCAGAGCAGTCTGTTCCACCTCCTGCTACCCCAGTTGCAGCACCAGCCGCCGCCACACCACCAGTGGAGATTCCTTCGATACCAGTAGCGCCCGCTGGAGGACCCGCACCAGCGAGAGCGGAAGCGGCGATTGATGAAGCGACTGGTCCATTTTCACCGTTTTGACCCACCGACCTTCGATGGTAGTAGTTTTGAGCCTTGGGCGGTCGAGGGTTGGGTCAGTGCTCTAGAGAGGCTGTTTGAGGATCTACGTATTCACGAGACAGGCGGGTGCGATTAGGGGTCCATTGTTTAGTGGGGGATGCCGAGAGTGGTGGAAGAGGATGAGGCGCGAGCGGCGAGTAGTAGCCTCGCGAGACGAGCCGGGATGAGTTTTGCGGGATGTTGTACCGCACGTATTTTCCGACGGTGTAAAGCGAGAGGATCGAGGAAGACTTGAAGAGGATCCAGCAGGGCGATCGCACAGTGCAGGCGTACGTTCGGGAGTTTACACGACTCCTGCACTGTGTGCCTTTTGCAGCTAGAGACGAGGCCCATCGAGTGTATCTCTTTGAGGGATTGAGGCGGATCTATACGAGGTTTGTACGGGCGCGGAGGTCGAGGACTTTGGATGCGTCCATTGAGCGAGCGTGGGAGGAGCGCGGCGAGGCTACACTACGGGAGCGAGCACGGGGGCCGGGGACCGAGTCGGGACGAAGCGCCCGCTCGGACGACGGAGGGCGATCGAGTAGCGGCGTCCGCCTAGGCCTTCGCGACCACGTTTCGGGGTCGGGGGGTCTTCGGGCGTCGGCGTTTCGGGGACACCGTCGGCGGGGACGACCGAGGGACTCGGCGGTGCGTGATACGTGGAGGACCGCACGCGGCGGACGATGCGGCGACGAGAGGGCCGTTGTTTTGGATGTGGACGGTCGGGACACATGAGGGCCACGCCCACGGCGTCGGCGGCACCCTCATCGGCCCGGCGCCGCGGGTCTTTACTGAGTTACGGAGCATCGCCGAGCCGTCGGGGGGCCGAGCGTCGGCACCGCGACGGGATGATCGACGACGGCAGCTTCGAGTGGCGAGTCTTTGCGGCTCGGTTGGAGGACTCGTCGGCGACCGTAAGTGGTGACAGGTATCACTTTAATTTCTGGCATTAGAGCACGTACTTTATTTGATACCGGTGCATCACAGTCTTTTATCAGTCGAGCATTTGCATCGTTACATGGTCTAGAGATAGAGACTTTACCTCAGGCCCGAGAGTTCCAGATTCCTGACCATGTACTACGAGTTGTAGAGTGTTGTAGGTCTTGTCCTGTGCAGTTAGACTCGTGGATTATGCCCACGCACTGTTAGTTCTAGGGCGCGGGACTTCGACATTGTGCTCGGTATGGGGGTTGACGCGATACTACGCTACTATCGATCGCGGAGCTAGGACCGTGACATTCCGCGAGCCAGACCAGGAGGAGTTTACTTTCAGAGGCTGCAGGAGTACCTTGTTCGCCGCGTGCATTTCTTCAGCGAGAGCTCGACAGCTGATGAGTAGAGGGTGTGTGGCTTTCTTGGCCACTGTTGTAGAGGTACCTACGGCGGCGCCGGGACTCGAGGATATCCGTAGTTCGCGAGTTCCGGATGTGTTTCCGAGTTGACGACGATGCCGCCAAAGAGGGAGGTTGAGTTTGTGATTGATGTAGTCCCTGGAACTGCACCAATCTCAAAGGTACCTTATCGGATGGCACCAGCGGAGCTGAGGGAATTAAAGGCGCAGCTTCAGGATCTGATGGATAAGGGATACGTCAGGCCCAGCGTATCGCCTTGGGGAGCACTAGTGCTGTTTGTGAAGAAGAAGGATGGTTCACTTAGACTGTGTGTGGATTACAGTGAGCTAAATAAAGTGACCATCAAGAACAAGTACCCGTTGCCACGCATTGATGATCTGTTTGATCAGCTGCAGGGATCTTGTGTATTCTCGAAGATTGATCTCCAGTCAGGTTACCACCAGTTGAGGGTGAGGGCCGAGGATGTTCCCAAGACGGCTTTCAGGACCCGGTACGGACATTACGAGTTTACAGTGATGCCTTTTGGATTGACGAATGCCCCTGCCGCGTTCATGGATCTGATGAATAGAGTGTTCAAGCCGTTCTTGGACAGATTCGTAGTAGTCTTCATCGATGATATTTTGATATACTCCCGGAGCGATGCTGAGCATGAAGAGCACTTGAGGATAGTGCTACAGCTTCTGCGAGAGAAGGAGTTGTATGCCAAGTTAAAGAAGTGCGAGTTCTGGTTACGAGAGGTTGCTTTCTTGGGCCACGTGATTTCTGCGGTTGGAGTGGCGGTGGACCGAAGAAGATTGATTCGGGATCCCGGACAGACGACGGTGGCGAGGTGCGGAGCTTCCTAGGACTTGCGGGGATACTACCGTCGGTTTGTGGAAGGCTTTGCGAAGCTTTCCACACCCCTCACTCGATTGACTCGTAAAGGAATCAAGTTCATCGGAGTGAGGATCGGAGGAGCTTTGATGAGTTGAGACGAGAGGTTGACGTCGGCTCCTATCCTTGCCCGTCCAGTTATGGGGGAAGGATATGTGATCTACAGTGATGCATCACACAGTGGACTAGGTTGTGTGTTGATGCAGCATGGTAGGGTAATTGCTTATGCTTCACGGCAATTAAAGGATTTCGAGAAGAATTACCCTACGCATGACTTGGAGCTTGCCGCAGTGGTTTTTGCTTTGAAGTTGTGGCGGCATTACCTGTATGGCGAGCACTGTGAGATTTTCACGGACCATAAAAGTCTCAAGTATCTGTTCACACAGAAGGAGTTGAACCTGAGGCAACGCCGGTGGTTGGAGTTATTGAAGGATTATGATATTAGCATTCAGTATCATCCCGGCAAGGCGAACGTGGTGGCAGATGCGTTGAGCAGGAAGGCAGTGCAGGGCTCGTGCCTGATGATCACGCAGCAGAGGCCGTTACTCGAGGAGCTGCAGCGGGTGAGTTTAGAGGTCGTGTCCCCCGGGTCTACCGCAATACTAATGTCTATGGTTTTGCGGCCCCACTCGTTGGACGGGATCCGAGAGAAACAGCAGTGGAGACCCACACTTGTTGAGGATTAGAGAGCGCTTGGAGAGGACAGGCAGAGGGCTTCACAGTGGACAGTTCGGGAGTGCTGAGGTACAGGGACCGACTGTGTGTACCCGTGGATTCAGAGATCCGAGCGGAGATATTGAGAGAGGCTCACTATTCTCCTTATACAGTACATCCTGGTGGAACCAAAATGTATAAAGATTTGAAGACCCAGTTCTGGTGGAATGGAATGAAAAGAGACATTGGCAGATATGTGGCTCAGTGTTTAACTTGCCAACAGGTAAAGGCGAGCATCGGTGCTGTTGGCAAGCCAGTGCCGGTGCCGAGTGGAAATGGGAGCGATTACGATGGACTTTGTCGTGGGATTACCTAGAGCTCGGGGTGGTTTCGATGCTATTTGGGTGATAGTGGACGGATTGACCAAGTACGCCCACTTCCTACCGATTCGAGACCACCTGGTCCAGAGAGAGACTCGCGCAGCTATACTTGGATGAGGTCGTCAGGCTGCATGGTGTGCCAGTGTCGATTGTATCAGATAGAGACCCGAGGTTTGTATCACACTTCTGGAGGAGCTTGCAGACAGCTTTGGGTACCCAGCTGCACTTCAGCACAGCGTGTCACCCACAGACAGATGGCCTGTCAGAGAGGACCATTCAGACGCTAGAGGACATGCTGAGGGCATGCGTCTTGGATTTTGGTGGAGGATGGCATCGGCATACGAGGCGGTTGAGTTTGCGTACAACAACAGCTATCAAGCGAGCATTCAGATGGCTCCGTTTGAGGCGTTGTATGGACGCAGATGCCGATCCCCTTTGTTTTGGAGCGATGTGGTGAAAGGAAGACGCTCGGGCAGAGGTCTGTTGGAGAGGTGAGGAAAAGGTGAAGATGATTCGACGACACCTTTTGACAGTCCAGAGCCGCCAGAGGAGCTACGCCGACACCAGGAGGCGAGACTTAGAGTTCCAGGTTGGAGACCATGTATTCCTTAAAGTCTCGCCATCCAGAGGGATACGCAGATTTGGAGTGCGTGGAAAGCTTAGTCCACGCTATATTGGCCCTTTCGAGGTTTTGGAGCGAGTTGGGCCAGTTGCTTACAGAGTTGCTCTACCCCCTCGACTTGCAGGTGTCCACGACGTCTTCCACGTCTCGGCATTGAGGAAGCACGTATTCGATCCTTCTCACGTGATTGACTTCACTCCGTTGGAGATCAGCGGGGACCTGCGATACGAGGAACGACCGTTGCGGATTCTTGCACGCGAGACGAAAGAATTGCGCAATCGGGTCGTCCGTATGTGAAAGTACGGAGTAATCACGAGGAGCGGGAGGCGACTTGGGAGCCAGAGGTGGTGATGAGAGAGTCTTACCCCTACTTGTTTGATGCTCAGAGCTGAGGTATGCTTTAGTTTCGCGGACGAAACTTTTGGTAGTGGGAGAGGGTGTAGTGACCTGGATTTTCTGCTGGAACTTGTCAACGGCTCAGGCGAGCGTCGGGACAAGTCCGGGGCGCATTGGCGCCAATGGGACGCCAAACGGGCCTTGTGGGAACGCGATAGCAGCTTGAATCCTGAAAATCTGCGAAATAGTGGATTTTCAGTGTGCTATACCGGTACAAATCTTGGTTTGTACCGGTACAAGATTGATGGCTATACCGGTATAGCCACCAGAGATATCTTAGGTATGGTGCCGCCGCTCTCGGGTTACTGTTTATCTGGGGTACAAGGGCCGTTTGTGCACGGTCTGAGAGTGGTAGGTGGTGAGGCGAGAATGGTCAACTCCACTTTGGTTTTGTCACCCCCTCCCATGCATGCCTACACGTCATGGGAGAGGGTGGGAGGCCTCATTTGCAGCACTCAACTCTCCCCACTTCATCTCTCTCTCTCTAAATTTCCTTGGTTGGAGTAGAAGAGCTTGGGTGGTTGCTACTTCGCCGAAGACTCGCCGCGAAGCCGGCAAGCATTTTCGCCGTCGGGTTGCTGTGAGGGAGCCGAGCGTGGTGCTATTTCCCTTCTCCTCGGCGTGGTCTTTGAACCGGGAGGATTACTAAGGTGAGTGGTTCACCTAGTGTGCTTCTATTGCTTCTACTTCGACGATTCTCGAGCTAAGTCCGAACTGTGCAGGAAATCGACGTCGACTCGCCGTATTTTGGGTCGTACGCGACGTAGAAGCGACGGATTTCGCTGTGCCTAGACTCGTTGGAACCGTGTCGACGAGAGGAATCCAACGAGCATTTATTTGGAATTTTTGGTGAAGGTTAGCTCAGTCGAAATCCCAGTTTTCTCCCTTGCTGTTTCCTCCTCGAAGCTGCTGTGATCGCAGCGACACTCCGCGGTGTTTTGCCTTTTCTCCGTGTAGGGAACTCGGATCGCGACGAAATCTGGGGCATTGGATCCGCGACTTCGAGGCGATTCCAGCGATACCTTACTCACTGGATTTGGAGCAGGTTAGCCCAGTCGAAGTGTCGTTTTACTGAGCCGCTGCCCCGCGAGCAGAATCTGACAATCTGTTTTGCTGATTTCCAGCGTCGACGTCGGTGCTTCGCCTAGAACTCAGCGTAGGAGAGGCGGAATCCAGCGAGACTGGAGCCGTTGGATTCCTGACTGCGAGGCGAAGATTTCGAGCCCTTGCTCGCTGAATTTGGACAAGGTTAGCTTAGTTAACTTTAAGCTTTTCTCAGCCGCATTTTCCGGACAGATTTCGAAGAAATCGAGTTTTTGGTTTATCTCTTCGCAGCAGTTGTCCTTTGGACGGTGACGGATCAGCGGAGGTGATCGGGGTACCCAAGGCACTCCATGCTGCCAGGGATTCGCCACAGAGGTGGGCAATCCATCGGTCATTCCTAAGTTTAAGTAGTCGGCATGTATAACTCGGTTTTAATGTTTAGTCCTTAGCTCGAATTCATGAATATCTTCTAGTATTGAATCTGAATTTTTGAAGCATGTTCACAAGTAGTATTTTTATACATGTTTGGACTTGGACTTGACTTAGGAGAAAACTACGATCAATCGTCATATATTACACTACCAGATTTAGCTCTAGGAGCCGTGTGTGTCGTATCGTCGTCGGGAGTGCGACGGATACTCGAGTAGTGTAGTTTGTTTGACGTGGTGGATGCCGATGCCGAGCTCAGAAGTCGTCGAGGGACCGTCGGGGGCGACGGTGGGCCCGATTTTACGTTCGATTACGGTGCGTGTGCCGGGGGCACGTGGTGTGTTAGTGGTTAGACACGGTTACTTGACTATGCTGTGAGAGCAGTTGAGCTCGACGAGAGATACGCTTGCATACTCGGTTGGTTCGCGCCCACGAGTGCCGCTCCGAGTCCGGCTTTGTGCTTTTGCGTTGGTGTCGCGCCCTCGTGTGGGTTGCTCTCCGCTAGCTACCGAGGGGTAGTTGTAGTGTTGCTTCGACAGGCGGGACGGGTGTTTCACAGTCCCTGGTGAAATTGGGTCAGGTGTGGTTGGTACTACAGGTGGTTAGTCTTGAGTGTTCAGAGTAGAGACTTATAGCTGTAGAATGTTTCCTTTTTCCTACTCTTACTTACCCGGTAGACTTAGTGGGTGGACCGATGTTGTTTTGGGCGGCACCCACTGAGGACTACTGTTTTCTGATAGTTCTCACGCCCGTTTCTTCCACCCTTGTTGCGGGGCCTTCGGCGTCGTGCTTTCCGAGGGGACCGTGGTAAGGGCGTTGCGAGCTAGAGCCCTTCCCGACTGGTGTCGTGTTAGCCGTCTTCCTCTACTGCAGGTAGTGACTTTTGGGTTACTCTTTTGTACATACAGTCGTGAACTCGCTGGAGCGAGTAGTAGTCTTTGTGAACTTGTATGTGTATAGTTCTTTTGTACTACCTGCTTATATTTATAGTATGTTTCAGCTCTATGCTATCGCTTGTAGCGTTGTATTTCTATACAGTAGACTACGCTTCGTATACTTGGAAAAATTTTCCTTGTGTACGGCGGATTGTCGGCGTGCCCGGTTGCCCGAGCAACCCGGGGCGTGACAGTATGTATGGTATTGTTCTTTCATTATTGTTATATGTGATTTATTTACAGAAATTATAAATTTTGCTATATCTATACATATATCTATTTTATATCTTATATTTTTATTTATTGAAGTCTCATGTCAAATCAAAAAATTTAAAGCTTTTATTTTATTTATATTTTATCTTCTATAGTATCATCCTGCTGCAATGTATGGGTAACTTCACTAATTAACAAAAAAACTAAAGAAGTCATGCATTGCGTAATTCTCAAGAAATCGTTTGGTTCAGGTATAAGCAAGAACTAGTTATACGGCGGGAATAGGTACAAGTATGAGTTTTCGTAGGAACAAGGTTATTTTTTTGTTTGGATGAAAATGTGGGTATATTTGGAACTAAAAAAATTGTGTTTGGATGGTTAGATGGGAACAAGAGGAATAAGAATTATAATTTGAAATTAAAATTATATTATCTAATTAATTAACATTCAATATTATATTTATAATTTAATTTTTAAATGTTATATTTATAATATTTAATTAAAATTTATAATTTTAAAATTTAAATTTTAAATTTTAAAACTTATAATTGTAAAAATTTAAATTTTAAAATTCCAAAATTTAAATTTAAGACCAATTTTAAAATTTTAAAATATAAAAATATCAAATTTAGAATTTAAAATTTTAAAATTTAAAGTTAAAATTTAGAATTTTAAATTATAAATTTTAATTCTAAAATTATAAATTAAATATTTTTAAAATTTAAATTATAATTTAAAACTTCTCTATCTCTCTCTACTCAAGTGGGCTGGACCACCACCCTAAGGTATAATATGATTTAGTTTATCTTTTTAATGTCTGAATCCCATCATTGATTCTAATTTGGATATTATTATAAGAATAATTATAATTATATATATATATATATATAGTAGTATATGTTTTACTTTATGTCTGAATCCGATCATTAATTCTAATATGGATATTATTATAAGGACAATTTGTAAGAGTCTGATTTCTCGGAAGGGTGGATTTTTACCTTTCGGTCCGAATGCTTTTATTTGTTCCATGTTGTGATAAAGCGACTTTTTACCTAAAGGAAATTTGACTTTCGTTTCTGAATGTTATTGTGCGTAAATGTATTATAAGAGCACACGTCAAATTTCAGGCGAAACCGAGCTAAAACGAAAAAGTTACGCGACCCGGAAGATTGACTTAAGTGAATAGTAACTTCAGTTTTCCGGATGAGCCGGAAATAGAAGTTGGGTTCAGGTGCGTACCGAATTCCAAACTTGGGCTTCCAATAGCTCGTTTCGAACGGCTCGACTATACTGGAACCGTTGACACTAACGGAATCGAATTCTGATGCACGGATATCGAGAAAAAGGATTCTGAAGGATTTGACCTAAAAGGTTAATGAATTGGGGAATAACGGAGAAAAAGAAGAGATGTGATACTTCGCGAATCCGAGACCAAATCAAACGAAGTAAAAGGCCAGATTCGATGTTCTCGACGCGCTGAACGCGCTGGCGCGATCCGATCGTGAATCTGACGGACGGATCTCCGGGAATCGCGAAAAGAATGTGAAGAGGTTGAAATCGTGTAACGGCGGAACGCGAAGAGTCGCTATATTTTATGCGCCGAAATGTGAAGGGTTGAACACAGAGGGTCCTAAGCGCATAAATGTCATGCTGGTGGGGGCTAAAGTATAATTGGTGGCTTGTGGTGGGCTAAAGTGCAAAAAGTCCTAAAGTGTATATAGATGGATTTCTAGGGTTTCATGGACCTAACCCTAACCCTAGCCTCTCCATCTCCCCTCAGCCACCCTAACACATCCGGTGACCCTACGCCCACTCCGGCGCGCACCCGGCGGCGGCGTGCTTCCCGGCCGGGAGAGCCTCCCGAGCCCTCGGCCTTCCCTCCTCCTTCCTCTCGGCACTTGTTTACCATCTCGGCCGAAGAGCCTAGATCCGACAAGGGGAGACTCGACCCTCGGATCTAGCATCCTTCGGCGAGACTCATCGCCGGCGTGCTCCCCGGCCGGCTCCGGCGTCCCCGAGCGCCGCCGCCACCGCCGTAGCTCACTGCGGCCAACTGAGTCACCCAGGCCGATCTGGGTGATCTCGGCCTAGGAGCGCCGCCGCCGCGCTTCCCGAAGTTGAGCAACCCTCCTCCGACGACGAGCCACCTCCGGCGCGTCCTCCCGGCTTCCCCGTACACCGCCGGCGCCGCGGAGCAACCCCGCCGCCGCTCGGCCGGTGCGGGCCGAGGGTTGCACCCCAGGCTTCGGGCATCGCGTCGCCTCCGTGGGAAGCATCGGCTTCCTCGACCTCCGCGCGGACCGGCGCCGTCCCGACGTCCGGCCGCCGCCGTGCGCGGCGCCTCCTAACCCGAGAGAAGGAAGGAGGAGTGGATATCCTCCGCCGCGCCACCGGCCGCCTCCCGCCGCCGGCGGGACCTTCCTCGGTCATCTCCGACCCGGCGCTTCCGTGCCGGCCGGACCGACCGCCGCGCCGCACCGCCGGCGGCCAACCCTTGCTCCTCGGCTCGGGTATCTTTGTGTAGTTGTTAACAGCATGCTAGATTAGGGTTTATGCACAATTCCCAAGGCTACAGTGGGTCTTTTTGACCATGTGAGGTGAGCACGATCATTGGAATTTCGTGCTGAACGCGATGCTCACCTCCGTTCTGAGTCTCGATGCCTCGTTTAGCGGGACGAACGTACTTTACGCGTATTTGTGCGCTGTTCTGAAGTTGATGTCGCTTGTACGCGCACTACGATGCCGACGAGTGTTCGAGAAGGCGAGCACGGTCTTCAACATGTCGAAGACTTACGAGTGCGATTTCGGAATCTGCGATGCACCGATTTGCGTGCACGGTCCATAAAAACCTTATAATCACATAAAATAATGCGATTTTGGAACCTTCAGGGGTTTTTATGCAATTGTAGCCTCCTGGGCTATCTTGGGTAGTGTGTATGTGCTGCGGGTAACCTCTGGACTAACTGTTCAAGGTCCCGAGCTTTTCGGAAAACAGTAAGTATGATTTCGGAGCGTTCGTTGGCGAAATTCGACGACGGAACGCGACTTTGGTTTGGATTTCTTCCGATGCTTTTCTGAGATTGTTTCCTTTGTCGACAAGCCTTATTGGCTGGTCACCGTGTCGTTTCGATAGTCCGGAGACGACGGGTGAGCGACGGTGGGTTCCGGTGTCAAAGTTGACGCTTTCGGGAACCCGGATCGAAACGGACGTTCTGTAGCAATCGCTTCGAGACAGTTACGTCGTGAGAGTTGTGAATTACGATTCTAGTATTCAGTAGGTTAGTTTCTGACCCGGTGAACCCTCGTAGGTTCAGTTGTTTCTTCCTAGCAGTCGGCAGACCACACCTTTCGATACTCAGGTGGGTATCCGGTTTGACATCCGTACAGTGGTACACGCTTGGTGACACTTCTTCACCTTTACTTCGTTTTATCTTACTTTTCTTACTTGCACATTAATTTCATTTCTGTTCTCTACTCAGTCATATGCATGCTTAGTATACTTGATAGGAGTAGAGTGGTTTGAGTTTACAGTTCTCCAGCGACCTACTTGGTCGACCCTTTACAGTTTTACAGTGACTTATTCGGTCGGTTTGTTTCAGTGCTTCTGTGACCTACGTGGTCGGCGAGTTTACTTAATGACCCAAAGGGGTCGATGTCCCTTTAGGGACGGGATTGTCAGCCAGTTGCTGACGTATGGTTTTTGAGCATAACAGCATCGATTGCCCAGGATTTGAGCGCAGTTCACGAACACGGGCGGTCTGATCCACCGTACCATGATGTGTTCTTTTCCGGAAAGGTGGTTGGACGAGCCAACCCGTGAGCCCATAGGCGACCATTGGTTGATATGGGTAGAATGCAGGTTTTGTGATACAGGGGGCATAGGCTTGAGGTCTGAGGACCAACAGAGCAACAGATTCCAGATTGGGTATTTTACTTTATCAGCTTTTCGATGCATACATACAGTAGCAGTTTATTTTTATTACCTATATCTCTCTCCTGCTTACTTAGCTACTGTATCTACTTACCTGTCCTTCCTTCGCTTTACTCCGTTTCTAGTGGATACCCACTGGGAGGGGGAGACATGTTTACATGTTCTCACCCCTCGCCTTCTTCTTTCAGGTGACATAGCAGGTACTAGTGGGACAGCAGGTGAGGAGCGAGTCTAGTGCGCGTGTAGCTCCTACCCGTATCGGTTACTTCTTTACTTTCCTTACTTTATTATCTAGAGTACATTTTGGTTCAGTTCTAGTTCTACTTTGGTTTACTTACAGTGGTATTTTGAGACTTATGACGTTTTTGGGATTGTGATATGGAACTCATGTTTTGGGAAATAAACTGTCTCCTACCTTCGTGGTAGCATTTCAAAGGAAAGGGTTTATTGGAAAGGATTTCTACCCCTCGTGGTAATGTTTTCAAAAGAAAGCGTTTCCGTGTGGGAAACGATTTTAAAAAGGTTTTCTTAATATTTATAAATAAGTTAAATGTGAATGTGGTGAATGGTTGTATGATATTGTGTATTCAGTCTATTTGTTATTCATACTGTTGTGGTTGAGTTCCTGGATGAATTGTAAACACTCTGTACTTGTGCGACGCCGTGCAAATACGGGGGAGACTGTCCGTGTGTACAATGGCCTCACTGTATTTGTGGCGGATACGGATTCACCTCCGGAAGTCGGGCTTTAAAAAAAATTTCCGTATTTATTTACCAAAGGGACCGGGCGTGACACATGTTGGACTTGGACCGCATCCGGTTGGAACGTATTTTGGCATTCTAATCTACAATACCTCCAAAGATGGTATAATCAATTAAAATAATATTAAAATTAAAAATAAAACTAGATAAGCTCCAATTTACAAGCAACCAATCTTCAGACAGTCGCCGGTAGCAATTAATAATTTTTAAAAAAAGAATCTAGTAAACATAATCCTACTGGGGGACCTACTGGGGAACGTGCTTATAGAAAATGTGCATTAATTAATTTTCTTTTTGTTCTTTGCTCTACTCAAAAATAGGAAATATGCATTAATTTCTTATTTCGAATCACGAGTAACCTTATCAGATGCCGATAAAGGAATGTCAAACATAAACTATGTCAAACATAAACTAGATCTGGTTCGATCAGGCAATGCCTATATATATATATGGGTATTTCCTCTCTTCTACATCCATAAGCACAAAGAGCACACACGTACGTACGCACAATGAACCTCTGATTAGTAGCACACAGCCTTCGTCGATAACACAAGCTAGCTCTCACACAACTTTTCTGTAGCACGCAGCCTTCGTACGTTGGAAGCACAAGCTCTTGCAGAACCTAGCTCTGTAGCACACACGGCCTCCGTTGGAAGCACAAGCTCTCGCAGAACTTAGCTCGTAGCACGCAGCCTTCGTCCCGTAAGTTTATTACATTTCCTTTTTATTGCTCTTTTTTTCTGGATTCTATCATATTCCAACCGTTCAATCCCTACAGAAAACTGTAGGGAGTTGGATCGATGTTGTTTTAGCTTGTATATATACAATCTATGGAATCTTTGTTAATCTCAAATAATTCACGTCGGCTTTTGGAGTATCTTAATTGATTTCAGCACAAAATCTTTTGCCTTAATTTATTATAGTAAAACATGTTTCTTCTTTTTCGTTTGCTATATATACTCTGAAGATAAATTCTTCTTTTTTTTTTTCTTTTCTCTTCTTTCCCTTTTTTTTTCTAACTTTATTTTGTAAGCACATTTTAGATACAGATATCATAAAATATATATCCGGGGAAAAAAACAAAAGCTTTATATAATAAGAGTACGTAACTGAGCATGAACTTTGGCAGACACAAGCCTCAGCCCAAATTACTTGAAGGAAGAGGCCTTGAATATGTTAATTAAACATGTTCTTTGTTTCACAAATTCTTCACCGTATTGAGGCCGAAGATATTTGATGTTGTGAAGATGTTTACAAATTCTTCACCGATTGAGGCCGAAGATATTTGATGTTGTGAAGATGTTTGAGGGTAAGAAGATCGTTCGAGTCTTATTCTTATTGTTATATAATCAGTTAAAGTTTCTGAAGCAATATATGTGTTTTTGACATTTAAGCATATACTTAAGAACAGTTGAACTAATTAATATATATATATATATTAAAAATAAATAATATATATAGGGATAAAAAACAATCTTATTTATTTTTTATATTTGTAATATATTATATTATATTACAAATATTTATTACAAACATATATATTACAAATAAATAAATGAATGACATATACCATCATAAATATAATATTTATATTAATATATATATTTATATATCTATTAATTTAATAAAATAAAGAGAAGAATAAAGTTATTTTTAATTATTCTATGATGTCTTGAATAGATATATTATAAGTTTATAACACCAAAAGAAGAAATTACCAATTGGCGAGAGAAGAAGCGGTGACGACTTTTATAAAGATCAAGTTGGATGTCATAAACACAAATTTTTTTAATAAAATAAATAAAGATTCTAAATATACATATGGCCTCATTTGGACACTTGATTCTTGAGTTAGTGTTTATAATATTTTCCTTTTTCACATCCAATAAAAGTGTTTTTATTTCTTTGCGGGTTACATGTTCTACAGCGGCAGGAAAACCTGATTATGTTGGTGGACACAAGCTCCGGCCCTTGAATATGTTAAACGTTTTCTTTGTTTGCAGAAATTCGTCACCAGTATTGAGGTTGAAGATGTCCGATGTTGTGAAGATACTTAAGGGTAAGTTGATCATTCAAATCTCATTCTTGAAAGGAGCGGGGAACAATGAAATGGACCCAAGCCTTTGATAATGGAGGACTTCATGACTCAGTGTATCACGTTACAATATTGACAGGTATATATATATAACACAACTGTTATTCTTAATTCCTAGCCACTAGATTTTTGTTGATGTTTAGTTTGGTAAGATTGTACAACATTGTTGATTGGTCTCTCATAATTTTGATTCTTAATTAAAAAAAATTATATTAATTATTAACTTAAAGATTAGGTAATACGCACATCATCTATTAATTGAGAGGCTTTTATATATATACACAGCTAGGTTGTGCTAGTAGCTAGTGCTGTCATCTCAATTACGTTGAGTTGTAGTTGCTTTAATTTTGTATGTTATGTTTGCGCGCGTAGATGATGGGAGTTGGCTCACTTCGGGATGGATGTCACAGAAAGGAGCCTATGTGAATAGTCTTTATCATGTCCGGTACCATTAATCTTACATCGATCAAAATGATTGATGGCTAAGGACATGACGTCAAAATTACAGACAAAGGTTTACGATTGGAAAAGTCCGAACACGTAATCATTTGCAACCTACAATTCGAGGGTGGTGATTGAGAAGATGTCGATGTTATCCAAATTAAGTCTAAATTAAGTCCAAATCAATAAACATTTGGATAGTTCGCTGTAACTTGCGCAACTATGCTGATAACCTAGTCGATGCCAACCACGAAAGCACCAATATTACTATTTCCAGGTAATTAAGCAATTAACACCATGATTTAATATTCTACTTATTTGCAATATAAACAATATTTAATATTCTTTTCCGATTCATTTGAGGAGGTGTTATTTTGGTATGTACGATAAAATAAATGGTCATCGGAAGAAGCCCTAATGATGTAGGCAATTGGTCGATTGCGTAACAATACATTGTGTTGCTTTTTTGACTCCACAATTCACTGACATCCGCGAGTCAAATTTGGAAAAGTTCATATTTACAACAACTATACTAAAAACTGGGGCATTTATGCTGTCATGACTTTTGTTGAAGCTTAGATTTATAAAATCTTGATATTTTGGAATTTGTGACTTTTGAATCTTCTTATACATTATAAAACTATTTCTTAAGTGCCTATATAATAGATCGTGTCTTAGAATAACATATATGAAGCAGGAAAAAAGAAAGTTATTTTTGAATATAAATTTGAAAGGGTACATGTAATATTTTTTTCAAAAAAAGATACGAATTTATATTTATAGAAATTTGAAATGATTTATATTTTAGGAATTTGCATCCGTAGACTGCCGTACGATCATGATCATAAGTTTCAAATTTATATTTTAGGAATTTGCATCCGTAGACTGCCGTACGATCATGATCATAAGTATGGTGAGACTAATAAATAGTTTGGAATTCTCAAACAGGCAGGAGATAAGAAAGAGCTAAGGAAGAGCGGGCTTTTGGATGGATAAGATTCGAGAGAGGTTTGTTTTACGAACGGTGCCAAGCGACCTCAAGTGGGGTCCGGTGTTGATCTGTTTTGTGCCTCAAAGTTACTACAAAAAGTGAACCCTTGAATCGGCATCTTTAGCTTTCAGGGAGGCGACAGAGTCGAGTGCCGGATGGCAGAATGTTCTGCTGTCTCACGACTCTTCTGTTGAGAACGATTGATCTTTCTCGACTTGCACACTACCTACATATTACTTTTATTTCAATTTTAGCTAGTTAGACTAATTAGTTTATCTTGTAGGTTTTAGTAGAATGAAATTTGCTTGTCTTTACACACGTTGTCTAGAATTCTAGTTGTACTCTAAAATTAGTTTTATTAGCTTTAGTCTAGTGGTGATTTTTATGGATTTTTATAAATTTTGATACGATTTAAAGGTTTTACAAGCTATCTATCATTTCTCTATATAAAGCATATCCATCACTACAAAGCTATAAGATTGTCTATTTATCTTTCAAAGTTTTGGCCGTCAAATATATTCTCTCAAACTTGCATTCTTTACTAATAATCTATAGAATAATGCTCATGTACGGTAAAAAAAGTTTAATCCAACGATTAAAGCGTAGAGGGTATGATTGTCACTTTACTATATCAATCGATAAAACTGACCGTCTAACTTAATTGCCAATAATATTTTTGAATAAAAATATTGAATAGTCCTTTGTACTATCACAAATTTATAAGCAGATTCTTGTACTTTTAGTTTTCATATTATAATTTTTGAACATCAACAAACATTACATTATAATTTGAAATTTTAAATCTAAATTTAAATTTTTAATTTCAAATTTATAATCTAAATTTGAATTTTAAAATTTAAAATATGAAATTTTGTAATTTGAAAGTTAAAATTTAAATATTTGAATTTTAAAACTTATTTGATCTGCAATGTAATACGTAGGAGAAGTGTGATGCGATTACAGGAACCTGGAGTATAAATGGTAGATCAAGATTTTACTCTATGTTAAACTTATAGAAACCTAAAATTCTAATATCAAACACATGATTATAAATATCCAATATTCTATCCAATATTCTTGTTGACTCCAAATTTACTGAATTTGACTAAAATCAAAACCCAATATACTTTACTACCTAAAATCGATTTAAATATCTCTAAAAAAATCGATTTAAATAAATTGAAATTGATTCAAACCTGACCTTCTTTTTTCTCTCAAAAAAAATAATAACATCAATGCGCTGGTCGCATAACCAAAAAGAAATGAAGGTCTCCACAGTGTAGGGCATTGCGTCCTTCGGATTTATGATTCCTTTATATCCTTGGTTGTAGATGATCCAGTACCGTTGCTATTGTATTTAGTATAATTCGTCGTCTGTGCGTTGCCATTCATTGCAAGCCATCCTGTAGGATCAATGACATCATCGACAAAAGAATTCATCACAATGGTTCTTAAGTATTTCTGCCATGTCCTCCCAAGATAGCCTTTTCGAGACCATGCTTGTCCAAGAGTAACTACTAATTAATTAAGCACTTGATTTACGTTCAAGCATGCAGACTTATGAGGACTTGAGTTAAGAATTAAAATATTTTTTTTTTTCATCATATAAATAATAAAAAAAAACAAGTTTTTAATAAATAAATTAATTCTAATTTTCATGTCACGTTGCTTTTAACCATGAATGAAGTGGATAGGATGCTACACTTTCCTCAACAAAAAAAAAAAAAAAATTATGTCATGTTGACCAAACGAAAAAAAATCATAAAATTGCACTACTCGGATTCTCACTCTAGTAGTGATAAAATCCCGATGGAGGAGGACTAAATATAATAAGTAAATATTTATAAGGGGTTTCCTGTAATTTAGTTTTTTTTTTAATGAATTTTTTCTTTGAAAAATTAAATTTTCACAAGTTTTGCGAGAAGCGAAACACGCCCAAAGCGTAAGAGAGAGAGAGAGAGAGAGGGGAAAGCACTACTGCTACCCTCCTCTTCTCCTTTTCCTCCTCCATATTCTTCGCCCTCCTCCTCCTCCTCCTCCTCCTCTCCGGCGATGTCGTCGTCGGCGGCGGCGGCTTCGGCGACGCGGCGGGCGAAGGAGGCGGCGCTCCTGTGGATCGCGGGGTTCAGGGAGGCGTGTTGCCTCCACAGAGTCGTCTTCTTCTGCGCCAGGTCCCCCCCCAAACCCTAACTCACCTCGAATCCCAATGGATCTTGTTCCCGTGATCGAAACCGTGTTCCTTGATTCGATCTCCCTTTTTTGATTCAGTTCGAGGACGCTGTTGATCCGAACGGGCCAGTGCTTCCTCCTAAACGGGCTAATTTTCCTAGGAAGGTATGAGAATTTAGGGATTTTGTACTTGTAATTTCCTTTTTATTGTTTGCTTTCATTATTTTTTTTGCCAATTTCGGAGGGTAATTTGCAGTTTTTGATTCGGGGATTAATTAACAGATTTAGGGTTTTCTAGGATCTGAATCCGATGAGTGGAGCTGGTTGGGATTATGGTTTGGTAAAAGTGTATGGAGATCCCATTTTTACTCGTTTTGCTTTGATTTGAGTCATTTTGCTAGATTGAATTGGGGCTCCATTAGCTATTAGCTGTTGAGAGTTAGCAAAATCCATTGCTTTATCTGCTGAAAAGGTGTAGAATTGTTAAATTTAGTGTAATCACCTGTTAGGTTCAACATAAATTCCTCATTTGTCAAAAGAATCAGAAGTTGAGGCAGTGTCAATTGAAAAAAAAAAGAAGAAGCCAAGGGTCTTATTTCAAGATGGCCTATGGATAAGGAGTCCCTTTACATTTCTATTATATGTTTTTGCTAAATTCTATGATCAAGTGAGGAGCGATTGAACCCTTGTGGAGAGAGAGAGAGAGAGAGAGAGAGAGAGAGAGAGAGAGAAATCTCTCTTTCGTTCAATGCTAGAAGTTTGTTATCTGTCTGAACTACGAAGCATCGAAGCTAACAACTAAGGAATTTGGGTTGAGTTGACAAAGAGATGCTTAGATTTTTATCTTGAAGAGTACTTGACTAGGTAGAATTGTTCATCTAAAGTTTGAATAAACAATTCTATAAAATACTCAATACAACATTGCAGCCATTCAAGAATAGACATTTCTCAAATTAATCATGTTTCTTTTTTTGTATTTTGAGTATTTTTCAATTTTTCTTTTCTGTTAATGAAAATTGACATGAGCTGTGCCCAGTTCTCCTTACAGGGATAATGTTAGTTTGTTATTCTATTTCTTCTCCATTTGTTCAACCTTTTTGAATTGATGATCAATCAAATTAAAACTTTTTTTTTTTCTCTTCAATTTTTTTGTGCAGCTTATTTACTGTCAAGTCTGTGGTCATCCCTATTATCCTGAGAATATTACCAGATCAGTGTGAGCAGCTTGAGAAACTACACCTTTGTGACCATAGGGCAATCATGACATTTTATTCCTTCTTACGATCTATCCTTATTGAGATTTTCTATGTAAGTGTCACTTGCAGTTTTGATCCTCATCTGTTTCTTGTTCTTTGATTTATCTTCCACTTTACATAACACGGTTTAGAGTTATGACCGAAAACTGAGAAACAGAAGCCGAAACCTAACATTTCAGATCAGTATTGCCCTGAAATGTTTCTGTCCATGCTGATCCGTATCTAGTTTAAACTTTGAATGCGCAAATTTTAGTTGGAAATGTCTAAAAGGACTCAACATCCAAGCATCGGTTCAAATGGCAAACCTATATAAGGTCAACTCTAATTTGGCTAGTGGTCATTTATATTTTATGCTGCTTCTCTTATCAAACTTTGATCACTTTTGATGGATGACGCCACAAAAATTTGCTAACTTTTTCATCACAGTAGTAGAGATATCTCTTTAGTATATAAATGTTGAGAAAGTAAGTACTGTTGTGATCATTTGAGTTCCCCATTTCTTTTTAGTCATATTAGAAGCTTAGATTTTTTTTTTTACCAACACCAGAAGCCGAGGCCAGAAACCACTGCCGAACCGTTCATTTTTGATAGAGGGCTTAACCTAAAAAAGAACCCGAGTTTTCAAACCATTCTACGGAGAGATCATCGATAAAATTGTGTTTTTTATGATTTTAACTTATTCATTGTAGCCCTCCGTTGCCTCATCATACTTTTTATTTCTTTCATTGGTCTTGAAAATCTGCATATCCATGTGTGAGATTCATTTGTCTTTTTATTCTATATTAGTCGCAGTTTCTACCTCTTTACTAATTAGTTATTTACTATTATTTTATTCAGATACTCTGGTTCTATCCACTTTACATTTTCAGCTTCATTTTGAGCACACTCTGGTAGGCTTTCTTTCCGCATTATTGAGTTTCACGATCTCTATGTATTCTCATTCATGTTGGCTCTTTAATCCTTTTTTTTTTTTTTTTTCTTTTCTTATTAGCATATGAACATTATAACTTAGATGTCTTTCCTTATGTACATTTATAACTATCTTCATATAAACTTGGTTACTAATTATGCATATAAATGTAACTATCTTCATATAAACGTAATCTATCTCTCTTATTTTTTAGATAATTAATATTTTAGAATTTTTATTTTTATTTTTAACATAAATAATAATTATAAATATAAATATTGATGAATTTTTGTAGTTTTTAGATATTATTTAACTAGATTTTCAAAGTGTTGGTCTCTTGAATGACTACAAGATTCATGATAAATGATAGCTTATGGAGAAATTATTATTTTTCATGCAAGTTTAGCCAATTCATTACCTATATGTTTATTTTTTACTTTTAAAAGTATTATCGGTAATTTTTTACATTTATATATATTTTTTAAAATTTTAAAAGCTGAACTACAAATGCGCCGCATTGCACCTGCATGCTGTATATGCACTATGCGGTTGATCAACTGCCTGCATACCACATACTGCTTTTTATAACATTGCTTATGTATGTGAACTCAGTAAGTCGATTGATTTAATTTCAGAATCAATTGCATTAAGTCATCTATTTTACTTATATTTAGGATATTCTGATCAGCTAAGATCCTTTGTTTTTCTTCCACATTTTTCCTCGGTTTACTAAACCATGTGTGTATTTTTCGCTTTATTATATAATTCTTAAATGTGGTACATTTTAAACCAGGTACAATGATATTGCTAAGCATGCCTTTGATGTTTTGAAAAGTAATGGACTTCCCACACCACGAGAATTGGACAACAACAATAAGTCGGATTCACAGGAAAGGCCTGGTGGATTAGATGGGTAGGCTTGTTATAGTTGCTTTCTGAATGTATATTTATCCATTATGAAACCTGCACGAATCTTAAAGGTATTTTTTGTGGTCTTCATTGTTGGCAGCGTCATCCTTGGTATTGGGGAACAAGTTTATTCAGTCCTCTTATTGACCATCTTCTTCGTAGAGGTGAAGTAACACACTAATTTCAACCTGGCCCTAAAATGTGTAAACATTATGATATCCTATGTTTGCGGATAACTGTAGGAGATATAACTGTTTTTATCCCTGTTTTATTCCGCAATGATGGAATAAGCAAGAAAGAAGTCAATTTAATGTTTGGTTTGACATCAAAGCGATTATTGCGATGAATATGGGGATACCTGTGATGGTGAGGAATAACCATAAAAGTTATGGAGATAAATGGGATAAATTAGGGGACAAAAGTATTCACACAGAGAGTGGAGCAGTTGGTTGCAGATTATTCTAGAATAATCTGGTTTGACGAATATCGCTAGCCTTACTAAATTTTCTGGTTTCCAGTGTAACTTTTTTTTCTATATGATCAAATTACTCTTTAATTTTTAAATTTGGTGATATTTGTACCGAGTATATTTATTGATGAACAAAGTATTTGTGTCGTGCTACTGTACAGGTCTTTGTGACTGGTTTTATACCCTATTTTGGCAAGGCAATAAATTTCCTTCTTCTTACATGGATGTATGCCTACTATTGTTTCGAGTATGGATCTGCTTTTCTGATAAACCAATTATTTTGTGTTCCTTCTAATGCATCACATTCAAATCAAGTCCCTGGCATCATATATTTCGACTTTTCCTTTTCCTGTAGGTATAAATGGAACTTTTTGGGAGTGAGCTTGAACAAAAGGCTCGACTTCTTTGAATCAAATTGGGCCTTCTTTTCCGGATTTGGTATGCTTATCCATCTATGAGTTGCTTCTCCCGTATTATTAATAATCGACCATAACATACTTTAGAATACATAACTTAGCATGCACTCGCACTTTTAGACTTGCATCGAGCTTATTTTTCATCATAAAATAAACACTTTTAGACCTGCACTTCTAAAGGTTATGCTCTCTTTCATAAATAACACTTCTACGGTTTCTTCATACCGCTGAATTGCTTTTCTCGCCATTAAATATTTAAAATTAGATGGATAATTTCTTCATTAAGCTCGCCTTTCTTTACTATTTACTATTTACTATTTTGAAAATTGACGTGGTTTTCTTGGTGTTCATACGCTTTACACAGTGAGTCCGTGTGTTCTTCCAACTTTCTTTTTTTCTCCGCTCGTCAGCTATGGAGTTATGGCAATACTTTATCCACTGGTAGGATGAAAGTTTTTGTCCTCTATATTATTTTTATTTTATTTTTGGTCATAGACTTCTGATGAATATTGTGATGTGTTCCGTGTTCTTGCTTCTTTGCAAGCTCGCAGCCTGCACCCACATCATACTTCTATTTTTTGACAAAATAATTGATAAAATATTGAGACATACCAACATATTTAAATTTGAGTTTGAGCTATAAAGCTCTAAACAGAGACATATACACATATATACCTTTGTATTTATGCGAAAAGAAAAAAAAAAAAAAGAGGAATACCCTTAAATTAACCTTCTCTAACAAGAAATTAACTCTTCCCCAATGAAAATATCTCCGTGTTTTTTTAACAGAGTCCATTGAACAGCACTTGTTTATCATGTTGATAATATTTTACATGACTCAAACTGCAATTTTGAGCAATGTAGCTTTCCAGTTTGTCTTGACAGCAGCAGGCACTGAAGCAGAAGATGTTATTGATTCTCGTAGAAAATCATGGGGAAGCGAACCAGAAAAGCTTCAAATATTTTACGTTGCGAGGAGATTTTCGTAAGTCATTATATGAAATGTCTGCCTTTCATGTAACTTTTGATTCATTATATTAGCTTGATTTTGAACATAATATATTACTTTAAGCTTCTCAGGTTGCTAGAAATTACATGCTATTTTAATTTCCGATCCTTTAAGTTGAACCAGGCTATTTCTTTTTAAATGAAAGCAGCTACCAACATTCCGAGTATTAGATTCTGCAATATTTAATTTCGAGTGTAATGAAGCGCTTTTTCGTTTTGGATATTTAGTAGTGCAAGGCAGTGAAAATGCCTAAGCAAGGAAAAGAGAGAGTGAGAGGCATCACAGAGTTACATAACTAAATATCCGTTGGTCTTGAGTGGAACTTTTGCATCAGTGCTGCCGAGCTAGATCTTTGCCAAAATTCTTAACAGCTTTTTTCACTTTAGATCTCTCCAACAGCTTCTTGAAGCTGGAGGCCGACGCTTCAAATTAGAGTTTCTCCTTTTGAGACCCAGAAGCTGATGTTAACTTCTTGCCACCGACAAAAGCTCTAGTCCTTTTTTTATTTTTCAAGCGTCTTTTTTCGCTTCAGGAGTAAAAGAGCTATTGCCAAAACCAGGCCAAATAGGCTTGAAAAATAGTAATTAGTGAGTGTCCGTAGAAAAACACAGGAAAATAATGCAACTTTGGCCGAGTTAAAGAACAGTTCAAACCAATAGGGGCACTCTCTATTGATATAAATTCCAAATGAAAAATCTTTCTGTAGCATTGCGAAAAGGTAAACAAATATTTTTGTGCAGTGACTTTGGTTCTATTGCCAATATCATAATTTTAGACATTAGTTTGGCTGAAACCTGAATAATATTATATTAGAATACTTGAAATCTTAGTAATATGATATGAGAACCAAGGATTTAAGTGCCGTGGCAATGGATCGTGCCGGAAACTGGCCGGCACGGTACGTGCGGAGCCGTGCCAATGCGTGCCGGTCAAAAAAATTCTTGTGTGCCAATACATAATAGCATGAAATATTTATTTTTTTTAGCAACAAAATATTCTAACTATTTATTATGTCTTTTTATTATATCTTTTGAACTTTATTGAGAAAATTACTTACTAATTTAAAGAATAGAAGGTTTTGAGTTTGTGCCATCGACACGGGTCCGTATCGTGTCGATCTTGTTGGCACGGTACGGCACGGTGGATACCGTGCCGACGAGCACTTAAAACCTTGATGAGAACTAACAGTTTAGTTTTAACTGTGAGAATTTATGCAATCAAATTAATGCTACACACCAAATTGAAAATATATATATATATATATATATATATATATATATATATATATATATATATATATATATATATATCTGCATTATTCTCCAAACAAATGTCTATTTAAAAGTAGTAGCCCTCAACTCAACTTCTTCTTTGTTGATATGTTGTGTATTTGTTTCTTAACTGTGCTTGTTCCACATCTACATTATTACGGTAACATTTCGAATAACATGTTCGTATCGTTCTCAGCACATTGGTATTGCAATTGTTCCCTGGAGCTCAGAAGGAGCATTGATCGATGCGTCGATCCGTGACACGGTTCGATTCAGGTGGATCTCCTCTTGATTTAATTCACATTTCACACTGTAAGTATATAATCTCTGTTGACAACCACTGTAAATTTGATGGTTAATTGGAGAAAAACAACACATCTTAGCTTCATTTGTAGAGCATAAAATATACATGCAAAAGATTTGCTTTTGGGTGTTGTATATAGATATATTCAGCAGTGTATATCTGATAAAAAAAAGTTTATGTAATTGCCCACGATTGTAACCTAGTTCTTTTGATAGTTTCTTAAGTTTTTTTTTTTTTTTTTTGTAGAGATCTAGCAAATCAATTGTTTTGGTTCAATAAATTACCCTAAATCGAGCTCCGCCAAATTATATACATTTTTTTTTTTTTTGAGAGATAGGTAGCACACTATTCGCTTCGTTTCGAGTATCAACCACCAAGCTCTTTGTCACTTGATCTAGAGAGCAAGCTCTTTGTCACTTGATCTAGAGAGGGTCGGTAAATTATATACAATTTTGAGATTAGTGTTTTGATGGTTGGAGCTTTCGTAGAAGTGATGCTTAGGTGAGTTATTCATAGATATTTGCTTCTTTTTTTCTTTTTTCTTTTTTTTGTTGGAAGGTTTTTGTTGTAGCTTTTTTTATTTTTTTGTTATTTTGACACAACTATGTAATTTGAGGCAGTGGCTGATAGAAATGTCAAGGGGATTCGGGGTGGATTTTTAAAAAACTCAAACCCGAACCTGAATCCAAACTCGAATCCGAAACTGGTGGATTTTAAAAATCCATATCCAAACCCAAATCCGACTAAAAATTTGAAATCCGAACTCAAAAATTTGAATCCGAAACTATTATTTTTTTTTTTCAATATTTCAAAATGTATTATATTAAATCTAAATCTTTAAAATACAAATTCAAATATAACATCAAATATATATATAGAGAGTTCGGCTATTATACTATCTATAGTACGGAAGCTCCCGTACTATAGTGTTGTTTTCGATCTTCGGCATTCAAATCAACGATCCATACCGTTAAAACTGATCTAGAGTATTTAAAGTTTTTAGAAATAAAATTTTATATTTTTTCGATATAGTTTACTTTATGATCAAAGCATTTTAAAATTGTCAATTTTTAATGGCTATTGTGACGAGTTTGGAGTTTAACGGTGTAGAAGAATCTAAATTTCTTTAAATTTTGATAGAAAATACTTTAAACTATATAGATTAAGATTAATATTCTTGATCTTGAATTTAAACATCCTATGCTCAAATTTTAAAGAGTATTCAATTCCCACCGTCCATTTTGACATAATTTATTTACTCAATTCCCACCGTCCATTTTGACATAATTTATTTACTAAGTAAACGATATCGAAAAGAACTAAAATTTTACTCCTAAAAAGTTCATATACCCTAGATCATATTTAACGGTGTAGATTATTGATTTGAACGTCATAAGATCGAAAACAACATTATAAGACGGGAGCTCCCGTACTATAGATAATATAGTAGCATAATTCTCTCTCTCACTCACTCTCTCTCTCTCTCTCTCTCTCTCTCTCTCTCTCTCTATATATATATATATATATATATATATATATATATATATATATATATATATATAATACAAAATAAGAAGAATATCCGAATTCATATCTATTTAGCATTGGATATATCCGTTTCATTCGGATTTGGATAAAATTTTGGATATTTATACCCATCAACATCCCTAGTGGCAAATGCTTCTTTATATTCTTATTATTATTGTTAGTTAGCTTGCGATGTATTCTAATAATAATTCTAATAAAACGTGGGTCAAAGCGAAAAAAAAAAAAAAATTTCTACTATAGTGTTTTCTTAAATCTTTGGATTACTCAAACATTTGTTTATCCAATCTCTTTCCTATAGGTTTATAACATTATTATATTTTACTCCTCCCCCCCCCCCCACACCCTTTAAAATAGGGATAATTGCCTATATACCCCTCATGCGTCTGAAAATATCCGATCTACCCCTACTTTTTTTTTCTTTCTAAAATGCCCCTCATACTTTCCACCGTTATTGCAAAATATTCCCCCAGTTATCTCCTGTTAAGTTAATCGGGTTAAACGTGAGTTAAATATCTACCTTAAAAAATTTAAAATACCAATTTTGCCCTTAACTTAAGGGCAAATAAGAAAGGTTGGTGACGGTAGAGGGTATATTGGAAAAGACCAAAAGTCGAAATAATATTTTGAAAAGGACAAAATAGTAATTTTACAGAGATAACAGAGTTACTTAACAGATTTTAACTCTAAGGGTATATTAGAAATAGGTTGGAACGTAAGAGGGGTATTTTCAATATTAGCCTTCTAAGAGAGGTAAATCGAAAAATCGGAAACTTCTCAGGGGTATATAAACAATTGCCCCTTTAAAATACTACAGTGATCGTTTATCATACTTTTATGTATAGAGCTATATTGAAATGGAAAATTGACTTTTTTCCTTAATTACTAAAAGTGAGATGACAGAGTGATTTGGCCAAATAATTTAAATTTTATTTATTTGGAGAGTGATGCAGATGAATCGTTCACTGTTTTTAATAAAACTTATAAAAATATTAATGTTTATCATTTTTTTCTTAACTAAAATCTTTTCCTAAGAAAAAAAAAAAAAGAACGATTTACTATTTCTTTCCTAGTTAGAATTTCTTGTTTTAATTATTCCCCTTATACTTTTCAAATTCAGAGTCTCTTAACGATAATTTTTTTTTATATAATTGTTTCCTGCTATAATTTTTTTATAATTGTTCTCTATATACAATTCTAATAATCCTTACAATCTACTATTTGGGACTCCTATTCGGGCCACGTGGCCATCTCTCATTGCCCTGCCCTTTCCTTTCTCTGCTTCTCTCTCTCTCTCTCTGACACAAGGGCTCTCTTTCTCTCCTCTTCTACTCCGTTCCTGCGATGTCTTGAGTTGTCCATCCCTAGCCATCATGATATGGTCGCCTACGCCTATGCTACTTGGCCGATCCGGTGGCCCATGTTGCAAGCCTCGCCGATCCAACGCCCGGCGTTGGATCCTATCCTCTGGTCGCCGGTTCTGCTCTTTGCCCTCTCCTTTTCCTTCTCCGCCTTTCTCTTGAAGCTTTGCCAGCCCACTAACTCGACAGGGGCGATGTGATTAATATATTTTGCTTCTTTTTGCCGAATCTGCTGAGAGATATGATTATCATTGTTAGGCTTCAATCTTCTCTTCGCTTCTCTTTTGGTTTTCTATACTTTTGCTATAAATATGGTAGCCTTTACAGCAAAGTACGCCTCGCTCTGTGCACTAATTAGAAAGGTGGGTTTCAAGGTTTTTTGAAGCATAGAAGTTGAACATTTCTATCTACTTTTGCATAACCTGCCATGGTAGAATGGGTCACATGCATTATTTGTTGCTTTTGGTCCCTTCTCCACGTTTTTTTAATATGAATATGCTTAAAGGCTGCACCAATGTCTTTTTCTTATTTAACTACTTTGGAAAGGGGGGGTTGGTCGTCCTCCTCAGAGACACTCCTTCCCTACATCCTACCAGATTACTTTGCCTCTTTATTTTTACTAGTTCTTTTGTTGATTTTTTTAAAAAAACTCTGTAAGAAAAAAATATGCCTTTGCCGTCGTCATCGTTAGCGGACCGTTTTTTGGGTTGCTGGTGGTTGACGGCAATTTTATTTGGGTTCTGTTGATATGCGAGTGAGCACAAAAAAAAAAAAACAAAAAAAAAACAACCTGCCTTCGTTTGTTGGGTTTGAAGTATCTGTTGACTTGCCGTGGCTAATTTGTCCTTTACGTATGGGCTGAACGTATCACCTTTAACTGTGCCATGCTCTTTCCAACAACAGCACCAGGTGGCTTTGACTATTCTAATTTTTTTGTTCCTTTTTTGTCTTCGTGCACTTGGCAACAACGGGTTGGGCGCTGCACAACCAATTATTGAGGCGGGGGGGTTATTGAGGTGGGGGGTCGTATGTCCAGCTACTTAGAACTGCACCCCCCCTTCACATCTACAATGGATGCACAGTGTTTGGGACCACTTTATCGCAGGCGAGGGGGGGCGGGGCGTATATGGACATCTACTTAGCACCGACCCCCATCCTCCCCCTCCCCCGCATCTACGATGAATGCACGGAGCTTGGATGGCTCGCTTGCGGGCAACCGCTGGTAGTTGCATGCCTGTCGACGTCGGTTCGTGATTGGTTAGCAGTTAGCTACTTATCCGTTTGTGCCTATTGTATTCCCATATGTTGTTTTCGTCTTTAATAATCTCTTTCTGCTCTTTATTATTGATTTCATTGTGTTCTAATTAGTATCTTCTTAATTTTCCCTCCTTATTTAATGATGTTGATTTATTCGGTACTTTTTTTCCTCTATTCTTTGTTTTCACTTCAATCCTCTGTTACTTTCTCGACGGCTATGATGATGCGCTGTGGGTATAAAAAAAACTAGGTTAGCCACAAACAATGCGTTTAGCCTGCCATGGTACTGAGTGTTCTCAGGTTAATTTGTGATTAAAGGTCTTGATGTTGATAATGGTTATTTTGGGATCGGATTGTTCTTTGTGGGTATGTCCAGACGAGGGCCGACACAACTGGCGAGTTTGGATGGCGCGGGCTGGGCAACCACTCCCAGTTGTTGACGGTCCTTGGATATTGCATACAAATATGATGGAGATCGAGTTGCCGTTGTTCCTTTAATGCTTTACGGTATTTTTTCCGCCGCTCTAATGGCATGGCTTAGAATCCCACACAATCTGAGCCCCGTGCTTTAATTGGCACCCCTACTTCCAAATGTAGAGTGTGCCTAATTTTTCCTTCCCGATTCTACTTTTGCATTCCTTTATTTTTCTGTGCTTTATATTGTTGTCCCTAAATAGCATCTTAATTGTTTTAGAGATAGCAATCTGAGCTTATTGCTTTAATTGGCGTCCAGACTTCCAAATGTAGAATGCGCCTTCTTTTTTTTTACTTCCCAAAACTATTTTTGCATCCCTTATATTTTATTGTCCTGCCGTTCCATGTTTAATCCCTAAACAGTAACTGATTGTTTTATAAATAAATACTAATCTGAGCCTACTACTTCAATTGGCGCACCTATTTCTGAATGCAGAATGCGCCTATTTTCCCATTCCTAATTCTACTATTGTATTTTTTTTAATTCCTAGTCATTGCATCAGTTTTTATTGTGTGCATGGCTAAACCTTAAACAGCAAGTTAATTTTTTTATAAATAGCACCTTTCATGTTTCGTTATTCTTCTTTTACAACTACAAGATTGTATTTCATACATTATTTTTTATACTTATTGACTGTTTTTTCCTTTCTTTTGCCTTCCCCTTTCCCCCTTGCTCTTTTCCTATTGCATCTTTATCCATTTATGTAGCTTCAAGTATGTCGAAAGTGCATCTCTCCTTTGTTAGGTTGCTCCGTGAGATATGTGAGCATCTTCAGGTCGAGATGCCGCAGCTCATCACGACGGTAGATGCTGAAGGACAGTTTATAGCTCACGCGGATGTTCCGCTCCGGCGGTCTGAAACTATAGTTGAGACTGCTCGCTGTTGGAGTGCACTATCTTCCACCTCCGCTTTTGCCGAGCAAGACTTGGCTCGCTTAGCGGTCAAAAAAATAGTCTACGAACTAGACTTGGAGGTTATAGACGTTAACTACGATCGGTACTTACTTTATAAGGGCCTCTATGACCACGTCACAACAGAACGTGCTGTCGCAATTGTGCAGAATGAAAAATTAATGCAAGAAAATAATTTGCTAAGGGATTGTTATGTCACCGCCGTTGTACACAAAAATGAATATGTTGATGATCGGGTCAAGATACGTCGCGCTATAAACGAATGTCATGCGGTTGTGAACCGCCTCGGTCCAATTAACCCCACCTCTCTTGCGTAAATTAATTACCATATTTAATCATGTATTATTTATGTATATCGGAAAAACATATTTAATTTTTATTCTCATTGATTTGTAGGTTTACTGAAACTCCTCAGCAAGACACGGCCAAGAAATGAAGGATTCTGGTTTAAGTTTCAGTCTATTTGTGCAATTATCTACGAACATAACAATTTTAATTATGTCCCCATGTTGTTTTGTAATCAATGAAGTACCTACTTATATTGACTCCTTAATTTGTTTTCAATTGAAACAATACACTAATCAGTATTTTATTACCCGCCACGAAGCGCGGGACCTCTAGCTAGTTACACAAAATTCTCAACAATCAATACATAACCCTAACAACCCATATATACAGTTCCGACAACCGAAGAACAACCCTAACAACATAAAAATTCTAACAGCCCGTGCAAAAAATCCACAAATATCAATCTGTATAACTTGAAAACGGTGAATGATACCGAGCGTCCCTAGCGCAAGTGGCAAAAGGCTTGGCGGTTGATACCCGAGACCCGAGTTCGAATCCTTGTTGATTCACATTTTCAGCTAAGCTTATTTCTAAATGAAATAAACGAAGCGGGTAGCGTGCTACCTAATCTCTCTCTCTCAAAAAAAAAAAAAACAACGGTGAATGATTCACCGTCCTCAATAAACACGGCAAACTAAGCGAACTAAGTTTAGTTTGCTAATTAAAATTTTGACAAGATTACTCGTCAATTGTAAACTTTTTAAAAAATATTTTGAGGGAAAAAAAAAAAAAAAGAAAGAAATCCTGTATAGGGGCTCCATACATTTTCACCAAAAAGAATTTCTCCATACGAAATAGGATTCCTCTATGCATTTTATAACATTATATTATCTGAAGAGCGCATTTCTATAAAAGCCTAATAAAAGATAAAAGAAAAAGATAAAAGAAACCAACAAAACAACAAAAAAATAAGTAAGTAAATAAATAAATAAATATGGAAAGGAAAGAAGCAAAATTTAGGAGGGAATGGACAAAGTTTGAAATTGTCACTAGATTTTAATCTAAATATACAAATACACCAAAACATATTCCCTATCCAGTAACCACACCATTCCCCTCTCTCCATCCTGGTTACAACCTTTCCATGTTCATGTTGTTGTTGTTGTTGTTGTTGTTGTTGTTGTTATTTTCCGGATTCTAAACAAAAACAATTCATCATCATCACAAGTTATATATCCTCCTCATTGTTCATGGAGAAATCCGGCTCGTCGGGCTTCACCAGCTTCGGCATCTTCATGCTCGAACCCGGGACTGCGGCCCGCCCGCTGGCCCCGCCGCCGCCGCCGCCGCCGCCGCCGCCCCTCTTCTTGTTCTTCGCGAACTTGGACGCGAGGATCGTCGCGCCGAGATGCGACTGGTGGCTGGTCGACACGTTCTCGCCGCCTTCTTCGCCGCCCAACCCGTCGTCGTCGCTGCTTCTCGATCCGTCGTCGGCGGCGTAATCCGCAAGGAGAGGCGCGCCGTCGTGCTCTCCGCCGCAGCTGCTTCGGTGGTCTACGGCTCGGTCGTCCGCGGCCTGCACGTAGTAGACGCTCTCCTGTTCCGCCAGCTCCCGCGCCAGCTTCCGCTTCTTGTACCGCCGCCACGCCGCCTGGATGAAGCACGCGCCCCACGTCCTCCATTGGTGCGAGTAGAACCTGTTTCGGATTTGTTACAAAACAATTTAGAATTCGCTTTACGATACGAAACGGACATATACCGGAAAACCAACAACTCAACGAGCGGCTAAATTGAAGTATGAGCTGGAATGGAGGTGCACTGCACGGATTTTGCACATGCACCAGGTTGCGGCGGTAAATGATTAGCTTTGTTTAAAGCTCAGAGGTATGAACATGGCGAGGTAACACAACTCAAAAATGACTAGTTGTTACTGAATCTGTTTAACTAGAAAACGACACAACATGACACGATACGGCACGAATGAGAGTTAAGCCCATATTTTGGACATTTGAGGATGTATTGCAGGTACGCGACTAACACAATTGTTGAACACGAACACGAACGATGAGCTCGACTCATGAAGTCGAATTACGACTTTCCTAATATAAAAGTTCATATCTCTTCATGTAATGTGGCGTAGTATAAGATCATAGAGAGCTTAAGCGTGCCTAACCTACTATTGAAGAATTGTTGTTACCTGAAGGCATGCTGGAGCTTCTTGGAGTGTAGGCGCTTGAACTGGTTGGCAACGAACTTGAGGTCCTCGGCACGGAGAGCGAAGGCCTCGACCTCGCTCAATGCGCGCACTGTACGCGTCGACGACGGGAAATTGGCGCTGGGGTTCGGCATGAGGGCCCAGGTGAGGAGCTCCTCGCCGCAGAAGTCGCCAGGGCGGAGAGTGATGGAGTTGAAGAAGCCCGTGCGTCCGCCGTTGGTGGTGGAGCTCTCTAGCTGCCCGCGGATCACGAAAAGCATCTCATTGACTGGATCACCCTCACGCACAATGTACGTGTCCTTGGTGCTCAGAGACGACACAAGACGCTCGCAGATGGCGTCGAGGAGCTGGGCGTCCATCTGTGAGAAGAATGGGACCTGCACACGGAAAAAAGGAGGGAAGATGCGCTGAGTAGTAAATATTTAAAAATTTTAGGGTTAGTACGATTTGGTTCTTAAAGTTTTCGGCAGAAGTTTCGGGCACGGATTTAAGTGCCTATCGGCACAGGTCGTAAATATCGTGCTGTATCGTGCCAATAAGATATCGACATGATATAGCCCTTGTGCAAATGGCACAACTCAAAACTCTGTATTTTTTAAATTAATAAGTAATTTACTCAATAAAGTTCAAAAGATTTGATAAAGATACATAATAAGTAATTAGAATATTTTGTTGCTAAAAAAAATAAATATTTCATATCATTATGTGTCGGCATATATTTATTTTTTGCAACAGGCAGGCATCGACACGGCTCGGCATATACCGTGCCATACTGTGTCAGTAAGTTATCGGCACGACTCCGTGCCACGACACTTAAATCCTTAGTTGTTAGGGGCTACTAGTGTTCCTCTAACAAAATAATATGTTTCGTTTCATCACGCTGTTATGTCAGGAAGAGTTTCTATCTTTTCTTTTTATAGATAGGAAAGGAACAGCCATACTTACACGCCGGACGAGGGCAAGGCATAGATGGCGTTGGATCTCGCGGCGCGGAGATCCAACGGCAGGGATCGGAGGATGGCTTCCTCGTCGACGCCTCGGGTGGCGAGCCACTTGTACTGGACGAATCGCTGGACGCGTTCTTGAAGGTTTGGAGGGAGCTGACGGTGCCTCATCCACTCCTCGATGTCCCGCCGCTTGACTCTCCATTCTTCGAGTCTAACCGTGATTGATTGCAAGTAGGTCTAAAAATTTTATAAAAAAAACAACAGAACAAAGATTAAAGGAAATGTGAGAGGCAAGCATCTTATCAAAAATTCGCAAAAGTGGCGTTTAAGTAAGAACTGTTGAAGGAGCATTGAACAATATTCGTAAAAATTGTTATATGAAAAACTGGTAGATAAGATGGACATTTTTGGTAAGCACAATCTTACATGTGTAGGATACTTCATTTGTTAAAAGAATATACGGAAACTAAGATCTAGCAAGTATAAATGATAATATTCCAAAGTTAGCTGTGATCTTGGGTGAGAGGTATGGCTCGTAGGAATCGCAAAATGAGAGTTCGAGGGCAGAAAAGATGATTACCTGCATGTTTCCAATGAGATGAGAGAAGAGAACGAGACCTATGATACTTATGAGGATGGCAAATGATGTCTCTCCTATATATGTGCTGGTCTCCAAGTTTTGTGCATACGAACTAAACGAGAACAAGAAAAAAACAGTAAGTATCAGAACAAGCTTAAAAGTGACAATTAAACACGGATACATCCATGTCAGTTTCATTATTTACTCATTAGAACGTAAAATGTAAGCTAAGAAATGTCATGCATGTGATAAACTTTGAAGAAATCAATTTATAGTTACAAAAGATAAAAGAAAAAAAAAATTCATTCAGGAAACATGAAGATGGGTGCTTTTGAGATGTCGATCACTTGCATACTTCAGGTTTAGGAAGCCATATAGCTCTGAACTGAGGCGAGAGATGAGCGAAACAAGAGCTCATTCTTTCAAATGAACCTCCTCAGTTGTTTCTATTCCTCTAATATACAACATTAATATTTCGCATCCCCTCATGTGCAACTCAGTTGACATCACCCAGAAAAAAGCACGGCCAAAACCTTGCAAACCTCTCTCGGAAGTGTGGTACTAATTAAACTAGAGGATCAAAACTATCGAAGAGGCAAATCAAGAGATGCTACACTCATAGGAAATGCAGTGATTAGAAGTTAAAATTGGAGTCTTAGAGTTTGTGGTAATTAACCTTAGATTCCGTAGACCCCACCAAAGACAATACAAATACTTCTCCAAGAAGGTTGCCGCAACAATCTCATTATTCAAAGCATCAGCAAACATGCCAAAGTTGAATGTGACGGAACTACTAGTGGCATCACAACTAGCGCGCACGAGGCTGGAATTAAGCCAGGCTTTTCTTTCAGGTAGCTCCAAGCTACTACAATCCAAAAAGCTAGGGTTGCATAACGGTAAACCCACGGTTCCATTGTCCTTGCTACACTGTGTTACCCAGCAGGTGTACTGCCGCTCGATGGATAAAAGATACCATAAAGCTCCAAGAACCTGCGTTCAGATGTTACTAGTCAAAGACGCATAAAATCAGGTACAAAGCATAGTAAGTGCACCACTAGCCACTGAACTTATTGCGAAATTTCACTTAGGTTGCCAAACTTTTTGGTTTCTTGTAATTAATGAGCTGAACTTTGCTTTCCTTACTATCAAGTCCAGCCATTGGCTGCCTGTAAATTTTCTTAAGGGAGAGATGAAGTGCCAACTGAATTAGCTAACACGTCATCTTACTGACCACATTACATGTTTGAAATTTCAGAGGTTAACTATAGAAACGTTTGTGTATGATGTGGCAGCTTAATCATCTTTCCCATCAGCGCTCCGTTACCAAATACAAAGTTTAGTGACCCAAGTGAAATTTCGCACGAGAAGTTCAGCGACTAATGATGTACTTTACCCAGTAATAGGGCATTGTTATGTTATTAATGACAAGAATAATGACAGAGACTAACATACGTGACTGGCCAGCATATAAAGGAGAAGATTGTACGCAGCTCCTGCCCATGCGGTCTTTGTAACTACTCGTTGCCTTGACAATCCTTGCATTCAAAGGGAATATGAGGAAAAGTCTAGGGATGTACTGCATCAAGACAATTAGGGACAGTGTGTTGTTTGTGTGATTCGCCGAAGAGCTGCTTAATGCTGGTATCACAAACCATATGATTATCTGTAAAAAAAACAAAAAAAGTAGTGTTATTCTTATAAATGTACCAGCGATCCAACAGACAACAAGGTAGGGTAATCAAACAGAAGCAATGAACTCGATTCAAGGAGTTCAATGAACTTCTAATAATATTGTTCTCTTTTTTTCCCTTTTCGGTCACCTTTTCTACTATAGCCTCCTTTTTAGGCCCTTTCTCATCACAAAAGCTACCACTGTTAATGATTTGTAACTAGTCCTGCCTTACATACCTTTCGCTAATCACAACCAATCTTTTCAGCCATATCTCTCATCTCTTGTTTTTTTTTTTTTTTTTTAAACATAAACAGATTCAGATATTATCGATATTTCAATTAATACGCCAAAGTTCAAATCTGTTTCATTCGAAGTGTCCCCGTCCAATTAGACCTAGTTTGCAATTAAAAGCCCAGGATTTCTCAAGCAAAGCTAGAGCTAGATAATCCATAATTCCATGCACAATAGACAAACTTCTTAAAACCAAAAAGCAAGAAATTATCTAGCATTCTAGACTGCAAATTGATGACCCTCCAGGCCCAACTTGCTGAATCAGGGGATTTTCTCTACCCTAGACAGAGGCTAAGATGTAACATCCTACATCTTAGATCTGATAATAAAAAATGATTGTAAAACTGCATAAATAAAAAAGCTAACATTTGTAGGCATTACCAACTACATGTTTTCACTATATCTCTCCCCTTTTTCGCCTTCGATGCTAATTTAATTTCTCACCCTTACATTTACAAAGAAGACATTTCTATGGGATTTAAAACAAGTTTATTAAATATAAAAGCATGGATATTCATTGTGTGGACATTCCTTTCATCTTCGCCTTCGAGAACCTCCCTGTTTCTAACATAACAAGCTATCCACACTTGCTTTGGTTACGACATTTAAACTGAAATTTTTGCATCTTCTCAACAACAAACTTATCCAAAAAATACAAACTTTGCACAGAAGATCTGAATTTTTGCCCAAAAAAAAAAAAAACCTTTAAGAAACGCAGTAACGGGTGAGAGATTAGAGAAACATACAAATCTCAAACCAAATGTAGATGATAATGTCCTACCATTCTTTTGAAAGAAAAGTTTGCAAAAAAAAAAAGTCAAATTACACCAAAACAGATCGAAATTGTGCCAATGTTTCCAGATTTTGCCTCTCGTTGCCAATTCTTATATGTACTGAAACAGCAATAATAACAACAATTCGGATTAAAAAGAGAAAAGAAAATAGGGTAACGAGAGTTTTGCCTGAGGAATGGGGAGCATGGCGACGAGGTCGATGACGAAATCGCCCTTGAGGTAGCGCATGGCGATCTGGTGCGGGTCCTTGACGAGGTCCCCTCTCCCGAACACCCGCGAGCTCGGCGCGACGAAGGCGATCCGGAACTTGAGCAGCATGTGGGCGAGGTAGAAGAGGTCGGCGACCGTGCGGAAGAAGGTGACGGCGATGCCCAGGCCCACGTCGATGCGCACGCACGCGGGGCCGCCGATGTAGAGGAGGTAGAAGTAGAGGGGGTCGACGAAGAGCGCGACGAGGCACGAGACGAGGAACACGCGGTTCCACTTGAGCACGGCGTCGCCGCCGGGGTCGAGGATGCGCCGCGGCTGCCACGGCCGCCTCCGCCGGAGCCCCGCGGCGCCGCCGCCGGAGGGGCCGCGCCCCCGGCGGCGGCTGCGGGGGCTTGCGGAAGGGGAGAGGGGGGCGGCGGAGGAGGAATGGGAGGGGGAGCGCGCGCAGCGACGAGACGAGCCGGGACGCGAGGGCGGCGGTGGCGCTCATCTTCCATCGATCGGCGGCGTCTGCGACGGCGGCGCGGCGGCGGCGGCGGCGGCCATGGGAGGAGGGGAGGAAGGGGGAGAAGAAGAGGAGGGAGGGGAAGGGGAGGGGCGAGGGATCGAGCGCTAGGGTTTGGAGGGAGCGCGGAGGGTTCGCGGAGGAGAGAGAGGAGCGGCGAGGGTTTCGGAGAGGAGAGAGAGAGAGAGAGAGCGCGGGGAGTTTCGAACGAATTATATATATATATATATATACGGGGGAATGTGATTGGTCGGGGCTATGAGCCCATAACGGAAACTATATAAGTAATTAATTAATTAATTAATTTGGTAAAAATGCAGGGAAACCCCTCGACTATGACGTAATATGAAGGAGGGCCCCATTACTAGAGCAAGGGATAATTGCCTATATGATCCTCCAAACTTTGGAAATATCAAATTTATTTCTACTTTTTTTTTGTTTCAAATATAACCTTCATTTGTTTCTCCGTTATTCAAAAACACCTCCGTAGTTACCATCCGTTAAGTTATTTCGAGTTAAATATGAGTTAAATCAAAATACCTCTTTTACTCTTAACTTAAGAGCAAATAACAAAAGTTTGTGCTGATTGAAGGGTATATTTGAAAGGATAAAATAATAATTTTACAGAGATAACAACTATTGCTAACTGTTCACTAACAGAATTTAACTTTAGAAATATATTTAAAATAATGTCGGACGTAAAAAATATATTTTTAATATTAGCTTTCTGAGATGAATAAATCAAAAATAGGGGTATATAACCAATTGCCCCCTAAAATAATTAGGGATGCAAACGGACGGATCCGAGAAGCAAAAGGGGTTCACCACCCCTTTTCGTTTTTTGCCGGGTCGGTGCGGATTCGGCGATTAATTTTAATTCTATTTTTAGCTCCTCATTTACTACTCCATTCAGGGGGCGGGGCGGTGGGAGCAGATATTTAGCAAATCGAAGTGAATCAAAGGAAGAAAGAGATTTCCGACCTCCCACTCCATTTACTTGGCGGATCGAGGCAGATTCAGAATGAGTTAGATTTTCTATATTTTTTATTCTCACCTACCGCTTTATATGCGGCAGATCAAGGAAAGAGCTTTGCCGACCCGGATCCATTTAGATCCGTACGAGCTAGGGATGCAAACGGGGCGGATCTGGGGGCGGGAGCCCCGCCCCACGTCCCACCCCGATTAGTAAAATCCCGCCCCGCCTCCTACTCCGAATCTGTGACGGGTTAAAAAATACATCCCATAACCCGTCCCGCCTCGTAACCCCGCCTCCCACCGGCGCCCTAAATCCGCCCCGCCAACTAATATTTTTTTATAAAATTATAATATTATTAATATTTTATAAAATATAAAATAATAATTTTTAATAATATTATATATATACTTTAACAATATCAATTATAAAATTTAAAATCTCACTCACAATTCAAAATAAAATTACAAAATTTCAAATTCATTAGAAATGAGAGTATTAACTTATTTGTCTTTTGAGCTTTTTTTGTAAATACATTACTTTTTAAGAATATTTTTTTAAAATAAAAATAATTTCGGGACGGATTCGGAGCGGGTTCGGGCAGATCGGACGGGTCAAAATTTTTTCCGTTTCTGCCCGAATCCGTCTCGAATCGTAAAATTTGTCTCATTTCCCGCCCGAATCCGTTTATTTTCTCCCATTTATCCGTCGGGTGGATCGGGGCGGAGCTCCACCAACCCGGATCCGTTTGCATCCCTAGCACGAGCAATGCTAACCCTACAATCTTTTTTATTTTATTGTGACCCTTACAATTAATCCACTGATCTAACGGCTCATATATTCTTGCTAGTCAATGTATAGAAAACGTCTTAACTTTCCCTTTATAAATAGGCGTCTAAACTTTTAATTCAATTACATCCTCTAAACTTTATCAAATAGTTCAATAAGTCCCTTTCCCTAATTAAAGTTATTAACTATACAATCGTTTCAGTCGTATATATTATATGTATAGTTTTATAAACCTTTGACATACAAATAAATTTATTTTTTATATTCTATCATGTTTTATTGGATATAAACACACAAATGGGGCTAAAACTTTCGACTTATTTTTAAGGGTGAAAATAGTCGAATACAGTCGGATTTTTGACAAAACCTTATATGTGTCCATATTTTTCTTCGAATGCCAATTTGAATGCAGATATGTGTCGGATGCTAAATTTTTATTACCATATTCGCTAAAAATAAATTCAAATCAAGTTAGATTTGTATTTGAATACTATTCGGATAATATATTTTAATATGCATATAAAAATATAATCTAAAATTAGCGCGAATAAAACGCACAATGCAATTAAAGATTCACATTCATATCCAAATTTTGTATAACTATGTTTTATTTAATAAAATTTAATATTTTAACAAATATAAATGCAATTTTAATATGAAATTGTAGTAAAGTAAACAAAACGTATGATACAAAACCACTTTAGCCGTCTACAATATATATTAACATCCCTCTTATCTCTTAAGGGACGAAAACAGTCAAATACAATCAGATTTTTTCCGAAATTGTATTCACATCCTTCTTTTTTTTTCATATGCAAATTCGGATGTAAATAAATATCGAATGCTAAATTTTTGACATCCATATTCGTATCCTATAAAATCCAGTGTCGGATTCGATCAGAGTTTATCCTAATCACCAAGAATTTAAGTGCCATGGCACGGAATCGTGCCGAAAATTTATCGGCACGGTATGGCACTGTGCATGCCGAGCCGTGCCGATGCGTGCCGGTCAAAAAATTTATTGTGTGCCGATACATAACAGCATAAAATATTTATTTTCTTTAACAACAAAATTTTCTAACTATTTATTATGTCTTTTTATCACATCCTTTGAATTTTATTGAGAAAATTATTTACTAATTAAAAAAATAGAGAGTTTTGAGTGTGTCATCAAAGAGTTCGTATCGTGCCGTATCTTGTTGGCACGGTAGATACCTCCGTGCCGACGGACACATAAAAACTTGCTATCCACTCTCACGCTTACCTGTTGCCAAGTGGTTATTGCGAAGGATAAATTTCAAGCATATTATTAAATAACCAAATGATCTATGAAAACAATTATGTTGTTATCTTATATGATCAAAGATGGACAAATTCAATTGAACAAATTTTGGCAGGAACCTTCTTTGTCCTAAAAACAATTGAATAATCATTGCAATCCACTAAAGACTCTAGATTTGGCCCAAGCTGTTTGAAGGAGACATCATTTTCATCAAAATCTCTCCAACAACTTATTACAGTTGAAGCAGAAACACTAAATTAAAAGTTCTTCAATCTGAAGTGTAGAAGCTCATCTCAGATTCTATCTACAGTAAAAGCTCTAAACTTTACTCGTCAAACACTTAAATATTACTTTTTGAAGTAGAAAAGTGATAACAGGAGCTAGGTCAAGAAAATAAAGATGGGTATATGTTCCTTCCCGTCTTTTACTATGGTGGAGGCTAAATTTTAACCCCTTTTCTTCAAACACTACAAAAACTGTATAAATCTTTGATTACATTCCAAGAAATATTACAAGAACTATATATGTACCACACCTTTTTTTTTCCTGACTGATCAATCGTCATCATGTAAAGTTTTATCCGACTTAAATTCCTATTTCTATCGAAAGTAGTACAAGCAAAGCTAGGGCAGGAAAAGTGAACAAAAAGAAGAAAAAAGTTACCTCGCGTATCTCTTTCTTCTTCATCTCTCTCTTCCGGTGGTAGCTTTAAATTGGACAGAAGCACTTTCCAGCCAAAATGTGAATCCACCGGAAAATACTATACCAGCACTTTCTTGTACTTTCAACTACTTCTTGAATTGGTATTCCTCGAATAAGTTACCAACAGGGCTATTGCCCTTGATTCCCGGCTTTGACCACCGAGGCAAAACTCTACCAGAAGGATTCTTCTGAAGGTTCTGATTCGATTCATCATTTGTCAAGTCGTAGCCATCCAAATCGATATCGATGCACCGGTCATCGTAGTTTGATATGCCAATAGAATCCGAGACACCCTTCTCGGCGTTCTTTATCTTTGTTGCGCGCTTTTTGGATTGAACTGTGCTTTCGGCAAAATCGTCATCGTTGTTATCTGAATTGATGGTTCTTGCTTGTCTTCTCCTTTTCATTGCATCGGCATTCTCGTTGCTGCTGCCGCTGCTACTGTTGTTCTTGTTTGCCTTTTGGTGCTCTTTAATGGTAGACTCTATGGTTTCAATCACGCGATCTCCATACTTATTTATTTTTGCTCTGAATAATAATTTACATCAGTATGTATTTATGGAAGGAAGTGTTCAGAAAAGAGCTCAGTTTGTGAATTTAATGTATGAATAGTCCCCGCAATTCTGTGCAGGGACTGTGGTGCCACTGGCGGGAGGCGTGCCAGTGTAACATCGGCACAGCACGCCACGGCAAGGCACTGTAGCACGGCTCCACACCGACCCTCCTTTTTATATGCAACACAGGAGGCGCAAGATTATCAGCACGGGCGACACAAGCGGCACATACCGACCATGCGACCATGCTGACCGGCACAGAAAATCTTGCATCCACGACATTTAGACTTAGTCCTCCAAACTTTTGACATAAACATTTTTAGTTCATAAATATACCTACATTTTGGAATTGTATCCCAGACTCTCTCTGTCCGACATCCATTAAACCATGTTCTGTACACTTGGCCTCTCCTATAAAAGGACTACTTTACCCTTTTCTGTAAAAAGTCTCTTTTAAGTTTTTTTTTTTAGTGATGATAAAATGACCAATTTACCGGAGAGTCATGTGCAGAGCGAGTGACTTAAACAGATGCTGCACGGTTGATAGAACCAGAGTGTGATTGCAAGATATAGAAAAGTTCATGGAATAAAATGTTTTAGAAGTTCAGGGACTAAAATCGCAATATCACGAAAGAATTGAGATTCACCCTTTACTAACGGCGAGCAAAGTGTTTTCACTGAAAGAGTTAGTTACTTACTTGCCAATGCCGCTTATCTCGAGAAGCTCTTCTTTGGTTCTTGGAATCTTCTTGCTAATCTGCTGCAGTGTTGCATTTCTGACAACGGAAAATCAAGTGTCTCAGCTTTCAGAAACATTTTTATGCTATTAGAAGGGAAGGGTTTTTTGCCTACACGCCATTCAAACAAGTATAATTGCATGGATACCCATGCAAAGTTGGTATTTTTGCATGTACCCTGAAAATCTTATTAATTTCGGGCATGTCTCTCCAGGGTTATTTGTATCAAAAAAATATATATTTACAACGATACACCTGATTTTGATGTAGATACCCATGGGAGGGCACATGCAAATAAGCAAGGTTTTAAGGGGCATGCATGAAATACTAACTTCATAGAGGGTATTAATCCAAATTTTTGCAGGGTGTGCATAAAAGAACCCAAATGAAATGGGAATAATTAGATTATATACATGGATTTTCAAGAAAAAAATGCCTACCCGAATATGTGATAAGCCATAACACCCTCACCAGCTTCTTTGACAAGCACAGTTCGAAGCATGCGCAAAGCAGCATATAGTTTAGCTGACAGATTCTGCATAGATAAAGAATCAACTTATGATTCAACTAGCAGGGAGTTTATGGCCCATGGATGGAAGCGGTGTAACTGTGTAAGATTTACACCCACTTGTGGGTGTACATGTAGGCATTGCTCTTTGTTGTTGTTGTAATTTTGAATGAAAATATCATCGCGCACACTCAAATGCTCCCAACTGGAGCTCTCATACATGAATTTATCAGAGCATTTCAACATACAAAAGGGGAAAATGGGATAATTGCCTATATACCCCTCATGCGTCTGAAAATATCCGATCTACCCCTACTTTTTTTTTCTTTCTAAAATGCCCCTCATACGTTCCACCGTTATTGCAAAATACCCCCGCAGTTATCTCCTGTTAAGTTAATCTGGGTTAAACGTGAGTTAAATATCTACCACAGTTAAAAAAAATTAAAATACCAATTTTGCCCTTAACTTAAGGGCAAATAAGAAAGGTTGGTGACGGTAGAGGGGTATATTTGAAAAGACCAAAAGTCGAAATACTTTTTGTGCCCCTGACTTTAAGGGCAAATAAGAAAGACACTGATGGTAGAAGGGTATATTTGAAAAGGGCAAAATAGTAATTTTATAGAGATAACAGAGTTACTTAACAGATTTTAACTCTAAGGGTATATTAGAAATAGGTTGGAATGTAGAAGGGGTATTTTCAATATTAGCCTTCTAAGAGGGGTAAATCGGAAAATCGAGAACTTTTCAGGGGTATATAAGCAATTGCCCCAAAGAAAATTTACTATGGACCTGAGTTGCGAACTTGAAAAAAATAGATGGATATTTGTGCAAAAACCATGAAATCAGAAATAAAATATTTAGTTCACTAATATATCGATGGTAACAAATACCAGGTCTATTTCATTTTGTGCTTGGCCATTCGGGTCACTTTGTTGGGGACATGCCATTTCTGGAAGTAACGAACCCTTCGCCGGCATAATATTAGATTTGCTAGTTCTTGATGCCTTTGTAGGAGCAGGGAACCTGCAAAATAGGAAACATTACAAATTAATTAGTTCCTGAACCGCTAATAAATTTCAAAAGCAACTTGCGGCGAAAGCAGTAAGTAGCAGAGTGAAATCAATTAATTAGAACTTCCAATAAATGAGAATCAAGATTAAATTATAGCTTCAGCAATCGTCAACATCTCAAATCAAGTTTCAGTAAGAAGGCCAGCTGCGGTTTTCCTTAACTGCCGGAAATCAATAAATAGTTGAATACAGATGGAAGTGGAATTCTAAAACATTAAAAGCTACAGAAAGAAAAAGATGAGGAAGAAAACTAACAAGCCACTGCCTGGTGCTTCCAATCATTTTGTGAATTTCAAGTTGATTTTTCCCCTAAAATAGAAAAAATGATGATGACTAACTTTGCATGGTAAAGTCTTCCCAGAACTTTGTGATCTATCACTCCTTATTATAATTTACCAAACTTTCAGCCTTCCTTGAAAAAGCAATAAGAATCGTAAGAGAGCATAAATTTCTAAACATTGCAGAAATAGATAGCAGAGGCACTAAATAGTTTAGTTTCGAGTAAAAACTAGAAAAAAGAAAAAATAAAAAAACAAAAAAAGCATGTTGATTATAACAAAAAATGAAAAAAAGAAAATTTATGAATAACGTATAAGTTATAATTGCAGTCCGATATAGGGAGAGACACAAGTTGCTGATCTATTAACTTCTATGGGATATTAACTTCTATGGGATAAAACATACATAAAAAAGAACATTTCAACTAGCTAACAGAAAGAACATATAACTAGAAATATTACTAAAAATTCTGCTGCTGGCACAATGTAAGTATCATAGTTTTATTTTAAAGGCAAAATGTCAAACCTCATAATGATGGCTTGATTTCCCGATCGAAGTCCTTGAACTTTAGTTTGATTTACCTGCATACAGAAGTACAAAATAATACTTTGTGCTATAAGAAAAGAGAACAATATCAAGTTCTGCAATGCAAAAGCTATGGATTACATAGGGCTTGAACAGGGCTGCTCAAAGAAGCACTAACAGTTTTTTTGATTAAATCCTCAAGCTTCTTGCTAGAGCAGAAGCAGAAGCTTCAAATGGAGCCTCCTCTTTCATGGCCCCAGAAGCTTATTTCAATTTTTGGCCAATGATTGGTCTCTAGAAGCTTCTGCTTTTTGGAGTAGAGAAGCTATTCAAACGGCAGGTCAAACAAACAAAAAGTGTAAGATACTGAATTTAATCACCTTTAAGACCGAAGATACAGATCCATAAATGTCGCTTTTCTTGATGTCCTCCACAAGAATATCGTCAATAACTAAATGGCGTATTATTCTCGAAGCCTCGCCTTTGGCAAGATGCTTTCCAGCTCCATGAAGGCTAAGAGCATCATGTCTGTGTTTCTTGACCTATACGATACAGAACAGCATTGGGGGTTCATACCATAGCATGTATTCTGTGAAAAAAATTAGGGCATATGCTTTTTCTGGGGTTTTCTTTTCTTGTTTCTTGTATGTTCTGACAACAATAATATTAAAGATCCTTCCTAAGTGCATTTAACCTCGGAGAACTAGAGAAAAAAGCAAAAATAAAACACAAGCAGCCACATGTGCACTTCAATACTTAGAAAGGTACCTACAATTTGGCTCATCGAACCCCTGTATACTTCCAGAATGTGAGATGTTGAGTAGTGCTGGCCTGTCAATAACACTAGCTCAACCTGAAAGAAAGTGAAAGCAATTAATCAGCTGGCCACTGCTGGCCAGTCAATAACACTAGCTCAACCTAAAAGAAGTTAAAATTGAAAGAAATTAGTCATTTGGCATAAAGAATAATTAAATGATCAAGGAATAATTTGAAACCATAGTGCATAAAAGGGGAGATATAAGATAATTTTATCTCTAACCAGCTGCGTTGCAATATCAGTGACATCTTTCTCAATGCAGCTAACCATTTTTGAACAATTATCACAGGTCTTCCGGCAGTTTGCAGGATCAAATTTTTCACCAAAATGGACCAGTTGTAATAAACGTCTGCAGTCCACCTCATTTTCACAATAACTAACCTATAATTGTAAATAATCAAATAGTTAATAGCAAAGAATGTTAAATAATCAATAAGAAAATTACATCATCAATTACTGAATATATAACAAAGTCTCACTTAGTTTAATGAACTTCAAAATGATTGAGTCATTGGGCTTCACTTTTGTGTTTCAATCAAGCGACTCCATCAGACCCCATTAAGTTTCCCTAAGGGATGATGCGGCGACCAATTCAGCTGCTGCGTCATCTCCAGGAGATGATGAAGACACTACAGTTGATCAGTTACCTCGTCATCTCTTGGAGATGAGGCAGCAAAATGAGTCAGTTACCAAACCATTCATCCGTTCAGGAAGTTAAAGAAAAGTTGACGGAGTGGCCCAATCGAAAAGAACATTGAAATTCAGCGACTTCATTGCAACTAAATAACTAATTAAAGTTCAATGATCTTTAGTGAAACTTTGTTCAGAGATTAGTGGTGTCATTCACCCATTAGTCAATAATCCTATTTTGCTAACTATGATCAACTTATTTGAGGTACCATGCGCAAGAGATTCTCAATATTCGTCTCAAACACCCGATCACTGCTGGCAGAAAAGGCACCTCTTGATCCAGAAGTGAGAGGGCTTTGCTCTACAACTCCTTGACTAAGCATATATTTGACACGAATCTGCAAATTCAAAATACAAAAGAGAAAAGATTAGATAGCCACAAATGGAATGGGCGTGTTGGTCCCAGCTGGAGCTTCTTCAAAGGAGTTATTTGACAAGAGCTATTTGAAGAAGCACAAATAGCTTTTTTATAAAATCTCCTCAAGATCTTTCCAAATGCAGCAGCAGACATTTCAAATAGGAGCTGCTGCTGTAGAGCTCAGAATCACAGCAGAAGCGCCAGACAACTTGTTCAACACAAGCCAAGTATTGTTTCTTGAAGTAAAGAAGCTGTTTCAGAAGCAAGACCAAAAAAGCACGAAGTTTATCCATGTTGTAAGTAACTAAAAGCACACTGGAATGCAGTGACTTACATAATCACTATAGTTGTAATATAGAACACATGATGAACGTTGACCGTCTCTACCAGCACGCCCACACTCCTATAAGATGTTAAAACAACGAAAAGAAAAAACATGTAAAACCTCTCAACGTCATCCAAATCTTCTTTTAAGATGTGCATTACTCAAACCTCAAAGAAAATAAGAAAATTTACCTGATGATAACCCTCAATAGATTTCGGAAGTGAATGATGAATGACAAACCGGACATCAGGCTTGTTTATACCTGAAACTCATATATTAGTATGTGACTTCTTTGCTCCATAGTTTAAGGAGCAACAAAAAGAATTATAAGTTGAGCTTCTAAATATATATATCCCAGAAAATTTTATCTATTTACATATATATCCCCTGTAAAATTTGAATTTCTCATATACCCTTAAAGATGCAGTTTCTTCCATAAGGTATCCTCACATAATTACATTAGGCTGGGAAGTCACCAAATCAATTGGCTGGTTGTTGTAAAAGTTCTTTCGAGGGGCATTTTGTTAGTACAGTGTATATATGAAAGATATTAAGTTTTGCAACAGCAGAGATGAAAATGAGAGTTTGCAGGGAATAAATATCTCAAAAATAGGTGATACAGTTAACTAACCCATTCCAAAAGCAACTGTTGCACAGATTATGTTGATCTCATCTTTGCTCCATTGCTTCTGAACAAAAGCTCGCTGAGCAGGATCCATACTACCATGGTAAAATGATGCTTTGTGTCCATATTCCTATAGGACCAAAAAAAAAATCTGTTTAATTAGGCCAGATATTAGGTAGCAATTAGACTACATGGAATACATTTTAAACTCGAAGGATATTAGACTATATGGCGTACTTCTTGAAACTTGAATTAAACACTTAATTTTGTCATTACATTTCTTTCAAACATAGAAAAGCATGCAAGTTTTCACCTATTAATCGCTGATAGATAATTTTATAGTTCAATGTATCTTTATACTATTAGCTGCTCTTGTCGGGATGGAGTTGGTATCAGAGTTCATCCTAGTTCTCTGAAGAGTGGAAACTGTAAAGTGTACACATAACATTGTAGGAGAGAACTGAGAAGCTTATAACATGTCTATAATACAACATAAAAAAAAAAAATTATTGTAGCGAAGCCCCTTAGCCTTTAGGTAAATTTACAGTTTCCATTTTAGATCCAAAGGATTTTCTTACTAATTATCTTTAAGCTTAAGACTTATTTTAGTTTTTTTATTAGAAGTTCTTCTCATTTTATGGTTAATTACCTTCATCTGCCTGTTGATACAATCAACTTGGTCACTTATTGTCCTTTGGTCAGATTACAAGAAGGAAGAGAAGATAGCATAATTATATTACAAGAAACTACAATGTAAAGATACAAAGCATTGAAGCTCAAATGGGACTCCTTAAACAAGAATTCAAAACAATTTTAGGTTAAAATTCAAGAAATTGAACAGCATTAAACCTCAAAGCAACTATAAATATTTCTAAAAAGTCAGAAGTACTTCAATATTCAAGACCTGTAGTTTCTCAGCAACTTTTTCACAGTCCATCCTCGAAAGGCAATATATAATACCGCATTCATCAAAATGATTTTCCTTGATAAACTTGTCAATGTCTTCAAGACACTTTTTTGTCTTGGGCATAACAGAATACCTGTAGAATTCATGTGCCAATTTCCAAAGTATCCATCAAAAGTTTAAGTAATCATATATAACCATCAAAACATCAAAATATCACAAATACCCTTATAAGATGCATATTCTATCATAAACGCCCATTTATGAAGGTATTTATGAATTATCAGAAGCATATCTTCAAGGGCATTAACAACAGTGACAAGGCATTCTTGAGTATTTCGAAGATTTGTGTTTTCTGAAAGGGGCATGTATGATATTTTCTATGTTTGGAGGGGATATGTGAAATTATAGGTGATGTCTGCAATTTTCCCAAAATATCCCAGTCATGATTCTTAGAAAGAAAAGGGTGAAAAAGTCTGCCAGCGCACTCACCATAAATTTGGGCGATTAAAGCTCTGCCTGAAAATAATGCAATTTACAAGTCCAAGAGCTTGCACAACATCTGCCTTCACACTAGCTGTTGCTGTAGCAGTTAGAGCCAAAACTGGAGTACTCGGGAACTTTTGTTTCAAAATACCCAGCCCCTGATTGGTTGAACAAACTTATGTAAGAATATAGAAGGAGCTTTTACATATATATATATCTCTACAAAATCATCTATTTACAACTGTAACCCTGTAAATTTTGAATTTTCATGTATGTACCACAGGAAAGCACAGTTTTTTACATAAATACCTTTATCTTAATATGGGAGTCCAACCCAATTCAGGGAGGCTGTTGGTTTAATATTAGATAATTTTTTCAAAGAGAGCCACTTTAACTAAATATAGGAAACCAATTAAGTTTTTGGAGGGCATATACAAAATTAGGATTTGGCATGGAAATAACATATAATTGAAAGGCTTTTGAAGCTAGTGAATTAGGGTGTGATCACTAGAACCTGGTAATCCGGCCTAAAATCATGGCCCCACTGGCTGACACAATGAGCTTCATCAATAACAATTCTAGCAAGCGATCCCCGTGAATGCAAAGATTCCAATTGTCTCAATAAAGCATCACTCCTGTGCTTCAACATAATATTTAACATCATATTTTGTAAGCAGATCTCATGTAAAGAAAACAGATATCTCCAACTTCTTCGTATTCAATGCATCGCAAATTATAAAATTTTCAGGTGCCTAACATACCATAGTACAGTTGTAAGTTGCAAATATGAAATATTCTACCAATGTATATCAACCTTCTCAACTAGAAATGTGCATTAACAAGATCCCCCCCACCCCCAATTTTTACCAAATGTTCATCGCCTAGTTTGTTTTACCAAATGCAGATCTCAAGAACAGCAGTGACTACAATTAGCAAAATACAACCCAAACCAGTTGACCCACTCAATTTGTCCTGAAAATTAACCACATCTAAACAAACAATTCCACCCAAAAAACCAGGGCTGGACAAAGTATTGTTTGCGCTGAAATTCAAGTTGGATCCAGACTAAAAATTCGAAAAAGCCGATTAACAACCTGCAAGAATTTTAGTCCCTAACGACATGGACATGCCCCGCCGTACTGTACCGCGCCGATAGGATATCGACGTGATACAAGCCCCATTCCAATAACACGACACAAACTAAGAGCAAGTAGAATATACTAGTGTGAAAGAAATAAATATTTTATGCCAAATCTATAATATATCGAAACCTCGATAGCGACTATCGAACTTTAGCCAAATTGGTTAAAGTGCTAAGAGAAATGGTTGGACAAGTTCCAATTGGTATTCCAACAGTGTTGGAAGAGTTAAAGAGAAGTTCTAAAAGAGTTAAAAGAATTTTAACGTTATTCGGCGCGAAGTAGAATCGAAACAATGCGAAAAATGCAGTCTGGGCAAAATGTACCGGTACAGCCATCGTAACCGAGAGCTAGCAGCTCTCGGGTTTGAGATATGGTACCGGTACAAATGCTGCGAAACCGAGGGAAATGCTCTCAGGTTTGGCCTCTGCGCAAGAATGTACCGGTACAGAATAACGTGTACCGGTACACTTTGGCTCTGTCAGTAGAGAGTGATCTGCTATAGAATAGAGAGTTGGAGAGTTTAGTTGCTATTGTAGCAACATGTAATATATCAAAACTCTTCCTTTTCACAGCCAAAACAGCAAACTCCTCTCCCTCTCTCATTTCTCTCTTTCTCTTTCTAGAAACTCTCTCCTAGGGCAAGAAGAGCAATGAGAAGAAGGAAAAGAAGGGATTTTTGGAGGATTTGAAGGTGTTGAGCTCTCCTACAAGGTGGACTTGGGATTGCTCTTAGGCTAAGGTAAGTTTTGGTCAAGAGTACTTCTAGGGTTTGGTTCTAAACCCTAAGTTTTAGAGTTTTGAACTTTTTAGAGGTTTTAGAAACCCTTTAGGGCCATAAACTCCATGAAACCCATGAGAGCTTCATGAGCTCTAATGATGAACACCTAGGGTTTGTAATAGATGTCCTAGGGATGCTTGGAAAGGCTTTAGGATGGTATTAGAATGCTTACTAGTTAATTATAAGCTATCTTTTGCTTAGGAATGAGATCAATCTAGGAGAAATCCACATATGACATTGTTAGGGCTTAAAAATTAGGGCTTTTGCCCTAGGTTGTTTTCGAGGTAAATTGACCTCTTGAAAATTGGGGGCTATTTCCGACGCGTGGGACAACTCCGTTCGTTGAAATGAAAATGTCTAAGTAGGATTGCTTAGTAAAAAGTCTGATTTGGCTCTGTTTAGAGTGCAGGTCGCGGGTAGGTATCTAAAAATCACGAAAATCGAACCGCAACTCCTCTACAATTATTCGAGGTGGGGGGTGCACGCCGGAATCGTTGGATTCCCTTTTATGTCTATTTTACCATTTGTTGAGCATATTTGTATATATAGAACCATTCATGCATGATAGGGTAATTGACATATGAAACTTGGTTAGATTTCATTTATATGCTTCTAACGTAGTTGAACATAGAGAATGATAGAACCATAATGGACATATATGCTTAGACCCTAAAGAATGTATGAATGTGAGACTTGGACTTTGATAATAGTAAATAATTGTGACATTGAACATAAAGACAAGATTGGCAACGAGAAAATGATAGTTAAACAAAGTTTAACCCTAGTGGCATTATGGCAAGAGTGACAACAATATGATAAGGTAGAAACCTATCATCGACATAGTGGCATTGTGACTAGTGGCTATATATCCTCAAGTTGAGGATTAGATCCATACTCATGACAAGTCTTGGCTTAAGGGAGGTAGCTCCCCCTCGGTGCATTCCGGAACAGTCACCACGGGGAGCGCAGTCCCCGAAGAAGGTCCCTCGGGTCTTGTAGTGCTTAAAACCTCCCCGAACAAGAAGGGATTTTGGGTTAAGAGTTATTGGGGTTAACATTGTTAACCGGTAAGATTGGGTAAAGAGCCAAGGTAAAGTTAAGAACAGAACATGCATGCATAATCATTCATATCTGATTATTTATATTCGCTGACAACTTTCTTGGAGGCATAGTATTAGCATTAGCATTGGTTACTTTCCCTTTCCTTTGAAATACTCATGCCTAAATAGACCTAGTGGGTAAGTCGGCGAGATCGATTGCCGAACCCACTGGAAATTTCGTTGTAGTTCTCACACCACTAATCCTACAGGTCCGAGCGCGAGCGGGGCAGTGGAGGACCGTGGCAAGGGTATTGCGCCATAGCTAGTAGCCACCGGAGTTTCATTAGTCATTCCTTTTTGTATACATGTATCAACTTTTATTTTGTTGATCTATAGTTGAGAAAGATGATAACATTCATGTATTTTTTGTGGAATGATTAAAATGTAAAAAGATATGATGAATTAAAGGAAAATGAATGTAATAGTTTTAGTTTACTTGTATTTGGTTAAAATGTAATCAAGTATCATGTATGGTTGTATGTTATAGCTTAGAGCTTTCTCTCCGTTGTTGCTTGCCCTCGCGCAAGCCTTGTATAATTGCAAATCTTTTTGATTGCTTAATTATACTTGTAGTTAGAGCCTTGGGGGGGCAGGGGAGGCCCTGTCCATTCGGCGTCTGTTGCCGTGGTCCTAACCTGACCAAAGAGGCGGGTGGCGGGGCGTGACAAAATCATGTCAACACACAAAGTAATTTGTCAAACGGCACACATTGGCAAGGCACGGCACGGCAGCACTATGCCGTAGTGTGCCGGTAACGCGGCATGACTTCGGGCCACAACACGAATTCTTGACAACATGGTTTCACACTAATAGTTCAAATAGTGAAATAAAATTATATTAGTTCATATTTAAAAGATATATGAAGTGTCACTACGATTACGATATTTTTATATTGAATACACAAATTTTAATTTTAATTTTTATTTAATACATGTTCCTTTTTATGTTTTCCAAAAATTAGCTTAAAATAGGGTCCAAACATAACAGGGTCCAGGTCAGACATTTGATTTCAACCGGGGTCCAGCTCAAACATAATGAGCCTGATCCGAACGCAGTGAACATTCAATATCCCTAATGATTGTGCAACCTTGTCTTGACCCAGACACGGACTTTTGTCACCCCTAGTGCCTACTAGTATAACACAAAGCCCGGTGGAGCAGTTTCAAATGTAACTAGTACTAGGACAGCCACAGCCACAGCTTAGCAAGCTTGTGAAACAATTTTATGAAGGCAGCGTTTGTCTTATAAAATGAACAGCAACGAAACATAAGCTTAGTATAAAATGAACAGCAAAGGAACGTAAGCTTATTTCACTAGGCATAATGGATAGTAGAATTTCACGTACAAAGATTTGCACAAAGAGCGTAAAAGAAGACTTCATTATAGAAGCAGTAATAGGCAATGTAGAAGTACCAGAAATGCAAAACCTCAAGTTCAAAAAATTCCTTTTTATCAGTCAGACATGTTTCTTAGTTTGAACATCAAAGACATAATTTTGTGCAATTGCGCCTTTGTTTAGTTCAAGCAAAGATTATTTCAAGAAAAATACTAAAGTACATAGAGAACAAGTAGTCCTAAATCAGTATTAGTTTCTAAAAGATTCATGGGCAATAGTAAAAGTATGATAAAATCTCTGTAACAAGGAGGTTTTCTCTAATAAAAGCCCATACCATGTAGGAAAAGTTACAGCCTAATTACATAAAGCAACGTCATATTGATTCTGTAAGGTCAAGGGTATTTAAATATTTCAAGCAGAAAAGGTGATAAAAGAATGTTACTGTTAATGAGTTTCAAGACCATGTGTACTTGTTTGACTGGTCATATATGGTGTGGGCATTACAAAAAAGATGTGCTCCCATATCACAGCCCTATAATCGTCGTTATACATTATGATGTACTTCTAGACGAAGAACTTGATATAGAAATTATCAGTCTATAAGACTAAATATAAAATTATATAAATCATGCGTTATGACCACATAGATGCAAGTTCGCAGTTAACAAGCATATTAGTATATTTAGTATCCATAAAAACAAAGTGATTTCTACTTACTTGGCAACTTTTTCAGGAGTGACATACAATAGTTTATATTTACACAGACTAGACGTTAGCTCTCTAAATATCTCCTGCTGTTCCGTCCACTCCATATTGGCACTTAGATAAGCAGCAGGAATATTTGCCTGCTCCAAAGATATATGTATGAGTTGTCGCCAAATATTTAAAAAAAGGGTTACATATCTGAAGAGTGCATACCTGCAATAAATGCATGATCTGATCCTGGATAAGTGAGACGAGAGGAGAAATCACTAATGTAATTCCTGGACTTATTAAAGCAGGAAGCTGCAAGAGTTTAAGATTTAGGCTTTTGCAGGAAAGAGAAAACTAATCTTTAGTATAAATAATTGCAGTGACCATTAAAAAGAAACATATATTTACACTATTGGACTGAATAATCATCTATTTACATATTTGTGTCCTATATTTTCATGTATGTCCTTCGGTGATATAGCTTCTTACATATATAGCACTGCAATCGATAATATTCCTCTCTAGAGATCTTTTTCCAACCCAACCAACTTCACCATGAATTGGAATATTGGATGACCAAAGCACATTTATTCAAGGCTAAATAGAGAATATAGATTTCAGAGGGGTATATTTGCAAATAGACGGTCTTATGGGAATATATATGTAAAATTCCCATAAAATGGTGTGCGTCATTTTAATTTTACAGAGAGGTTAAGACAAACATTAGGAGCTACCACGTTGCCTTGTCATAACCTCATAAATTAAACCTCAAGAAAGCAAGGTGTAAAAGGTGACAAAACGTAGAAACATATCTAATGGGAGAATCTGTCAAAAACCCACAGATAGGTAATGTCAAGTGCAAAAGGTTTACCTGGTATGTCAGGCTCTTTCCACCACCAGTAGGCATCAAAACAAAAACATCATATCCACTCATTGTTGCATTAATCACCTCTCTTTGATTGGGGCGAAAGGAGTGGTTACCAAACACTTTCCTGTTATCAGCCTTCGCAGAAAGTAATGAACAGTACCAATAAGTTCAAAAATGCCAAAAAGAAAGAAAGGAGACGAAAAAGGAAAGAAAAAAAATACGTTGTTTAGCGTAGTACCTCGAGTTTCTTGGTCCATGGAAAATCCATACTCTTCCACCTTTTGTCACTTGATCCTTCTATGTACTTAACATCGATGAGCTTTGGAGTGAATACTTCTCTTTCTACAGGAGCTGATGGAACACCTAAATTATCTGTATATGAAAATGGCATAGGCGAGTTCCATGTCCCACCATATCCTGACTCACTTCCTATATGAACATTGGATCTAATTCTATCAGGATCCACAGCATAAGTGCTTGTTGTGAAAATGCTAACTGGGGTCATTGGTTGGAGTCCCTGTGTGGCAGTTGTCGAGGCCATTGAATGTGATCTTTGTCTTTCATCATCCTGTGTGGATCTTTGCATATATTTCTCAAGTTGCTGAATCTTCTTATTTAGTTGCAACCTGGTGGGGGAAAAAAGAGGCACAGAATAACTTACTACGACCAAACAAGAAGAGATATCTAACTGGTTGTTTCCCCCGCCTTCAGCTTCACTGCAGCAGAAAATAGAAGCAACAGAAAGCAGAACATTTATCAGCCTTAAGGACAAACCGCTCTTGACGAAGATTTTCAGAATGTCGAGGGCTAAGATCGGCAGCATTATCTAGAAGTTCATTCGATACAGCAATCAACCGATCCTTCAGCTCTTGTAAATGAGCTGCAGCCTCTGAACAAACAGCCAACTGCATAATTTAAGACTATGGATCATTATCATGATGAAAAATGTTTCAGGGTAAACAAAAACAAATATACACGTATGTACATATTGTATATATGGAAGGCAAAATGAGTAGCTAATATACGCGTATAAGGCTTACCTTCAAGCCGTGAATACATATTTCACATAGTTCTGCAGGCAAATTGTCTTCTTCATGAAGCATGATATTACTTCTATGATCAACTGGAGTAAAAGGTAAATTTCTACAACCTTTAGACACTGATCCTTCAGGTGTGCAAGTGGCTTGATAATGCTCCATGACTATTTGGTCAACATCAATATTCTAACATAAAAAACTCAACTCGTGAAACTCAATAATTGGTCTAAAATCAAATTTTTAGAGCAAAAGGAGCTGAACTTAGGGCCTGCTCAAGATGGCTGGAGCTTCTGCAGAAGTAATTTAAGAGATAAAGCTATTGAAAGGACTCAAAGGAGCACTATCAGCTTTTCATTTAAGCCCAGGTTAATTAAAAATATGGCCCTGAATTCGACCTCAATTTCAATTTTATTATAACAATTTGGTCCTTGAGTTCTTTACATCACAAGTTCAGTCTTTTGGTTAGTTTAAGTTTAGAAAAAAATCAGCTCATTTTTAGACTTCACTTAGTTAAAAGTTGAGAAACTGAGTACAAAACTTGATAGAAGATCAAACTTCACAGAAGAAGTTGCCAGTTGAAACTCTGAGGATCAAATTGAAATTGAATCAAAATCAAACTCCACAGATTAAATTGCAGAAATTGAAACTGTGAGGAAGAAACTGAACTGTCACACTTCAGGCGCTAAATTTGTATTTAACACATAAAATCCTGCTGACAGCTTCACTTTGCAACAAAAGCAGAAGTTTCAAATTGAAGTTCTGCTTTCGGGGTCGGAAAGCACATTGCTGCTTCCTACCATAGCAAAAGCCCCAGACACTTCTCAGAGTAGAGAAGTTATTCCAAGCAAGGTCAAAAAGAGACTAAATAACATCAAAATTAAACTCCTACCTCTAAAATCGCATCATCATCCATGGCATCTTGAAAACTATCATGGACTAATGCATCGTCATTAACCTGATGGTTTTCATTACCAATAATAAAAGAGTTGCCCGTAGTTGATGTTCTAATGGGAGCTGGTTGCATCATGTTTGAACCTAAATAAACCTTTGTATTGGTGTCATTATTTGTCGTCAAATGCTGTTCTCGACAAAAAACTCCTGATCTTGGGAGATTGTTAGAATTTCCGCAATTATCAGGCAAACTTCCAAGATGAATCTGAGCATTATCTGCACTGTGGTTCCGCTGGAGAGGAGCAGTTAATCCAGGCCTTAAATAATTCTTACCTGCCGCATGAGTATTGCAGAGAGCATGCCAAGCCTACCAAAAGGATTGTGGATTGTGTTCGGTTAAATGCAATGTCACATCAATAGAATTATCATCTTAACAAAAGGGTGGTCAGAAAATAGTCATGTGCATAAATAAGAAATATGACAATTGCACTTGACTCAAGAAAAGATTAGTTCCCAAGATTTTGAAGTAAAAAGAACAAGATAAATACTAGTGGAGAATTTGAGTTAGTGATGTGCCATTTGTCAAAGATTTGCGCTCCAAATTAGCATACCTTTGGAATTTGTGCATCTTGCAGTCTTTCAGGTCCTTGAATTTTACAAGCAATATGTCTGAAAAAGCATATGCAAGTAATTTCTGATATTAGACAAGAAAAAGGACCTTTTAAAGGTTGAATCGTACTATTATTATGAAACATGACACACCTGAAAATCTCAAAATATCAGATTATTGGAGACAATTGACGATAAAGTCAAGCTACCGCTTAACAATATTCTCTTACAGATTGAGACACTAGCCATTTGCTAGGAATATTAATTTATACTTTTTCTGTTGTTTGTTTGCTAGAAATGTATTTAGATTCAGATAAATGGATTTAAAAATGAAAATATAAAAATTACTAGTAAAGTTTTACAGGTTATATTGTGATTGCTTCTTAGCCTAAAACAAGTGCCAAATTTACGTGCATTCACAGTAACTCAAGTCACAAAAGGCATATTTAAGATCATGGATGACTGGTCAATCCAGTTGTGTCCGCAATGCATGGTGTAGAACTAGTGTTTTTCCTCATTCATGAGAGGACCATATTATCTGATCTTTTTGAATCCTTCCAAGCAAATTTTCTACTGGATGAATTGCAAAATACACCATGCAAGGACCTTCCACCACATCCTCTCCAGCAGGTGCATGAAAGCTTTTAGTTTACTCGGGAATTATCAGTGAGTGAGATTAAATTTTCAAACACACATGAGGATTACGTCCTTCAACGTTGATATACCTTGTCAAACTCACTCGTTCAGGCCTGTCTTCTGCACAAGGTTTCTGAGATGGTAAGGAGAACAGAAAGCCCGAACTCAAATATTTTTCTTGACAAGAGAATTCTTGGAAAGCAGCTGCGTGATGCTGCCAGTTGGTCTTAGGAAGCTTATTACCACAAGAAGATCCCAAATTTAACTTGTTTCTGCTGTGCATCCAAAAATAGAAACAAAAAGGAAAAATAGAAAAATGACAAGAATTTCAAAAGAAAAGGAAACCAAGAATTTAGAAGTTAATGCAATATATGACGATTTATGCACTAATAAACATACATTGATAATACTTCGTTAGTCATCACTGTTGACAAATTCACAGGCTTCAAATATTACTTGCCAGAAATAACTTACTAGCAAGGACTAGCAAGGATATGGCAGAAAGACCTGCATAAAAGAAATTTTCATTCTAGATCAGACAGTTTAATTTTACAACACATAAGCAATATTAAATTACCAATATCTACATAGTCCTTGCCGATATAAAGCCTCTAATGAAAATTTAAACACAACCTCATGATTAGCAAGAAGTAGCATTTATCCAAGAAACTTGACCATTCAAACTAGCAGGCATAATTAACACGCTTTGCAAAGTAATGCCCCGTATGTTTCTTTTTTCCTAAAAATGGAAGACAATGTTGTATGCAGTAACAACAGTTAGTTGGATTATGACATTTCCGTGACCTAACGTGGATGAGTATTTGGAGAGTGTTGACAACTGCAAATGCGCCTTCTCTTTCTTGATCCACATCTTGTGTACCTTCATACTTTATATCTTTATTTAATTTAATGGGAAATTTCTCTACTTAAAAAAAATTGCATTTGCACCTAACAAGCAAATTAGACTTAAAGGGAGATGCTTCGTCACACCTATAGTAGTCCAACAACACAAGATGATGACAAAACACTCACATATATAAGAGCTGTGATGTTTAGTATCCGTAACTTGCGCTCTTCGTCAAGATGCTAATTCTAATACATTAGCTGGTCCATGCAGGTTGGCTTAATACTATTTCACCAACAGGTAGGGTCAGTTTTTTTCCTACTCACATAAAATCCAAAGAAGAGCAACGAATGCACCAATGTTACGAGGTGTAATAAAAGAATTTGACAATGTATTTTGGAGAAAAGCTAACTTCAACAAGCAATGCACTTTATAAACCCTAGTTTACTGGAACGAATTTCTAAACTAAATACTCTGTAGTGTCCACTATACACTACATGAAATGGGACTCAAATGTTAGTTGCCATTCAAAAGATCTTCTCGTCCAATGTTCACATAATCCCAAAAATCATTATCATATGGACGAATCTATACAAATCCGACCATAATGCCTTCAAAAATTTGTCTAATAGTAATTAACCTAAAAGCATACGCAGTATATAGGCATTTCCACAAACAGTTCATCCCATATTCACTCTAGGAGCTCGAAACCATCGTTTTCATCGCAGATGACACAAAAAAGGTCGATTTCGAGCGAGAAAACGAATGATTCGACACTAAAACCGAGTAAATAGAAGCATCAGGAGCCAATGATTCGGGATAAACCTTACGATTTTCACATCGCCGCGATGCGGAAGGGATCGGGGACGAAGCGATCGATCGAGGCGCGGAATCTGAGAGGGGAGAGACGGGGATTGGGGATCGATCGCCCCCGCGGAGAGGATCGAAGAGGCGGGAAAAAATGGATTTGGACTCGCTCTTTTCTCTTTTCCACTTCGAATGAGCGCGGTATTATTATCATTATTATATTATTATTATTATTATACAATTAATTTTGGAATTAAAATTGAAACGTTGGGGGAAAAAATATATTGGATTCGACAAATTTGATGCGACAGATAATAAAAAATAAAAATAAAATAAAAAAAGGTACTCATTTGAACTTGGGTAAATTACACTCTTGATCCTCAAACTATGAAGTGTGTGAAATTTTATTCCTCAAAAGTTTAATTTTGGACTTTTTTGCATTTAACTCTCTCAGAAAAAAAAAATAATAATAATAATAGGATCAATTTCTTATATACCCTGAAAAGTTTCCGATTTTTCGATTTACCACTCTTAGAAGGCTAATATTGAAAAATACCCTCCTACGTTCCAACCTATTTCTAATATACCCTGTAGTTAAAATCATTAAGTAACTCGTTATCTTTGTAAAATTACTATTTTACCCTTTTCAATTATACCCTTCTATCATCACTGTCTTTCTTATTTGCCCTTAAAGTCAGGGGCATAAAAAGTATTTCGACTTTTGATCTTTTCCATTATACCCCTCTACCGTCACCAACCTTTCTTATTTGCCCTTAAGCTAAGGGTAAAATTAGTATTTTAATTTTTTTAACTGTGGTAGATATTTAACTCACGTTTAACCCATTAACTTGAGGAAGATAAGCTGGGGTATTTTGCAATAACGGTGGAACGTATGAGAGGCATTTAAAAAAAAAAAAAAAGGTTTGGGTAGATCGGATATTTTCATACGCATGAGGGGTATATAGGTAATTATCCCAATAATTTAAATAATTACAGATAGTCCCACAAAATTTATACAAAATTGACCCTATCCCCATCACACAAGCACCAATTGTGCGGTGAGTTGAACACGGCGAACCATTCTTCGTGTTTGGATACAGTGAATGATTCATCATGTTCATTTTAAACTTATACAACTTTAAGTATATAATAATATAATAAACACAGTAAATTATTCACTATGTCCAAACACGGTGAATGATTCATCATATTAATTTAACTTGGGAACCAGCCGCGCTTATGTGGTGCTTGCGTGGCGGAGATCTTGCAAATATAAATTTTATGAAACTATTTGTGAAAAAAGAAATTTGAGAAAGCTAAATGCAAAAGAGCCCTTTAATTTATTAGTAATTTTTTATTTGAACTTTTTAAATTATTGCCGTCAAATTCCAACATGTCGCTGATGTAGAAGTAACGTAACTATATTATAATTAATGACGTAGTAATGATTAAAATATTATATCACTTTTAAATCATCAATATATTGATATTTAATAAATTAAATTGAGTTGTAAGACTTAATTACAATAATTTAAAATTTTGGCCGAAAGATTGCTATAAATGAAAATTTGGGGACAAAGATGTCGTGCCACTCATATTTTAATAGCTAAAGTGTAATTTATCGTCTGAATTTAGTTTATTTTAATTCAACTATTTGGCTTTTTAAATTCTAAAACCTTTTTGTATACATAATTCACATTGTTTTTTTTTTTTTTTTTTTGCAAAAGTAAGCCACTTTATTTTCCTTTTTGCAAATTTAACTTAAATTTTTTTTCAATTCGGCCAAAATGCCTTTCTACCTTGTAAAGGCGAGTAAGGGAGTGCTTATCAAGGCTTTAAAGTGTAGAAAATGGGTGCTTATCTTTACCAAGTTCTTTGGCTATTGTACTTTTCTAAAATAGGGTGCACTGTTAGATAAAATATCAATTTTAAATCGTATTTGTATTATTCTTTTTTGTTGATGATATTTATTTTATATTTTTGTATTAGTTGAGGATTTGTATTTTTGAAAAAAAAAAAGTACATGCACTTGTGACTTATCAGCTGTACTTTTCGAGAGAGATAATATTTATGTAAGAATTTTTTTTTTGCATTTAGTCCTCTCTTAAATTTTTTTTATTTTTTATAAATAATCCCACAAAATTTATAATTGCAAAATTAGTCATATCCCCGCCAAGCAAATGCCGTATAATCGCCATGTCGTAGTGTGGAGAGTTAAGTTAAACACGATGAATAATTCACCGTATTTAAATACGATAAATTATTCACTGTGTTTGGACAGGCTGAACAATATATAGCCAAGTTCCGCAGTGCAAAAGAACTCAAATAGTCCCAAATGTAGTTTAGCTTAAACACGGTGAATCATTCACGGTGTTTAAACATGGTGATGAATACTAGTTTTCTATAAACTTTGGAAATAAGTTTTTCAAAACAACTAATTTTTTTTGGCTAAATTATAGAAAACCCCCTTGTAATAAACTGCTTTTTCACTTCCCCCGACATTTAAAAACCTACACTTTGCCCCTTTGTAAAATAAAAAATGTGCACTTCAAACCCTACCGTTAGGGTTCTGTTAGAGTTCCGTTATAAAATATTTTTTATGCCGAAAATACTCCTCTACCCTCTCCCCCGTTGCTTCACCTCCCTCCAGCTCGCCACCTCGCCGCCGCCTCGCCGCCTAGCCGCCTCGCCGTCCTCCACTGTCTCGCCCTCGCCCACATCCCATTCGCCGTCCTCCACGGCCTCGCCTTCGCCTTCGTTGCCCTTGCCTACCTCTCCATCAACACCCACCTCGGTTTCCTCCCTACTGTCGCCGAAATCGAGGGGCGACGAGGGTGTAGGAAGAGAAATGGAGCAGATGGAGAAGGAAATGGAGAGAAATCGTGGCCGTTGGAGGTGGGAATCGCGGCCGATCGAATGGGCGGCTGAGAAACATGAGGAAGAAGACAAAAATGATGAGGGGTAAAATGATCATTTTACACACCGTAACTCCCCTGTGAATATTTTTCATTTTACAATAGGGCAAAGTGTAGATTTTTAAATGTTAGGGGGAGAAGTGAAAAAGCAGGTTATTATAAGAGGGTTTTCTGTAATTTAGTCGATTTTTTAAACCAAATAGACAGAAAATTGAGAAATAGATTTTCTATAATTTTTTGGCTAAATTACAAAAAAATTCTTTATGAATATCACATTTTTTTACTTTTCCTACGTAACTTTGAAAAACTTATATTTTACCTTCTCAACATTTCAAATTGTTGTATTTATTTTCCCTCCGTCAAAGTTGCATCACTATTTTATCCATTTTTTATAATCTATATTGAAAATGCCCTTCAAAATTACAAAAATATATTAAATTGTTTTTCTTATAGAAGAAATAAAGGCAATTTAATCATTTTGTTCTCTTTATTAAAACTCTACCGTCATGAAAATATTTTTGAAATTTGAAGAAAACAAAATATAAATTTTTAAAAGTCGGAGAAAAAAAAATACAAAATAGATATTTATAATTTTTTTAAAATTTAGCCTTTTTTTCATTTTTTTGGAAACCAAACAAACCCTAATGAGAAGTGAGAAGTAGCCCAAATTGGGATAAAAATTTGGTGGTCATAATCCCCAAACATAATAGTTTGGAGATTGTCCGGATCGACGCTATGTGGCAATTTGTATCTATCTCAACCGCCCAAAAAATTTATTATTTTTACTACATTAAAATATTTTAAAAATTATTTTTGTTGGGCGGTTGAGAAGAGCTGGGCTTGCCACATTGCGCCGATCCGGAGAATCCCTAAAATATTATGTTCGGAGACTATGTCCACCAAAGTTTTGTCCTTCCCAAAGAGCAAAACCAGAAGCCAAAAGCAGCAGCAGCAAAAATTTCTAAACAAACCAAACAATTCTCACTTCCCAAAATAAAATGGAAAAGTCTACATGTACACCCCTTTAGAGGTGTACATCCTACAACTAAATAATCCAACGGCTCAAAATTGGGCACCAACTTTGTAGCAGCTAACTTCACTCCCCTATTTTTTTCTTCCTAAAACTAAACACTACTATTACACTTTACACCTCTCTCTCTCTCTCTCCCGCACATCACCTTCTCCTTCTCGTTAATCTCTGTTTTTCGCGCTCTCTCGCTCCCTCACCTCTCTTCTGCTCTCGCACTCTCCTCTCTCTCTCTTGCTCTCAGGGCACTCCATCGGGCAGAAGTTCGGCAGTGCTCGTTCGCAACATTGTCTTTCTCGGTAGAAGCTCCTATCCCAAGCCGTCTCAAAGGTGTCTCTCGGCCTCGCCTCTCTCCATTGGTAGGAGATCGCCTCTCAACTGCTCCCCTATCCATCCCAGTACCTGTCATGCATTCCTTCACTGGTGGGCGTCCGAAATTGGGAACGATTTCGGATCTAATTCGGCCACAACCGAAACAGGGAATTTTTTGAAGGTCTATAATCTTTTATTTTATATTTTGAATTTAATATAAAATCTATATTTTGAGCATTTAGGGTTGCAGCTGCGGTTTGTCTTTGCGCGCTCCAGATTTCATCACCGAGTAGCTGATTAATCGTATTTTAGGACACTGGTGGTATCTTTGCTGGTATATTATATTTGATGTTGCATTTTTAAAAATAAAATATTTATGATTAGGATAAGGGTTTAGGGTTTAGAATGTCATATTATGCCAGCTGATAGGAGTGTTCACAATCCATTGATTGTGAATTCTATTATGCAAGCTTGTGGTTTAGAATGTTCTATTATGCCAGCTGATAGGAGTTTTTTCAATCCAACTAATAGGAATGTTCTATTAGGGTTTAGGGTTTAGAATGTTCAATTTTTATTCTTCTGAACATATATGAGTTGCAATCGTACCCTCTTATGGCATAATAGAATATTTTTAGGGCATAATAGAACACTCCTATCAGCTGGTAGGATTGGGGACACTTTTATATCATAATAGAACATTTGTAAAGGTTAATAGAACACTCTTAATAAGTTTATGGTTGTGAACACTCTTTTGTCATAGTAGAACACTATTAGAACTTAATAGAACACTTTTATCATTTTTATGCTTCCGAACATGTATGAGTTGCAATCGTACCCTCTTATGGCATAATAGAACTTTTTTAGGGCATAATAGAACACTCCTACCAGCTGGCAGGATTTTGAACACTTGTATGCCATAATAGAACAGTTGTAAAGGTTAATAGAACACTCTTAATAGGTTTATGGTTGTGAACACTCTTTTAAGATTTCGACTTAGAGCTCTCTTAGAGCTTAATAGAACAGTCTTATCATTTTTATGCTTCCGAATATGTATGAGTTGCAATTGTACCCTCTTATGGCATAATAGAATAATTTTAGTGAATAATAGAACACTCCTATCAGCTGGCCGGATTGTAAACACTTTTATGCCATAAAAGAACAGTTGTAAAGGTTAATAGAACACTCTTAATAGGTTTATAGTTGTGAACACTCTTTTAGGATTTAGAATACTTTTAGAATACTTAATAGATGCTCTATTATCCACAATATTTATCCACAGCATTTATATGTTTGCATTCAACGAAACAAAAATTGTATTAAAATAAGATTGTTCTATTATATCATAATAGTGTATGTGAATTCTATTATGGAAGCTTGTAGTTTAGAATGTTCTATTAGGCCAGCTGATAGGAGTGTTCACAATCCAGATGATAGGAATGAGGGATTAGGGTTTAGGATTTAGAATGCTCCTTTTTTATACTTCCGAACATGTATGAGTTGCAATCGTACCCTCTTATGGCATAATATAACATTCCTAGGGCATAATAGAACACTCCTATCAACTGGCAGGATTGTGAACACTTTGATGCCATAATAGAACAGTTGTAAAGGTTAATATAACACTCTTAATAGGTTTATGATTGTGAACACTCTTTTAGGATTTAGAATACTTTTATGCCATAATAGAACAGTTGTAAAGGGTAATAGAACACTCTTAATAGGTTTATGGTTGTGAACACTGTTTTAAGATTTAGAATACTTTTATGCCATAATAGAACAGTTGTAAAGGGTAATAGAACGCTCTTAAGATATTTATGGTTGTGAACACTCTTAACAGTTGTATATGTTATTTTTGCACTTAATAGATGCTCTATTATCCACAACATTTATATGTTCGCATTCAACGAAACAAAAATTGTATTAAGATAAGATTGTTCTATTATGTCATAATAGTATCAAACTGTACATATTCTGCATTCATAGGATGGGCATAATTACTTTTTTTTATTTACTTTTAGAATGAAGTAATGTGCTGAATAAAATGCAGCTGAAAAAATGGATTCCACCAGAGCTCAGTCGTCAAGTGTAACGACCCAGCCCACTAGCAACAATAACTCGTTGAGCCCAACCACCGGCCCAAAATGCTTAAGCCCAGTTATTATTACTAGTGTCCAAGTGTTATATAAACCTAATGACAAACCCATTCCCATCCAATGTGGGACTATTGGGGTGTCACAGACTCCCCCTGTTAAGGCCCTGACGTCCTCGTCAGTCCAATCACACACACAGCCCAAGATCACCAGGCTATGTGAGACTCGTCTCGCTAGCCCGTCATCCAGACCCTTGCTCAGCCGAGACTCGCCACACATGTCTAGCTGGTGAACCGGCTCTGATACCAAATGTAACGACCCAGCCCACTAGCAACAATAACTCGTTGAGCCCAACCACCGGCCCAAAATGCTTAAGCCCAGTTATTATTACTAGTGTCCAAGTGTTATATAAACCTAATGACAAACCCATTCCCATCCGATGTGGGACTATTGGGGTGTCACATCAAGCCGGTCGAGCAAGAAGGCCACTACAAGTGTTGAAGGCACATCTTCGCATTTTGCAGCGAGAAGAACAGAGAGGCCATCGAAAGCTAAAAGGCCGAGCATCAAGCTTATTGTGGGCAGATGTTACCCAGTTCATCTGCACACCACAATGTGTGTTTCACAGTTGTCAAAGACAGTGGGCAGTATGCAGTCAGCTGGCCCAGCGTTACGTGATGTTATGTCCGCTGAAAGGATGGCACTTGTGAAGACCACTCCGTTCTCTTCTTATCTCGACTTGCCTCAAATTAAGCAAGATCTTGTTCTAGTCGAATCCCTCCTCTATTTTTGGGACGAAGAGAGAAGAGGTATTAGAATAGGAGAAACCTTTCTTCCCCTTATTCCAGAGAAAATATGTATTTTGGTAGGGCTGCCAGCACAGGGAGAAACAATAGAATGGCAGAACAAGAGTGTAAAATCCAACACTCTTGATAAATACTTCAATGGTGACTATCGGCATGCCGATAGGTCGAAATTACAACATATTTTGTACAGTCTTGCTGATCAGATTGGAGAAGAGAAGGCAACGGATTTTGTCCGTATATTTATATTATACGTATTTGCTTGCATCCTCTTTCCTACCAGCCACTATATTGTGCCAAAGGCACTATATAGATATATAGATGATGTAGATAGAATAGGGGAATATGCCTGGGATCATGCTTTATATAATTATCTTGTAAGTTCGATATCCAGAGCATCCCCACGTGTGAAGCGCCGAAATAGCGGCGAAGAAAGACTTAGCCGCTATATTGATGGCTGTACAATAGCATTTTTGGTAAGTAATATCATAAATTAGTATGTCAATATAATATCTTTTGCATATTTTTGTATAATAATATTGTTAAATCATGATAAACTTGTAGAGTTGGGCTTATGAGTATATAAAGGGGTTAGGTAAATCTGATGGAGACAAGGGTGTCCCTCGGATGAGAAAATGGAAGGGGTTCAACAACCTATAGGAGTTATGAGAAGCTAGTAAAAAAGCTGCACAGCTATACTCCTGCAGAGGTAATCATTTATGTAAGCAATGTAGTTTTGTAAAATTTGCTTATAATACTTATTAAATAGATTTATCGGTCATCGCAGGTTGTACCCACATTTACCTACCGTCCTGAAGATATATCAATTTTGAACCCTAGGTTATGAAGTAAAATTACCACAATGTATTGCTGAATTGAGTTAATAAAAAATAGTATTTGGTTAGAGTTTATTTGTCAAATTATGATATTAGCCTTTCGTACATTACTCTAAAAGGTGGTACAGGCAGCGGCCCCCGTGGCAACATCTGCTGCCGGTGAAAGTAGCAATAATATCAGCTCGTTATTGAATCAATTGGAGCGAGCTCTAAATAAACTTGAAGATCGGAATAAGATCTTGGAGGAGGAGAATGCAATGTTAAAGAAAAAAAAAATGTAAAGCTTGAAGCGCAACTATCTAGCGCTAGCACAGCCGCTGCTGCAGAAGGCGGAGCCGGAGCCGGAGCCAGTGTTGATCCACCTCAAGGTGGCCAAGGCGCAGCGGTTGAAGAAAGCAGCCAACAGAGACTTGATGTTTGCGAGAGTGTAATAAGGGACATTCCTTCAAGAATTCAACGACTTAAAGAGCGTGAAAGAAAACAAAAGAGAATGTCCCCTGATTTTACGCCGGGCGATCGTCCTGTGACTCGCCAATATAGAAGAAAGCAGCGGCATCTTTTGAAGATCGGGGGGGGCCGAAGCTGGTGAAGAGGCATCAGATACTGCGACAGGGACCCTTGCGGAGGTCCTTATGGTATGATGTACTTGATTAAGTGTAGTGTGAATAAACTTATATTATATAAAATATGACTTTTACACGTGATTTGGTTCAATATAGGAAATTAAAGCTAAACTTCGACAGTCAGAAAGTGCAATACCAGTGTTGAGATTGATGATGTCCCTCCGCCGATTGAGGAGCCTGGGGTAATTATTGAGCGTCGTCGCAACTACCCGCGAAGAGAAAATATTCCCAAAGTTTAGCATGATGCAATATTTTTTCTAATTTTCCGGCCTATTACAAAGTTCGTCAATCTTTATATACATGTAGTGATTAGTTAGCATTAAATATCTTTGGCAAAATATTATACCTTAACTTGACAGCAATTCTTTTCTTTCGTATTATTAATTAAACTATCATTTTATAGAAGACCCATATGACAAGATGATACAAAATGGTCAGATTCGCCTTTTGTTAGCAGTGAAGTCCTCTTGATTACTTATTTGGAGGCCCGACGCGCGACGAGGTTAGTGCTGCCACAAATTATGCATTGTAGTTAGCGTTTGTTGCTTGTTATATACATATCTAATTATATATATATTATTCTAATTCTATTTGTTTTGCTGACTTTCTTACGACCCTAGCTTAGCCAAGATTTATTTCACATTTCTAAGTGGTGATTGGCTCTAATACTAAGTATAGCATCCCACTTTTCATATAATCATCCATTCTAAAACTAATCTAATCCTAGTGCGCTTAAGTCTCTTAGCTACCGTTTGGTTCGGCGTTAAGGAAAAACTAGTTATTCCAGGGATAGTGTTAAGTTTAGGGTTAAGGTGGGGTTAGAGTATTTTTGTGTTTGGTTGGGGTTGGAGTTAGTCCAGAATAGTGAAAAATAGTGTTTGGTTGGAGTATGTGGGATAAAAAGGATAGTGGATTATTATGAATAGAAAATAGTGTTTGGTTGGAATTTGGTGGGGTTAACTAAGCCGAGATAACCTATTTGAGGTGATATTAGCTAACCCCATCTATTTTTGAGGATGTTTGAAAATAATATGAGGGTTAAGGGATTATTCCACCCCTTAACCCCCAACCAAACAGGAGCTTAACCTCTTAGGTCTAACCACCACTCAAAATATTATAGCTAGATTATGAGGTTTAATCCTATCATATATTATACATAGGACTATTTCAAGAGTATCACAGTTACAGATCTGCCGTTAATCAGGGTGGTAAAGAATTTAAAAATCACATATATAATGATAAGAGTCCAGCTGCTATGCTATTAATAACACGAAGCATTCGATGCTACCAAGTTTTCCGCCGTCAGATCCACCCCTTTGATCATTTTCACCCGTTAGATCATACTATTCAACCAACCATCCACTCAACTCTAAGGGGCCCACATCATTCTAGCCGCACATCTTTTAATCCAATGACCGAAAACTTGGTAGCACCAATGACTTGGTATTATTAATAGCATAATAGCCTAGTTCTAATGATAAAATACAACTATAAAATAGACAAAATTGTATTCACTAAAACAGACAAAAAGAAGCACAAATAAAAATGTATCTTGTGCATTTTAATCATGTGTTTTTATCAGAGCCAAACCAGTTAAAATTGGTAGGTTATCAATGGTCAATCAATCAAGTCACACCCTTAGACAATTTGGGTCAAGCCCTTTCATATTGCAAAGAAAATTCACCAGCACAATAATATTACTTCCATCTAAACCCCCCAGTAAAGGCAGTTGCCAGCAGAAAACATAATTTAAGAACAGCTAGAGCAATATAGCAAAACTACTCTAAACAGATTTTGATTTTCAACTCACCAAAAAGGAGGGGAAAGTAGTCAAAAGTTTAATTTAAACTTGTGCCAAATTTGTAGGCACTAGCAGAAAAAATCAATCTGACCTATTATACCTAAAAGAGCAAAAATTTAAGGACAACCTCAGAAAACATAAAAATTTGATCACAATAGCCTTAGTTCCGCATCATCTTCTCCTAGATTTCTTTGGCGCCTTTGAGTTCTTGTGAGTTATCGCATGTTTTTCGGCCTCTTCATCATCATCTCCGACCCTTCTCTTCTTCCTCTTCACGTCACTTCCCTTTAGTTTCTGCCAACATTGACAAAAAAAACACTTAATGCAGTTGTACAAATTTAAAATCCAAAACAACAATAAAATTTCATGTAGATAAAATGTCTCCAAACTATTATTATTCATTCTCAGGATCTATGTAGAATACAATTTGTGAAGCAAATAATCATTGGTTATGGGAGAAGCAACGTTTAGAAAAAGAAAAGCAAAAACACCGGGTATTTTTATATCTGAGTACTTCCAGGGTTGTAAGTAACGAACCATCTGCGCAATTCTCCTGGCATCAGATACACGCTCCAACAACAACAGAACTTCTTCTTTATTTGCCTGATACTCGGGGAGCTCTTTGCCTGGTAGAAAAACATATTATAATTAGAATGGGACTCTTAATTTCAAGTTACAAGTGTATCCATATGCACACGCGTATAAAAACAAATCAATATGCATGCCTAAATATGCTCATACATACAAATGAACCTCCAAATGTGTCATACCCTAATATTTATAGCGAGGAGGAGATCACATACCAATAAGTAGTTCGATCTGTCGGTACCACTCGACCTCGTATTGATTCACCAAAGATATAGCCAAACCAGATCTTCCAGCACGTGCAGTTCTACCCACACGATGGATGTAATCCTGGAATTGCATTAGAAGTACTCACAACCGACTACTTGAAAGGTAAACAAGGCCATTACAACAAAAATAGTATAAGAAATCTAAATCTAGTAAACCGGATAGAGAGACAGTAAGAGGAGAACAGAGATACACTATTCACAGGACCATTCTACTTCTTTGTAGGGCTGTCAGCAAAGCCAGTTGTCTGCGAGCTACCTCAGATTTGACTTGTAATGAGCTCAGTAAAGACTTCGCTCAATTGGCTCATACAAAACGAGCCGAGCTTGAGCTCAGCGTAGGTTGCTGATGACCGGCTCAATTAAGCTCGAAAGTATATAAGATGGAGAAATTAATAGTAAAAAACATTGTAACATTGTAACATTGTAATATTGTAATTACATGCAGAAAAATCTTAATTTGTTTTATTATACAGAAGAAATAATTTAACATGTTACAATAGTTTAGCACTTCATCCATAATAAAGATCTATAACAATAAACAGCTGGAAATTTTCTTTTAATAGACTGTATCATAAACAAACCGTTCGTGCACAACTCACATACAACTACTAGACAGGTCGGCTCATTTGGTAAGCAAGCCAAGCTTGACATTAACTCACTCAGCGTTAGACTTCCTAACAGCCCTACTTCTTAGTGTATCAAAGTTTTACAAAGGTTGTCGAGTAAACCTAGAAAACATAATTCAAACAGAGTGCAATGAATAGACAATTCTGTAATCACAAAATAGATGAAATTACACTGAAGTATGGAAGATAATTAGTTACAACACGAGAAAGGGAGTTTAATATTTAAGTGTAGCGAACTACCATAGGAATTCAACATACTATCTTGTCTGGATCCTAATTAGTAAATTCGCGAATTATTCGTGAATTGTTCGCGAATTATTGAAAATCCGAATTAAACCATCCGTTTACGAATTTTTCCCAAAGAAAGAGAATTATTCGCGAATTTTTGGGCGAGCCGAATTATTCACGAATAATTCGGAAATTATTAGCGAATTATTGCCGATTTATTGAAAATATGAATAAAAAACTTATAATTTTTATTTTTTAAATATAAATTATCTTATATTTTATATTTTATACCGAATTCGTTTTTTAAGCCGAATTTTTCAACGAATTTAAAAATTAGAAAACGAATTTTATGCGTATTATATCTGACCCGAATTTTTGCCGAATCCAAATTAACTAACTATGTTCTGGAGACATGAATATCTTGTTCTGTTTATCCCCTTAATTTACTCAAGAATTTGTATATTCAATTGATAAGAAGTGTTATCAAATGTTTAAAATGAAGTATCATATTCGTACAAGTCATTATATCAAAATAAAATAAATCACCTCGTAGCTGAAATATGCTATCCTACCACATCATGGATAGAAAGATCTTCGAAGAAGCAAAAAAGTAAACTCTTTACTTACAATCATATTAGAAAAGCCTTATACAGTATAAGTTATCCTTAGATAACTTGCTCCAATATCCAAACAAGGCCTACAGGTATATAAAAACTAATATCCACTAACTGCAAATTGCGAACTGTATCTAGTCTGGAAGGAAGGACCCAGTGTTCCCAGTTATCAAAGCATGTTAAACACATCGCATAGTGCCCAAAAAGAACCCCAAGAATTTAAAGAACACAAACATGCAGATAGTCACATAAACCGTAATCTTACACAAATTAAGCTGTCTAAAAAATACAGGGCCAACTAAAGTAATATTTATACTATTATTCAGTTCTACACATTGCACTTGGCAATTAATGGAAGGGTCCCAGATTGTTTCCTAGCGACTATTCCTTACTATTGTAAATGGGTTGAAAGAAAGTCCCATAAAACCCGTAAGCTTAGAAGTTCTATCAAGTAAATTGGTTAGAGTAGGCAAACTAATAGTCATCAACAATTGGACACCAAGCAAGTTTTATTTACTATATTACTGGTCAAACAGTTCATATCACAGTTCGAGCTCCCTCTTTTGACCATTAAGAAAACTAAAAATGCTAAACTGTAGTACATTATAAAAAATGCCAGATCATATCACAGTGGAAAAGAAGTGCCAGAGTTCCAGAACAATCTATATACCCAATTCCAAGAATAAAGGTATGTCTTCCAAACGAGAAAGTCCATTAGAAAGCAATACAAACGAACACCAAAGAATCAATGAAAAATCCATGTGAACTAGACAAAAAAAAGGACCTTAGAGTTTGTTGGGATGTTATAGTTGATCACCACATCCACAGAAGGTATATCGAGCCCTCTACTAGCCACATCTGTGCAAATAAGTATATTACATTCTCCTGACTTGAACTTGTTTAAAGATCCCAACCTCTTAGCCTGTAAAGTAGTTTAGCAGAAATCAAGGGTTAGCTGCTGTGCTATCTTACTCCACAATTGACAATGAAATATTATAACTGAAATCATTCAAATATTCAACTGAAATAAACTACTACACTTCACAAAATAAAAACATGAAATTCTGACAAAAATGACACCTGGTTCATTTGACCATTAATTGGAATAGCGCTTAACCCAAGATTGCGCAGAATAAGAGCGAGAAGCCTTGCCGACTCACAAGTGCGTGTGAAAACCATTGAAGTGCTTCCAGACATCCGAACCAAGATGTACACAAGATAACAATCCTAAATAGAGAAACAAAAAAACAAGTTGGTGATATATAGACTAGTTGATGAAGTGAAAGAGAAGAAAGATATAATATCATGGGGTTTTGTGAATATGACCACAAAATACTAATGATGTTATAGGCAGCAATAGAAGTTACATCATGAATTGTTCTACACTATCTAGGTCTATACTGCTATGTTCCGATAGCTAATTGAAAATTACTCGCAGGAGACAAGTCATAGAACAAGCTGCATATAACAGGCCGCTACTTGTCTTCACCGCCTTCCACATCAAAATATTCCACGTCACTACGTTTGGACAAAGGCTAAACAATAATAAACAAACACAATGGTGCTTCATGATACATTATATAAAAAAATTTACACTATGTCATCATTCACCAATAGGTCATATGTGTCATATAAATAGAAACACCCTTCAAACTTAAGAATAAACAAGCACTTCATCTGTTGTAAAAAGCAACTTTCACCATGACCGAGTGAAAATCACATAATGCCACTTAAAACCTTTTCTTGAATTATCAATAACTAAGTAAAGCAGACTTGACAGAACTAATGACCGAAGGGAACAAGAAACAACCTTGTATGTCGCAGGAATAAAGAGAAAATGTTGCTTAAGAGTATCAACCGTGGAATACTTCGAGGCTGCCTCAATCTGAGATAGTTTGCAAACATGATCATTAACATAGAACAAGAATATTAACAGGTTGTGAGCAAATGCTTGCAAAAATAAGGCAATGTTAGAGATGAAAGGGAGCATACAAACCTTAAGGGGATCCCTAAGGCAAGCCCGTTGAAGTTTGCTGACCTACACCCAAATAATAGTTGTTTAGATCACTGGTTCAGATTCAAAATTGTCCTAAACAGTTACCTCTCAACCACAAGCATAAATTACAAGCCAAGGAAATTATGACTGTCTATATAACAAAATAAACAGTAGAGCAAGCCAGGTCATTACTAATTATTTGCACGCACATTTGAAGCATGAATTTAGGATTTCTTATGGACAAAGCTTTGCATCAAATTTAGAGATGAATTGTGGATATGGAATTTGCACAGTCAATGCAACAATAACATACAAGTATTGCGTTCAGAAAGTAGAGGCAGATTTTAAGCTGACTATTTCTAGGCAAGACACATCTAGTCTAGAAGTGGAGGAAGAAATATTTTATTTTGTTCGCATATTTAACCAGCCCAATTTCCGCCAATTATTTATTAAGATATCTCGATTTTGGCCCATTATGTATGCATAGAAGAAATCTCACGCACAAGAAAGAAATTTCTCAAGCCAAACCTACGAAACATAATCTCTTGGGAAAAACAAGGAAGCCCATATTTAGCTCGTCAAAAGAATGCAGAAAAACTAAAAAAACAGAGACCCAGGACTGGTTTCTTAAAGATACGAATCCAACGTAGGGGCAAGCCCCTAACAATTGGCAACTTTATTATCTTTCATTTTCTTTGTCATGAACCTAACTTTCCCAATCTCTATTTCCACTGAATAAGGAAAGGGGGCAAACGAAGCTTGCAAAGTTTGTATCATCACAAAGACACAGAAAGGAATGATTGCATAATCCTAATACTGAAAAAATCGAAAGGGCTCAGAACATAGTATGAGTCCGATTCATTAAAGTGACATGAACACATTACTTCCTTTAATACATTTCTTCTCAAAATTCAGGTCAGAAAAATTCAGATACAATATTTCAATGAAGAGCCCTATGTGATTTCCATCCATAACAACAATAGTTTAAATGTAAAAGACACATTAAAAACACTCTAGCCTGATATGTTCTAAACAAATATGTTCTAGACAAAAGAGACACATGCCTGGCCTGATATGTTCTAAACAAAAGAGACACATTAGGCACATATGTTCACACAAAGAAATAATACTTTATCACAGTTTAAATTTTCTGCAAAGAAGAAAAGGAAATCTACAACCGCAAAAGATACCTTCTTAGTCATAGTAGCCGAAAACAAGTATGTTCGTCTTTCTTTAGGTATATCCTTCAAGATGTCATCAATAGCTTTCTCAAAATCCATGTTAAGTAACCTATCGGCCTGGACCTGTTAACCACAAAATCATATTAGCGAAGCTGCATCAAGGCACTTAATACTTCAACATGGCAACTATGGGATAGACAACAGCATTTTATAGAAGGTAATGGAAAAGACGGGACATACTATCAGAATGAGGTCAATAGACTATATATCACACTACAAACCAGTGAATGACAATTAGATTAGACGAAAAGATCGAATATTCAGTGGTAAGAATGAATGACATAGCATCATGTAAGTTGAGTTAATATAGCTAAACAATTCATGTAAATTGAGTTACTATAGTTAAATCATTGGGAACGATAATGACATATTCTTCCTTTCTATTTATTGCTATTACTAGCAAACTGTGAGCCATACAAGCTTAAAATGCATCATCGTCATAGTAATGGTAAAAGTTTAATTACTCTCAGTTATATTGGATACAACTTTATTCTCTTAAGTTCAACAGTAGCAATGGAGGCTGCAGTTTGGATGACTCACCAATACGAACAAACTCGTGAAGAAAGATACTTATAAACAAACAAGACAACTCTTACAGTGCGGAACCCCACCCCAACCAAAAACACACACACATCCCTACCCCAGCTCGCCCCAAAGAAAATGTGAAATAGCATGCTTTCCAACTTTCCTCAGCATGCTCTAAGTGCAAGAAAGAAAGAAAGAAAGGAAAGAGAGCTTTGGTAGAAAAGGTAGTAGAAAAGGTTTAAAGCTTATTTAATTATTTTAATTTAACTATTTCAACTGCTACTTTCTACTCTTTCATTAGATACCTAATTAGTAAGCCTTTTGAAGTTCCTTAATAGGACACCTAACAAGAGTAATTTATGTGCTCAAAGAGCACAACAACGTGCTAAATTTTGCTAGACAAAAAAGGTCTTGAAGTACACTAAATTTCCATTTAGCATGTGGAATGGCTGTAGTGCTCCAAATACAGGGGAAAAAAATAATCAACACAGGCTATCATGTTTTCAAACTTCCTGACCATTGGAAAATCAACCAAATTGAAGTAAATTTACAAAATCTTCATGCTTGCTTATCAATTTCTTATTAATTGAAGTACATTTACAAAATCTTCATGCTTACTTACCAATTTCTTATTATAAATTCTAACTTCAAAGTCCACTGATTAAGCAAATTACAACACATTATAGGGGTCTATGCATTATACATTCCACTTACATAGCAATATACCTCATAAATCACAAGTCAATAACAGGCTATAATGTTGAGGATGGACAATATATTGCTTTTTTTTTTGCAAGTCATGCTAGACTTTATAAATTAGAGGTTGATTTCAGCTGAGTAGCGGAGGTAAAAATACAAAGTGATAAAGTTTGAAGGAAATTAAATAAAGTAAAAAAGCCTCACTATAGTTCATGTCTTTTCAATATACAAAAAGATAATTCAGCTTGTACCAAATATTTTAGAGCGCGAAGACTAAAACCCTTGGTGTTTGATAAATGGTCTAGGAGCCGCCCGGGAGTTGCAACCTGCAAGTCAGAGAAAACATATAGTTACATGCATCCGAAGGCATGTTTGCAAGAGAGAGAAAAAACACGTCGCAGAGCAAAATCTGTAATTAGCAAGCCTTATTTTAGATCAAAGTCTAAGCCACTTTCATAATTCTAAAATCATTTATCAGGAAACCTATTCACTCAACAACTATCACAAATACAGGAATGATGCTGGATGATGAATAAGGAAAAGAAGTACAATTAAGCATGCGCAAAAGCAAATGCAAAACATTAGGCTTCTCTTATGGTAATAAACTACCAAAAAATCAATTTCACACTTCAAATATATGTCACAAGGACATCCAAGACAGCAAAATTATCCTTCTTACAAAATAAGATAAAGATGATCAAATGAAATTTTCACTAAGGAACTAAATGTAGGTCCATGACTTTTTAGACAATTTAGGGGTTGTTTGGTTGGATGTAGTTGTAAATGCAGTGTAGTTAAAAATGCATGCAGTTGAAAATGTAGCAGTTGTAATTACATATAATTTGTTTGGTTTTGTGTAGATGCAACCGTTGCAGTTGCATTTCTTCTGTTTGGTAATTTGAAGCTGATAGTTGTATTTGTGAATCTTATCACCTCTTTAAATAGAGTGGCAAAATTACCTTCACTATACATAAAATAATTGTTAATTTTATTAATCATTTAAATTTACTATCTCTCAATAAATAAGTGGATATATATAATTTTTTTATATTTTTCAATAATTCTTCAACTTATCAATCGACACATTCAAAATTTTTAATTTATTTAATTTTAATATGTAAATCAAACATTAAAAATTTAAACGATTCTCTCATTTTTTATATCAAATTTAATAATTATAATAATTAATTAAAACTTATTAAGTTGACATACACAATCATATTCTATGAAAATTTAGGAATTTTTTTTTTATATTTTGAATAAAATAAATTTAAAAAATTTTAATTTTTTTCACATAACTTGTATCGCCTAAAAAATTTTATTAGTATGAGTTTATTTACAAGTATTTTTATTTATCCATATATATATATATATATATATATATATAGAACTAGACTACTATGCTATTAAATGACACCAAGTCATTGGTGCTACCAAGTTTTTGGCTATTGGAATAAGAGATGTGTGGTTAGGATGATGTGGGCCTCCAAGGGTTAAGTGGGTGGTTGGTTGAATAGTATGATCTAACGGGTGAAAATAATCAAAGGGGTGAATCTAACGGCGGAAAACTTGGTAGCACCAATTGCATGGTGCTATCGATAGTATCCCAGCCGGACTCTATATATATATATATATATATATTACTTATTTATTTATTTATTTTTGTTAATTTGTGAGTGATCCTATTCCACACCAACTGCTGGAGTTGGAACTGCAGCCAATTTGGATGTAGTTCCAACTACAGCACTTGGACCTTCTTGTGCAGTTGCAACTGCAACAGTTAGACTCAACTGCATTAAACCAAACACAGGAATTGAGGATGCATGCATTTGTAACTGCAATGCAGTTGCAAATGCATGCAACCAAACAGCCCCTTAGAGAAAACCCCTGACTTGTCATATATATGTATAAAACAATACTACTACACTATCTATAGTATAGGGGCTCCGGTATTGTAGTCTCATTTTCGACCTTAGTGAACCATCAGACCACCACCTAATAGTGAACCCTAGGCATACAAGGTCTAAAAAGTAGTAACCTTTTGGAATACTTTCCGTCAAGATTAAAATTTCTTATGTTGTCAAGACTCATATGGACCAATTAAAATTTCTTATGTTGTCAAGACTCTCATATGGACCAATGACATGAAATAGCTCATATCATTTTTAATGATAGCGCTTACCATAGCAAAATTTTGAATAAGGCAAATTGTAAATTATAAAGCACATTACAAGGAGGTCAACAAAAAGAATAAAAAAAAATAATAGCTGCGAGCGTCCATATGGCTTGTCCTAGAGACACAACCCTCCTCTCAAGTAACACATTTGGGGCGATCAAGTCACGATTTAACTTTCCTACAAGTTTACGCATGGCAATTTGTTTACACTAAAGAAATATGGAATTCCACAATTGCCACTTTCTGCTTGAATTCTTTCAATTCACTTGTCCATTTATAGTATACAAGGCTCTAATCACATTGAAGCTCCATCATCCATGGAAATACAACCAAATTCCAACAAGCTTGCCAAACATAAACTACAATTTTAATATATGTTTACCACAATGTGGGGGCGTTTTGCGAGAGAGATTGCTTGTTGCATCATGTCAACTCCACCTACAAGCTGAAAACAAAGTCATTTCTCAATTAGAATATGGCGAAGCAAGAAGAAATCATATATGCCAGAAGAATCAGACTACATTGCAATGAAATAAACATAAACAATCAAAACCCTCTGATATAAAACAATATACTATAGATTTTCATGGAATATCACTCAGAAATTAAACAAATTAATGGTAGTACTTTAGACTGCATAAACATTAAAAGAAGTAGCTATTTCTAGTTTTAGGAAGAAGAATCATAGTTGAAAAGATTTGGTTCTGTTAGGCAAATGTTAAATTCAAGATAGGTCCTTGGTGCGACTGCAACATTAAGAAGACAAGAGGAGCGGGAACAAATCTCTAAACCTATGACTAGACCACAAAGAATGAATATCATATCAATGATATTAAGGTTAGATCTTTATAGCTATTGTTCCTGCGTTTCAATCTATTATATTACTAGTTACTTTGTCCAAAATCATCCTAGATGTAGAATTAAGAAAGGCCTCTTCACGCTTGCCACTTTTGCTCCCAATAATAAGATCCTCATGTCTTCCTACGATGCCACTTTTGCTCCGTCCACAACGGTCTTCAGCCGAGAAGCCACGCTCTATCTGTTATATGACCCTTACTCAGCCGAGACTCATATCACACTTTTGATTGATAATTGGCTCCGATATCGACAGTGACATCCCGCTTCCCAGGAGGTCTAGATTAATTGACATTTTATATTTGCTTTTCCAAAAACCTCATATTCACAAAAGATAAAATACTTGAAAATAAAAACAAAAAAACACCAATCGAGCAAATACTTGCCCAACAATCAAGAAAGGTTAAAAGAGAATCTTAATCATCCATATCGAGCTACTCACCACGGAACACTTAACTCCAATCCCAGACCCTAAAGCCTCAAACTGCTCAGATATCTGAATTGCCAACTCCCTGGATTTAACAAAGAAAAGGAACAAGAACGCAAAACAATCGAGTTAGAAACCCGCGAAGAGAAATTACGTCCAAGATCAATCCAACAGGGCGAGAACACCAAGACGACCTAGTCGGAGAGAGCACGCAAGCGAAGAACGGCTGCGGCTTCTGCAGCAGCGCTTGGAGAATCGGAAGCGCGAACGCGCCAGTCTTCCCCGACCCAGTTTGCGCCAGCCCGATCACGTCGCGGCCTGCCGGCAACAAGGAGGTTATTAGGTCATGTAACATTCGTCGAATTTGTCGATAACAGAACCGAAGGCTAAGCCACCTTGGAGTGCGTAGGGGATTGCCTCGGCTTGGATCTTGGAAGGGGTCTCCCACCCCAAGCTCTTGCAGGCCTCGACCAGTTCCTCGCACACGCCGAGGCCGTCGAAGGTTTTCGGACTTGCGTCGTCCTCCATGATTGCGAATCTTAGGGCGTGGCCGGCCCCGGGGCAAAGAAAGTAGGAGGCATAGTTAGTTAATTCGGATTCGGCAAAAATTCGGTACAGGTATAATTCGGATAAAATTCGTCTTTAAATTTTAAAAAAATTCATTGAAAAAAACGGCTAAAAAGCAGATTCGCCAATTATTCGGATACGTGATTTATACAGATATTATACATTTACCGAACAAAAATTCGGCTATTAAATTAAGTTTTTTTCCTCTCAAGATTTATGCTATTAGCATAAATACTCATATTTTGTAAGAATATAAGAATAAAGAGCTACGAAATTTATCTAATTAAGTAAAAAAAAAAAAAAAAAAAAAGAAAACTTTATTATGCCTCAAAATAAAGAAATAATTAAGCAAATATGAGATCAAGATAGTCCATATTTAAATGTAAAAAAATATAAAATACAACATGAAATTGGCACTTTTCATATAGTGCATAACTACATACTAGCATATCTAAATTCTAAAGACTAAACAGTAAACAAATAAAAGATGCATAAAGTTCACTATTCCACGTATAATAGGCATACATAAAAGCTTGAATAAACATAGAGCATACGAGCGCACAATTCGACGTATAAGCATACATAAGTTGCCTTGAGAATCTGAGCACAATTCCACAAGGCTCCATCCCCTAAGTTGATTAAGATTATTTGGCTCTATGTTTGGGTCTTCTTTGTGGTGCATAACAGAGAATGGACACGTTCAATTTAAGCTTGCAAATTTTGCTTTGGAGAATGAAAACTCAAATCATCGTACCTGGTTTGTAAAGAACCACCCGATTACTGATCTATCGTTGGATAGAGGAAGCGGAAGCGGAAGAGGAAGCGGAAGAGGCGACGAGGAGGGTTTCGATTTCTGAAGAGTGAAGAATCCCCCGATCTTCGATCTTCGATTTCTGAAGAGGAGGGCTTCCAATGGCGTTCGGCGAGCGGCCGGAAGGGAAGAGCTGCGGAGCTTGCAGCAGCCGCAGGGGAGAGAAGGTAGGGCAAACCCTTTTTTTGGGAGGGGAGCGGGTGGGTGGGACTCGTGGGAGGAGTCGGACTCGGAGGACTGAGGGCGATTTTTTTTTTTTGAGAGAGAGATAGGTAGCACGCTACCCGCTTGTTGGTAGCGCTTCGTTTATTTTATGCTAAATTACAGAAAATTCTTATGTAGTAACCCGATTTTTTACTTTTCCTTCCTGATATTTAAAAACCTACTCTTTGTCTTCCTTTAAAATGAAAAATATTCACGGGAGGGTTACGATGTGTAAAATGACCGTTTTGCCCTTTGCTATTGTCGTTTTCTTCCTCATCTTTTTCGGCTGCACCTTCCTCGACCGTGATTCCCACCTCAATCGACCCGATGGAGGTGAAGCAACAGAGAAATGGCGGAGGGGTATTTTCGGCAAAAAAGAAAATTCTAACGGAATCCTAACTGTAGGGGGTGAAGTGTACATTTTTTATTTTACACGGGGGCAAAATTTAGCCTTTATTTTATTTAAAAATAAAATTAGCTGGAAATATAATTCAACTAGGATTCGAACTTGGGTATTGGATATCGGATATCAACCATTAATTCCTGTACTGCTACAGGACGATCGATAATGACAATTCTTTTCAAAAAGGGTTTTCTTTTTATTTTTTTAGCTGCAGGGTGAGGTTCTCTTTCGCCAGGCTCACAACAACCGGGCCGTTTTTTTGGGCCGAATTATTTGCGAATTCCGTTTAATTTGCGAATAATTATTTTTATTACTCAAAAAAACACGAATTTTTTGAATTTTTGGAAAAAATACGTAAACGGCTGTTTTATTCGGCATTCCAAAAATTCGCGAATAATTCGCGAATTAACTAACTATGGCAGGAGGAGGAAGCTTGGAGAGGGTTTAGAAGGGAGTGACGGGCGCGGCACGGGGGAGCATAAGAGGCGGAGGCGAGGGTTTAGAAGGGAGTGACGGGCACGGCGCAGGGGAGTAGAAGAGGCGGAGGCGGCGCGAGTAAAAATCTAGGGGATAGCTCCGGGCACGGCACGGGGGAGCAGAAGAGGCGGAGGTGGCGCGAGTAAAAACCTAGGGGGGCGCGAGTGAAATTTAGAAATAGTGTTGTAGGTTAGATGATTTTCATTAAAGATGCTAACGACCTCGTTTTCAAAATTTGCTTTAATTTTTAGAATAAGTTTTTTAATTTTCGAAACCCAAAATTTGAAGTAGCTAAATCCTAATTCAAATCTGGTTTTGATTTTGTACTCATAACTAAATTAATTTTTTTATTTTACATTAAAATTTTAAATTTAAATTCAAATTTTAAATTTAAATTTTAAATTTATATTTAAATTTTTAAATTTCAAATTCAAAGATTTATAATTTAAAATTCAAATACTAAATAAATTTTAATTTTCAAATATCAAATTTTAGATTTCAAAATTCAAATCTTTCTTTCAAATTTTAAATTTAAGATAAAATTTGAAATTATAAAAATTTAAAATTATAGGTTTTCAAGTGTTAATGATTCCAATTTTAAATTTTTAAATTTTAATTTTGAATTTTAAATTTGAAATTTTATAATTTAAAATTTAAAATTTTCTAATTTAAAGTTTTAAATTTTAAATATTCAAATTTGTATTTTATATTAAAATATCAAATTTTAAACTTTTTTGGCAAATTTTAAACTATTTAATTTAGTAAAAAAATATTAGCAGTAAACATCAAAAAATTTTGGCAAACAACTTTAAAAAATCACATTGGGAAAAATCATTTTCCGTCTAAACTCAGCTAAACACTCTAAAAAAAGGTTTTAGGCAAAATAAATCCTCCAAACCAAAATTAATTTTGCAAAAATTATTTTTCGAGAATTTTAGCCAAAGGAGCCCCCCAAGTATATAGCTAGTATAATTAAAAATTCTATTTTAATTAGCATTTTAATTTAAATTAATTTGTCTGATCTAAATAATTATCGTAAAATATCTAATCCTAAACCGTATCTAATCAAATTATAACAACGTATATATATAATGTAATGTAAAATGCTAATCATATATAGTTAATTCCTAATTCTACTCCAATATCTAATCCTAAACCGTATCTAGCTAATCAAATTATAACAACGTATATATATATATAATGTAATGTAAAATAGTACTAATCATATATAGTTAATTCCTAATTTTACTCCTCATTGAGCTAATTCCGAAGAATTATCGTCGGTGGTGCAGAGATCGATCATGGCGATGGATCCGGGGTACAAGTTCACGCCCAGAGAGGAGTTTCTCGTGGGCGACGTTCTGAGGAAGAGGCTGCGCGGAGAGCCGCTCGACAGTGCTGCCGCAAGCTGCATCTGCGAGGCCGACGTCTACGGCGACGATCCGGAGTGGCTCACCTGTCAGTTCACCCCCGCAAATCGCGACCCCTGCGAGTGGTTCTTTTTTAGTTGGTGCAAGCTGATGAAGGCCAAGAAAGTCGGCCGCGGAGGCCGAGCTGATCATCAAGAAGGGCGGCTGCGGGGCAAGAACAGAAGGAAGGAGAGAACGGTGCGCAGGGACGGAGGCGTAGAGATCGGGCAGTGGAGGTCCACCCAGGCCGTCAAAGACGTGTTCCAAATCGACGACTCGGGCCGCGCCGTCGTGATTGGATACCGCCAGAATTTCGAGTATCGTGACAGCAAGAAGCAGAAGTCGGAATGGCTCATGGAGGAGTACGGCGTCCCGCCGTTAGAGGACGCGGGCGGCGACGACAAGGAGATGGTTATCTGTAAAATCTACAAGACGCCTGCCGCCAGACGTGCCGAGGCGAAACGACCAGCTGTATCATCGCCCGTATTGCCGTCTCAGCACACATTGCTGCTGCCACCGCCGCCGCTGCAGCAGCAGCAGCAACATCCAGCTCGGACCGAATTGCTGCAGCCGCCACCTTTCGGGCCTTCAGTGCAGCCGGCAGTTGTGCCCCCGAATATTCAGCCCAATCCGTGGCCGTCGAGCGCGCTGCTGCAAGCATCCTGGCCCGAACAGGTGTTGCATGATCCGCTGCCGCCACCCCTGCTGCCGTGGCACCGGCCCGAACTGTTGCCTCCGCTTCTGGACATGCCGCAATACAACCTCGCAATGACGGCAGGCGCCTTGTCTGATGCATCCTTTGCGTTCTATGAGCATCGTGAAATCATTGTTGCCTCTGTCAAAACTCTGCAGCCTCCGCCGCCGCCAGTAGTCGTGGTTAATCCGCAGCCTCACGCTGTCTCAGCTGCACATGTCGGTGATGATCGCACAGTTGCTGACTCACAGAGCTCCCAATGTACTACTACTACTGCGAAGATATCCGAACATCACGCGAATAATGGCGGCGTCCTCCCCCTGCCAGACGAACAACAACAACAGCAGCCGCCACCGCCGCCGCACGCAGAGTCGAATGCTACTGCAAGGACACGTCCAAACGATCTACAGCTTCTAGAGAGATCGGCGAAGAGGAGGAACATTCTTGGGACCCACAATTCTCTCTTCGTAACAAGCCCTCCGCGCCGTCCAACCGTTCGCAGAGCCCCGACGAACGCTCGATGATCGGCAACAGGGTGCATGCACGCACGCACGGCTTTCTGTTCCGTGAGAAGCTTACCGTCCTCCACAACTTTTTGATGATCGACGACAACGACGACTTGTGGCCCTCAGATCCTGATCATGCGTGGCACATACGTACACTGATACATGTACATTCAGTATGTAATTATATATATACCAATGCAGATCATATCCATTTGATTATATATATACTGTATTCGGGAAATATATATGCTATATATAATTGGTGTGCCATGTCTCTGTGCAACGATCGACCAGAGTCCTTCAATATTCAAATTTTTAACAAGGGCAATGCGATTTGTGTGTCACCTTTTTTATGTATATTTTATGGTATGAACTAAGACTACATATATATTATTTTTAAAGCATAAGATTCACATCCTATATATTCATCTTCGAGGTTACAAATTAATAAAGAAATTATATCTACAAAATAAGCGGAGTGCAAAATTTACACCGAATTTAGCATTGATCTAAGTTTCGCCGCTTTCTATTTTTCGAAGTTAAAAAATTGAGAGGTTTAGTTTAAAATTTTAAACCACAGGCGGCTACACTTTGAAATTTATGTAACTTTACATCATGCGTACATAGCAATATATTACTTTTTCTTTTAAAATCATGTGGTTTCTTACTTTATCACTTAAGTATCATGTGGTTTAAAGTGTATCAAGTTAGTACTCTGTGGTTTTGAACTTTATCACTTTAGTACCCTGTGATTTCACACTTTATCACTTTAGTACCCTGTAGTTTAAAAAACCACAGAGTACTAATTTGATACAAAATTAAAATCACATGGTACTAAAATGATAAAGTGCAAAACCACATGGTACTAATTTGATATTCTTTAAACCACAGAGTACTAAAGTGATAAAGTGAGAAACCATATGGTACTAACTTGATACATTTTAAACCACAGGATACTAAAGTGAAAAAAAGTGAGACCACAAGAAGGGTTTTAACTCTAGTATACATTTAACTCATGTTTAACCCGAGTTAAGCTAACAGAGAATAACTGCGGGGGTATTTTGGAATAATATTTAATTCCAATTATTAGCCCCCATATGAAACCAAAAATATTTAATTCCAATTATTATTATTAGCCCCCATATGAAACTATTAGGCGTTACAAACTCCTCCCGTTTAGCTCCTAGCTCCTGACGTCCTCGTTTGGTCATCAAACCACACTTTCGACCAGTATTTACTAAAAATAATAATTAGTTGGAATCAAATTATCGGTCCAAAATGCTTAATTTTATTTATTATTATTAGCATGACTATCTTATATATATTAATCAGATTTTTTTTTTTTTCATTCGATATAGGACTATTGAGTGTTTACAAATAGAAATATACCAAGATCTCCTACTAGGAAAGTTCTATCGCCCTCTCATACTATAGGTCATTCTTAATTCCCGACATTTGTTATCAAGATTTAAGTAGTTTTAAAAATTAACAGCAGGAAAGAGGTTAAATCAATTAAAAAATAATTATAATACTTTGTGGATAAAGTCACCACTTAATTTAACAAATTCAAAAATTGTATATATAGAGAGAGAGAGAGAGTCCGGCTGCTATATATGCTATCAATAGCACGAACCACTCGGTGCTACCAAGTTTTCCACCATTAGATCTACCCCTTTGATGATTTTCATCCGTTAGATTATACTATTCAACCAACCACTCACTTAACCCTAGGGGGCCCACATCATCCTAACCGCACATCTCTCAATCCAGTGGCTAAAAATTTGGTAGCACCAATGACTTGGTGCTATTAATAGCATAGTAGCCTAGTTATATATATATATATAGTTGAGTGAAATCTGCTTAAAGTCAGGCCCATTTTACTCTCGAGTTGTTTGATGATAGAGGTGCAAATTGATGATCGGCTCGTTGAACATGATCTATACCACTTAAAGTGTTTAGAAATCAAATTTCAAATATTTTCGACATTATTTGCCTAATGATCAAAGGGTTTCAAAATTTGTAATTTTAATGGTGGATAAGAGACGTTTTTTCGTTTAACGGTGTAAAGATATCCAAATCAATTGAATTTTTGTTAGAAAATTCTTTAAACTATTTAAAACAAGATCTATACTCTTGATCTATTAATAGCACCAAGTCATTGGTGCTACCAAGTTTTTAGTCATTGGATTGAGAGATGTGGGGTTAGGATGATGTGGGTCCCCAGGGTTAAGTGAGTGGTTGGTTGAATAGTATAATATAACGGGTGAAAATAATCAAAGGAGTGGATCTAACGATTGGAAAACTTGGTAGCAGTAGTCTTCATCTTATTGATAGCATGCTTAATGACTTATATATATATATATATATATATATATATATATATATATATATATATATATAAACTATATTAATCCCCATGGCTTAAAAGCCGACGTGGCAAAGCCACATTTTTTTTAAATTTATTTTTATTTTAATTTAAAAAACTTGAAATATTAAAAGTCATATATATTAATAGATCCCATTAATATTTTTTATTTTTTTAATTACTTAAAATATTTTTCTCATTTAAAAATCTCGAAATATGAAGAGTCATATATATATTAATGGTATAAAATAAAAAGTCAAATTAAAAGCTTAGAATATGAAGAGCCATATATATTAATAAATTTTATTAATATTTTTTTTAATTAATTGAATTTTTTTCTTTTTTCATTTAAAAAACTTGGAATATGAAGAATCACATATATTAATAGAAAAAAATAAAAAGTCATCTTAAAAGTTTAGAATATTAAGAGTCATATATTTTAATAGATCCCATTAATATTTTTTATTTTTTTAATTAATTAAATTTTTTTCTCATTTAAAAATCTCGAAATATGAAGAGTCATATCTATATTAATGGAAGAAAATAAAAAGTCATATTAAAAGCTTAGGATATGAAGAGTCATATATATTAATAAATTTTATTAATATTTTTTTTAATGAATTGAATTTTTTCTTTTTTCATTTAAAAAGCTTGGAATATGAAGAGTCATATATATTAATAGAAAAAAATAAAAAGTCATCTTAAAAGTTTAGAATATAAAGAGTCATATATATTAATAAATTCCATTAATAATTTTTTATCTTTTTAATTAATTGAGTTTTTTTCTTTTCTCATTTAAAAAGTTTGGAATATGAAAAGTCATATATATTAATAGAAGAAAATGAGAAATCTTCTTAGAATATGAAAGACCATTTTATAGTCTATATAAAGGATTGCACTTATACTTATTTTGGATAAATAAGAAATGATATACTAATACTATTTATTTTGTCTCAAGAAATTATTAACATCTACTTGCAACGATTAAACATATTTATCACGTTCTTCTTTAATTTGAATTTGATGTTTTGTTTGTTTACTTAAATTTTTCTACCGTATAGTATATTTTAAATTACGTGACATTCGACTCTTCCAATTTAAGGTAAATTTCTTTTAGAATTACTATATTTTTTAATATTTTTTTTATTATTTTGGTTACTATATTATAAATTTTTATATTTATTTTTGTTTACAAATCATATTGTCTCCATTATATAATGATTTGATTATATTGGAAATTTTGATGGATTTGTTTGTATCAAGATTTAGAATTTTTGAAATGATTAATTATTACGCAAACTAATTAATGTCATACTTAGCAAAATCTAATGGATATGTTGGAATTTATTTGCTAAATATATTTTTCGTTGTTTCAAATTAAAAATTAGAATATTCAAAAAATATTTTTTTATACTTTTCAATATATTTTAAAATTATTTTAAAATTACTAAAACTTTTAAAATAAATATGTTCTACTCTTTACAAAATAACTTATGAAAATATTAAGATCTAAAATTTTATATTTAAATTTTTAAAGATTGCAATATATCTACCCGCCGCATAAGCGCGGGCCACTACACTAGTATATATATATATAGTGCCTGGGGTGCTTTATGGCCTCCGTGCTTCCACTTTGTTTTCGATGTTCGGACTTTCGAATCGACGATCGGCTCCGCTAGAGTTGATCTAGAGTATTTGAAGTATCTAGAAAATAGATTTCGCAATTTTTCGATATCATTTGCCTAGTGATCGAAGTAGCTCAAAATCAACGGCTGAAAATAAAAATCTTACAAAATATGATGATATGACATTAAAATTTTAGATCAAAATTATTGATCTTGTTTTATATGATATAAAGAATTTTTTTATCAAAATTTCATGTAATTTGGATATTTCTACACCGTTAAACTTGCAACCGGCTCACCACGACCATTAAAATTAGTGATTTTGAGCCCCTTCGATCACTAGGCAAATGATATCGAAAAATCGCAAAATTTATTTTCTAGGTACTTCAAATACTCTATATCAAGTCTAACGGAGCCGATCGTCGATTCGAAAGTCCGAACATCAAAAATAAAGTTGTAGAGACCTGGAAAATTGCACCTGAGGCTTGTCGACAGCTCCGACGAGTGTCGGGACAAGTCCGAGTCGCGTTGGCGCCAAATGGACGCCATACGGGCCCCGTGGGAACGCGAGAGCAGCGTGTGTCACGAAAATCGCAAATAAATAGGGTTTTTCGTGAGTCGCATCTTATTACAAATCGATTTTGTACCGGTACAAGATTGGTTGCTATAGGTATAACCACCAGGGCTATACCTGTATGGCTCCTGATTAGGCTCTCGGGTTGCTGTTTGTACCCAGACAAGTGGGTTTTGTACCCACAAAGCAGGTATGGTGCGATTTGACTTTTTGGGCACTTGTCACATCACCCCTCACTCCTCTTTTTTATTGCAGAGAAGAGAGAGAGAGATCATCTTCCTCCTTTCCTTCTTCTTCTCCTTCCGTTGCCGCCGCCGCCGGCCGTTGTCGTCGCCGCTTCCTTTGCTCGAGAGAGCCGAGCCACGTCGACGCGCGCCGCGAACGATCGAGCGACTTTGCGACGACGAGACGCCGCGAGGGAGCCCGGCTCGCGTGCGGGATCATCGACCTCGACTCGGAAGGATTTAGGGCTTGTTTCGAGGTGAGTAGCCCATCAAGTTTCCCTCCGTTACATCTTTTCTCGGATTTTCGAGCTTGCGGCAAAGACCGTCGACCGCGGAATTTTGACCATATCTCTCGTGTAGGAGGATCGAAACGCGGCGATTTTTGGGGCGTTGGATCCGTGACTTCCGTACGCTTCCAACGACACCTTACACGCCGGATTCGGACAAGGTATGGTCGGTCGGGACCCATCTTTACTTGGCTGCCGGGCTGGGTGGCTGTTTCGAAAAGCCGACCGCAGGATTTCGCCGACTCTTCGTATTTCGACTCGTGCTCCGCGTAGAAGCGACGAAATCCGGCGATTCTTGGACCGTTGGATTCTTGACTGCGAGACGAAGATTTCGAGACCTTACTCGCTGAATTTGGATAAGGTTAGCTTAGTTAACTTTAAGGTTTTCTCAGCCGCTGTTTTTCCTGATCGAATTCGTGAAATCGTGCTTTTGTCCCTTCGCGGCGGGAGACTTCGGACCTCGGCGGATCATCGAAGGATTACCTTGCCCTGGAACGCTCCCTTTGCTGCCATGAGATCGCTTGAGAGGTGGGTTTACATCGGAATGCTCCTAAGTATTCATAGTCAACATGTATAGACTCCGGTTCCGTTTAAGTATGCTTATATGTGATAGCTCTAATGCATGGAATTGTTATGAATATCTGAACTTGAAGCATGCTTAGTATGTACTTAGTTTTATACATGTTGGACTTGGATTTGACTTAGGAGAAAACCACGTTTTGGATCGTCATTAGCCTACACTACCAGATTTAGCTCTAGGAGTTGCTTCGTGCCGTATCATCGCCGCGGAGTGCGATGGATACTCGGTAGTGTAGTTGTTTTTACGCTCGTGGGGACGCGAGCTTACTTTTCACAGAGTCTAGTCGTGTCGGTTGCTCGGCACCGTCGGGGGTTTGACGGTGGACCCAGTGTACTGTGTGGTTACAGTTTGTGCCAAGGGGCACGTGGTGTGTTAGTTCTTGGACCCTGTGTACTTGACTATGCCTGTGAGAGCCAGATTGAGCTCGACAGAGATACGCTTGCATACTCGGTTGGTTCGCGCCCACGAGTGCCGCTCCGGAGTCTGGCTTAGTGCTTTTGCGTTGGTGTCGCTGCGCCCTCGTTGTGGGTTGCTCTCCGCTAGCTACCCCTGGGGTAGTTGTAGTGTTGCCTCGACAAAGTGGACGGGTGCTTTCACCCTCGTAAGATTGGGTCCTTTACTTATTCTAGAGTGGTTTAGAGCGGGATAGTGTAGGGTTTGTTAGCCGTCGAGTGTTTCCAGCTTCTCTTACTTTCTTGCTTACCATGTAGACTTAGTGGGTGGACCGATGTGTTTAGGGCGGTACCCACTGAGGACTACTTGTTTTTATAGTAGTTCTCACGCCTCTTTCTTCCACCGTTGTTGCAGGCCTTCGCTGCGCCGCCGCCTCGTCGAGCCTGGATCGAGGTAAGGCGTCGCGAGCTAGAGCCCTTCCCCGTCGAGTGCCGAGTTAGAGGACCCTCCTGCAGGTAGTGACAGTTTTTGGTTTTGGACACTTTTGTACATACAGTTGAACTCGCTGAAGCGAGTAGTGTTACTCTGTATCTGTGATTGTATGTATATAAAGTGGTTGTTTTTCCTACCTGTTTGTTTATAGTTTACTTCAGCTCTATGCTACTGTTTGTAGCATTGTATGTTTTTACAGGTACAGCTACGCTTCGTATACAGGAGAAATTCTTTTGTATACGGCGGATTTGTCGGCGCGCCCGGTGAATATGCAACCCGGGGCGTGACAAAAGTGGAAGCACGGAAGCCTCTGTGCTTATAAAAGCATACCCGCACAACTCTCTATATATATATAGAGTTGAGCTAGAATACTTTCAATAGCACCATTGGGGTGGTGCTATTAGTTTTTAGCCATTGGAAGGAGAGATGTGAAGTTGAGATGATGATGGTAGGTGGAATAGTATTTGAGATGATGGTGGTAGGTTGTGGTAGGTGGAATAGTGTTTGATCCAAGGGCTATTAATAATCAAGGAGTAGATCCAATGGCTAAAAACCTAATAGCACCATGGGGGCCGGGAATACTTCCAAAAGTATTCTAGCTCAACTCTCTTTCTCTCTCTCTCTCTCTCTCTCTCTCTCTCGCTCTCTCTCTCTATATATATATATATATATATATATATATATAGGACATGGCTACTATACTATTATGAGTATTGGAGCCCTACTACTTATAAGTTGTTTTCGATGATGGAACTTCCGAACCGACGACCCACTCTGTTAAATATGATCTAGAGTATTTGAAACTTCTAGAAAATAAATTTCGTAAATTTTCGAAATCATAATAAAGTCCATCAAGCGAGCATAAAATGAACGGTGAAAATCGAACGACATTCTAAAAAAGATGATCGGATCCTTCAATTCAAGATCGGAGTTATTGATCTTTATCTATGTAGTGAATAGAATTTTCTATCAAAAATTCAACAAATTTCGATTCTTTTACACCGTTAAACTAGCAAGTATCTCATACCGGCCGTTAAAAATTGTCAAATTTGTGACATCTTGATCGTAAGATAAATGATGTCGAAAAATTATAAACTTTTATTTCTAGAAGTTTTAAATACTGTAAATAACGTTTAACGGTGTAGATCGACGATACGGAAGCTCTATCATCGAAAACAACTTATGAGTACGAGGGTGATCTTACTCATAATAGTATAGTAATGTATATATATATATATATATATAGAGAGAGAGAGAGAGAGAGAGAGAGAGAGAGCTAGTATAGAGTTATACTCATAACTTTTTAGCCGTTCAGGTGAAAAAAATGTGCGGCTAGGATGAGAGTGATTACGATTAGGTTGATAGTGGGTCCCCTAGGGTTGAGTGGGTGGTTAGTTGAATAGTATAATCTAACAGGTAAAAATGATTAAAGGATGGATCAAATAACTAAAAACTTATTATTACAAAAGCCTTTATACTCATAAGAATATAGTAGCCGAACTCTATATATATATAGAGAGGGAGAGAGGGAGAGAGAGAGAGAGAGAGAGAGTAGGGCTACTATACTCTTATGAGTACAGAGTCCACACTACTTTTGCTATGTAATGTAAGGCGATGATGACACAAAGAACTCTGTGATGCATAAGGTTTGTAATTTTAAAGTTCTAATTCTCTATTTTGGAACAATATTCTACATGGTACTTTTGCTATCTAATGTAAGGCAATTAATGATGATGACACGAGGGACTCTGTGATACCAAGTTGTTTCCATACAATATGTCTTAGAAAGTTTTATTTACCGGAGACAGATATGCTTAATTTTATACTAATTGCTAAAACTAATAATTATTTCTGCAATATTATCTTTTTTTACACTGTGATGTTGAGCGTTATCATCTTTTTTTGTTGTAAGAAAATAAACTCGGAATTTTAGAAAAAAAACCGAGCCTTGATTTTAATATTTGTTTTGGTACAACTTGCTATTTATGGAGTGTGACTAAGCTCTTATGTAGTAACATAAGAGATTTTTTTTTTTTCCTTTTTCATATTTCTACTGTTGACATTGTTCCATTCTTTAGCTAAATTTTAAGCTCATTTTTCTTCTCATGCTCCTATTTCTGCTCAAGGCAAGGCCGATATAGTGTGCTCTTAGGGATGCAAACGGGGCGGATCTGGGGGCGGGAGCCCCACCCGGCCTCCCGCCCCGATTAGTAAAAACCCGCCCCACCTTCCGCCCCGAATCCGTGACGGGTTAAAAAATACATTCCATAACCCGCCCCGCATCGTAACCCGCCTCCCGCAGGCGCCCCGAATCCGCCAACTAATATTTTTTATAAAATTATAATATTATTAATATTTTGTAAAATATAAAATAGTAATTTTTAATAATATTATATATATAATTTAACAATGTCAATTATAAAAATAAAAATATCAATTACAATTCAAAATAAAATTAAAAATTTTCAAATACATTAGAAATGAGAGTATTAAGTTATTTGTATTTTGAATTTTTTGTAAATACATTACTTTTTAAGAATATTTTTTTTAAAATAAAAATAATTTCGAGGCGGATTCGGGGCGGATTTGGGCGGGTCAAATTTCTCCCGTTTCCTGCCCCGAATCCGTCTCGGATCGTAAAATTTGCCCCGTTTTTCGCCCCGAATCCGTTTATTTTTTTTCATTTACTGCCCCCGTCGGGGCGGATCGGGGAGGAAGCTCCACCAACCCGGATCCGTTTGCATCCCTATGTGCTCTGCAGGCAACCATCCAACTTGGCTAGCAATGCAGAACAACAAGTAGAAAAGTAATAATGAGAACACTGAATCAATAAGAAAGAAATTTTAGTTTTCAACATTATTAAATTGTATGGCTACTTTTTTAGTACTATTGCATTTTAGAAGTGTTCTGTGTGGATTTGTCTAGAGGAATAGTATGCATGTTTTGCTCTCTTTGCTTTATTCTTTTGCATTATTGTTTTCCGCCGTTAGATTTAATCCTTTAATTATTTTCACCCATTAGATTGTACTATTAAATTAATAACTCACTCAACTCTAGAGGGCCCACGTCATTCTAACTGTACATTTTTTAATCCAAGGGCCGAAAATCTGATAGCACAAAATGCTTGGTGCTATTGATAGTATTTCAGCCTAAATCTATAAATATACACTTTCAGCCGAATTCACATCCGAAAGCAGCTTTCTCTCGGCTGATCGAGTGGTTGTATCAGTACAACCATCAGTGTTGTATCGGTACACTTTGCTTAGACTTGCGTTTTTCGCGTCGTTTCGACTCTACTTCGCGCCAAATAACGCCAAAACCTTTCTAACTCTTTTAGAACTTCTTTTTAACCCTTCCAACATTATTGAAATGATAATTGGGATTTATCTAATTATTTCTTTCGCGTATTTTAATCAATTTGGCTAAAGTTCGATATTTATTACCGAGGTTTCAGTATGTTACACATAATATTTCTAATCTCTTTCTTTATCCCTACCTCCGGTTAGTTGGTATTATTTTTCTTTACACTCTAACCTTATATCTCTCTCTAAACTTCAACTCTTTTTTTCTTTCTAAACTAAGTTCTCCTTTTTTTTCCAAATTCTCAACTCTCTCGCTCCATTTAACTTCGACTCTATTTCTCTTTCTATTTTTTTAATTATGATCTCTCTTTCTAACCTATGTTCTCTCTCCCTTTTTTCCTAAAAGGATATTGAAATTTTTGGTATCATTATCTAAAATTAATTAAAGAAATAAATTAATTGATTGTATATTTTTTATAATATTAAATAACATAACTAAATAATATAATCGTGTGAACCAAATACAGGAATGCCATATTTTTAGTAATAGAAAAATAGGAATAAGATTCTCAGACATTTTTTTATTCCTAATAATCTTTTATAGTGCGAACCAAACGTACTTTTAGGGTAATGACTACGAATCTTTGTAAAAGCTTAAAAGGAGTATTTAAGAGAGTTCATGTTTTGCTCATCACAACTTTAAAACGGGAGTGAAAATGCATTGTCCAATTGATTTGGATTTGTTGAATTTGAAGTAAGATTTGTCGTAAAGTGATTGTGTGAATAAAATTGAAGGTAAAGACAGTGAACAATTTACAGCTTTATTAAAAACTGTAAAAGTGATGAATTAGTCACTGTTTTTTTTAGGACGTTGTTGAACGATTTATCTTTTTAACAAAATTATCTATTTTGGCTTGAGTTGGCAAAAGAAGAATTATTTAAAAAACTAAAATATTTAAAATATTATTTAATTACTTATAAAATTTTATAAAATTATTAAAAAAAATTTCTTCCCGCCAACCCGACGGTAGCGAGTAAAGTCTCTCGGCATCGGCTAATCAAACCTTTTCACTTACCCTAGATAGAAAAATTAATATAATATAATATTTATTGCCCCTATATAAAAAGAGTACTGTTACGGTTACAACTCCAAAGGAGTTGTATATCCTCCAATCCCTTAATTCAACAGCTGATATTAATAGGATTTAAAAAAATTTGAAATAGATGATAATTACTTCACTATCCCTATTTTTTTTCCTACCCTTTTCCTCTTTCCCCTTTTTCCCTTTTTTCCCTCTTTTCCTAATTTCCTCTCGCGCTTCCTCCTCCCGCTCACTCCTTTTTTTCTTCCATCTCTACTTTCTCTCTCTCTTCCTTCATCCCTAGTCCATTCTTCTGGTGAACTCGTGTCCTGCGCCCATCGGCATGGTTCTTCCTCTGCATGATCTCTTCCTTCACTTATTTTTTCAATTTCGGCTGGAGTTCTAAAGTTGCGATCCTCAGCCCCATTCGTGCATACGCTCCACGCAACGGCGACAGTGAGTAAATTGTAATTTTTTTTCTTCAATTTGAACGCATTTTTTCATTTGAACTAATTAAAAAACTCATGCATTATTTATAGTAATTTTTCACTTATTTTTTCAATATTTTATAGTATTTTTGAGTAAATTAATATATTTGAACTAATTAAAAAACACATTGCTTTATTTGAACTCATTGCTTCACTTATTTATGTAATATTTTGTAGTACTTTTTAGTAAATTAATATTTTTAATTCTGATGAATTATTTTATTATTTTTGTACTGATTTGGACTATAATTAATATTTTTAATTCTGGTGAAGTATAATCTACTAGGGGAGTGAAGTTAGCTGCTACAAAGTTGGTGCCCAATTTTGAGCCGTTGGATTATTTAGTTGTAGGATGTACACCCCTAAAGGGGTATAGAATTAATTTTCATATAGGTCCCTAAAAATATAGTAAATTGTAAATATTGTTCTATAAAATTTAACTTTTATATGTTGTCTCTATAAAAATCCTGATGTTTTCAAATATGTTCCTACTGTTAAGATTCGTTAGAAAAAATTAGTTAATCATAGATAAAATACTTTTGACTTTTTATCCCTCTTCAATTAATGGTTGGGACTTTTTGGAGGGATATATTTATGATAGCGAAAAAAATTATTTCACTTATAAAATAAACAGTATTTTAACTGTAACAAATAAAAGGAACGTATCTGAAAATATAATGATTTTTGTTAAAATAATATAAAAAAATTGATCTTTATAGGGATGTACTTATAAATTATATGTTTTGTAGGGATCTGTATGAAATTAACCGTAAAAACATAAGCAGTAGAAGTGCTTCCCCGCTCGGGCCCGATCAACTCCTCTACAAATCCCTTCTCCAAAGAAACATTCTTTTTCATCAATCCCTCACCTCTCTCTCTCTCCCCACCCAATTACGCCGTTCTCTCTCTCCGAAGGGGGATCGAGAGATCGATCGAAGAACCCCGATCTAGCGATCGCTTCCACCGTCCGATGGAGTTCCAGGCGCATCACTACCCGTTCGAGAGGCGCCCCGCCATCAGAGATCGCACCCCCGCCGTCCGATGGTGCAAGGAGTGGTGCGTCTCCTCCCCCCTCCCCGTCTCCCACTCTTCTACGAATCGATCGTGTGGTTTCACGTTAATCGGTGTTCTTGGGAGTTTCTAGGGTTTTGGTGGCGTCGATTGCTCCGTTACACGCTTAGGTTTGAGAATTTTGTGTTTCTTAGTTGGGTTTTTAATGTGAATTGGCGATCGTGGAGTTTCTGGTGTTTCGTTGTCGTCGATTGCTCCATGAGGTGCGCAGTTTTGGTAACAATGTTTTTTATTAGTTGTTTTTTGGTCTAGTGTTGTGTGAATCGGTGATCTAAAGAGTTTCTAGGGTTTTGGTGTTGTCAATTGCTCCATTATTAGTTGTTTTTGGGGTGTAGTATCGTGTCAGCCGGTGTTATTGGGAGTTTCTAGGGTTTTGGTGGTGTCGATTGCTCCGTTATGCGCTTAGATTTAAGAATTTTGTGTTTCTTAGTTGGGTTTTTAATGTGAATTGGTGATCGTGGAGTTTCTGTTGTTTCGCTGTCGTCCATTACTCCATGAGGTGCGCAGTCTTGGTAACAATATTTTTTACTAGTAGTTTTTTGGTCTAGTATTGTGTGAATCGGTGATCTTAAGAGTTTCTAGGGTTTTGGTGTTGTTAATTGCTCCATTATTAGTTGTTTTTGGGGTGTAGTATCGTGTCAGTCGGTGATCTTGGGAGTTTCTAGGGTTTTGGTGGTGTCGATTGCTCCGTAACACGCTTAGGTTTGAGAATTTTGTGTTTCTTAGTTGGGTTTTTAATGTGAATTGCTGATCGTAGAGTTTCTAGTGTTTCGTTGTCGTCGATTGCTCCATGAGGTGCGCAGTCTTGGTAACAATATTTTTTATTAGTTGTTTTTTGGTCTAGTATTGTGTGAATCGGTGATCTTGGAGTTTCTAGGGTTTTGGTGTTGCCAATTGCTCCATTATTAGTTGTTTCTGGGGTGTATTATTGTGTCAGTCGGTGTTATTGGGAGTTTCTAGGGTTTTGGTGGCGTAGGTTGCTCCATTACATGCCTAGATTTGAGAATTTTGTGTTTCTTAGTTGGGTTTTTAATGTGAATTGGTGATCGTGGAGTTTCTAGTGTTTCGTTGTTGTTGATTGCTCCATGGGGTGCGCGGTCTTGGTAACAATATTTTTATTAGTTGTTTTGTGGTGTAGTATTGCGTGAATCGGTGATCCTGGAGTTTCTAGGGTTTTGGTGTTGTCAATTGCTCCATTACGTGCTTAGATTCGATAATATCATTTTTGTTAGTTGTTTTTGGGGTGTTGTATTGTGTCAGTCGGTGATCTTGGGAGCTTCTAGAGTTCTGGTGTAGTCGATTACTCCATTACGTGCTTAGATTTGATACCAATATTTTTTGGTGTAGTATTGTCTGTATCAGTGATCTTGGAGTTTCTAGGGTTTTGGTATTGTCGATTACTACATTTCCTGCTTAGAGTTGATAATTATATGTTTATTAGTTGTTTTTTCGGTGTAGTATTCTGTGAACTGATGGTGTTGTTACTCCATTACGTGCTTAAGTTTGATAATTATTTGTTTCTTAGTTCTTCTTTTAGCTGTTTTATACGTAAACACTCTTCTTTAGATCCCATTTGTCGTTTCCCCGTTGCTCGTTTTCTTGTTGAATGGATGTGTAGTTTCATGTGAACTGATGTTTATTCAAGTTTCTAGGGTTTTGTTGGTGTTGACTGTTGATTACTCCATTACATGCTTAGATTTGATACTTACTATTTTTTGTGTTTGATGATTTTGATCTTGGGAGCCTACTGCCCAAACCCTAAACACTCTCTTTTAGATCCCTTCATCATGTGAATCAGTGATCTTCAGAGTTTCTAGGGTTTTGGTGTTGTTGATTGCTCCATTGCATGCTTAGATTTTGATAATATATGGTTTAATATTTGTTTTGTGGATGTTTGATCTAGGATTCCTCAGGAGCTCGTTGCAACTGGTGGGAAATGCTCACTTTTGAAGTGGGTTAGAGGTAGTCAATTACTTCTCAATTGAGGAGGGCTAGAATCTATTCTTTACTTGGAATTTGGGTTATTCTATTCATTTCAACAGAATGTGTTTGTTATTTATTATCATCTTTTCTTTTTTTATGTACCAATCAGCAGTACTTTTTTTTTTAATATATATGTACACATTTATGGGATTTTTTTTTCTATGTGAAAATGTGAATGGATATGTTGGTAAATTATGTATTTAATCTAATCTTGAATTTTTGAGCCTTTTTTCTTTGTTTAGAATGTTATACTATCGGTTAATTGATGAATAACGTATGGTAGTTGATATTAGTAATACATCTTTCTGCGAGGACGTAGAAGTGAACCTATGCGCTGATTGCCACCCTAACTGATAATGGTATGGTCCTATTAATGTGGAACTTAATGTATATGTACCTTTTCTCTTCATAACATATATGTTCTAGTTCAATACGATCACTCTAATGGTGCGGTTTGCTTTTAGGTGAGCAATATTCTTTTCCTTTTATTCTTTTTTTCAAGCATATAGATTGTGGGAAGTAATCTTATTGGTGTGGAACATTGGGAATTTGAGCAATTTTATCTTGTTTGCGAGGGTGCAGTTGGCATCATGCAAACTGATTGTGAATTATTTTATTTGGAAGACTTTTTGATCTCTTCGAGTTATTTCTAACTATTGACATTGGCCCTTATATTGGAGTATATAGCGTATTTCTACATTTTGCTGTTAGTAGCAATTAAAAAGAATCAGATGTAGCATTAGTATAATTAAGGCTAGCAAGGGAATGCGAGCCCAGAGTTGTTTTCCAAGAGATATATAGTTTACGAGTTCAAGCATTTGAAAATGGCATGGTTCGGATACACAGATACACTGGAAATCATGGGTGAGGAGGCCCTTTGTTTCTGTTTATGTTTTGGAAACCATTCTTAGGTTAGTGTGTAGGTTCATCGGATATTAAAACTCTCTTTTCTTTATGCCTGAGTCAAGCCTGCTGTAGCATGTTGCCGCCTTCATTCTCTTTATGAAAGAGAAGAGAGGGAGTATTATCTTTCTCAATTTCAGGTAGTTCATAGAAGGGCATACCATCTAATAGTTATTGTATTATTCTAGTCATAACTTTTCTTTGCTCTTGCATGTATTACATCTTATTTGTTTTTCATATGATTTTTGTATAGAGGATAAGTTGAAAGCTCTGGAAGAAAAAGCTGAGGAGCCAAAAGTTGAAGAGCCGAAACCGGAACCAACGACTGAGGTTCTTTTCCTATGCAGCTATGAAGGCTGTGGTAAGACTTTCACCGATGTAGGAGCTTTAAGAAAACATGCTCACATCCATGGAGAGAAGCAGCATGTTTGCCACTTCGAGGGCTGTGGAAAGGTGATTCACAGAGTTACGATGTTCTTCATATTGTAGTGCATTGGTAGTAGTAATCTATTAAACTGACAACAACATGTGCTGTGCTCTGTTTTGAAGTTCTTGGCTCGCTTGCCTTATGGGATAGCTTCTCTAACCTTGACACAGCAGCAGGCTTTTGTCAAACAGAAAGTTTGGGTATTTTCTGCGGTCTGAGCTGAAATGAGCTTCAAAGCCAAAAGCAGAAGCACCAGTAGAACTGCTATTAATTTTCCAAACAGCTCCACACAAACAGCATGTTTAGAGAAGTTCCACTTTAGACAAACAAGTCGTTAATCCTTCTCTTAATATTTCGTGTTTTTATGTACGCTATTCTCTATCTAGCACTTCTGTTTAATGACGTCGATCCTGGGTTACTAATTATGATTAGAAATTCATTTAGATCCTTGTTGTATCTGGTAAGATATGAGCACTAACTCTTAGAATTGAAGGCGCACACTTTTGTTACTCTATTTATTTCCTCTAAGTTGATATCATCTTCTTTTTCTGTATGTAGAAGATCACAATTCCTATTTCATGTCAAATGAATAAGTAAAGCACCTTTAGTCTCCTTCTTTTGTAGCCTTTAGTGCTACTTGATTCTATACAGTATATTAGCACATTTCTTTTCTCTTCTGTATACGTACATTTCTTTGTTGATCAAAATTAATATATGATATATTTGTTGGATGCTTTAGCATGAATATCATTGGACCACTTTACTGTTTGTGTCAAAGTAAGAAACATTTCTATATTTTGCAGAAATTTTTGGACAGTTCGAAGTTGAAGAGACATTTTCTTATACACACAGGAGAAAGGGATTTTGTTTGCCCTCATGAAGGCTGTGGTAAGGTGATTATCTTGCCCTTTTTGGTAACTTTTTTTTAAGTTCTTTTAATTTTTTTTCATACAGTTATTATACATAGTTGCTACTGTTTTGTACCTCTAAGTTCGGAAATTGTCGCTTGCAACTTCCTGTTTCTGTCTTTTCTGTCTGATTGATTTTATCGAACAATGTAATGAAATAAGCCATCACATCTTTTGGAAGAGGGTGATCATCCTACTGAGAAATGGTTGAACTAAATTATTTTGTCAAGTTTGATCATAGCTCCAACTATGTCCTCAGGCCCTGTTTGATAACAGAATATCCGGAGAATAAGATGGATTATCCCGTCTATTATGCCAACACTGAGTAAAATTTGACAGGAATAATTTATTCTGGTCACAACGGGTTATTCTAGATTATTCTGAAATAACCTGTTAACAACTATTCCTTCTCACCCCTGAAATAAGGCTATTCTCCAGTTTATCCTTCGTCTTGTTCTCCACGCTAACACTTTATCCACTCTCATCTACTCTTTGCCTCGTTCTCCTTGCCGCACCTTTTCCACTGTTCTCTACTATTCTTAAGGAAATAATTCAAATAACTAAACCTAATTTTGGTTATCCTAAGGAGAAAAGGATGCATCAAGCCAAACACAAAATTCCTTTTATTCCTCTCTATATTCTAGAATATTGAGTTATTTCAAGAATAAAAATATTTATTCCTTCAAACATTAATTTGTTACCAAACACTACCTTAGAGTCTTAACTGTATCAGTTTAATAGCTGAAGTTTTCCTACATAATAGCTTAAGTCCTCCCATCGATCGACCTCCAGAAAAATACCATATCATTATCGACGTTGAGATTGAAACCTCTAAAAAGCTGACACCTAGCAAGCTCTGATGATGATATTGGCATGTTGTCCCTTTTCAAATCAAGTGTTAAGAGGACTAAATTGTTATAGGGGACAACTTGAGGCACTAAATTGTTAGAACTGAAGCACCAAGGACGTTTTAAAGTAGTGTCAAACTTCAAGGACTAAGTTTGTTATCAACCATAAAATTAATGGAGGGACTTTATCTCATCAAGACGAACAAGGAGAAAGTTCATCTTCTTATTACTTGTTTTTTTTTTTTTCCGAATATCATAAATCATTCTTTCTCATCTTTGTGATTGTTGGAATGCTAACCTGAGTTCCTCTCTAGGTCCAGGTGAATGGGTTGATTATATAATTGAGTGAATCGATGACTTAACCTTCAAAAAAAAAAAGAAAAAGAAAAAAAAAAGAATTGATGATCTGGAATCTCTAAATTGCAGGCTTTCTCATTGGATTTTAACTTAAGAGCCCACATGAAAACACATTCATTGGAGAACTATCATGTTTGTCCTTACCCAGAATGTGGGAAAAGATATACAAATGAATGCAAATTGAGAACTCACATCAAGACCCAACATGAAAAGGTAAGAATGCTCTTACTCACCTTTTCTTCTTTTGTCTCTTCCGATTGGTAACCTATTGAAACTCAAAAACTGTCCAGTTGCCTTGTATCTTCAGTATAGACGTGTTGATAAATTTGCAATCAAATCTTTTTTCTTGAAAACATTCGGAAGTCACTGAGATATAACTTTATGATTTTGATAGGCAGCATCATTTGGTACTTGCTTCTCTTATTTTTGTTTCTTGAAACTTAAATTACATATAATTGGTTATTGTTATTGCTGATTACTGCTGTTTGTTTTCTGTTGCCAAAGAAATCCTATAGATGTATAGGTTGTAAACAATCAACCACCACGGATTTTGAGTCAGAAAAAGAAAAAGAAAAAGAAAAAAAACAAAAGGGTGGCAAATGAGGCCACAAACTTGCTATTTTGACTGCCAATTTACTGCTTGCAAAGTTCTACAGCGATGTGTTAATAAATCATTTTGTGTGTGTGTGTGTGTGCGTCTCCATTTCTATCATTTTTCAGAATGCAGCCATTGATGCACCGAAACATACTCCGCCAGCAGAGAAAGTCCACACCACCCCGAAAACCCCCGCACCAAATTATGCTTCTGCCACCTCCGACCGCCCGTACGCTTGCCCTTACGACGGCTGCGGAAAAGCTTATATTCACGAGTACAAACTCAACCTTCATCTAAGACGTGAGCACCCGAACCACAATTCCGATGAAAACATCGGCAAGAACACCCCCCATACCACCGACGAAGCCGAATCCGGTGCCGCAAAGACCCCTAACCCTAAGAGGAAACATAACCCAGTTTTGCAGAAGGCGCCACCGGCTAAAATTGTTCGGAAAACACCTAATTTGGTTCCCCCTACAGCTGCTGCTGCTGCTACTAATTCTAGTACCGGGAATGCGAAGAAGCAGTGGGCGAGCAAAGAAGTGTACGAGGAAGAAGAAGAGGACAGCGAGGAGACTGAAGAGGATCGGGATAACATCGAGGAGGGCTGGAGGAATCGAGAAGCGAATGGGGATGATGAGGAGACGGAGGATGAGGATTGACGGTGAGGCCCTAGAATGTTTTTGATTTTGGCCGGTGTTTGTTGTATATAATTGCCGATATTGGAGCCGCTTAGATGCGTGATCTCAACCGGAGCAGCAGGTATGTTTCCCAAGCTGTCGAGCTTTTTAGACAATGCCGCAGTTAGCAAATGTTGTGATTTCAAATGTTTCCGCAAAATGGAATCAAAATTTCCGAGATTACCGGAGCTCTTTATCGGTCATTAATTAGCTACTACAAAACATGCGGTATGCTTTTGATTATTTGTTGTTGTAACTTTCACCGGTGCGAAAATATTCAATGTGCTGTTATGTTTTGAAATGTAGCAAACATCTTCTTAGTTGTAAAGATTATGTCGTCAAATGTAGCAAGATTAGCTTCTGATCTCAGCAAAAAAAGAAGAATAAATAATAGAAAGATTAGCAAATTTGGCTGTTAAATGGTTTCTGCATTGATGCTGCTATGTGGTTTTGTTTTTATTTTGTCTAGAAAATCTGTTGATGACTTAACCGATGTTCATTTTAGTATTTTTACCCACTGATGATCACGGCCCCTAGTCTGGTTTTTCCTAATTTGTTTTAAAATGATTAATAATTTATTTCGAGATTTTAATCATTCTCAAATATTTTCTTTGTTAGTTTTATGAACTTTCTATTGTTATTTATCGACTAAGTAAATTTTAGATGATTTTTCGATAGAAAGCTATTGAGAGAGAGAGAGAGAGAGAGAGAGAGAGAGAGAGAGACGAGCCAGGGCAATTTAGTGTTATGTAGTTATTTTTTTATTATCGAATTCGTTAATTTTTTTTTGTTAAATTAGTGACAAAGTTAAAACTAAAGAGTATTAAAGTGAATATTCGATAAACTTAAGTTAGAGTTAACTAGGGATGTAAACAGACCGGGTGTGGGCCCGGCTACAACACAGCACAGATACTGTAGCATTTGTGCTGAGCCGGCCCGGTCCGAGCCTTTGGACCGTGGTGGGTCGCCAATATGTGGCCGACGGCCTAACACGGCACGGCCCGATTGGGCAGTGCCAGCCGGGCCAGCCTGCGGTCCTGGCGCCGGCCCCCGAAGCCCCCGCGCCGGCCCCCATGACCCCGCTCTGCCATCCCCGACCCCGGCCCCGCCCCCGACCCCGTCCCCCTCCACCTCCCCGATCTCCTCCCCCACCGGCCCCCATTCCCATTTCAATTTTTTTTTTTTTAATAATACAAATTTATTTACTTTTAAAAAAATTAAATATTTACTCTATTAGAATTATTTTTATAAAATTTTAATGATTTAATCAAAATATTAATTTAAATAAAATATTTATTATATAATATTTTTAAATTTTATACAATTTTTTTTTTAAATAAATAAATATTTTAAAGGGCCGGTCCGAAGCACGGCTCAGCCCGGAACGGCCCGTACGTTCCAGGACAATGGGCCGGGCGGGCTGAAGGCTAGGCAGCTTTGGCCCGGCCCGGTCCGGCCCGAAATTAAAGCCCGGCCGGGCCGGGCCTAACACTAGCCCGTTTCTGCCCGGATAATGTTGGCCGTGCTGGCCCAGCACGGCCCACATTACACCCCTAGGGTTATCTGAAGCTTTTTTTTTTTTTTTGTATATAATTTATTTTCATAACACTAATTTGATACGCTTTAAATCGCGGATACTTACGTAAGTGAGAAAGTATGAAACCATAGAGATGGTATTTGAAATTTATTCTAAATTTAAGAATGAAAAAGTTAAAAGTAGTGTGACTAGTAATATTTTTAGATGCACAACACATATCGCCTTTGCCGTAGGAGTTTGCGTTTTACTCCACATGAAAAAGTCTTGTTTGTGACAATCATTTCGTGCTATCTATATTTCAACCAATTAATATTTTGTTTAAAAAATATAATAAAAATATTTTTAAAAAAATTATGAATATTTTAGAGTTTTTTTTTTAACTTTTAAAAGAATATATCTCTATTTATTCCTTCTAAAAAAAATGATTTAGAGGGGTAAATTGGAAATGGCAATACCTTCAGGGGCCACGATGCAAATTATCAACTTATTTAAGAATCCAGCAACTCCCCCCAACTAGTACTCAACTGCAATTTATTTATTTATTTAAATTTAAACTACCAGGATGTCGGAAACACGCCCATGTGCATATCTCGCTTCCTCCACCCTTTTACTCCACGCTGTGTTTTTTTTTTTTTTTTTTTTTGGTATTTGGTCCCTCAAAAAAATTATTTTTATAAATAGTCTCACTAATTTTATAATTATAATTTTCGATTCTATTCCCGCCACGTAGCGACGCATCGGTGTTACGCGAGCGTGAATGGTGAAGATTGATAAGTTGAACACAACGAATGATTCACCGTATCTAGTGTGTTATATTACTTGCATGTGGATCAATATATTTATTGAACATGAACCATTCACCATAATTAAATACGATAAATGAATTGAATTATGTTTAACTTATTCTATTATATTCTATAACCTTGCACGCGTAACACTGAAAGACTTTATTATTATTATTATTATTATAATATATATTATTCGTACTAACTACTCCCATTACGTTGGGGAGATATGAGATACCAAATCCCACATGCAAAATCAGGAGGGTGTTTTTTTTTTATATATAAATAAAAAAGGGGCTTTTTTGCATTCAACCCCTAGCAAATTTTTATTTTAAAAATAGTCCTATCGAAATTTAATTCGCAACACAAACTCTTAAAATCACACAAACACAATTTAATTGCTGGGGCGTATGTATTCGAACACGGAATAAAAATCGCCTTCAAAATTTGCATACATAGGCGCCTTCGTGTCACCATTTGTGCAAATTAAATTTTGATAGGACTATTTTTAAAATAAAAATTTGCTAGGGGGCTAAATGCAAAAAAAACCCATAAAAAGGAGAAAAGCGCAGGAACCTCCTCCGTTCCCACCCACCCTGCCCCCCACCCCCCCAAATGCTTGCTTCCCCAAACCACAATAAGAAGAAGAAGAAGAAGACGACGAAGAAGAAGAAGAAGAGGAAGGAGAAGGGGAGGAGAGAGGAAGAATGGGGGAGGGTCGGTCGCTGGCGGAGACGCCGACCTGGTCGGTCGCCACCGTCACCACCGCCATGGTCGCCGTCTGCTTCCTCGTCGAGCGCTCCATCTCCCGTTTCGGGAAGGTCGCCCCCCCCTCCCACACCTCCCGACTTTCTGCCGATCTGTGTTTGTTTGGTTGTCGGAATAAGTTAGCCGAAAAATATATATGTTAAAAGTTTTTCTTGATATTCATGATTTGGTAGGATGATAACGTATTTCACTTGCGAGATGATTTATGAGAATGATTTGAAAGGCCTAATATAGTATCCAATTCTAGACATTTTGATCGCACTCCTCGTCTGCCAAATGTACACTTACGAGATGATTTATCTTGTCCGAAAGAATGACGTGAAGGCCGAATGCAGTATTCGATTCTAGACATTTTGATCACACTCCGTATCTGCCAAATGTACACTTACGAGATGATTTAACTTATCCGGAAGAATGACGTGAAGGCTGAATATAGTATTCGATTCTAGACATTTTGATCACACTCCGTATCTACCAAATGTACACTTACGAGATGATTTATCTTGTCCGAAAGAATGACGTGAAGGCCGAATGTAGTATTCGATTCTAGACATTTTGATCACACTCCTCATTTGCCAAATGTACAGTTACGAGATGATTTATCTTATTTTTATCTGAAAGAATGATTTGAAGGCTGAATATAGTATCTAATTCTAGACATTTTGAACACACTCTTCGTCTGCCAAATGTACAGTTACGAGATGATTTATCTTGTTCGAAAGAATGACATGAAGGCCTAGTGCAGTATTCGATTCTAGACATTTTGATCACACTCCTCATCTGTCAAATGTACACTTACGAGATGATTTATCTTATGATTTATCTTATTCTTATAGTATTCTATTCTAGACATTTTGATCACACTTCTGATCTGCTAAATGTACGCTTACGAGATGATTTATCCTATTCTTATAGTATTCTATTCTAGACATTTTGATCACACTCCTCATCTGCCAAATGTACAATTCTAGACATTTTGATCACATTCTTCATCTGCCAAATGTCTGAAAGAATGATATGAAGGCCTAATATAGTATCCAACTCTAGACATTTTGATCACACTCCTTGTCTGCCAAAACTATACTTACGAGATGATTTATCTTGTCTGAAAGAATGACCTGAAGGCCCAATATATAATTCGATTCTAGACATTTTGATCACACTCTTCGTCTGCCAAATGTAAAATTTTTTCAATTAAGTCGTGTGGATTTATATCTCTTTGGTTTACTCAAAGAAGCTATAATCTCTTACAAATTTTTTCGAGATAAGATAAATCAACTCGTAAGTGAATTATACTATCTTATCAAATCATGAATATTCAAAACCTTTCACAAAACAAAAACCAAACTCCTACTTTTTAGTCGCACGATAAAATCTTCATAGCGAATAAGTTACGAAGGCCCTATTTGCATGCATAAATATCTTGTTCGGTATATTTCCATAATTTACTTGAGGAGTTTATACAATTGGTAGATGAGGGGTGTTATCAAATATTTATAATTAGATACTGTATTTGGCCTTCAAGTCATTTTTTTGGATAAGATAAATAACTCTGTAGGTGAAATATATCCTACCAAATCATGAATATCAAGACCTTTTAAGGAGAAAAAGTCAAACTTTTGCATAAAAATTACACTAGAAAATTCTTATACCGAATAAGTTATTCATGGGTACTTATTACGCCAAACAGAGCCGAATAAGTTATTTTTGGATAAGTTATTCAGTATAAGGATTTTCTAGTGTCATTATAAGTTTGCTCTTTAAAAGGTCTTGAGATCTATGATTTGGTAGGGTAACATATTTCACCTGACATCTGATCTATCTTATTCCGAAAATAGAACTTGGAGGCCAAATGTGGTATCCAATTCTAAATATTTGATCACGCTCCTCATCTACCAAATGCACAACTTTCTTCAGTGAATCAAGGAGGTATAACAAACAACATATTCATGCATCCAAACAGGACCTAGTAATGTGTCAAATTTGGTTGTTCCAATCATCCGATGTTAAGTTTATTGATGTACAAATACCATACTAGCCGTTTTTTTTATAATATTTTTGGAGTTCCTTTCCACCCGAAAAGGATATTTGTTGGTAGAAATGAGCGTTTTTCTGAGTAGTTCAATCATCCGCTTTGTTAAATGTTTAGCTCTAATTCATGTCTTTAGTGTGTATTGTGAGTTGAAAAATCACTTTGCCGGCATTCAGATCATTTTTTCATACCAAAATCAACATTAGATGACAAAATGGCCCACTTTGGTATATTTTAAAAAGTTCAGGGGTTGTTGAATTTATTTTAAAAGAATCAGGTGCAAAGTTTCTCCTGGTTGGTCGATCTTTCTGATAACATGGCACGATTGTCTATCGTAGGAACCCTTAGCTTGTTAATTCAATTCCCAACGTGTTAATGGCATAATTTTTTGTCCGTTGCTCTTTCATTACCTCGCCTGTCACGTTTCATCATTTTGTTAAGAATAATTTAGGTAATGTGGTATCAGAGCTTGTCCTACGCCCCTCCTGAGGTCTTGGGTCACATCCACCATTTAGCGGCATAAAGTTTTGTCTATTGCTCTTTTGTTGTCTCCACTATGTATATAAGCGGGGGTGTTAAGACTATTCCTAAATTGTTTTCTATTAGATTAATAATAACATGTTATTAGAGCTTATTCTATGCCTCCTTAGCGCCAAGTGATTCTGGGTTCAGTTCCCACATCGACCATTCAATGGCTTATATTCTTGTCTGTTGCTAGTTTCAATTTCTACATCCATTTAAAGGCATAAATCTTGTGTTTCTTTCTGTTATCAGTGCACCAGACATGACTCATATGGACTCCATCATGATCTCTTCTTTGTTTGGTTTTAATCTGTTGCAGTGGCTGAAGAAGACGAAGAGAAAGGCGATGTTGGCTGCTCTGGAGAAGATTCGCGAAGGTAAGCTCCGAGAACTTCATCCCTAGAACAGATCCATAGACCGCATCATTTTTTTGCGCCGTTTTTAATTATTCTGTTCTGTTTCATATTTGTATTAAGTTTCTTTTTTTTTTTTTTTTTTTGATAATTATTTTTTTTCGCTTTTCATTTTGATCTTCTAAAAACAGCAGCTCTAATTGAGCTTCTGCTTTCTTGCGAACTTGTTTTTTTGGCGGGGCACTAAGGAGTAGTGCTGTTCAATGACGTATAGCTTAGACAGCTCTATTAGAAGAAGCAATAAAATCTCCCCACCCCCTTCTCTCTGTGGTAGAAACAGAAGCACTGAATTGGAGCTTCTGCTCGAGGTCTTGGGGTTAGGCACTCATAATCTAATTACTGCTTCTTGCTATAGCAAAATCTCCGCGCTTTTCTGTTTGCTGAAAGCGTCACTAGAGGCAGCTACAATGTAAAGCAAAAACAACATTAGGGCCAAATAGGCTGTCATGAAAAAACAGTAAGTGCTTCTTTGAGCCGCTCGACTCAATCAACAAGTCAGCTAAAGCTCCAGCGAGGCTTAACACGCCGCAAATCTCATAGTATCTTTCTTTTCCTTTTGTATATTGCTTTACTGATTTCTAGGGTGTTTGTTGATTTGCTTGAATGGAAAACAAAAAAGAGCTTATGCTACTCGGGTTCATATCGCTAATGCTGAGCCAGACGGCGAGGTGGATCTCTGAGATCTGCCTGCCATCGTCTCTCTTCTCTAGTCGTTTCTATACCTGCTCTGAGAATGACTTTGAAGATCTATTGAGTGGCGACACCGAGTCAGGCCTTTCAAATCAAACAACACTTGCCATGACCTTCTATGGTGGCTCACCTCCACATCAGTGTAGTGAGGTGTGTGATTTTGTTATTGCTGTAAATGTCCCTTCCTTTGGCAAAATGAAAAGGGTATCTTTGTCTGTTTATCCTGCAAATCAACACATTTAATCCTCCTTTTGTCATTGGTTTTAGTTGACTGTTTAAAATTGTCAATTTCATGTCTCGATGACCATTAACTACTTTTAAACATTTTGCCTATCGTTCATGTTATCTTATATAAACCTTAAACCCGCAAAACCACTTTCCCTAAACCCCTTCACTCTTTCGGGAGGAAAACATACATTTCAGTAGAACATAATTGAAAGGGTATAACAGTCATTTAGATAATGATGATCAATTTTAAACAGTGAACCGTTGCAGTCAGTGAGAGGGATAAAGATGTTAATTTTGAATTTTAACTTTAATTTGCTAATATCAAATTCGGATGGATAAATGTTTTGTATATGTGTGCGTATCTGAGTGCACATTTGGGTACTTAGATCTCAATGTGAATGCCTTTCCTTAAAGAAAAATATGATGAGTTATTTGCTTGTAGGGTCATGAACCATTTGTTTCACTCGAAGGCCTTGAGCAGCTACACCGCTTCTTGTTTATTCTTGGGATTACTCATGTTTTGTATAGCTTCGTCACGGTTGTATTATCCATGTTTAAGGTAGGAGGCCTTTGTCCGACTGCGAACTTATTCTTTTATTGTTGACTTTTTCATGGTAGTGATGTTTTACCTCTTTTTATTGTTCGTAGCGCAGATATACAGCTGGAGGAAATGGGAAAACCAAGCCTATCCTCTATCTAGTCAGGATTTGCAAGGTAAAGTTGTCATTGGATGTAATTGTGCTTCCTGTGATTCTCTCTGCTAATGATAAAAGGTCTTATGAGCTATCATGGTTATAAATGTATTATTTATCTTAGAAAAGTTTGAAGTATGGGTTGGGTTAATACTAGTTGCTTTATGCGTGGTGGTTGCTGACGTTGCTTGATGGTGCTTGTTTGTTGAATGTGAATCCTGGGGGTTTGTTGAAGTTTTAGTTATTTCAAATGTCATGATGGGCAAAATCGTAGCATTGTAGTGAGCAAAGCTGTAGGTTCATCCATCTTGATCTCATTGAGACCTTTAGGCTACATTATTACAACTTTCCAATGTTTTGTGTTTGGATTGACCTAGTGAGTATGTATTTGTCAAATCTCTATTCGTGTCTTTTATGAGCGTAATCAGTTGTTGGGTCAATCACGCACAAAGTCGCTCATGTATATTTGTTTAAGTTACTAAAGTATGCAGCAGAGAACTTGTTTCACTCACTGTAAGAGAATATAGATGTGTAGCTTAATTTTATGGGTGTTGTATATTAGTCTGTTTGATTGAGGCCATGTTTGGATGCATGAATATTTTATTTATAATAACTCATTGATTTGCTCAAGAAGCATGTAGTATTTGGTTGTTGAGGAGTGTGATCAAATATCCAGAATGGATACCATATCTGGCCTTTAGGTCATTTTCTCTGAATGAGATAAATCACTTTGTAGGTTAAACATGCTGTTCTACCAAATTATAGATCTCAAGACCTTTCAAGGTGCAAAAGTCAATCTGCAAACTGTCAACCACACAAGAAAATCTTCATATCAAATAGTTATCATTGGATATCTTATTCTGACAACCAAACAAGGCCTAAGTGATATCATATGAAGGAAAAGTGATCAAATGTCTAGAATGGATACCATATTCAGCCTTCAAGTCATTTTTCGGAATTAAAAAAATCACTTAGTAGGTGAAATATATATCTACTAAATTATGGATCTCAAGACCTTTCTAGGAGCAAAAGTGAATCTCCTAACTTCCAACCACACAATAAAATCTTCATATCGAATAAGTGATTGTTGGATATCTTATTCTGGCAACCAAACTAGGCCCAAGAGATATCACACAAAGGAAGAGTGTCTTTTCCATCATTTTTCTATTTTTATGCACCAAATTATTTGTGATAATTTGTCGACATGCTTCTTTTTTCTGTTTTTCTGTTTTAGCTAGGAGAAGTAAAATGATGAGAAGGCAGTCTACATTTGTTTTTCATCATGCATCTCATCCGTGGAGCAAGAACAAGATCCTTATTTGGATGGTAATTTCCCATAGCTGCTCTAAATCAGTTTTCTATGATACATTACACAATTTTATCTTATAAATGAGTTAGTCTACTTTAAACATAAAATTGACCTACATATGTAGTTAATTTTAGTACGACCTATTAAAATCTTTAAATAGTAGAAACGGTATTCTTTCGTATCATTGGTGAATGATGGTCGATGATTGTTTAGCTACTTCTCATGGATAGATTACTCATATTCCTTTTTCCTTATTTATTCTTTCTTGTAGCCTTGTTTCTCTGTTCGTGACCTACTCTGCTCTTTAGTGATTTGGGAACATGTAATGAGATTGGTTTATTTATAGTTTTTTATATTATATTCTAATTATTCGTAACGACAAACTAACAACTCCAAATTACAATCACTTATATACTTCTGCATGACTCTGACATCGGTAACCCTAATTCTATGTAGCTCTGTTTCATACGCCAATTTAAGGGCTCTATCACAAAGTCAGACTATATGGCGCTGCGTTTGGGCTTCATAACTGTAAGTATCTAAGTCGCTGTGAATTGGTTGTTATGCATTTTATATCATGTTATGTGAACTACTATGGTCATGCTTTGATTGACTTGCATTTTCATTTCCAGAATCATAAGCTGCCGCATTCTTATGATTTCCACAAATACATCGTGCGGAGCATGGAAGATGATTATCATGGAAGTGTCGGCATCAGGTATATACTAGGAACTAAAGGATCTTATACCCTAATAATTACTAACCACTTTAAGCTCTTTATCCTGTTATCTGCATTTAGCCTTTTGAATGCAAATCTTTTCCAGTGCTACTGCTGTCTGAGCTAAAGTTTTTATTGGCATTTCAGCTGGCCGCTTTGGGTGTATGCCATAATATGCATTTTTGTAAATATTCATGGTAAATTACTCTCTTTCATAACACATTCTTCTCGGCATATTTATACAAGGTATTCTTATTTCTAATGTCCTATGTTTTTTCTTTCTTTCTTTCTTTCTAATTTCAGGTCTTAATATCTACTTCTGGTTATCCTTTGTCCCTGCTATCGTAAGCATTACATTTTATCCTCATCTTTTATTAGATTTCAGTTACTTGTATATTTCTCCGAGGATGTAATTCTTATTTTTGTGTATACGAAAGTTGGTCATGCTGGTGGGGATGGAGCTTCAACACGTGGTCGCTCAATTAGCTTTAGAGGTTGTTGAGGCAACGGGGCCGTGTGTTGGGACACAGCTGAAGCCGCGTGATGATCTCTTTTGGTTTGGGAAGCCGGAAATCCTCTTGTGGCTAATACAATTTATCTCGTTTCAGGTAATGCGCATATACTAGATAAATTATTTGTTACCATGTCGTATGAGTTGGTTATTAACTTATTCTAATCTCTTTCTCTCTCATCTCCAGAATGCATTTGAGATGGCAACACTTATTTGGTCCCTGGTAAGATATAGTTATAATATTCTATCTCTCAGTATTTGGATCCTCATAAGCTAGGGTTTAAGTGCCCATCGGCACAAGCTGTGTCCATCGTGCTATACCGTGCCATTTCGTGCTAATAAGATACCGACACAATACAACCCCTCCGCCAATGACACGGCTCAAAACTCTTTTTCTTTGAAATGAGATGGTAACGTCAATAAAATGCAAAAAAATTGATAAAGATATATAATAAGCTATTAGAATATGTTGGTGTCAAATAAAATTAATATCTTATGCCATCGTGTGTCGGCACACATATTATTTTTGACCTTGACTGGCCACACATCGGCACGACATGGCACGTACCATGCCAGCAAGTTTTCGGCATGACCTTATGCCACAACGCTTAGGCTTCGCTTGGGATTGCGGGGAGATTGCGTTACGTGCGGTAAGAAAGTACAATGAGAAGATACCATGTTTGTTTCCATATGTAATATTGCGTTTTGCATATTGCGATAAATCGGTTAAGATATATTTTCTGCCGTCCCACCTAAGAACGCAGAAGCATATTCCTATATGCTTTTACCCCAACTCCATTTTATCTAATAGTGTTAGATGGACCTTAATACCAAACTAAGCCTTAAATCCTTGCTTGCTAGTTTATCTATTGAATTTTGTAATCAATTTGTGCAAAATGCGGATCTAGGCCTCCTGCGATCCATAACCCGTGTTACGTAAACCCGGTTACGGGATATACGGGATAGGAAACAATATGGACATGGTGATACTACAAATTCTCAAAAATAAGGATATGATACGAAGTGTTTGCAGGATTAAGAATATTTCAATGATGTTTATATTCATTTTATAACGATACATACAAAAATGATTTAGATGTTAGGGAAATACGAAGCAAGAATCCAAAAGACGAAGAAGATTGCTGTATACTATTTTTTTCTGTATACAAATGAACCCTGAACCCTCGAATGATCATTCCTTATACTCCCTGTACCCACCATGTATCCCTCTCACATCCTACAATTTTGTTTGTTTCATTTTCTAAAAATTCGGATACTTTGTAGCTGTATCTGACAAGTATCAGGTGCATACCTGTATACAATACATATTTGGATACAGCCACGGCTTGTAAATTTGAAGTATCTATGCATCCTAATGCATAAGAATATATGTTAATAGTTTTAGCAATTGTCTAAACTTTGTATTTTTATATTTGAACCCCTCAAATATGGTATTATTTAATTTTATCGCTCGCTAAATTTACTAAATATTCGATCAAACAACATAATATGCCATTTAAGTTACAGAGTGTTTTGTCAATAATTTTATGGAGCCAAGTTCTAAAGAAACTTGACAAAAGCAAACAATATGATTGTTGAGGGCTTCACAATCAAATTAAACATGAAGTTCAGGTACCTGTTTCAAAATCACCTATAGTTGCCGGGGCGGGAATTCTTCTTAACTTTCTTAAGAAAAGCCCTGGTATGCATGCAGTCAGCTGAACGGCGGTGAGACTATTTAATTCCACATCAAATTCTTATTATCTGAAGAATCCGTGGATAGTATTTTTCTTGATTTTGTTTCAGTGCGATATGAAATATAAAGAATCTAGTCACCGCAATCAAATTCACTATTCTTGTGGATGGAAATATTACCTAGATATATATAACTCATCCTTCCATTGATGCACAAGGCTCACAAACTCTCTGATTTTTTTTTTTAAAAATAAACTTATTTTTCGTACTTGCTGTAATATCTTCTTTCATGAATATGATTACTCTTTGCAGTGGGAATTAAGTTCACAGGCATGTTTCATGAAGAACCATTATATGGTCATAATTCGCTTGGTTTCAGGGTATGTGCTATTCACTTTAAACTTCTTTTACTCGTTTAATTAACAGCCGAGAACTGAAATGAATTGGCCGCTAAATCCTATTTAGTGAATGAGATCTATATAATAATTTCATTGCGGAATTATGCCCTGTTACTTTCCATGATGCTTTTTCATAGCTCATTTGCTTCATAAAGGTGTTTGTTTTTTGTCTTTTTAAATAGAATTTTGTATATCAAGAGGTGCAAGAATTTTCCATCTATGTTTGTTACATTTCTTTTGTTTTTTTTTCTTCCAAATCAAGCTGTTATCTATCACTTAGCCAGATGTATTATATGCTAACCAACTATAACAACAACAGAAATGTCTTTTCTTCAACGCATCAAATTATATGGAATTAATATATTTTTTTTCAAAAAAAAAAGGGATTACCGTCTTTCAACAAGTTATCAGTGGAAACTTTTATGTCTTTAACATTTTCCGTTAGCGTTTGAACTTGTTGGTTTATTGCAACTAACTTAACATTTCTCTCTATCTCTATTTGTGCGCAATCCGATCGTATCTGTCTAATATGTGCATTATATAAGAAAAGAAAAATTGCATTTTACCGGAAATAGCTCAGCCCCATTCTGCGATTCTGATATTGGTCCTTTGGTATCACAGGTTGCTAGTTCAATTTTGGTGCAGCTACTGTACACTGCCTCTTAATGTGATTATTACTCAGGTATCGTAAATTTATCTAAGCAAAACCTTATCTGTTGATTTCTTTTCTTATATCAGGTTATTGACAACATTATTTTTGTGTGTAATTCAAACATTAAAACAAGAACAACTTCAAATGCCACCCATGTGGTTTAGCGCCTTTTCACTTTAGTACCTTATGGTTTAAAGTGTACCACTTTACTGTATTATGGTTTCGTTTTTTTTTTTCTTTCCGTTATCTCCTTCCGTTAAATTTTTCATTAACTCAGTGAGAAAATTAAAACCATAGAATACTAAGTGAAAATTCAGGAGAACATAGGGTGCTAAAGTGAATATTCGGGGGGTGGGGGGGGGGGGGTCTATATGTTTTAACAGAGAGTTAACGGAAATGCTTACGGAAAGAGCGATACACTTTAAATCACAGGTTACTAAAGTGAGAAAGCACTAAACCACAAGGGGGATGTTTGAAGTTTTTTCATTAAAATATCACTTGCTCAATCTTGTGCATTAATGTTTTTTTCTCAACTCTCAATTCCCATGTCTTTTTTGCTTTCATTCCTCAATTCATGGACTACTTTTTCCTGTTCTTTGCGAAATCGGTAGATGGGATCTAAGTTCAAGAAATCTTTGATATCCGAGAGCGTGAGGGAGTCGCTCCACAGTTGGTGCAAGAGAGTCAAAGGGAAGGCTAAGCGCGACTCGTCGTCGCTCTCGCGGCTCGGAACCGTTAGGTCGACGTGCTCGTTGGAGTCGACCGTCTACGAAACGGATGAAACGAACACGGTCGGCACGTTGTCGAGAACCATTTCGAGGGCCTCTTTAGACGAGCTCGCCGCCACCGTCGACGAGGAGCCGGCACAGAGCAAACCTCACCTCTAATTGTAAGCATTGCTAGAAAAATCCATAGGTTATGTGCAAACATCTCCACAAAAGGAGATTTCGGCCTTCTCAACTAACATATTATTTGATTTTAGAAAATTTCATGTGGTTTAAGGCACACAAGTATTTTGTTGAAGTAACAGAATGTTCTGTAGTTCCATCAAAAATGTTACAAAGATGATTAACTTTTGATAATTTATTTAAGATAAAAACGTACAGAACTTATCTTAACTATAGATCATTTTGAGTCAGCTGCCCAATCCTTCAAATTTTGATTTTACTACACAATTTTTCAATTTGTTTGATCGGAGTCGATCAACAGCACTTTGATTTTGATTTCAAAATTTGATCGTGTCATTTTCTTTTACAGGTTCAGCATGTTTCATGCAATTCTCGCAGCTATAATTTTATTTTAAAGTAAGTAATAAGTTTTAAATTTAAAAGTCAAAGTATTACTGGTTGACTCAAATCAAACAAATTGAAAGATTGGATAATAAAATCATAATTTTGAAAAGTTGAGCAGCTGATTCAAAATAGTTCATAGTTCAGATAAGTTATGTACATTTTTACTTAATTTTATTTAATAGTCGAGGGGTTTGAATCCACATAAACTAAAGTTCAGGGACTTTGCATTTTCAATATCCTCTATGGTTGAAGTTGTGTCTAATGCTTAAACTCCTTTTTTTTTTTTTTTTTTTTTTTTTTTTTTTTTTTTTTGTGGGGTCCTATGATTCTAAATTGGTACTAAAAGGCAATGTGTGACATGTATGAAGCAAATACAATAGTGAGATCACATATTCTTTAATGGTGTGAGAGTGAGGGGTGTTTGGTTTCTCCAAAAATTGTGGAGAACTTGTTTTCTAGTTTTCATAAAAAAAACATTTGTTGGCTTAAAAAGGCCAGTATCCAGTCTTATGACGGGAGGCCAGGCGGGATCGAGTTATATTCGAAGTATCGGGAGACCTAATTGGGCCGAGTTTTATAAGAAGTGGCGTGAGACTGATTGGGCCGAGTCGCGATCGAGATTCGTGGGCATTATGTCTGTACGCTTTAAATGAATTAGTTGTGTATATTTAATAGCTTGAGCTCTTGAGATTAATGATTAGCGTTAACGATCCGATAACATCTTTTTCATAATTTTCAGATAAAAAAATTTCGAAAACCGCATAGGAGAGTTTTTCATGAAATCTATACAAAAAATATTTTCAGAAAATTATATTTTCTAAGAACTAATCAGAGATTTTTGTTCTCAGCAAACCCTATCAATCTAATTCCCCTAATGGATATTTATCATTATACATTTTTGTTATATTAAATATCTATCGATAACTTGAAATATTGGCATGTGATATTAGTGTGTTTTAAAGATAACTAATATTAAATAGCATTACAAAATTACTTCAGCAAACAAATTTGCCAAACAGCTTTCTAAAATCACTTCAGCACAATCACTTTTGTATCAGACTCAGCCAAACGTTCTACAGTTTTTAACAGAAATCACTTTTCCAAACCAAAATCACTTTATCAAAAATCACTTTTTCAGAAGCTAGGCCAAACAGGGCCATATTCTTAAAGAACAAATAAGAACAATGTGGCTATTTCACCCTCTTCATTAACGCCGTGACCTCTTGAAAGTATTTTGAAAATTTTAAAGGGGTAAATTGTAGATTTTTTGAAAGTGAGGGGGTAAAGTGAAAAGTAATTTCCTTTGACATGTAATTATATATAATTTATGGGGGTAAAATAAAAAATGAATTGCGCCCGTGGCCTAATGGATAAGGCGTCTGACTTCTAATCAGGCGATTGTGGGTTCGAGTCCCACCGGGCGTGTGTTCCTTTATTTATTTTTATTTTTATTATTTTCATCCTTTTGGGTGTTAACAAGTGAATATGCAGGTGGTTATTAGAGAACCGAGCGCGTCAGTGACTTACTCAATATTGTAATAGTGTGACTGATCCTTTGACTTGCAGTGCCTCGGCTATTCACAATGACCTAGGTTACTGTAATTTAACTGTACATACATTTGGTCCCTAGCCATTCGGGTCCTTGCGGTGCATGTTGGCTGCAGTAAGTTTATTGTAGGAAGCCCTCGTACTTATAAATTGTTTTCGATCATGGAGCTTTCGAATCGACAATCCACTCTGTTAAATATGATCTAGAGTATTTAAAATTTTTAGAAAATAAATTTTGTAAATTTTTGAAATCATAATAAAATCCATCAGGCGGGCATAAAATGAACGGTTAAAATCGAACGACGTCCTAAGAAAGGATTATCGGATCCTTCAATTCAAGATCGGAGTTATTGATCTTTATTAGGGATGCCCTCGTACTTATAAATTGTTTTCGATGATGGAGCTTTCGAATTGACGATCTACTCTGTTAAATATGATCTAGAGTATTTGAAATTTTTAGAAAATAAATTTTGTAAATTTTCGAAATCATAATAAAATCTATCAGGCGGGCATAAAATGAATGGTCAAAATCGAACGACGTCTTAAGAAAGGATGATCGGATCCTTCAATTCAAGATCGGAATTATTGATCTTTATTAGGAATGTCAATGGGTATGGATACCCGAAATTTTATCTGAATCCGAACCCGAATGAAATAGATATATCCGATGGATATGGATATCAAAAATAGAAACCCGACGGATATGGATCTGAATATGGATTTTGATTGTACCTGACTCGAATCCGAACTCGACCCGAACCCAAATTTATTTTGTATTATATATAATATATATATAAAAATTTGATGTTATATATATTTGAATTTGTATTTTAGAAATTTAGATTTAATATAATATATTTTGGAAATATTGAAAAAAGAAATAATTGTTTCGGGTTCAAATTTTCTGGTTCGGGTTTCAGATTTTTGGTCGGGTTCGGGTTTGGATATGAAATTTTAAAATCCGTCGGGTTTGGGTTCGTGTTCGGGTCTCGGGTGTGGAGTCGGGTTCGGGTTCGGGTTTTTAAAAATCCGCCCCGAATCCGACCCGATGACATCTCTAATCTTTATCTAGGTAGTGAATAAAATTTTATATCAAAAATTCAACAAATTTCGAATCTTTTACACCGTTAAACTAGCAAGTATTTCATACCGGCCATTAAAATTTGTCAAATTTGTGACATCTTGATCGTAAGGTAAATGATGTTGAAAAATTATAAAATTTAATTTTTAGAAGTTTTAAATGCTGTAAATAACGTTTAACGGTATGGATCGTCGATGTGGAAGCTCTATCATCGAAAACGATTTATGAGTATGAGAGCGATCGTACTCATAATAGTATCGTAGCCATACCCAATTTTACTTAATTAAAGCTTCCGCTTTTGGTGCTTAGCGTAAGGATTTTAGTGTCCACCGGTACGGATCGTATCCAGCGTGCCATATTATGCCAAAAAAATCAGCACGATAACTCCATACCAATAGCGTAACTTAAAATTCTATGTTTTTCAAATTAGTCAGTAATTTTCTCAATAAAATTTAAAAGATACATAATAAGCAATTAAAGTATGTTTTTGCTAAAAAAGGTAAATATTTCATGCCATCATGCGTAGGCGGTTCTCAAAAACCCGAACCCGAACCCGAATCCGAACCCGAACCCGAACCCGACGGGTTTTAAAAATTCATATCCATATCCGGACCCGACCGAAAACCCGAAACCCGAACTCAAACCCGAATACCCGAAGTTCCGAACAACCCGAAACAGAGAACGGAAGGAATAGGAAAATGAAATCGAGGAAAATGAGAATGCAAGGAAGAGGAAAAAGAGATCGAGGAGAAAGATGAGAGGGAAGGGCATCGTGATATTGAGAGTACCGAGTATGAGAAATCGTGAGGCCGAGGACCACATTAAAAAAATTATATATATATATATATATATATATATATATATATATATATAACTAGACTTACTATGCTATTAATAAGACTTTGCTCATCACACGGTTTTCGCCGCTACCAAATTTCTTTGGCCATTGGATTGAGAAATGTGTGGTTATGGAGGACGGTGGCCCCCTAGAGTTGGCCGGGCTTACTGTCAATAGCATGATCTAACGGGTGAAAATCATTGAAGTAACAGATCTAATTGCCGGAAATTTATATATATATATATATATATATTCGGATTCGGGTTCGGGTCGGGTATATACAAAATTCATACTTGTACCCATATCCGTCGGGTTTTTATTTTCTATACCCATAACAAAATCCATATCCGTTTAGTTCGGGTAAACCCGCCCCGGGTTCGGGTTCGGGTAATATTTCGGGCATGCGTCGGCATATATGTATTTTTAATGAGGCACGCATCGTGCCGTATTATATCAATAAGTTTAGGGCACGGTCTCGTATCCACGATACTTAAATTTTTAGTTAAGAGTATTAATTTAGTTTCGCATCAAACAAAAAATATCTCGGAGAAAAAGCATTGGTGGAGATGAGCTTCTAAGCACCAAAAAGCAAATAACTTTTTATTGCTTCTTTTATTAAACTTTAACTTTTATATCATATAATATTCCCACGTAAGCTCAAGGCACATGGAATGAACCTTTTTTTTTTTTTATTCTCCTTTAACTTTATCTTTTTCTCGAGATTTTTCTTTACTATTAATGTACATCTTTTCATGGACAGAAACAAAAAAAAAAAAAAAAAAAAAAAATTTAGGATAGCAAATGTATTTAAAAAATAAAAAATAAAAAATAAAAAAAATCAGTGTAGCTTTAAAGAGAGATTTTGACCAAGAGAGGTTTATTTTATTTTATTTTTTTCTTTCAAGAGAGAATTCATTTTTTTAATAAATATTTAGAAAATTATACACAAATTATATGGTATGTTTTTATTCTCTTGTCCTTATCTATTATGTAAAAGGATATATTTGTGAGTGATCATTACCCTAATAGATATTTTTATGCACCAGTTAAAAATTTCTATAAAAGTGGGATCATTGTTAATCCATGAATAGCAAACATTATGAATATTAGGAGATGCAGCTAAAAAAAGAGGACTTAAGATTCAAAAAGGTAAAACATTGCGGGTCATTTTTCATGGCATTTATAATCACTATAATATATATAGAGATAAGAGTCTGGCTGGGATACTATCAATAGCACCAAAAATTTGGTGCTATCGAGTTTTCCACCGTTAGATTTAATCATTTGATTATTTTTATCCGTAAAATTATACCATTCAACCAATCACCCACTCAACCCTAGAGGGCCCACATCATCTTAACCGCATATTTCTCAATTTAAGAGCTAAAAAACTGATAGCACCAATAGCTAGTGCTATTGATAGTATTCCAGCCTAGTTCTAAAAATAATCTCTACTTGATGAGAGATGTATGGAAAAAAAGAAAAAGAAAAAAGAAAAAACCAAGGGAGCTGATCCCATCTCTTTCTCAGAGTCCAACCTGTTGAATTATTCTTATCACCTTCTTTTCATATCGTACTATAGAACACACCACACAAAGATTAGACGAATGTATACATTAAATTTATCGTGGTTAATCCATGAATAGCAAACTTTATGAATATTAGGAGGCGTAGCTAAAAAAGAGGACTTAAGATTCAAAATTCAAAAAAGTAAAACATCGCGTCCTTTTTCATGGCAGTTATAATCGCTCTATAATATATATATATACAAATATGTACATCAATCTTTGGTTGATGAGAGATATATGAATAAAAAAAAAAAACAAAGGAGACGATCCCATCTCTTTCCCAGAGTCCGATCTCTTGAAAAATAAATTCAATGTATCTGTTTTGTTTATTGAAAATTATTTTTCATTCTCCCAAATTAATAATACTAATAACAATAAAATTAATTTATTATTTTATCAATATATAATAGATTCATCCAACTTGGTCATATCCTTATAAGATTCCCTTGGACAAATGTGTTGATGTTATCAATGTTCTTATCAATTGAACTTTTTTTTTTTTCTTAGGCTCATGTAGCTTTCAAAAACTTAACCCCTTTTTTTTTTTTTCTTAGGCTCATGTAGCTTTCAAAAACTTAACCTTTATTAGTTGTATAATATCTCCAATCAATGCATCAAAAGTAGTGGGCCCAACATGGTCCTTATTGTATTATTTATTGCCTCGACTTGGTCCACCATATGAGTATAGACCGCTCCAGTTTATCTCATTTCTTCATTTGTTCCGATCTCGCAATCTAATTTATAAATTTCGTACGCGAAGTGAATTGACGGTTCTTGATTTTGTATAAAACTACTAAAGAATAGTTTTCATAAGAACAGTGTTTTTTTAAGTTAAAAGAATATATATGCTCTCTTACTGATCGGCTCAACAAAGTAGTTTAACAGAATGTATTTTTCTTAAAAGAAAAAAAAAATGATCCATGCAAGAATATCTTTGTTTGTCTAGATATTCGTGTGGAAACCGCGCTCTTTGTCGATCGAGTTCGAAAAGCGGCCGTAAGCCGCAAATTGTGTTCGGGAGCGTACGTATCAATGTTGTGCGTAGAGTAAAGTCGTGATATTATCTCCTTATCAAAGCAGAGTCGACGTCATATGTACAACCAGAGCGTACGAACTCTCTAGTTTTGTGATTCCGACTAAACAAACAAACCCTGAGCTATTACGTTGCGAAGAATTTTTAATATTTAGTAAATTTAAATTCTCAAAAAAGTACTCTGGTTTAAAAAAAAAATGTAGCATAGAATAGCTAGAGTGATTGGGCGGTCCACAGCTTATGTTGTGGATCAGATCCACGCAAATTTCTCATTCAAATGCGTCTAAAAAAATATTATTATATATCAGTTACACTACATTATTTATTAAGAACGAATCATTTTTTTCTTTTTTGAATAAAAAGTAGTATAATTATTTTAATAATTATGATGGGGCAAGTGAATTTACAAAAAATAATTTAATTAGTTAGTGACACTACATCAGCAATACAATCGGTACATTTTTTTTATATTTTTTTGGACGATCCAGATCCGTCCACGTCAGCGGCACAAAACGCTCCCGGTCTCCGCATATCCACGTCACACCATCTAAAAAATTAAACAGAATAATAAAATAATTAATAAAAAAAATATAAATGTCCCAATCATATTACCCTTTCGTGTACGCCAAAAAAAAAAAAAAAAAAAAAAAAAAAGTCACCACGCATTCGCCGCGTCCCCAAATTTTTAATTTTTTATTGCCTAGACCGGATGTATAAGTAAGTCTCGTGCACCGCACTACTAAAAAAATCCTATAATGGACACGCAAAATGGAGAATCTATCAATTTTATTATTCTTATTTTTTTCAATCAGTGACAATTAAAGTGAAAATTAAAGGATACTAAAGTAAATATTCGATAAATCTATGTGGGTATCTGAAATTTTTTTGTATATAATTTAACGAAATATTAAAAAAAAAATTACCGAAAAGATAAAAACAAAATCACGGAAGGCAAATTGATATATTTTAAACCACGTATCAAAGGGAGAAAATGCGAAACCACAAGGGTTTGTTTGAAATATTCCCATAATTTTTACTTTTTAAGACTTAGTTTGGTATTGAGGCCTATCCAACTCTATTAGATAAAATAGAGTTATGAAAAAAGCATATATGGATATGCTTCTGCATTATCCGGTGGGACCGCAGAAAATATAACGTAACTGACTCATCGCGGTAAGCGGAACGTAATATTACGTACTAAAATAAACATTTCAATGTATTTTCTCACCGCACATAACGCGATCTCACCACAATCACAAACGAAGTTCAAATAGCTACAGTGGTTGGGTGGTCCACTGCTTATGCTGTACACCAGGTCCACGCAATAAATTTCTCATTCAATAGTAGAAGATTGGTCACACCACACGAAACCTGCTCCGTCCACGTCAGCGGCGGTCCAATAGGATCACGGTCTCCGAGAATCCACGTCACACCCCCTGCCACGTCACACCGACTAAATAATATTAAAATATTAAAAATCAAACTATTTAAAAAAACAAATTAAATAAAATAATTAATAAAAAATTATAAATATCCAAATCATATTGCCCTTTCGTGGATGCAGCAACTCTCTTTAAAAGAAACAAAAAACAAAAAACACATTCATCGTTATCCGCGCCTCCACATTCAAATAAGAGAAAAAAATAAAAATTTCCGCACATTCGCATGCGTGTCTAAATTTTAAGGTATCATTTGATTCAGATATAAATAAAAATTATTTATTATAAAAATAAGTATAAATTTACGTATAAATAGTAATTAGACCAATTTTGTATTTGGATGAATATTTTATTATTTTCGTGAATAAGAAAAATAGTATTTGGATATATAAAATTGAATAAGAAAAATAGGGGTAGTTATATATAAAAAATAATAATATTATTCCTCTCATTATATTTGAATTTAAAGTTTTAAATTTTATATTTATAAATTTTGAATTTAGCATTTTAAAATTTAATTTTGAGATTATAAATTATAAATTTTAAAAATAAAATTATAAATTATAAAGTTAAAAAACAAATTTTTAAATTTTAAATTTTAAAAATAAAAATAAGGGTGGGAACAGCTATTCCCAACAGCTGTTCCACCCCTTTGCTGGTTATCCAGAAATAATAATTTAACTAGTGAAGAAGCCCGCGCTTCGCAGCGGGTAGAAACTATAGGAGTAATTAATAATAAAATAGAGCTCTGCTACTGGTACACCCCAAAAAGGGGTGTATATCATCATACACCCCCTCATCCAAGGGCCAAGAATGGCTCCATGTCTTTTCAATTTTTTTTTAAATATTAAAAGCATTTTGTGAACCCTAGGATGGTTGGTTGTAAGATCTACACCTCTTGGGAGTGTACAAATAGAATTTTCCAATAAAATAATATCAAATATTTTTTTGTGTACCTAACTTGCCACAGTCACTAAAGGTCCCTCACTATTTGTGCCCGGGATGGGACCGACAACACCTTCTCCGGCGATAGTGACAGTGAAGATGCCAACGATCTCTTTGACCGCGGCAGAGAGGGGAGATAGGCACGCATTAGTGAGAGAGGGAGGGAGGGAGGGAGGGAGGCGACGGTGTATAGAAAAAGATAAGGGAGGGAGAATTGATGAATTAATTGGAGATGAAGATGTGCGGATTGCAGATTGCAAAGGATAATTTGGATGCATTAATTAGAAGGCTGGTGGAGGGAAGGAGGAGGATCATAATGGCTTTATTGGAGAGAAAGATGTGAGGATTGTAGATAGCAATGGAACCATTTAGATGCATCAATTGGAAGTTTGGTAGTGGAATCGTTTAGATGCATTAATTATATGCATTAATTGAAAGTTTAATGAAGTAAATGGTAAGGGTCACACGCTGACGAGGGTGAAGGACAACTTGGCATAGGGAATGGAAAGGGTCACACGCTAGTGAGGGTGAAGAATAACTCGCCACGTGATAAAAATTATTGAGAATTTATATAGGTTAATAGATTAATTAGAGAAAGAAGTAAGGATTGTAAATGGCAGTGGGATCATTTAGATGCATTAATTGAAAGTTTGGAGGGTGAATGACAACTTAGCACGTGAAAAAAAATATGAGATTTATATATGTTAATAGATATTAATAATTTAATACTATGTTTAAAATTAATTAGAGTTTAATTAATTTTATTCTCGGTTGTTTCAGGGATAAGGGTGGAACAATAATTCTATATTTTTATACCGAATTATACCAGTTTATTTTAAATAACTGATAATTACTTTTCTCTCGGTGGGAAAAATAACGTATGCGTATAAAGACAGAAAAAGTAATTATCCCCTTCCATTTTCCCAAAACAAAACAAGGTGTTAAATTTTTATGGCCTACACCGGGTGTATGAGCAAATCTCATGCACCGCACTATTAAAATCCTGTAATGGATGCCCCAAAATTGAGAATTTATAAAAATTTAAAAAGCAAAAAAATCGGACAAAAATTAATTTCTGAATTTCAATTTTTTATAAATTATAGAATTCTTTTTCTGTCATTAATTTTTGCCACTATTCGATGCCTAAATAATAAAATTTTAAATTATATATTTTTTTGGGTAAAGAACGCTTTTGATTTTCAAATTTTAGTTCGTTGTAATGTGTGGCTCGAATTTATAAATTATTATAATTAAGCTTCAAAACATTATTTAGTTTGTTAAATATTGACGAATCATTAATATAAAAATAATGTATAGTATATTAATTATTATCTCATAAATTATTATAATACTGCAACATTGTTTTTACATTAGAGACATATTTATATTTAGTCAATAATTTAAAAAGTTTGAACCAGAAATTATAACGAATTAAAGTTTGAGAACCAAGTGTCATGCGACTCATAGTTTGAGAACCAAAAGTGTAATTTACATTTTTTCTTATGTAGGATATTCAAATTTTGGTGATTATATTTGTCACATTAATTTTTTTATTTTAAGATATAAACCATCAAAGAGTTAGGTTAAAATACTTTTTAGAAATAAAGGAGGTGGTTTAATTCTGTACCATTTATGAAGCATTTGAATCAATGATCGACACCGTTAACCGATCTTAAAGAAAATTTAATTTTGTCACTTTTCAAAGATAGGGCCTATTTGTTTGGATGAAAGTGGAGGGATGCGATTATTTTTTGCCGTGAATGATTATTTCTATAATTTGGCTTGCCGTAATAAAGATAATGCCGAAACTTAAGTTATCCAAAACAGCGTAATTGAGTTCGCTCCACTCTAAGACTTAGTTTGGTATTGAGGTCTATCTAATGCTATTAGATAAAATAGAGTGATAGAAAACGTATATAGAGATATCTTCGCATTCTAGAGCCATGAGAAAATATAGCGAATCGACTAATCGTGATATGCGGAACGCAATATTACGTATAGAAATGAAAAAAAGTATTTGTCCAACGCATTTTAGCACCGCACGTAATATAATCTTTCCGCAATTACAAACGAAGCCTAAGTCGAATTCAATGAGGGTGGAGTGATGTGGTGTATAGCATGAAACACATGCACGCGGTGCAGGAGGCTTATTCTAAATACCCGCCACTGTCGCGTCGCCACGTGTCCGGGCGGCGCCGGCCCTCCGCGGTGGTCCGTGTGCCGCACGTGCGCCGCCATACTTAAATATATTAATAAAATATAGCACCACGCGGTGCACGCAACCGTGCGCGGGACCCAGCTGGAAGGTGACGTCATGGCGCCACGTCACCCCGCGACCCCGACCCGCGGCGTCCCGACTCCCCGAGCGGTCGTTCCACGTCGGATGGGCCCCACCACGCCTCCTCCTGGGCGCGTCCCCCGACAGGTACCATTCGGTGCAACGCCCATGTGTCGCGGCCATTTCACTGACACGTGGGGCCCGCGCTGTACACGTCAGCTCTTCGACTTTTTTATATGTGCATATTACATACGGATCCCTTTCGTTTGTGATAATTTGATATCAGTCCCTAGCTTTCAATAATTTGTAATTTTAATAAAAAAACTCTCGATTGACCTTTTTTTAAAAATATGAAATTAAACAATTTTTAAATTACAAAGTAATTAAAATTATGTAAAAGATGAGGGACTTGTTTGTAAATTTACAAGTCAAATTTTGACATACACGAAGAGACTCTGCGACGACCACACGTTCATGTTCAACACCTCCGAAGGGGCGCGGCGCCGCGTCCAAAACAGATGACGTCATCCATGACGTCATCCCCGCCCCTTCTATATCTTCGCCACGTGTCTCATTTGATCCGGTGGATCTCCGCCGCGTGTCCCTTCGGAGTCAACTTGCGGATGACGCACACGCGCTCCTCCCCTGCCCCGCGCCCCACCAGATCTCGACACGTGTCCCTCCCTTCCTTTATATATACTCGGCTCCTTCAGTGTTCTGAGGTTCAGTTTCAAAGCTTCAACACATCCCCTTCCCCTCCCTCTCAGTTTTTAGTAATTTTCGCAAGCAAAAAAAAAAAAAGAAGAAAAGAAAAGAAAAAAATGGACGGCGGAGATTTGATCCTTCCGCCGGGATTCCGATTCCATCCGACGGACGAGGAGCTCGTGACGCACTACCTGTGCCGGAAATGCGCCGGGTCGCCGATCTTTGCGCCGATCATCGCCGACGTCGATTTGTACAAGTACGATCCCTGGGAACTGCCAGGTCAGTGCTCTAAGATTATTTCTGTATCATTTTCTATTTGACGGTCTGAATTTAATTTTTATTTTTTATTAATAATTCTGTAAAAAATAATATATGATTATCGAATTTGATGATTTTAGTAACTATTTGTCATTAATTAATTTAATTTCATTTGTTAAATTTTTAGGGGGAAAAAGTGTTAGTTATGAGAATTTTTTTAGAAATGATTTATCTAATGATTACTATATTTATTGTTACTGATAATTCGTCGCATCCTTAATTTTTGTGCCGATCAATCAAATAAATATCGGTACATATTTATCAAACATTGTTAGTGACAATTTATCATTTTATCAATTTTCGTGCTGATTGATTGATCAATCGATTGATGGAGCAGGTATGGCGAAGTATGGGGAAACGGAGTGGTATTTTTTTCGCCGAGGGACCGTAAGTATCCGAACGGGTCACGACCGAACCGGGCAGCAGGGACCGGATACTGGAAGGCGACGGGGGCAGACAAGCCGGTGGGGGCGGCGATCAAGAAGGCGCTGGTTTTCTATGCCGGAAAGGCCCCGAAGGGCGAAAAGACGAACTGGATCATGCACGAGTATCGGCTCGCCCATGTCGACCGGTCTGCGCGTAAAAAAGGCTACAACACTAACACCTTGCGGGTACGCATAACAAAATAAAATTTTTTTTATTTTACACGTGGCATGGTTCTATTGGTGGGGTTCTTTTGGGTGAAAAAATGTAATGGAGACCCTTTAATTATTATACTAATTATATCTTAGTGGCTAAAACAAAACTTAGTGAATAATAATTGTAGTTGGTGAAAAGAATTTGTTTTTTTTTTTTTTTTTTTTAATATTGGAGTTATAGAAATATTAAGTACAAATCAAATGACATTCACTCATTAAATTTTAGTTTAAAAAATTTAAATAATGGTTGATGACAAAATTAATTGTTATTATTAATAATAAACTTTATTTTATTTTATTATATTATATCTCATGTGGGTCCCACTAATATTTCCAAATATCTTATGTGTGAAAAGAATCAAATCCCCATCACCTCTTGTAGTACTTATCTCCTCTTTTCTTATCTTATTATTATAAAAAAGCGAATGAAAGTGACAAAAAGCTCTTATCTTATTGGATAAATATGTATGGACACCCCTAGAATATAGAATTTATACTCTTTTCTTTTTATAAATATTTTGTTATTTTAGTAAAGATATATATATATATATATATATATATATATATATATATATATATATATTTAATTAATAAAATTAAAATAAGTAGGAGAAAATTTTTTTTAGGGGCTAGATTAAAAATTGTTAAAAGTTAGGGTGTTCTCGGCGCACTTGTCTCATCATTGTTACTCGTACGGAATTAACGAATACCGCGTCGCCACGTGTCGTTTTGCAGTTGGACGACTGGGTGCTGTGTCGCCTCTACAACAAGAAGGGCGTGGTGGAGCGGCCCCACGCCGGTTCGACCAAACCGGGCCCCGCCCCGAACCCGGTCCAGCTCCCGCAGCGACCCAAGCCGGAGCACGTGACCACGCCGCCGCCCCACGTGCCGGCGCACCAGGAGCTGATGGACCTGGTGTACCACGACGCGTCGGAGCCGCTCCCGCGGCTGTACGCCGAGTCCAGCAGCTCCGAGCACGTGCGCTCCCCGACACGGCCACGTGCGGGGCCCCGGAGGAGGCGGAGAGTCGCCACGAGGAGGACACGTGGGGGATGCTCTGGGAAAAGGCCCTCGGGGGATCGTTTAATTACGACGACGCCACCGAAATCGCGTTCCCGGCGCCGCCGTTGTCGCCCGCGTTCCCCGACGCCGCGTTCCACGACGCGCTTTCCTACCTACAGAGGCCCTTTTAACTTGCGCCGGTGAATCCCTTTTTTTTTTTGCTAACCTGCGCCGGGAGGAAGAGTAACCGTCGGATCTGTGGGGGTGACGTCATCGTGGCGTCATACGCCGCATTTTGCGGCTGAGATTGAATCTCTTCGATTTCGGATATATATATATTTATATATATCTATATATATATATATGTAGAATCGTAGATATTTGTAGGGTTTTTTTTTTTTTTTTTTTTTTTTTTTTTTGGTGATGTGTTCTTGGGTTGTTGGATGAGTGACCTAGGAATCAATTTTGATGAGGCAATAGTGGCTGATTTTTGTTTAATGTATTAGGGAAAAATTACAAATGTCAGTTCTGGATTTTATGACTTTTTATTTTAGTATTATATGATTTAAAGTGTATTAATTTAGTATATGTGGTTTTTTGATTTTTTTCATTATCCCTCTATTAATCATTTATGGTAAATGAGTGATAAAGTTAAAAGTAAAAGATAATAAAGTAAATATTCAATAAATTTAGGTAAGATATCGAAGTTATTTTTGTATAATTTAATGAAATATTAACAAAAAAATTGACGAAAAGAAAAAATGAAAACACATGATACAAAATTGATACATTTTAAACTACTTAGTGCGAAATTATAGGGGTGGGATTTGAAGTTTACCCATGTATTAATCAAAAAGTGGTTATGTTATCATTTTTGCTTTTTTTCTTTGTGAATTATATAAATTATTACATTTTGTTGCTGATTAAGAAAAAAATCTTTGATGAAGGTTTCAAAAATTAAATCATAATATTTTAACTAAATTTTTTAAGAAACCCATTATGGTTTGTGAGCCATAATTATATATTAGTGAAGTAACCGGGTGTTGCGGCGGAATAATTACGTAGAAATAGAAAAAAAAAAAAATAAAAAATAAAGTTAAGGAATTATATATATAAAAAAGCAATCTGAAAAATAAGCAACTATTGCTGCAATAATAAAAATATAAGACTAATACCTCTACAAATTTAGGGATTAATCATAATCAATATAATATTTTCAACTTTAATTTTATCATCACAAATATATCAGTATAATATAAAAGGATAAAAATATTAAAATATATCATAAAAATATTTAGAAATAAACCCTAAAGCCACCCAATTTTAAATATTAAATATTTTAGAAAAAAACAAGTTGTCACGTCCTTGGTTTGGTCGAAATGAATCTATAAATTTTTCTTTAAATCCAATCTTTTAAATTTTATTTTGATTATCCAATTTTTTTGATATATTAGATTTGGGTCGATCGATGGTACTTTAATTTTAAAAATATGAATGTATCGCTTAGTTCTATAGATTTAGGCGTATATTTTATGCGATTTTCACAAATTAATTTTATAAAATATAAAATTAACGTAAATGCTCAGTAGTATAAAATTAAAATTTATATTTAATACAAACGGTCTAAACTATTTAAAAGTTATTTATATATTTTTAATTTTTATAGTAAAGAATAAAAAATTAGATTGGATTTTAAAAAAAATTATAAATCTTCTCCGCCGCACATGAAGAGAGAAAAATAAAAATAGAAAAAAGCTCTCCTCCGATCCCTCTTCCCCAGCTGGGCCCTACCCACACTGGGCCCACCCTATGTGCTCGTGCGCTTGCTCGCGCCCGCCCCTCCGCCCCTCGTTGCCGGCTAGATCCGATCTGCGGATTCATATATTTATATAGAATATAGATATATAGATAGTTATAGATGTGTAAATGATGAATTATTTGCCGTTTTTGTATTTAAAGGTTTGACTTTTGTGGTTCGTTTAGTCGTGAGAGCAATCCAATTTAAGATGAAAACATATTAATTTATTTAAGATGAAAACATATTAAATATTTTTTCATGTTGAATATCTTCTTCTAACTACATTAAAGGAAGGTTTGGGGGACCACAGGGTGACACGTGTTCCCCCAAACCCCTTCTCTCTCCCTCTGTAGGTATATATATATATATATATATATATATATGAACTAGGTTCTTATCTTTATTAATAGCGAGTCGTTAGTCTTTATCGAGTTTGATTGGATTGAGAGATGGGCGGTTAGGATGATGTGGGGTGGTTGGTTGAATAGTATAATCGCGGATAAAAATCATCAAAGGGTGGATCTAACGGTGAAAAACTTTAGCGCGAGTCGTCTTATTGAAGTCTTGTATTAATTAAGCATATGATATATATATATATATATATATATATATATATATATATATATATATATATATATATATATATATATAGTAGGGCTATTATACTATTATATGAGTAGAGCGCTACTACTCATAAGTTGTTTCGATAATAGTTTGATCGACGATCACTCAAAAGCTAAATATGATCTAGAGTATTTAAAACTTCTAGAAAATAAATTTCGTGATTTTTCGAAATCATTTACCTTACGATCAAAAGCTCACAAAATTGACAATTTTTAACTAGATATGGGATACTTGGTAGTTTAACGGTGTAAAAGAATTGAAATAGGTTGAATTTTTGATAGAAAATTCTATTCACTACATAGATAAAGATCAATAACTCAGATCTTAAATTGAAGGATCCGATCATCTATATTTAGGACATCGTTCGATTTCTATTGCTCATTTTATGCCCATTTGATGGACTTTATTATGATTTTGAAAAATCACGAAATTTATTTTCTAGAAGTTTTAAATACTCTAGATCATATTTAACGGAGTGGATCGTCGATCTGAAGTTTCTATCATCGAAAACAACTTATGAGTAAGTAGGTTTACTACTCATAATAGTATAAGATAATTCTACTCATATATATATATATATATATATATATATATATATATATATATATATATATATATATATATATATATATATATATAGGGCTACTATACTATTATTAGTATAGAGCCTTTACTACTCATAAGTTATTTTCGATTAAAAGACAAGTGCTAAGATGACAAAATTTCTGTGCTGATGTGGTCAAGCTGAATAGTATAATCGAACTATTTAGTAAGTGATAAAGGAGTAAGAATCTAATGGCAGTAAAACTCGATAGCACCAAATGCATCGTGCTATCGATGTGATTCCAGCCGGGCCTCTCTCTCTCTCTCTCTCTCTCTCTCTCTCTCTCTCTCTCTCTCTCTCTCTATATATATATATATATAAATAGCTAATACTCTCAAAAGCACCAAGAGTATTGGTGCTTTTGAGTTTTTAACCTCGGATGGAGAAATGTTTGGGACGACAAGGTGAGTGGTATGCTGTTTGATCCAAGTGGCTATTAGTAAGCTTATGAATAGATCCAAGGGCTAAAACCTAGAAGCACCAAGTGTAAGTAATACACTTCTAAAAGTATTCAAATTCTATATATATATATATATATATATAATATATATATATATATATATATATATATATATAGTAGGGCTACTATACTATTATGAGTATAGAGCCTTTACTACTCATAAGTTATTTTCGATTTTCGATGTTGGGGTTTTCGAATCGGCGATCCACACCGTTAAACATGATATAGAGTATTTGAAACTTCTAGAAAATAAATTTCGTAATTTTTCGAAATCATTATAAAGTCCATCAAGCGGGTATAAAATGAACGGTCAAAATCGAACGACATCCTAAAAATGGATGATCGAATATTTCAATTTAAGATCGGAGTTATTGATCTTTATTTAGGTAGTGAATAGAATTTTCTATCAACAATTCAACCGATGTCGATTTTTTTACACAGTTAAACTAGCAAATATTCCATACCATTAAAAATTGTCAATTTTGTGAGCTTTTGATCGTAGGGTAAATGATATCGAAAAATTATAAAATTTTATTTCTAGAAGTTTTAAATGCTCTAGATTAGCAGTGTGGATCGTCAATTAAGCTCTATCATCGAAAACAACTTATGAGTACGAGTGCGATCGTACTCATAATAGATAAGATAATGACTCTCTCTCTCTCTCTCTCTCTCTCTCTCTCTCTCTCTCTCTCTATATATATATATATATATATATATATATATATATATATATATATATATATATATATATATATATGAGTCCTAGCTATACTATCAATAGCACGAAGCACTCGGTGCTACCAAGTTTTCTACCGTTAGATTCACTCCTTTGATGATTTTTATCCGTTAAATTATACTATTCAACTAACCACTCACTTAACCCTAGGGGGCCCACATCATCCTAATCACATATCTCTCAATTCAATGGCTAAAAACTTGGTAGCACCAATAACTTGGTGCTATTAATAGCATAGTAACCTAGTTCGAGTGCTATCAAGTTTTTCATCATTAGATCTACCCTTTTGATTATTTTCACTCGTTAGATCGTACTATTCAACCAACCACCCACTTAATCCTATGAGGCCCACATCATCCTAACCGCACATCTCTCAATCCAATGACTAAAAACTTGGTAGCACAAACGATTTGGTGCTATTAATAGCATAGTAGCCTAGTTATATATATATAGAATTAGGCTGGAATACTATTAGTAGTAAAACGCCCTTTTTACTACCAGGTTTTTAACCTTCGGATGAAAATTTGTAGGGTCAGGATGATATTAGGTAGTTAGCGTTGAGTGGTCCCCCTAGGGTTGAGTGGTTCCTAATGGGTTATAGTATTTAATCCAATAGTTAGAAATAATGATAAGAGCTGATCCAAAGGTTAAAAAACTGGTAGCAATAATGGAATTTTACTACTAATAGTAGCCCAGTCCGACTATATATATATATATATATATATATATAGTTGAGCTAGAATACTTTCAAAAGCACCATTGAGGTGGTGCTTTTGAGTTTTTAATTATTGGATGGGGAGATGTAAGGTTGAGATGATGGTGGTAGGTGGTGGTTGATGGTATAGGTGGTGGTAGGTGGAATAGTGTTAGATCCAAAGGCTATTAGTAGTCAAAAAGTAGATCCAATGGCTAGAAAGTTAGAAGCACCAAAAGTTGGTGCTTCCAAAAGTATTCTAGCTCAATTATATATATATATATAGAGTTGAACTAGAATACTATCGGTAGTAAACGAGCCGTTTTACTACCGATTTGTTTTCGGTGATAGAGCTTTCAAATTGACGATCGGCTCCGTTAAATATGATCTAAACCATTTAAACTACCTAGAAATCAAATTTCACGCACTTTCGATATTGTTCTTTTATCCATCAAGTGAAAAGAAAAATGAATGGCTGAAAATAAATACTCTTTAAAAAATGATGATAGGAGTCTTGTAATTAAGATCAAAAGTATAGATCTTGTTTTAAATAGTTTAAAGAATTTTCTAACAAAAAATCAATTGATTTGGATATCTTTACACCGTTAAACGAGAAAACACCTATTATCGACCATTAAAATTACAAATTTTAAAACGCTTTGATCATTAGGCATATGATGTCGAAAAGGTTTGAAATTTGATTTCTAAACACTTCAAATGGTATAGATCATGTTCAACGGTGCCGATCGTCAATTTGGAAGCTCTATCATCAAAAATAAATCGGTAGTAAAACTGCTCGTTTACTACCGATAGTATTCTAGCAAAGCTCTATATATATATATATAGAGAGAGAGTTGAGCTAGAATACTCTCAAAAGTACCAAAGGCTTGGTGCTTTTGAGTTTTTAGCCATTGGTTGGAGAGATGTAGGGTTGAGATGATGGTGGTAGGTGGTGGTAGATGGTGGTAGGTGGTGGTAGGTGGAATAGTGTTCAGTCCGGCCAAAGGTTACTAGTAATCAAGATTTAGATCCAAAGGCTATAAACTCAAAAGCACCAATGGGGTGGTGCTTTTGAGAGTATTCTAGCTCAACTATATATATATATATATATATATATATATATATATATATATATATAGTTGAGCTAGTATACTATTGATAGCAACTCCGTTGCCACCCATTCGTTTTCGATGATGGAGCCTCCAAATCGACGATCGGCACCGTTGAAAATGATCTACACCACATGTAGTATTCAGAAATCAAATTTCATACTTTTTCGATATTGTTCTCTCGTTCATCAAAAGGGCGTAAAAATGAAGGGCTAAAAATGAATATCCTCTAAAAAAGTGATGATAGGAATTTTATAAAAAAGATCGAGAGTATGGATCTTATTCTAAATAGTTTAAAGAATTTTCTAACGAAAATTCAATTGATTTGGATAGTTTTACACCGTAAAACGAGAAAACGCCTCATATCTACCATTAAAATTATAAAATTGGAAACCCTTTGATCATTAGGCTAATGATGTCGAAAAGATTTGAAATTTGATTTCTAAACACTTCAAGTGGTATAGATCATGTTCAATGTTGCCGATCGTCGATTTGGAGGCTCCATTATCGAAAACAAATGGGTGGCAACGGGAGTTCTGCTATCGATAGTATTCTAGCTCAACTATATATATATATATATATATATATATAGTTGAGCTAGAATACATCTAAAAGTATTAGATGGTTGGTGCTTTAGTGTTTTTAGCCTTTGGATAGAATTTTGTAGGGTTGAGATGATTGTGGTAGGTGGGGGTAGGTGGTGGTAGGTGGAATAGTGTTTGATCCAATGACTATTAATAATCAAAAAGTAGATCCAAGGGATAAAAACCTAAAAGCACCAATGGGGTGATACTTGTAAAAGTATTCTAGCTCAATTTTATATATATATATATATATATATATATATATATATATATATATATACTATTATACTATCTATAGTACGGGAGCTCTTGTACTATAGTGTTGTTTTCGATCTTAGGACGTTCCAATCAACGATCCACACACTTAAATAAGATCTAAAGTATATGAGGTTCTTAGAAATAAAATTTTAGATTTTTTCATCGTTTACTTAGTAAATAAATTATGTCAAAATGGACGGTGAAAATTGAACACTCTTTAAAATTTGAGCATAGGACTTTTAAATTCAAGATCAAGAATGTTAACCTTAATCTATATAGTTTAAAGTATTTTCTATCAAAATTTGAAAATTTTAAATTCTTCTACACCGTTAAACTCTAAACTCATCATAATAGCCATTGAAAATTGACAATTTTGAAATATTTTGATCATAAAGTAAACTATGTTGAAAAAATATAAAATTTTATTTCTAAAAACTTTAAATACCCTAGATCAGTTTTAACGGTGTGGATCGTTGATTTGAACGCCCAATGATCGCAAACAACACTATAGTACGAGAGCTCTTAACATTGAATTAATAGATAGAAGCAAGGCATCAATTAGTCTTAACCTAGTTAGTTACTACAAGTATCTAAATATATAAATTAATTAATGTTAGGTGTGTCCAATAATAATAAAGACAAAGACTCTAAGATGCATACAATAAAAAGGCCACAAATTTTGAGTATTTTCAAACCAAACATTCCTAAACGAGTGGTTGTGAGTAGATTAGAAAGTGAAGGGTTTCCTTTAAAAATAAATTAAAATAAAAATAGTTTAATATTATTAGAAATTCAAATCACAACTTATAGGGTAGAGTTCACTTAAACGACAGTATGATTTGATGTAATTATAAATACAGTATAGCTGTATAGAGCTATATATAAATATTTGGTTAAATATAAATTCTACACAATTGGAAAGTATTTTGCGAGATTTTATTGTTTTATATGTAGAATGGTTAGATTATTTTTAAAATAGGAGAAAAAGTATTTTTTACCTTTAAAAGGTGATTAGACAGATAATTTATTTTTAAAAAAGATGTAACTAATTTTTCTTTTATAATATTTCAATTGGAGTAGTAAGTTGAAATCATATATATATATATATATATATATATATATATATATATATATATATATATATATATATATAGGCCATTTCTTATCTTATTATGAGTATTGGAGCCATCGTACTCATAACTTTTTGGCCGTTGAGATGAAAAAATGTGAGGCTAGGATGAGAGTGATTACGGTTAGATTGATAGTGGGCCCCAGGGTTGAGTAGGTGGTTAGTTGAATAGTATAATCTAACGGATAAAAATGATTAAAGGGTGGATCAAATGGCCAAAAAGTTATGAGTACAAGAGCCTCTATACTCAAAAAAGTATAGTAGCGGGCCTCTATATATATATACATATATATATATATATATATATATTGTGACATCCCAATAGTCCCACATCGGATGAGAATGGGTTTGTTATTGGGTTTATAATAGACTTAGACGCTAGTAATAATAACGGCTTAAGCATTTTGGGCCGATGGTTGGGCCTAACGAGTTATTGTTGCTAGTGGGGCCGGGTCGTTAACTCGTATCGAGCCGTCCACATTTGGACATGTGTGGCGAATCTCGGGCAGTGTCCGGATGACGGGCTAGCGAGACGAGTCTTACATAACCTGGTGATCTTGGGTCATTGTGTGTGTGATTGACGAGGACGTCGGGCCTTAACGGGGAAGTACTCGACACCCAATAGTCCCACATCGTCGAATGGGTTTGTTATTGGGTTTATAATAGACTTAGACACTAGTAATAATAAGCGGGCTTAAGATTTTGGGCGGTGGTTGGGCAACGAGTTATTATTCTTTAGTGGGGCGTCGTTATATATATATATATATATATATATATATATATATATATATATATATATATATATATATATATATATATATATATATATATATATATATATATATAGTACTATACTATTATGTAGTAGAGCCCTATACTCATAGTTATGATAACTTAGTTAAATCGATCTAGAGTATTTAAAACTTCTAGAAAATAAATTTCGTATTTTTTCGAATTAATTTACCTTACGATCAAAAGCTCACAAAATTGACAATTTTTAACGGCCGATATGGGATACTTGGTAGTTTAACGGTGTAAAAAAATTGAAATATGTTGAATTTTTGATAGAAAATTCTATTCACTACCTAGATAAAGATCAATAACTCTGATCTTAAATTGAAGAATCCGATCATCTATTTTTAGGACATCGTTCGATTTCGGCCGTTCATTTTATGCCCATTTAATGGACTTTATTATGATTTTGAAAAATTACGAAATTTATTTTCTAGAAGTTTTAAATACTCTAGATCATATTTAACGGAGTGGATCGTCGATTCGGAAGCTCTATCATCGAAAACAACTTATGAGTAGTAGGGCTCTACTACTCATAATAGTATAGTAGCCATACTATATATATATATAGGTCACGGCGAGACGAGCCGTTTATCATTACGATAGGTGTCAAGTGGAAGTGCAGTGATGTATGCAGCTGAGGCATCCTAACAGACCGAGAGATTTGAACCTTGTTCCTACATGACCTGATCAATTCGATCAGGCACTCGCCATCTATTTTCATTGTTCAACTGTTTGACAACATGAAAAAACCAAAAGCTCTGCTCTCCCTCTCTATCTATCCAAGGGATGGAAGGGCAGAGGCCTTTGGTGTCCCTTCCAGTCAAGAATTGGGGCCTCACAATCACTAGCCAATATGCTTTTCTTTCATGCCTTTCTTCGTTCATGGTTCGATATTCTGGTGTCCTAGGCGTAGAGGAACCACACCAATCCATCCCGAACTTGGTGGTTAAACTCTACTGCGGTGACGATATCAGTAGGGAGGTCCGCGGAAAAATAACTCGACGCGAATGATAAAAAGCTTAACACCTCTTATTTGACTTTGAAAATATCTTTCAATACGAAAAAGATAAAAATCCAAAATGCAAAGGTCGTCTTATTCAAAACCTCAATTATGACATCTCTTCTCTCCCACTTCACACCTCGAAACGCACTGTTCTTATAGAGAGAAAGGCGCTTTCACATCTTCTTAACCCGAAATGGCTGAGGAGAGGAAAGGTTCCTTTTTGAGGGTACTCCCGGGAACAGATCCGGTGGAGACGGGGTGGGGCCTGTAGCTCAGAGGATTAGAGCACGTGGCTACGAACCACGGTGTCGGGGGTTCGAATCCCTCCTCGCCCACAGCCTTCCCAAAAGGGAAGGCCCCTTACTTTACCTATATATATATATAGTATGGCTACTATACTATTATGAGTAGTAGAGCCCTACTCATAAGTTGTTTCGATGATAGAGCTTAGAATCGACGATCCACTCAGTTAAATATGATCTAGAGTATTTAAAACTTCTAGAAAATAAATTTCGTAATTTTTCGAAATCATTTACCTTACGATCAAAAGCTCACAAAATTGACAATTTTTAACGGCCGATATGGGATACTTGGTAGTTTAACGGTGTAAAAGAATTGAAATAGGTTGAATTTTTGATAGAAAATTCTATTCACTACCTAGATAAAGATCAATAACTCCGATCTTAAATTGAAGGATCCGATCATCTATTTTTAGGACGTCGTTCGATTTCGTTCATTTTATGCCCATTTGATGCACTTTATTAAGATTTTGAAAAATTACGAAATTTATTTTCTAGAAGTTTTAAATACTCTAGATCATATTTAACGGAGTGGATCGTCGATTCGAAGCTCTATCATCGAAAAACAACTTATGAGTAGTAGGGCTCTACTACTCATAATAGTATAGTACTCTATATATATATATATATATATATATATATATATATATATATATATATGTATATATATATATATATATATATATATATATGTATATATATATATATATATATATAAATTTTATCTTTATCAATAGCGAAGCACTTGCTACGAAGTTTTCCACCGTTAGATCCACCCCTTTGATGATTTTCACCCGTTAGATCATACTATTCAACCAACCACTCACTTAACCTTACGAGGCCCACATCATCCTAACCGTATATCTCTCAATCCAACGGTCAAAAACTTGGTAGCACCAATGACTTATTAATAGCATATTAATATATATATATATATATATATATATATATATATATATATATATATATATATATATATATATATATATATATATATATATAATGACTTGGTGCTATTAACGAAAAAGTTCGGTTAACTTTTTAACCCATGATGACTTCTCACATTAAAAGTGAAATCAATCTCCACCATCCATCTTGTTAGATGGATGGTGGATGATTTTATAGATAGTGGCGTACTTTTAAGAGCACAAGTTATATATATATATATATATATATCTTTGGAATACTATTAATAGTAAAATCTTTCTTTGGAATACTATTAATAGTAAAATGCTTTTTGCTATCAAATTTTTAACCCTTGGATGAAAAATTGTAGGATTATGATGATATTAGTCAGTTAGAGTTGAGTGATCCCCTTAGAGTTGAGTGATCCCACTGGGTTATAGTATTTAGGGCGCGTTTGGTTCGAGTTATGCAATATTATAGAGTATCTCGATATTACAGGTATTTTGGATTTCGACGTGAGATTACTACCGATGCTACATTAGCGCGTTTGGTTTAATACAAAGAATATAATCTTTGGATTGCAGTGTTTATAACGTTACTACGTTTGGTTCAGTTTATAAAATTTAGTAATCCTGACAAAAAAGTAAATGTTTTTCCAAAATTATCCTTGTTGTGGTCATTTAAATATTATTTTTTATAAAAATATAATTTGTACTAGTAAATTAATTATATTAATAAATAATAAAATAAAAAGACCTAACATGAAAAAAAATAACTTCAAATCGAGATCTAACTTCGGTTCGAAAATAATGTGTCGGTAGCGAGAAAAAAATGATTAAATATATATGCGGAAATGGCGAATAGAGGAAGGAGATCGTGATGATTATCCGGGAGGACGATACAATAGAAGATGATAGGTGTTTATGCGAGAGAGAAAGAGATAGAAGAGAGAGAGAGGCGTGCAAAAGAGAGAGAGAGAAAGAGGCGTGCGCGAGAAGAGAGAGAAGAAGAGAGAGAGATGAAAATAATTAATTTGGTTTCGGGTTGTTGAAGGGTAAAATTGTCATTTTACATAATAAGCGATACGGATTTAAGTAATACAAGATACACGACCCCCTCCCGTTAATATTTTTGATGTAATCCCGCTCGATTTGTAATGTTACATTAACGAGTATATTACATAGCGGATGAACAAACACGTAAATCCTGGCAGGATTAGGCCGTAATCCTGCTGTGATAACTTGAACCAAACGCGCCTTAATCTAATGGTTAGAAATGATAAAAAGAGTTGATCCAAAGACTAATATATATATATATATATATATATATATATATATATATATATATATATATATATATATATATATATATATATATATATATACTAATATCCTCTTGGATCAAACACTATTTCACCTACCACCATTTATTACCACCTACCACCATCATCTCAACCCTATATCTCTCCAACCAATGGCTAAAAACTCAAAAGCACCAAGTCTTTGGTGCTTTTGAGAGTATTCTAGCTCAACTCTATATATATATATATATATATATATATATATATATATATATATATAAACAAATCAAATACTTATATCTAGATATACTCATATACACAAAGTTAAAACCGCAAACTCATCTTTATTTTTATCATGAATAAATAAATAAATGAAATATAACTATATAAGAAATTAAACAATTAAATAAATAAATAAATATATTATAATTATAAGTTATTATAATAATAATAATTAATAATAATATAATAAAATAGATAAGATACCTATTATAGTTTGTTTAAGGTTAAAGCACGAATATTAAAGCAAGAGTTCGCTCCTCTATATAAACCCTCCCAACTGCCCCACTCGTCCTCCGAGAAAAAAAAAAAGAAAAAAAATTTAAAAACCAAACCCTCGTCCGCTCTCGCGCTCTCGTCGTCTTCGTCGCCACTACCGAGAGAGAGAGAAAGAGAGAGAGAGAGAGAGAGAGGGAGAGGGAGAGGGAGAGGGAGAGAGAGCTTGGAGCGTGCAACGACACCAATGGCGGCGGAGGTGGCGGCGGTGGTGGAGGAGGTGAGGCGGGGCTTCGAATCGGGGAGGACGAGGGCGCACGAGTGGAGGGAGGCGCAGATTAGGGCGATCGCGAGGATGATCGCGGAGAGGGAGGGGAGATCACAATGGCGCTCCGCGATGACCTCGCCAAGCCCGAGATCGAGTCCTATCTCCACGAGGTTGATGAGCTCTCTCTCTCTCTCTCTCTCTCTCTCTCTCTCGATCTCTTTCTCTTTGCTCTTTTGCGATTTCCTGTTTCCAGTTGATTCGGTTTGTTCCGATTTTGGGTTTTTGTGTGATGTAGGGGTTTGGGGAGTAGAGAGATTGTGGTATCGATTTCAAATCGAACAGAAAACTTTTTGAATTCTGTGTAAAGGTGCGATTTCTTTTTTTTAAAAAAAAATTGTGGGGATTTATGGGGGGGTTTTTGTTGATCTTGTTTTGGTTTGTTGTACGTTTTCTTGTGCTACTTATATGGAGGGGGTTTAGGGAATAAGGATATTGTGGTATATATTTGAATTCAAAAGAAGCTATTTGATTCCTGTAGAGGTGCAACTTTGTTTGGGTTTATTGAGGGATTTGTAGATCTTGTTTTGGTTTGTTATCATTTTTTTTTTTTATGCTATTATATGTTAGGATTCAGGGGCTAGGGGGGGGGGGGGTTTGGTGTCGATTTTGAGTTCAAAAGAAAACTTTCAAATTCTTTTATTTTTGGGTGTATGGAGGGATTTGTAGATCTTGTTTTAGTTTGTTATACATTTGATTATGTTGTTCACCTGGAGAGAATTAAGGAGTAAAGAGGTTGTGGTGTCAATTTTAGATTCAAAACAGAGCATTTTAAACTTCATTTAGGTGATCTCTAGAATTTGTTTTAGTGCTTTTTTTTTTTTTACTGTAAAATACAGGGTGCTTCTGTGCGCGCTTTATTTAAATGATGTGGTATAAACAAGTGTGTTCTATAATTTGTTATGAATTTTCTTGTGCTGCTTATTATGGCGGGAGTTGGGGAGTAAGAAGTTGGGGCATCTATTTCAAATTCAAAACTGAGTTTTTTTAACTCTGTGACCAAGTTATTGATTCTTTCATTTGCGTTTATTGAGGCATTCATTGATCTTCTTTTGGTTTGTTATCCATTTGATAATGCTAATTGTGGAGGGATTTGAGTAGAGACGTTCTTCTATCAATTTTATATTTTGTTTGTTGAGGGATGAAATTGAGTCTGTTCTATAGAGGGGGTAGATTTAATGTTCAGTACTTCGCACTAATAGGCCCCGAACTTTGAGGCAAGTTTCATTTTGGTCCTCAAACTTTTGATTTTGATTTTTGAGACAATCAACTTTTAGTTGGGTTTCAATTTAGTCCCTAAGCCTTCAAAAGTATTTCATTTTAGTCCTTATCCTAGATTAAAAACTACTGCTTGCACCTAGTTCATCTGCTTGTTCATACACCATGAATTCATCGCTTCTTCATCCATCTGATACTTTCAATTAAAGATCTAATTTTTAATATTAAAAAGAAAATTGCAACTCAATGAATAGCAACGTTCAAATATGCGATGAAAAAATAGTCAGTAAATCCATGGTGAATAGATGTATAGGACTAAAGTGAAATAGTTTTGAGAGTTTAGTGACTGCTAGCCTCAGCATTGATAGTTTGAGGACCAAAATGAAACTTGGCTGAAACTTTAAGGACTAGTGTAATTTACCCTTTAATATTCTTAGTGGAGCAATGTATCATTTGGTATTAGGTCGAATTTTTGAATTATGGAGGTTTTTATCCATAAATGTTTTCTCTCTTCTTGGTCTTTCTTTTATTTCTTTGAGCTTAGATTGTGTTATAAATCAATATATTGAGTAGGGATATTTTTTGTTTGAACTAAAACAAAATTCTGTAAAGATGTGTATTCTTGTATTTGGATTAGGGAGGATTGAAATTACTTCTGTTATATATTGGGAAGCAATTAAAACTATCGCATGGAACAGTGTGGTACTCATTTGAGCATATATGTATTTTTTTGTTTCTTTTTTCAAAACTTTATTCCAGCAATCATAATGATAGCATGGCTTGGAACTCTTTCCTGGTCATAATGACCAAGTTAATTAACCTGGATTGGATCTCTTTGAACCACCATTTTGATGACAAACATTGCTTATTCTGTTTCTTTTCATCTTTAATATTGAAATATCTTGACAAATCAGTTATGCATTTTGTATTTTCCTCGCATCCGTTCTTAATGTCTTTTTTTACGTCTTTTTGTTGCAAACTGAATTTTCCAATATCTCATGATAAACTGTTCATGATGCAGATTTCAATGGCAAAGTCTTCCTGTATGTTTGCTTTAAAAGAACTCAAAAATTGGGTGAAACCAGAAAAGGTACAGGACGAAACTGCTCTTGTAAATTGGGATAGGAAGTAGCAGCAGTTATTTGCTTGGTTTGAACAGAAATCCTTTGATAACATTATTAGCAGCAAAAGCATTATTATTTTTGCAGGTGAAAAGCTCTATAACAACCTTTCCATCAACGGCAGAAATTGTGTCGGAGCCATTTGGGGTGGTTCTGGTTATTTCAGCATGGAACTATCCCTTCTGTAAGATTTACGATCTAATTTGTCTCATGCTAGTGCTTCTACTCACATCAAAATAATTCAATATAGTCTGCAAAGCAAATGGTTTGCGATTGGTGTTTTATTATTGAAATTTCTTTTTTCTTTTTTCTTTTTTTGAGAGATAGATAGCACGCTACCCGCTTCGTTTATTTCGTTAAGAAATAAACTTAGCTATTAATGTGAATCAACTAGGATTCGAACTCGGGTCTCGGGTACCAACCACCAAGACTTTTGCCACTTGCTCTAGGGACCATCGGTTTTATTATTGAAATTTCAATAGAAAAAAAACTGATTCCCTATTATGTTGAAATTGTCTTTTCCCTTTTTCTCCCTTTTAGTTTGGATATAAAAAAAATGTAATGATCATGCCTCTTCTCTGATTTCAGAAGACAGTTTTACCATCATCTGGATATGCCGCTTTCTTTTGACAAGCTGTGCATTTTGCAAAATCTTTCACTTATTTGTCAACCTAACATTGTCATCATTTACCTAGATGGAGATGTTTGAACCTAGAACTGAAAGATTTGCAGTCCTGAGTGAAAGAACTTGGGAAAGCTTTTCTCTGATTTGAGACACTTGGTAGTTCCATACAAAATCCTTCTTTGAATTATCTATTTCATAAGATCTGTACATGATTTTCTTTTTGGCATGTCTATCTATCTTTATAGACTCGAGTGAAATTCTTGAATTCTGTTAGTAGTTTGGAGGCGATATACTATAATACCATCTTTCATATGGAGAAATAAATTGTGGCGAGTTTACTCGTTCATCCCCAAGTTCAATAGAGGAAAAAGCGTCTAGGTGGCATGGGCAAAAACAGAGTACTAGCCTTAGATATGAACTCCCTCTCTTCACTGATACATAATTTAGATTTGCTATGGAACGCAATTTACATTTCTTTAATAATGGAAGTTTGCGAATGGTTCAATGTTCATATATCTGATCAAAGACCTTGGTAAGATGAATGCTTTAGGACAGTAGGAAGCAATCGTTAAATCATTTCTCATTCTTCATGATTAATCACATCGTATCTGAATTCTACTTATTCCATTGAAGATACTCGATAAATGACTCTCCTTTTGTTCTTCGCAGTGTTATCTATCGACCCAATCGTTGGAGCTGTTGCTGCTGGTAACGCTGTTGTTCTGAAGCCATCAGAACTCGCGCCAGCTACATCATCCTTATTTGCAAAAATTTTACCCGAATATGTTGATAACTCATGTATAAAAGTTGTAGAGGGGGCGGTTCCTGAAACCACTGCTCTCTTGGAGCAAGAGTGGGATAAGATACTCTATACAGGTTTTTCCCTTGTTACCTGTACCTCAAGTTTTAGAAAGATATAATAGTACATAGTTTAGAAAATGTAGGTCATAACGCTCTCAACATTCTAACATTAATTCAACAATAGAAGATTGCTGAATGTTCTCTTTGAGAGGTTAGGCGATATATTAATCTTGATGATTCAAATATTGAGCATTGAGTTGAAGAATGTGCACTTTTAAAGATATTTAATATGGACCTATCTTGATATAATCATATTAGCTTCACAACAAATAGTCTTCTTTTATAGTCAACAACTCTGAGAGTTTGGACTTTGCAGGTAACGGGAAAGTAGCTCGGATTGTGATGGCCGCAGCTGCAAAGCACTTAACCCCAGTAGTTTTGGAGCTAGGAGGGAAATCTCCTGTCGTCGTGGATTCAAATATTGATCTCGACGTAATCACTGTTTTCTATTTATGAACATTCTTATTATTGTAGTAGTAATAATTCGCTTTGAGCTAATTTCTTTTCTATTTTTGTAATTTTATTTATTATCTTTCAAGGTTGCTGCTAAAAGAATTGTGGTGGGCAAGTGGGGATGCAACAATGGACAAGCTTGCATTGCTCCGGATTATATCGTAACCACAAAATCATTTGCCCCACAGCTGGTAGGAACAATCATATGAATTCGAAATTCTGCTTTTATACCCCTAAAATAAATCCTTTATTTAAAAATTACGAGGGAACATATGTAAACATTCAAATATCTATACCAAATCAAATACCTAAATGTTGTTACAATCGTGTAGTCCTTTTGTTCATTTACAGATTATAACTTTTAACAGGTGGAAGCTTTGAAAACAACTTTGGAGAAGTTTTACGGGAAAGATCCATTAACGTCGAAAGACTTGTCTCGAATTGTGAACTTCAATCATTTTAACCGACTGACAAGTTTATTGGATGACGAAGGAGTCTCCGACAAGATTGTATATGGAGGCCAGCGAGATGAGAAGGGCCTGTAAGCATTATTAGTTCATGGACTGTTAATTTAACTGCCGCATCGCTCCTAAATATCGAATCGCTAATTTTGTTCGCATTTTATTGCAGGAAAATAGCGCCTACGCTGTTATTGAACGTTCCAAACGATTCGCCCATTCTGAAGGATGAGATATTTGGTCCCTTGCTTCCAATTGTTACTGTGAGAAGCTCTCTTACACCTTATCTTATTTTAGAAATAAAAACCTCCTCTTTTGTTCATAAAATAACTTGTTAAATGTGATTGAAAAGGGAAACTTATTAGCCTGATTATTCTAGCCAGGGTGCAAATGCATGTAAAAGTGAAAATTATCTTGAAAATTTAGATAAGCATTTGTGCAATCTTGATTTTCATTTCTTTAATGTTGATCTTCTTAGGTTGATGAAGTTGAGGATGGTTTTAATATCATCAAGTCGAAAACGAAGCCTCTCGCAGCATATCTCTTCACCAAGAACAAGAAACTGGAAGAGGAGTTTGTGAGAAATATATCTTCTGGGGGTATGCTTATAAATGACATTGCCTTGCATGTAAGTTCTCCCTCTCTCATGTATTAGTAACTTTCAAAATGCTTAAGCCCAAGTTACTATAGCCTAGTTTGGCATGTGTTTTTTTTTTTTTTACGTTCGGTTGCTTTGATGCTTTAGAACACCAAAAGATTCCAAATGCGCGTTAGAATTTTTTTCTCCTTCAAATGCTCCACATAATTGTGACGCCCCAACTTCCCAGGGGGTCACCCATCCTAGGACTACTTCCGTCCTAGCACGCTTAACTCTCTTAACCTCTTGGGCCTTGCCACCATCCAAAATGCTTAAGCTGAGTACCAAGCGATGTGAGACTCGTCTCGCTAGCTCGTCATCCAGACTCTGGCTCAGCCGAGACTCATCTTACACTTCCGGCTGGTAATTGGCTCTGATACTATCTGTGACACCCCAACTTCCCACGGGGTCACCCATCCTAGGACTACTCCCGTCCTAGCACGCTTAACTCTCTTAATCTCTCGGGCCTTGTCAAATTTTTAGCCCTATTATATCTTATATATAGGATTACCTGGGATCTCACAATAATAGTGGTGGAATCTCCACCATGGCGGTTTCACCCCTGCTTTTCAGCACTTTGTAGTAATTGGAGAAATGAAGCTCTAAATTGGTTTCATGAAAGCAATTTCTTTTGGAGAATACAATTCCCGATCTAGGCCTAAGTGCTCGTTTGATCTTGCTTTCGCTTCAGCTTCTCTACTTTGAAAAGCAGCGGTTAGATATGTGGCAGACAAAGGTTTCGACCTGAAATGAGCCTTTGGTTCTCAAATATTGAAACTCTTAATTGAAGCTTCTACTTCTGGTCTGTTTTATTTTTGTCAAACAACTTTAATTTACAGCACTTCTGCAGAAAGTACGGTAATACTTATATTTCGTGTTCTCACCGTTCCAAAATATGAAACTATTTTTCGCTTATTCTCCAGCTATCCAACCCGTATTTGCCATTTGGCGGAGTCGGAGAGAGCGGGACCGGATCTTACCACGGCAAGTTCTCTTTCGACGCATTCAGCCACAAGAAAGCCGTTTTGTCCCGGGGTTTCGGCGGAGAAGCCCGTGCGAGGTATCCGCCGTACACGCCGCAAAAGCAACGAATTCTACGGGGATTGGTCGACGGGAGTATCATTTCCCTACTTCTCGCCCTATTCGGATTCCCTAGAGATTAGTTACTTTGTTTAATTTGTAGTATTTTTGTTTATATTTTATTTTATTTATGAAGGGGGAAACACATGAAGTTCATTGGTTACTTGATTTTTTATTTTTTTATTTTTATTTTTTTTTCAAAGCCTGTATAGTGAGGCTACATTTTCTTTTAGAAATTAAACTTTTTGATAAAGGTGTCCATGGGTCGGTCCAGGGTAGTTGATATATTGTATCCGTACCTTAAAAAGAAATGGTTGGGAAAAAATATATATACCCTACTCATTTAACTTGGTCCGGTTCGGTGCGATACTTAAGTTACTTAATATATTCATCGGTCTATTTGAGCGAGTCAGGTAGTGACTATTCATATACTATCCGTTCAAGACCGGATATGGGTCGGATCTAAATCGGGTACGGATATCCGTGTGTATATATATATATATATATATATATATATATATATATATATATATATATATATATATATATATATATTTTTATTAAATAGTACGTGCACAAACTATAAATCTCTCCCTATAAAGAGAATATAATCTCTCCCTGTAAAGAGAATATAAGTTGTAATAATTACTAATATTATATACTACCATCCAAAAAAAGAAAAAAATAAAGAGAAATTAGAAAATTTACTAAATAGAACATTTATTAAAAGTTTAAATTTTTTTTTATTTATTGTCGGATATTTCATCGGGTTCGGATTTGAAAATTATTCTAAATCCTACTCATTTAAAAGTTGGGTTCGGGTCGGGTCCAAATCGGGTATGGATATAAAATATCCGAACCCATACTCAAAATTTTAATGGGTAATTTTTTTTACTTATATACTATTCATTTTTTATCGGGTCGGTTCGGGTCCGGATAGGATACGGGTAGGGTCGGATCGGGTATGGTATATCGGATATTTTGGACAGCTTTACTTTGTGATTAAGTTTTTCATCAACATATATTTAAATTAAATTTATGCAGTATAAGGTTTTCTCTTATGTTATCCAGTGCATATTGTATTGTTTTTGAGCTGTTACATTATCTCATCTCAATGTTTTGTATATTAACCCAACCCTTTGTTCTAAAGGAGTGTCAAAACCACCTAGTTTTATTTTTTAACAATTTAAATTCATTAATAATATTAGCCAAACGATCAAATTACGTAAATAACCTTATCTATATATCCTATGAAGTTCGATTACTTGGTTAAATATGTGATAATTTGTAGGTGTATTTGCAAATTTTCCATATCTTTGAAATAACTAAATAATGACCCCAAAAAAAAAAAAATCAAATTTAGAAAAAGCACGTATAATATTCTACGTACATCAGCGTGTAGTAGTGATTTGTTTAACAGGTCTTTATTTTTTTTTATTTTTATTCTTTATTTTGATTTCCACACGAAAAAGGATCACTTGAGAGTTACTCAAACGAGAATCTTCAGAGGAAAAATTAAAAATAAAAAAGATTAGGAACTTTACACATGTACAAAACTTATGACTTTGACATTTCTGAATCAGCCCCTCGTTTTTTTAAATTTAAACTAATTATTTATTTTAATAAATGTTGTGAAGATATACTGACGTATTCAAAATTTGAAGTCTAAATAGTTGTTGACGGAATCAAATCAAATAAGTTGAAAGATTGAATAATAAAATTAAAAATTTGAAAGATTGAATAGTAAATTTTAAAATATTTAAAAGGCTAAATTATAAAAAAAATTTCTGTCAAAACTCAATTTTTCAATTTTCTTTTATCATTTAAAAACCTACACTTTATCCTTTGATAAAATAAAAAATGTTCACTTCACACCCTACCTCTACCGTTGCTTCGCCCTCCTCCACCGCTCGCCCTCGTCCACATTCATCCGCGCCTATAAATACCCCTTCGCCCTCCTCTGTCCTCTCGATTTTCTTTCTTCCTATTCGTGGTTGTTCGAGACGGCGGATGAGCGAAAAAGAAAATGAACGAAAATGATGAGGAGGGACAAAATGGTTATTTTATCATCATAATTTACACCGAATATTTCTGTGAATAATTTTTATTTATACAGAAAGGCAAAGTATAGGGTTCTTAAACGATAGAAAAAAAGAAAAGAAAAAGAATGTTAGTACGGAAGTTTTATGTAATTTAGCCACTTTAAAATTTACTGTAATTTCCATACGTTTTCACGATGCTCAGGGAAAAAGGATCTCCTGCAAGCCGAGCTGTAGCAATTTTCTACATACACGTACTGCACGTGTTTCCTGGGTAACGCAAACTCGCGCCTCCTTCACAACACAGCCAATCGTTAGGCTCCGTCGTACCAATTTACTACTTCCCTATATATATATTTTCTCGGAATCTGCGCCCATTTCCCCAGTCCCTACGCCGCCGCCCCGCGGATCACACAATTAAATTAAAAAAAACCGCCCCCCAAATATATATATATATATATATATATATATATATATATATATATATATATATATATATATATATATTTATATTTATATATTCCCAATGTTTTCGCATTAAATTTCGCCATTCGTATCCAAATCTCTGATTCCACTCCATCTAGAAGAAAAGGTGATCTCTCTCTCTCATCATCATCATCATCATCAGGAGCAGCAGCTAAAATTTCTAGGGTTTGGATTTCCTTGCTTATTGTAATCTATTTGATCTGTTTCTGCGACAAATTGGGGGGGGGGGGGGGAAACGGGTCCTTTTTTTGTTATGATTGTTGTTTTTTTTTTTTTTATGGTTTTGATCTTAATTTGTACTAGGAATGCGCACAAAAGAGGAAATTAGTTGGTTGCTTTGTTAGTTTGAGAGGAAATTTGGGTGAGCTTAGCTGGTTAGCTTTGGAATATGGATAAGATACTAGGTTTTTGGGGATCTTGTTTATGCTTTGTAATGGGGATCTGAGTATTTGGGTATGGGATTTGTTGTTAAGCAGAAGAAGATATAGACTAAAATTTGGATTAATTGGTATCAGGAGATTTGGTTTTTCTTTCAGTTCTACATGTTTTCAGTAGAATATTTGGCAAACAGAAAAGTTTGAAGCTTTTGATATGACCGATAAGCTTAAATAAGATTTCGAGCTCCAAAAGCAGAGTTCTAGTTTGGAGCTTTTGATTTTGTGTTTAAAGGTAAGTAGAAAAACAGTAATGGCACCAAAAGGGGACTTTCTCTTGGAAATTATGTTTTTAGGGTCCATAGCTTACATTAGATCCCACCTATCACGAAAAGCTCTAGAACTATTGCTTGTGAAGTGCCTAGTTTCTAAGAGTTAGACCGAGTTTGCTAATGTGATGGCTAAAAGCATAATTTTTATATTATGGAAGATCCCAAAATTTTAAAATCGTTTTCAATCTTTCTTTCTTTCTGCCATAAAACTGTAGTTGCAACTGCTACCGGAGAAGCATGTGACTACATACGTCTCCGTTGGCGGTTGCAACTGTAATGATAAAGCATTAGAGAAGATAAAATTGTCAGCGCTTTTAAATTTTTTTGGATCTAAAATAATATAAAAATGATGCTTTTACCCACTACATTACCAAACTAGGCATTAGCAAAGGAGTTTTAGAACCCAAGCTAAAAAGGTAGTAAGCTTATGCATGGATGTAATTTTTCTTAGGGGGAAGGGGAAATACACCATTATTGTTGTGTGTTGCAATATTGCCCAACAGCTTCGTGCTGCAGCAAAAGTAGTAGCTTCGAAGTAGAGTTTCACTTGAAGCTCATTTTAGCTTCCCAGCATAGTGAAAGCTCCAGACCTTTTATTTGCCAAACGGTTGGTGATTGCTTTTCGGACTAAATAAGCTGCTCCATAAGCTAGGCCAAACATGTAATAGTGCTGTAATTTATTTATTTATTTATTTTACTGAAATATTACCTTCAAGTTCAAATTTGGTAGCTACATGTGCAGAATCTTTCTCCGTGTTCGTGGTTCATAAGAAATCCACTTCATATGAAGAGTACAAAATCTCATCACAAGCACTGGCATGCTCATGGTGCGAGTTCCAAGCACCACAAAAGCCATGAAGCCGATGATATGCAAGGAGTGAAATTCATACCTGATAATTTTAGCTCAGTTGATCAGGTGAGCACGTAGGAAGTCCTGCTTTCTCAGAACTGATACTTCTGCTCATTAGAAATTTAGTCAGAAATCAAGAAAATTAATAAACAGCTTATTATCATCATAAGATCATGATCATTTTGTTGATGATAATGTCTGTCACTGCTTTTCTTCTTAAGAAACTTTCATATATCGACTCTCCTAGCTAAACCTGATGTACCTTTTATTTCTACTGGAAAGCACTTTTCAAAGTAGTCTATTATTGCCCTTTATTTTGGCTGTAAATGATGTCCTCCCCAACTTTTCAGCATACAATACAATTGTGTCCCACATAATTATAGCTCTTCCTCTCATCTATATTGCTCTTGACATGACCATCTGAAGAATCAACCAATTATAGCCTTATCCTTAACTTTAAAAGCTCTAGGCTGGCATACTGATCAACATTCCTTTCATATTTGTCGCTTATATCTTTACTAAGAACATTATGTAATAGTAACGGGGATGATTGTAGATTTAGCAGGTCCAGAAGAACGAGAATGAATGATGTGTGGTAATTGAATTGTGCAGCAAAATCTATTATCTTATCTTAATATGGGTAACACATGATACATTAATTGTTGAACATGGTTTACGACTGCTATAATAGTCATTCTTGCAATAAACTTGCTACTTTCTATCCCAACAATTGCATAAAGCAAAACTTTTTCAATTCCACATCTCTTTAGTTCAATGCATCGATAATATCCTTGAATGCTGCATGTTGGTAATCTGATTTTAGAAAGGTAAGCTTCATAATTGTTCATAGCTACTTTATTATTTCAGGTTATTGCTGCATTGAGGGAATCTGGACTTGAATCATCAAATTTAATTCTTGGTATTGATTTCACCAAAAGCAATGAATGGACAGGTGATGTGAGGGTACTAATTCTTTTTTCTAGCATGTTTTGAGAGGTTTTTAGATGCATATGCTTCTCTCGTGGAGAGAATGGATTTTGACAACTGGTTATAGGTAGGTATTCCTTCAATCGAAGATCTCTCCATGCAATTGGTGATACTCCTAACCCATATGAGCAAGCTATTTCTATAATTGGGCGTACTTTATCACCTTTCGATGAAGATAATCTGATACCATGCTTTGGTTTTGGGGATGGTAAGTTCCAAGTTGTTCTGGTTCTTTAAACTGTATGGCCATCTTGCAAGAAGAGTCCGGTGTTTTCTCTTTTTTCCTATTACACAGTTTTGATTCACCTTTTTTATTTTTGCATAAATGAAAGACTGGAATGCCCATGTGGTATATTTAATAGGGGCATTCCAGGAAAAGAAATTTTGATCCAGAGGAATAAAATTGCAAAATTCACAAAAACATTGACTGTATATGCAGAAGCCAAAATTTTTCGTTGTTGCATCAATTGTTTCTTTTAATTTGTCTCCAATTTTTCTTCCTTGTTCTCCTTTGTAGCATCTACACATGGCCATTCTGTATTCAGCTTTTTCCCTGATCACCGCCCTTGCCGCGGCTTTGAGGAGGCTCTTGCACGATATCGGCAGATTGTTCCACATCTGAACCTTTCAGGTTAGAGATGTTTCCTCTCTCTTTCTTCTTCTTCTTCTCTCCGCGCCACCCCCACCCCCCCCCAAACCCAAAGAAAACCTTTCAGTTTGGATGGTGTGTTTGGCGGACCCTTACGTACATTTCATGCAAGGTAGCATCTGCTAAACAGATACATGGTTCCAAAGTGCATTTACATTTTCATACTTAAGGACAGTTACTATACTGTAGTTTCTAATGGCAAAGTAGTTCGTACAATACTGGTTCACGGCTCAAGTGATCGAAGTTTACTTCATCATGCGGTTAGCAACTTCATATCCTTTAATCTGAATTCTGAAGCAAGACTGCAGATTAGAGTCTTCACTTAATTAGTGCTACAAGTTTGCTTGCTGGAGGCATCCACACTCTACGATTATCCAGTACAATTGGAATTAGGAAACCTTTGTATTATTATGTAATCCTAGCTCGTATTGTAGTGAACTGTGCCTTAGTTTGAGAGAAGTGAATAAAGAGTGAGGAGAAACTGCAGTGTTTGTGTAAGAAACTAAAGTTGTATCTCTCATAATATTTCGATGGTGCAATTCGAAACATATTCATAATTCATGTTTCTTTTAAACTGATCCGAAAGGATGACTTGAAGTGAAAGAAAATCAAATGCAGATAAACACTTATTATTTATGAATTTTCATATCTGTCTCATGGCGATAAATTCGGTTTCCTTCTTCTTTTCCTGAAATATTATCTGAAAATTGTTATTAAAAAAAAAAGCTTCATCAATTATGTGGAGGTTAGTTATTTCCTAATCATTTATTAGAAAATACATTTAAGTAAATATTCATTCTCAAAAGTTCATTTCAATAATCGTCCTGGATTTCAAAATGCTTTAAAGATATTTGTGACACCCCAATAGTCCCACATCGGATGGGAATGGGGTTGTCATTGGGTTTATATGAGACTTAGACACTAGTAATAATAACTGGGCTTAAACATTTTGGGCCGATGGTTGGGCCCAACGAGTTATTATTGCTAGTGGGCTGGGTCGTTAAATTTGGTATCAGAGCCGGTTCACCAGCTAGACATGTGTGGCGAGTCTCGGCTGAGCCAGGGTCTGGATGACGGGCTAGCGAGACGAGTCTCACATAGCCGGGTGATCTTGGGCTGTGTGTGTGATTGGACTGACGAGGACGTCAGGGCCTTAACGGGGGGAGTCTGTGACACCCCAATAGTCCCACATCGGATGGGAATGGGGTTGTCATTGGGTTTATATGAGACTTAGACACTAGTAATAATAACTGGGCTTAAGCATTTTGGGCCGATGGTTGGGCCCAACGAGTTATTATTGCTAGTGGGCTGGGTCGTTAAAGTATTGCTCACATGTGATTCATCCTTGTTCTTCATGTGAAGGCCCAACAACTTTTGCTCCTCTCATCCGCGCGTCAATTTCTGTGGTTGAAAGAAATAATTGGCAATACCATGTACTGGTCATTATTGCCGATGGGCAGGTACAAATATCTTGTATTATAGAATAAATTCGTGTGACTTTTTATACATGCATCTCGTTTACCTCATTATTCATTAAGAAGTGTAGGTGACCAGGAACGCGGATGTTCCTCATGGGAAGTTAAGCCCACAAGAACAGGCTACCGTAGAAGCAATTGTTGATGCCAGGTATGATATCAAAATCAATACATTAATAGATAATTCTGTCGGTGTATATGCGCAGGCATCTCGATGTTTACATTAGTTTTATCTTCTAACATTGAAGTTCTGCTGAGTTGTTCTGAACCATTAGTAATTATTCAGCCATTATCCTCTTTCCATCATTATGGTTGGTGTGGGTGATGGCCCGTGGGATGCGATGCAGCACTTCGACGATTGTATTCCTGAGCGAGCTTTTGATAACTTTCAGGTTAATTTCATCAACTTGTAGTCACTTGCATATGTTATAAGCGAAGCGAACCTTCGATAACTGTATTAAATTTAGTTTAGCCATTAATTTATAACAGCAAAACATATTCGCTTCCACTTATCTATGTGGGGGGTGGATACCTCATGTGTTTTAGTTGCACTCCAAGCAAAGTGCTAAGTGTATAAACAATTTAAGGTTGACATTTACTTAAACTTTGTCCTCACTTTTGCTCCGCAACTTTCTCATACACGGCAATATTATCCTTGACCGTAATAACAATCTAAGTTTTACTTTTTCCTGCAAAATGATCACTTGTCCTTTCTGTAAAAATGACTTTCTTTTCAGCATGCCCGAAACAAAAATCGTCATTTGTAGGACAAGGTCGCATGTTGTCAGATTCTCTTTTTAATTAATGATCAAGGATGGAATTGCACAATATGAAAGTTAAGATTTCAGTATGGGGATAGTAATTACTACGGAAATCATCAACACGCTTTACGTTTTTCTTTTTCTTCTTCGATATTGAATAATTGAGTGTTATGTATATCTTAACTCTGATCAGGACTGATTTATCTATTCCAGTTTGTAAACTTCACAAATATCATGTCGGAAAACATGCCAATGTCGAAGAAGGAAGCCGCATTTGCTCTCGCAGCTCTGATGGAAATCCCCATTCAATTCAGAGCCACACAAGGCATCCGACCTCCGGAGTAAATATTTTTGCACATATTTTTCTTTTTCTTGCGTAGTAGTCATTTCTCTCAATAAGGAAATTCACTTATATATATATATATATATATATATATATATTTGGAAACTAAATTTCATAATTTTTTGGCATCATTTACCTATCAAACGAATAGTCTAAAAATGAACGGTTGAAAATAAAAATATCATAAAAAATGATGATAAAAGACTTGATATTAAGATCAAGGGTACTGATCTTACTCTAATAGTGAAAAGAATTTTCTATAAAAATTTCATTCGATTTGGATTGTTTTACACCGTTAAATTCACAAACGCATCACATCCACCATTAAAATTGTCAATTTTGAGATCTTTTGATCACTAGCCAAATGATCTTTGAAAGATTATGAAATTTAGTTTTCAAATACTTTCAATAGTGTAGATCAAGTCTAACGGAGCCGATCGTCGATTTGGAAACCGCAGCATTGAAAACAACTTGGTAGCACGGAGGTCTCCGTGTTACCGATAGTATACCACCCTAACTCTCTCTCTCTCTCTCTCTCTCTCTCTCTCTCTATATATATATATATATATATATATATATATATATTTCAATTTCTATTTTTACAAAAGTACAAAAACTCCCCTTTTTTTCCCCCTCTTTGCAAACTTAAGCTTTCATTTTCCCTATTTCAGAACAACCTGTTTTTTCTTCCCTGTTTTGCAGCTTAGCCATTTACATTTTCTTTTTACTGTGGTGAAACTTTGGATCAGATTTTTTTTTTAAATTAAAAAACCCCTAATTTCTCTTCATCTTCATCTCGCAGGAGGCATAAAGAAAAACTAGGTGATCCAAGGATCCTTCCTCCGCCCAAAGAAATTATTGAACTTGATCAGAAAGCCACGGTGACGCATCCTCCTGATACTGCTAGCTCTCACTCAGCTGGCTCAAATGCTGCAAGAGAGCAGGTGCATTTTTTTTTAAAGCCTTCAAATTAAGCACTTCTGATTCACAAAATTCATATAGCTTGTTATTCCTTACCCTTATATCTCTTTTCCTTTTTATTTTATTTTATTTTTGACATTTCAAGGTCTGCCCTGTTTGTTTGACGAATCCGAAGGATATGGCGTTTGGATGTGGTCATTTGGTAAGCTTTTTTTTCTTCTTTTTTTTTTTTCTTTTTCCGACAGTCCTATTCATATTTGCACCTCTTGTTAACTATTTATTCGAAAGGATGGAAGGTCAAATATTATCACCTATGTAGGAATTTTGCAAGCGAACGGTTCACAAAGGGGGTCTTTGATTCATCGAAAAAGTGTGGAAAACTATTTTCAGAAAAAAAAAGTTTTCTACGGAAAAACACCATTTTCCACGGTTTTTGTCTTGGATAAAATATTTGGAAAACGAAAATACTATTTTCCATAAAGCTTGGAAAAAAAAAATTCTAAAAAAACTACTTTTCCTACGAAATAAACGGACGGAAAATACTTTTCCAAAACTGTTTTCATCCACCCCCCGAACAAAGGGTTAATTAGTTTGTTTGTTTCTGTACACACTAGAAAGCAAAAAATTAAATGATTACTTTTTTTATATGTAGATTATTTGCTTTGGATAGTGAGAATAGGTTGATCTTCAATCTATTCAATTAGATACGTAAGTATTAAATTTTTTAGGGCTTTTAAATGTCTAGTCCACTTACATCATACACATACACAAATATACAAACATTCATAAACTCATACATTACAAATACTTGGTACATCTACAAGTGCCCATGTACATGCATACAAGCATATACAAAAGTAAATACTTGGTACATACATCCGTATATACACACATGAATGAGTACTCGTCAAATCCGCGCATTCCTATAATACTAATCTTATCTTATGTTTCAGACATGCAAGGAATGTGGACCGACGCTGTCGACATGCCCCTTATGCCGCGCACCCATAACCACGCGCGTCCGACTCTACTAAGACAAATATGGCTCTTATGATCAATCTGCAATCGTATTCATTTTTTACGTCCAAACAGTGTTAAACAACGCAACGTAGGAGCCGACCGTCTTCAGCTAGTTCGAATGCAGGAAAAACCCTAAAAGTGGCGACAAAAGGAAGCAGCAATCAAACCGCAAATGCATGTTGTGTGTTGTATTCTACTACTTGGCCCTAGGGCTTGAAAAATGAATGAGTTGTGTAACAACATATAGCACTAGTTAATTATGTGTATTGCTATCTTAAGTTCCGCAATAAGCTATTGTTGAGAGAGTTCAATTGTACCAATGATGATACATGTACATTGTAGAATGTTGTGTCCCTTCATTTGATGTATATCTAAACTCATGACCTATTTGGAGACAAAAATAATAGTGATATAGTGATAAGATATTTTTAAGTATTGGACTTATGTAATTGGCAATTGGGGACTCTGTAATTAGGGTTTGATGCAGTTTTCTTTTGTTTGAGACTCCAGGATGAGAAGATAAATTGAGTATGATGTGTAATTTCAGAGAGGTTACATGATAGAGTAGTAAGAGATTATTGTGTTTTGTCATTTCTAGGGGTAGTTCCTTCTCAAATTAAACAAAAAAAAAAAAAAAAAATTTTAATCATCTAAAATAGTAACAAATGGTTCCACAAAGTTAAATCCTTTTAATGAAAAACATGTGAATATATGCAACACCAAGTAGGGCCGTCAATGAGCCGAACACGAGTGCGCTGGAGCTGGTTTGTGTTTGCTCGTGTATTAAATAAGCCGTACACGAGCTGGCTCGTTAAAATAAAATACTGGTTTGTTTTTGCTCGCGTATTAAATAAGCCGTACGCGAGCTGGCTCGTTAAAATAGAATATCAAGCTAAAAAAATCAGTTCGTTTTCGTCTTGTGTTTATTAATAAGCCGAACACGAGTTAGCTTGAGAACAATAAGCTAGACTGTAAGCTCCACTATTGGATGAAAAATTGAAAGAAAATTGTAAATTAGAATTTAATCTAATAATTGAAATTTATAAACCTATATCAAAGAGAAGGATACTATTTTGTGCACTGGATGTATAAATAAATTTTTCGCACTTCATTTCAAAAACACATTTCAAAAACACACAATATAAAAATTTAAACTCTAATACTGTTTTATATGGAATAGATCGCATCTATAAAATTAGATTTAATTTAATTTTGTAATATTAATTATTAAAAGTAAGATAGGTACACAAATTTTTATAGTTGAAGAGTGAGTTGGGAAGAGAAACTATTCCATGCACCGGGTGTATATTTATTTTTTATACACCTGCATTGATAAATCACTATCATTAAAAATTAAACTTTGTAATATTTTGTATATAGACTTTTTTGCGGGTAGAGTTTATATCTATTAAATTATCATTTGGTTTTAATATTTTAACAATTAAAAGTAGGTTTGATAAATATTATATTTTTTTATATTATCTATTATATTTTTTTATAAGCTGAATAAATAATACTCTTGTATTATCTTCGTTTATTTTATTTAAAAATAAACTTAGTTGGAAATGTGAATCAATTAGAATTCGAATTTGAGGCTTCAGTATCAATCACCAAGCACTTTACCACTTGCGCTAGGAATGGTCGATATTAGGTAGAGAATTAAAATATTGATTTTACTACTTTTATTTGAAAACTTTATCTAAGTGAGAGTCTCACACCCATCTTTGGAATCTTTTACTAATAATATATGGTGAATTAAAATTTTAGTTAATTATATTTTAAGTCTATATTTAGTGAATAAAATTAGTATCAAATCGGAGAAAATCTATATAGCTACACTTACACCACATCATCTATACCCAGCCCAATCACATTTCTTTATTTGCGAGCAAAATACAACAAAAATATTTTTCTAATAATCATAATAGGATGGGTGAACTCAAAGGGAAGGATCTGATTGGTTAGAGACGCCACATCAGTAATATAACTAGTGCATTCTAGACTTTTTTGCTGAATTGAGCATGACCAGTTTAAAGACTTCAAACATTGGTTTATCTGCATCGGTCACCTATTTTATTCCCAATAGAAATTTTTTTTGAATTATTTCATAGGATCAATAATTTTATCAATAATTTTTTTGAAATACGGAGGTATGGTGCCGAGCTAACACGACCCACATTCATTGAGGCCAAATTCGAGTATATCGCCCGGTACGTGTCATGTCGTTCTGCGTTCGTACCCATGCGAGCTCACTAATTTTTATTTTTAAAAAAATTTATAAAATTTATATTTTTAAAAATAAAAAAATCGAAATATTTGTTTTTTAACTATTAGTTTGATATTATAATTACAAAGTAAAATTTGAAGTTTTAAATTTAATTTTTTAAAGAAAATTAAAAAGTAAAATTTAAAAATATTTGGAAATAAATTAAAAACTCAAAAAATTATTTGATTTTTTTTTCTGCATTATTAAATTATGAGTATATAAATTTTTTATCACAGTTAGAATTATAGTGGTCGCCTAAAGTTTTTTTTTTTTTGAGAGATAGGTAGCGACGCTAAAACCCGTTTATTTCATTAAGAAATAAACTTGAAAAATGTGAATCAACTAGGATTGAACTTGAGTCACCAACCACCAAGTCGCTTTGCCACTGCTTCAGGGACAGTTGGTTAATTGAATAGTAAAATTTAAGCGGTGAAAATAATTAAAGAGATAGAGAAAATATATAAATATATACTTATAAGAGTAACGCACTCTCTCTCTCTCTCTCTATATATATTTTTTAATTTAATTTATAAATAAATAAACAAGATTTAGCGGTTGAACCGTTAGTGGACTCTGACTGTTATTTTCCTAATCCGAATAGGAAAAAAGTAGTCCGAGTACTATATACAATAATAATAATATATATAAATATAAATATATATATATATATATCACCCAATGATTAATTAAAAAGAACTGTGCCTTCTCCTTCTCCTTCTCCTTCTCCTTGTCCTTCTCGTTCTTGTGTTGCTTTTTAATTTTTCTGTGCTGCTGCTGCTACTACAATGAGCAGCTGCTGCTCTGTCGTTCACTGGAGAAATGTATTTTGCGGCACGGAGAGATCGATCTTTGAAATCATCGAGATGTCGATCGCGGTGGCCGCTGCCGACCGTCCGGACGAGCTCGTCCTCCGGAGGGACGGGATCGTGAAGTCGCTCTACACCTTCCCGTCTGCCGCCGCCGCCGCCGCCAGACCGGAGGAGGAGGCAGAGCAGCAGCCGCAGCAGCCGGCAGTCGGCCTCTGCCGCTCCTCCGGCGGCAGCCAGAAAAGCTCCATGGAAGAGGCCGACGAGCTGCAGGACGCGATCGACGACGCCTTCGTGCTGCTCGACGAGGTACTGCTGCTCAAGAAGATCCTCGACAACAAGAACGAAGCGGTACGTACGTACTACCCACGTATAACCATGCATGCATGCACGTTAATATAAATATAATATAATTAATCACTTTCTACGTACGTACGTACGTACCTAGCTAGTTTTAAATGCTTCTTAATTGTTGGGAGATCTTGATATATAGTGATCATCATCCATGGTCCATCGAGATCAAATTAAGTTTATTTTCTTTAATATGTTTCTTGTTGGGAGATCGATCTTGGTATATAGTGATCATCATAGTCCATCGAGATCAAATTAAGTTTATTTTCTTTATGTTTCTTGGGAGATCTTGATATAGCTAGAGTGATCATTATGGTCCATCGAGATCAAATTAAGTTTAGTTCCTTTTCCGAGTATAGTAATCAGTAATTAACTTAATTACACCTTCTCGATCTTATTTGTTGCGTTGCAGGACGAGAGTTCTCTGTTCGAATCGCTGCAGCGCCTGCAGCTGATGGAGCTAACCGTCGCCACCCTCACCGTACGTGTTATTTTACGAAAATAGTATTGATATATATATGTTTTACTTGGTATAGAATTTATATATGTAACTTGTTTTGTTTCATGGGTTGATGATCAGGAGACCGAGATCGAAAGCAGCGTGCGCGGTGTGGAAGGCCACGGTTCTTCGCGTGTCCGGCAACTCGCCCGCGTCCTGCTTGAGTGAGTTCCTGTCGCAGTTCATCTACCAATTCCTTTCGCAGTTCGTTCACATATCGTTTAGATTTCGTTGAAATTCCGCGGGGAACTGATCATCGCGGTGGTAATTCTTTTGTTTTCGTTGCATGCAGCGCCTGGGCCGAACTCTGGATTGATTCGTCAGCGAACCCGTCGGATGATCCGTGGGCAAACTTTCCACCTCTGGACGAGGGAGCGCTGCGCGCGATCATAAGTGGCCCTCCGATCGACCTCGACGAACTGTTCAGCGAGAGTGAGTTGCAGCTGATCTAGCTAGTTCTTGATCGAGCTAACCGCCTTTAGTAATATCGTAGGGAACATCGAACTGACAGAATTTCTACTCTGCTGAATATGCGTGCAGATCCTCGGAAGATTCGCAAATTTGAGGGATCAGCTGACGACCGATCCGAAACACCGAGTAGATCTGCAGGGCCTCATATTACACTGACTGAGAGAGGCAGCAGGACTATCAATGCAAGTTCGAAAACGCCGGGGAAGGGGAAGGATTTGAAAGGATATTTGGAAAGATGTGCTGATCAGACGACGAAGAAAGACGACCGCCAGCTCGCCAATGAGCCGTCCGCCGTCGTCGCAAAGATGGTGAGTTCCTCAAATTTCTAGCTCACAGTGCTTAATTATTGATCTTTGGTCACAACTTTCTTTGACAGTTTAAAATGTTGATGCGTTTCTGATGCGTCTGTATGTACTACGTACAGACCCGGCAGCAGTGCCCTACGGATGAGTCGCTCGTCGAGGCGAAGGTCGAGGCCTCACGGATGCGGATGCGCGAAGGGTATGATCGGGCAAAAGATGGTATGGTCGATTCTCCTCTCCGATATTCGATCGTAGCTATATATTATATAAGTTCCTTTCGATCGAAAGCATATATATTCAAATTAAGCTTGATATATACTTACCTGCGCGAATTCGATTGTGCAGGGAAGAAGCGGCGGAGAATTCAGCTTCTCGATCTGCACAACATTCCGAAGCCCGTCAGCAGTACCAAGTCTTGTAAGTCGATGGCTCGTCGAGATCACCGCCGCCGCGGCTTTACCAATCGGTGGTGGAGGAGATGATCGATGCTGCACAGCACATGTAGCTAGCTCTGCTGGGACTAAACTGATCCGTGCCAGAGTTTTTACAGAGGCATTCCTTCGAACAGTTGATCTGCAAATGCTATATATATACTGAAGGATGATTTATATACAGTACATATATAGGTGGCTAGCTGTTTATTTTTTATGTGTATGGTGGGGTAACCATTTTGTGGGTATATGGGGAATCAGATTTTTTTCATTCTTATTTTTGGTCTTATATACTGTAAAAAACCTTTTTATTTTTCAATAAAGAAGCTTGATGTTTGTTAATATTGGAATTTCCTCTCCTTCTTCTTCTTCTTCCTACTTAATTTGTTTTCCAACTTGTTGGAAACAAGACGCATGTATGCGAATTCGACGCAGAGATTATATGAGAACTAGCCCAAGAACTATCACCTCATGCAAATCAAGAACATTGATAAGCTAAAATATAGGACCTGCAGCTAAGACGAAATACAAACAACACATGAAGTGATGGCATGCGAGATCCACTTACGACGTGTGATCGATAATTCACAAAATGAATGGCACAAGCATAAACAATTAATCATCGATCGACAGCATCGATTTGCCGCTTTTATCAGAAATCCTCGACAACTCAATGGGAGTTAATTGAAACAACATGTCACAGACATTCGGTAATACAGTATTAAGAGCTCAAACAGCATCCAGATAAGGTAGAAATACAAAACAGTAACAGGCAACAAAACAACAAGCATAGCACCAGCAGAGGTAAGAGCAAATACTACTTCCTCCTCCACCGTCTCCTCCTCATCCTCGTACTCGCCCTCCTCGATCGTCGGCAGCGGCGTACGTCCTGGTACCGCTGGTACTCCGAGACGAGGTCGATCGTTCGTGTTGCCCTCTGCCACTACAACAAAATATATTTTAGACGACACTTTTTAAACGACATTTCTTCTGCCTTTTAATATTTAAAGATTTGCCGACATTATGATTAAGCGTCGCTAATAAACATATTTTTATCAAATATTTATATAAATTTTTCGACGCTATATTAAAACGTCGGTATATTTATCACGACGTGTTTATTTAACATTTCTTTACACGACGTTTTTAAAAGCGTCGGGATTATTTTTGCCGACGCTTTAAAGTGTTGCTAAATATCATTTAAAGTGTCCTTAAATGCAAGATTTTTTGTAGTGTGCCTCGGTGAACTCCATCCCCTCCCTGGTGTGCCAATGCAAGAAGGCCATTTCTGCGGAACATTAATTGCCGTGAACTGCTCGCTCACCCATCGGAACATCGATCTCTTGAATTGAAGTCGAGTTAGCTGGACGTCAGTCATCTGCTCATAGACTTCTTTGGTGCACATCATGTTCTTGGAATATATCCCACATCTGCTGAAATAGCAGAACATTTTATACGAATTTGATATGAATTTGATGTAAGCTCGTAAACAAGAAAAGTAACTACCATATATATATATGCAGCCAAAGATATATGCATTGCGGCGTGGAAGGAAGTGCATTAGCTGCAGCGATTGATCGGCTGAAAAGAGAGATAAGTCTGCACTCGCAATGCAGAACTCCTGGGCGCAACTGAAAGTTCTGCCGGGCAACCAGCACTAAAACACTGCCAATTAATATTTTGGACAGAAATGTTGGAAAGCATACAATCAAATCTAGTTATTTGTGAAGATCCTGTACCCAGTAGATGGTGTTTGATACAAGACAGTGTGAAGACAAAACTCTGAAAATATATACTTGCCCATCCTTAGAATCACCAATGGCTCTGTACTTGGCAGAAACACTTTCATCAATCTGACTTGAGTGACAATCTCCAACCATCTGAAACCAGTAAGGAATTGCAGTGCATCACTTTTTACATTTATTAATTGCTATTCAATAAGAAAATGCATAGCACCCGGAAAGACCAAAGAAGAAAAGCAACGTGGCTAATTAATTAGAGTATTGCATGGCCTTAATTTTGATCGCGGCCTCATTAACTTGGCCGTAGCATGTATTTATAATACATGTCTCCTAACTAGAGTATAATTCGAATTCAACTAGAATTACACTCCTAATATTATAATCTATATATGTCAAATTAAATAATTCCAATTAGATTAGGATTTAACTCCAATTTAAGTAACTACAAATTTAACTCCAATTTAAGTAACTACAAATTTAAGTAACTACAAAAATCCTCAACTCATCCATCATTTCTCAGTCTCTTTTGGATAAACAATTACCTCGGACTCCATGAGTTTCTCTGACAACCTGATTACCGACCTCACATGAAGATAATTAGGTGATTTTTCTTATCTATTTAGGACATAATATAAAGGACAATATTGAACATAGTATCTTTCGATTTGAGGAGGCGTGGCTCAATCACGACGGATTCATTTCTAAAGTACCTGGATGGTGGGCGGAGGGAGCAACGAAGAACTCAGCAGTGCTTACCTTTACTGCAAAGGCGAGACAACGTCGGCGAAGGATAAAGGAATGGTGTAACAATGAGTACTACAGTATTCGGGAACTTAAAAATTCTTTAATGGACGAAATTCATCAGTTCGATATTGCGGAGGAGCGCGGAACATTGACCGAGGAGTGTGCCGCGAAAAGAGAGGAGGTAAAAGGACTTCTGCGGGACGTCTTGAACAACGAAGCTGCCTTGTGGAGAGCAAGGGCTAACCAACATTGGCTACGGGAGGGAGACAACAATACCAAATTCTTTCATAGTATTGCGAACGGGAGACGACGGGTTAATGGAATTGGAGTCGTAACCGACAATGGGCGTGCTTATCAATCAGAGGATGACAAGAAGATTTACTTTTTCCAATACTTTAAGAACCTCTTTTTATCGGAAGCCTCAGCTCCGCACTCCTTCGGCGATTGGAGTGGGCTATTCACCGCAAGACGGACCACAGGCCCCATGGTGAGGCGGCTAACAGAGATGTTTAGTGCTGATGAAATAAAAGCAGCAGTCTTTCAGCTGGGTAGTGATAAAGCTCCGGGACCTGATGGTTTACCCGCTAAGATTGTACCAAACTTTTTGGGACACTATAAAGGGAGACCTTCTCAACGTGTTCCAGGAGATGTACGAAGGCCGGCTCCCAACTACTCCGATCGATTACTTCTTTATTTGCTTAATCCCCAAGAAAGAAGGGGCGGAGAGAGCAAACGACTTTCGACCGATCTGTCTCATTAATGGTATTCAAAAGATCATCTCCAAGGTCCTTGCAACTCGCCTTGCAGTGTGCATGAACGAGTTAATCTCTCCCTCCCAATCAGCTTTCTTAAAAGGACGGAACATTACCGACGCGTTTGTCACCGTCTCTGAATTAATTGGCTGGGGGAGTAGGGAGGCTACGGAGGGGGTCGGCTTTAAAGTCAACTTCGAAAAGGCGTACGATAGGATTTATTGGCCCTTCCTATTCAGTATCCTCCGTTGGTAGGGGTTCAGGGAGCGATGGTGTGGATGGATTGAACAATGTGTATGCAACACTAAAGTAGCTATTTTGGTCAACGGGGACGCGACTAACTGGATTAAAACTGGGAGAGGTGTACGACAAGGGGACCCTCTTTCACCATTTCTCTTTCTGTTGGTGGCGGAGTGTCTTGCTAGATTAACCAACCAGGCCACCGCTAACAATCTACTCAAGGGGATCGGCCCCTCTCTCGATAGTATTACGACACTTTCACAGTTTGCGGATGATACTTTCTTTTTCTCCGTGGCTAGTACTCGGTATTTGAGAAATCTACGGCTCATGTGGAACCTATTCGAGTGGGCGTCTGGCTTGAAAATCAATAAAGAGATGTCCGAGCTATACTACCTGGGACGGACTAAGGGTAAAGCATCGAGACTCGCGCAGGAGGCTAGACTTTAAAGTGGGTACGCTCCTTACCACGTACCTGGGGTTCCCTCTCTCAACTAAACCACCCACTAAGGAGATATGGAGAGGGTTATCCGAAGTTGCGGCACGTAATTGACGGATGGCAGGCGCAACTCCTCTCAAGAGGGGGTAGACTCATCCTGGTTAACACGGTGCTCTCCAATCTGCCGCTTTACTTTCTGTCGGAGTTTAGGGCACCTAAATGGGCGATCAAGCGTATTGAAGCCTTACGCAAGGACTTCTTCTGGAGCGGTCAAAGCAACCAACCCGGCAGGGGGTGTTACGTTGCATGGAAGAATGTTTGTCAGAGTAAAAGGGCTGGCGGACTAGGCATTCTAGATGTCGCAACTATGAACACGACGCTTTTATTAAAATAGTGGTGGAGATTTCATACTACACCTCACTTGCCGTGGTTTAAAATTATCAGGGCCCTATTTTACCGCAGAAGGAGGCCCTTTGTGGAGGAAGAGGCTTAAGGCCCCCCTCACATTAGTGGAAAGGAGTTCTATCCACTAAAGAGATTTTCAAATGGGGGATCAACTTTAACCTGGGCAACGGGGGATTGGTGGACTTTTGGATGGACAGATGGAGATACCACTTTGCGAGCGGCATTCCCAGAGCTGTTCTAGCAATTGAATTGCAAACCTATCTTGGTTAGGGATTGTTTCCGAGACGATCAGTGGAATTGGAATAGGATCCTGAACGACGCGGCCTCAGTTCCCCCAAGCCTGTGCTCCAGTTTTTTGGCACTCCAAGAGAGAGTTAGTAGGTTTTTTATGGGGCACATGGAGGACAGGATAGGCTGGAGATGGTGCACCAGCAGCAGTTTTTCTGTCAAATCGGCCTACCGAACGCTGAATGATGGGGGCACAAGAGATGGTTGGGGGTACCAGATTTGGAGACTTCGGATACCACTTAAGATCAAACTTTTCTACTGGCCGGTCCTAAAGAAGCGAACACCTACGAGAGACAATCTCTGTAAGATGGGATGGACTGGGTGTGCGGAGTGTGTGTTGTGTGGGGTTGTTGACGAGTCAGTTGATCATCTGTTCTTCCAATGCGTGGTTATCAAATTTATCATGGTTATGGCACTCGAGGACGTCCAGCCGGAGGATCTAGGTGTGGGTGTTCACGTTGTCTCGGATAGGTGGAAGGGACGGCAAGGTGCACATGTAATGATGAACGGGCTAGCAGAATTGGCCGCATGCTGGTGGACCATATGGAAGGCTAGAAATAATTCTATTTTCCGCAGTATACAGGTAGACCCAGCTCGTGAGGTGTGTAGAATCAAGCGTATGGTCGATTCGTGGAAAGACTTTTTATGGGTTTTTTTGTTTTTTTGTTTTTTTTTTTTTTTTTTTTTAACTTGGGGTCTAGTTGCCTCACTACATGCTTTAATTCATATTCTCTATGAATGAAGCAGGTAGCGCGCTACCTATTTCTCAAAAAAAGAAAATGTCAACAATAATCAAAGGCATTTATTTGGCTTATTGAGGCAACAAAGTGAAACATCAATGAAGAGATTAAAAATACTCAGCAATAATAATATATCGCGAACTAACATTCGCAATGTACAATTAATCCTCAAGATGATGCCCTGATGTAGAGTGTAGTATTTTTTGATGAAGTGTTATCTAAGAAGTGCTATTAGGAGAAGCACTACTACATTAAACAGCTTCTCTCTACGGCAAAATCAAAAACCCACATAGGAATTATTCCTTCTTTTGGGCCCTAAAATCACATTTTGTCTTCCCACTGCATTAGAAGCTCCAGATCTTTCTGATTACCTCACGTTTTGTTACGAGCAGACGCAGGATCAAATACAGGTTCAAATAGGTCCTAAGCTCCACGAAACATGGGATTCCGCTCATACTTCGTTGACTCAAATCAATTTTAACACAGGTTCTGCATTCGCGTGCTTGCTGTTTCCTTCGTACAACTGTGTATCCTTTATTACTCTTTTTTTTTAAAAAAAATACTATATATATATATATATATATATATATATATATATATATATATATATATATATATATATATATATATATATATATATATATATATACTATTTGTACGGATAAATTTTATATTTTATTTATTTAAAAGTTTTAGTATTTTTAAAAAATTTTAATTTTAAAATATAAATGAAATATATGGTTACATGTAATGCAGGATACCGCTGCCGCGGTGGGTGGTGGAGGAGATGGAGAAGGATCCGGATCTCTGCTACATGCACGGACCGGTGGGGCCGGCGCAACTACGAGTACGTCTCCCTCGGCTGCGGCACCCTCCCCATGCTCAAGGGCCGCTCCCGGTCCAGTGATGCTACGCCGACTTCAAGCGCGCCTTCCGCGACCGCTTCACCAACTTCCTCGCTCCACCATCATCGTACGTAACACAAAACTTTTTAAAATATTATTTTTATATATAAATATTGTCTTTATGTGTTGTCGATAAGGTGACGTTACAAGTTCAGAAAAGCGGCAAATATTTGCATTTAAAATTTGACGTGTTTTTTTAATACAAGAGATCCAAGTGGGCATGGGCCCCGCGGGGGAAACTGAGGTACCCTTCCTATTCGGAGCTCAACGGCACTGAAGTTCCGGGCATCGGCGCTTTTCGGTGCTACGATAACATCCATTTCTCATTTTAGGCCTAGGCTTAGTTTGGTATTGAGACTGTCTAACACTTTATTAAATAAAATGAAGTTGTGGAAAAAGTATACAGGAATATGCTGCAAATATTTGCATTCATGATTTGGTAGAATGGTATATTTGAGTAAATAATAAGATAATGGGTTGATTTATCTTGTATTACATTCGGCAGAGAATTAAAATATGAATTTTTTTGCTTTTATTTGAAAACTTTATATAAGTGAGAGTCTCACACCCATCTTTGGAATCTTTTACTAATAATATATGGTGAATTACAAATTTAGTTAATTATATTTTAAGTCTATATTTAGTGAATAAAATTAGTATTACGAGAATGATCAGGACCGTCGAATTGGAGAAAGTCTATATATATAGCAACACTTACACCACATCATCTATACACAATTTCAATCATATTTCTTCATTTGAGAGCAAAATACAACGAAAATATTAATTTAATAATCATAATAGGATGGGTGAACTCAAAGGGAAGGATCTGATATAAATATAACTACATTCTAGACTTTTTCTTTGAATTGAGTTAACTGTAACTCTATGATCAGTTTAAAGACTCCAAACATTGGTTTATCTGCATCGATCATCTGTTTTATTCCAAATAGAATGTTTTTTTGAATTATTTCATAGATACCCTTTAAGGGATCAATAATTTTAATATTCTTTTGAAATACGGATGTATGGTGCTGAGCTAACACGATCCACATTCATTGAGGCAAAATTCGAGCATATCGGCTCGGTATGTGCCATGTTGTTCTGTGCCCGGATCCATGTAAGCTCACTAATTTTTATTTTTTAAAAAAAATTATAAAATTTATATTTTTAAAAATTAAAAAGAAATCGAAATATTTTTTTTAACTATTAGTTTTTTATTATAATTACAAAGTAAAATTTGAAGTTTTAAATTTAATTTTTTTAAAAAAACTAAAAAGTAAAATTTAAAAATATTTGGAAATAAATTAAAAACTCAAAAAATTATTTGAATTTTTTTTTCTGCATTATTAAATTATGAGTATATAAATTTTTTATTACGGTTAGAATTATAGCGGTCGGCTAAAGTTGAGTGAGTTGTTGGTTAATTGAATAATAAAATTTAACTAGTGAAAATAATTAAAGAGATAGAGAAAATTTATAAATATATACTTATAAGAGTAACGGACTCTCTCTCTATATATATATATATATATATATATATATAGAGAGAGAGAGAGAAAATAGACTATTTATCTTATTAATTAAGGTTCTCAATTTCTCATCTTTTGAATATCTCATCAAATTCTCTTCTCTCTTCATTTTAACCATCCATCAAAATTGATGGATGGTTACAAAACTTAAATAAAACTAGGAGGGGCAGTGGCAGCCTGTAAAGACATAGCGCGAAATTTACTCTCTCACTCTCTCTCTCTCTCTCTCTCTCTCTCTCTCTATATATATATATATATATATATATATATATATATATATATATATATATATATATATATATATAATTTAATTTATAAATAAATAACCAAGATTTAAAGGTTGAACCGTTAGTGGACTCGGGCTGTTATTTTCCTAATCTGAATAGGAAAATAGTAGTCCGAGTACTATATAGAATAATAATAATAAATATATATATATATATCACCCAATGATTAATTAAAAAGAACTGTGCCTTCTCCTTCTCCTTCTCCTTGTCCTTCTCGTTCTTGTGTTGTTCTTTAATTTTTCTGTGCTGCTGCTGCTATACTACAATGAGCAGCTGCTGCTCTGTCGATCACTGGAGAAATGTATTTGGCAGCACGGAGAGATCGATCTTTGAAGTCATCGAGATGTCGATCGCGGTGGCGGCTGCCGACCGTCCGGACGAGCTCGTCCGCCGGAGGGACGGGATCGTGAAGTCTCTCTACAGCTTCCCGTCTGCCGCCGCCGCCGCCGCCAGACCGGAGGAGGAGGCAGAGCAGCAGCCGGCAGTCGACCTCTGCCGCTCCTCCGGCGGCAGCCAGAAAAGCTCCATGGAAGAGGCCGACGAGCTGCAGGACGCGATCGACGACGCCTTCGTGCTGCTCGACGAGGTACTGCTGCTCAAGAAGATCCTCGACAACAAGAACGAAGCGGTACGTACCTAACCATGCATGCATGCACGTTAATATAAATATAATATAATTAATCACTTTCTACGTACGTACGTACGTACCTAGCTAGTTTTAAATGCTTCTTGTTGGGAGATCTTGATATATAGTCATGATCATTATATGGTCCGTCGAGATCAAATGAAGTTTAGTTTCTTTATGTTTCTTGTTGGGAGAGATCTTGGTATATAGTGATCATCATGCATGGTCCATCGAGATCAAATTAAGTTTAGTTTCTTAATTATGTTTCTTGTTGGGAGATCTTGGTATATATATAGTGATCATCATGCATGCTCCATCGAGATCAAATTAAGTTTAGTTTCTTAATTTATGTTTCTTGTTGGGAGAGATCTTGGTATATAGTGATCATCATGGTCCATCGAGATCAAATTAAGTTTAGTTAATTTCTTTATGTTTCTTGGGAGATCTTGATATATAGTCATGATCATTATGGTCCATCGAGATCAAATTAAGTTTAGTTTCTTTTCCGAGTATAGTAATCAGTAATTAACTTAATTAATTACACGTTCTCGATCTTATTTGTTGCGTTGCAGGACGAGAGTTCTCTGTTCGAATCGCTGCGGCGCCTGCAGTTGATGGAGCTAACCGTCGCCACCCTCACGGTACGTGTTATTTTACGAAAATAGTGATGATATATATATATATATATATATATATATATATATATATGTGTTTTACTTGGTATAGAATTTATATATGTACCTTGTTTTGTTTCTTGGATTGATGATCAGGAGACCGAGATCGAAAGCAGCGTGCGGGGTCTGGAAGGCCACGGTTCGTCGCGTGTCCGTCAACTCGCCCGCGTCCTGCTTGAGTGAGTTCCTGTCGCAGTTCATCTACCAATTCCTTTCGCAGTTCACATATCGTTTAGATTTCGTTGCAATTCCGCGGGGAACTGATCATCGCGGTGGTAATTCTTTTGTTTTCGTTGCATGCAGCGCCTGGGCCGAACTCTGGATTGATTCGTCAGCGAACCCGTCGGATGATCCGTGGGCAAACTTTCCACCTCTGGACGAGGGAGTGCTGCGTGCGATAAGTGGCCCTCCGATCGACCTCGACGAACTGTTCAGCGAAAGTGAGTTGCAGCTGATCTAGCTAGTTCTCGATCGAGCTAACCTCTTTTAGTAATATCGTAGGGAACATCGAACTGACATAATTTCTACTCTGCTGAATATGCGTGCAGATCCTCGGAAGATTCGCAAATTTGAGGGAGCTGACGACCGATCCAAAACACCGAGTAGATCTGCAGGGCCTCATAATACACTGACTGAGAGAGGCAGCAGGACTATCAATGCGAGTTCGAAAACGCCGGGAAGGGGAAGGATTTGAAAGGATATTTGGAAAGATGTGCTGATCAGACGACGAAGAAAGACGACCGCCAGCCCGCCAAGGAGCCGTCCGCCGTCGTCGCGAAGATGGTGAGTTCCTCAAATTTCTAGCTCACAGTGCTTATTGATCTTTGGTCATAACTTTCTTGACAGTTTAAAATGTTGATGCGGTTCTGATGCGTATGTATGTACTACGTACAGACCCGGCAGCAGTGCCCTACGGATGAGTCGCTCGTCGAGGCGAAGGTCGAGGCCTCACGGATGCGGATGCGCGAAGGGTATGATCGGGCAAAAGATGGTATGGTCGATTCTCCTCTCCGATATTCGATCGTAGCTATATATTATATAAGTTCCTTTCGATCGAAAGCATATATATTCAAATTAAGCTTGATATATACTTACCTGCGCGAATTCGATTGTGCAGGGAAGAAGCGGCGGAGAATTCAGCTTCTCGATCTGCACGACATTCCGAAGCCCGTCAGCAGTACCAAGTCTTGTAAGTCGATGGCTCGTCGAGATCACCGCCGCCGCGGCTTTACCAATCGGTGGTGGAGGAGATGATCGATGCTGCACAGCACATGTAGCTAGCTCTGCTGGGACTAAACTGATCCGTGCCAGAGTTTTACAGAGGCATTCCTTCGAACAGTTGATCTGCAAATGCTATATATACTGAAGGATGATTTATATACAGTACATATATAGGTGGCTAGCTGTTTATTTTCTATGTGCATGGTGGGGTAACCATTTTGTGGGTATATGGGGAATCAGATTTTTTTCATTCTTATTTTTGGTCTTATATACTGTAAAAAACCTTTTTATTTTTCAATAAAGAAGCTTGATGTTTGTTAATATTGGAATTTCCTCTCCTTCTTCTTCTTCCTACTTAAATTGTTTTCCAACTTGTTGGAAACAAGACGCATGTATGCGAATTCGGCGCAGAGATTATATGAGAACTAGCCCAAAAACTATCACCTCATGCAAATCAAGAACATTGATAAACTAAAATATAGGACCTGCAGCTAAGACGAAATACAAACAACACATGAAGTGATGGCATGCGAGATCCACTTACGACGTGTGATCGATAATTCACAAAATGAATGGCACAAGCATAAACAATTAATCATCGATCGACAGCATCGATTTGCCGCTTTTATCAGAAATCCTCGACAACTCAATGGGAGTTAATTGAAACAACATGTCACAGACATTCGGTAATACAGTATTAAGAGCTCAAACAGCATCCATGAAAAGAGATATAAGTCGCACTCGCAATGCAGAACTCCCGGGAACAACCCTCAACTCGACAGCTATATTATCTACCCCACTAGTCCATGCTATAAATTCAATTTGTAAAGATCCTGTACCCAGTAGATGGTGTTTGATATAAGACAGTGTGAAGACAAAACTCTGAAAATATATACTTGCTCATCCTTAGAATCACCGATGGCTCTGTACTTGGCAGAAACACTTTCATCAATCCGACTTGAGTGACAATCTCCAACCATCTGAAACCAGTAAGGAATTGCAGTGCATCACTTTTTACATTTATTACTATTCAATAAGCAAATGCAGATAGGAACTTGGAAAGTGTCATAGTTCAGATGAGTTCAGCTTAATATTGGCTCACAACCAAATTGATTTCTGTTAAAATCGGAAAGGCGAAAAATAGATTCAGAAAATAATTTAATGCGAGAAAAAAAAAAATAAGGGGAAAGAGCACACCGATATTTACGTGGTTCGGCCAACGACCTACGTTCACGGGCGAAGACAAAACAAATACTTTATTAATGTCGAAAAGACAGTACAAAGAAGATCTCTCCAATAAGACCAAAACTTAATTAGATCCGAAACGCCGAAAGACGCGCCGTATAAGAGACTCCAAAACAAGCGACTCGGCTCTCTCAACCCGTATGGACCAACACCTTAATTAATTAATTAATTAATTAGCATGGCATGTGCGGCTCCTTCACCGTACGGAACTCTATGTATCCGGCTCCAAAAGGCCTTAATTAATTAAGGCACCAAGCGCCAACAACACCCCAGAACAGCACGGGGGAAGACCAAAGAAGAAAAGCAACGTTGGCTAATTAATTAGAGTATTGCATGGCCTTAATTTTGATCGCGGCCTCATTAACTTGGCCGTAGCATGTATTTATAATACATGTCTCCTAACTAGAGTATAATTCGAATTCAACTAGAATTACACTCCTACCATATATGCTAAATTAAATAATCCCAATTAAATTAGAATTTAACTCCAATTTAAATAACTACAAATTTAAGTAACTACAAAAATCCTCAACTCATCCATCATTTCTCAGTCTCTTTTGGATAAACAATTACCTCGGACTCCATGAGTTTCTCTGACAACCTGGTTACCGACCTCACAAGAAGATAATTAGGTGATTTTTCTTATCTATTTAGGACATAATATAAAGGATAATATTGAACATAGAATCTTTCGATTTGAGGAGGCGTGGCTCAATCACGACGGATTCATTTCTAAAGTACCTGGATGGTGGGCGGAGGGAGCAACGAAGAACTCAGCAGTGCTTACCTTTACTGCAAAACTGAGACACTGTCGGCGAAGGATAAAGGAATGGTGTAACAATGAGTACTACAGTATTCGGGAACTTAAAAATTCTTTAATGGACGAAATTCATCAGTTCGATATTGCGGAGGAGCGCGGAACATTGACCGAGGAGTGTGCCGCGAAAAGAGAGGAGGTAAAAGGACTTCTGCGGGACGTCTTGAACAACGAAGCTGCCTTGTGGAGAGCAAGGGCTAACCAACATTGGCTACGGGAGGGAGACAACAATACCAAATTCTTTCATAGTATTGCGAACGGGAGACGACGGGTTAATGGAATTGGAGTCGTAACCGACAATGGGCGTGCTTATCAATCAGAGGATGACAAGAAGATTTACTTTTTCCAATACTTTAAGAACCTCTTTTTATCGGAAGCCTCAGCTCCGCACTCCTTCGGCGATTGGAGTGGGCTATTCACCGCAAGACGGACCACAGGCCCCATGGTGAGGCGGCTAACAGAGATGTTTAGTGCTTATTAAATAAAAGCAGCAGTCTTTCAGCTGGGCAGTGATAAAACTCCGGGACCTGATGGTTTCCCGCTAAGATTCTACCAAACTTTTTAGGACACTATAAAGGGAGACCTTCTCAACGTGTTCCAGGAGATGTGCGAAGGCCGGCTCTCAACTACTCAGATAGATTACTTCTTTATTTGCTTAATCCCCAAGAAAGAAGGGGCGAAGAGAGCAAATGACTTTCGACCGATCTGTCTCATTAATGGTATTCAAAAGATCATCTCCAAGGTCCTTGCAACTCGCCTTGCAGCGTGCATGAACGAGTTAATCTCTCCCTCCCAATCGGCTTTCTTAAAAGGACGGAACATTACCGACGCGTTTGTCACCGTCTCTGAATTAATTGGTTGGGGGAGTAGGGAGGCTACAGAGGGGGTCGGCATTAAAGTCGACTTCAAAAAGACGTACGATAGGATTTATTGGCCCTTCCTATTCAGTATCCTCCGTTGGTGGGGGTTCGGGGAGCGATGGTGTGGATGGATTGAACAATGTGTATGCATCGAGACTCGCGCAGGTGATACTTTCTTTTTCTCCGTGGCTAGTACTCGGTATTTGAGAAATCTACGGCTCATGTGGAACCTATTCGAGTGGGCGTCTGGCTTGAAAATCAATAAAGAGATGTCCGAGCTATACTACCTGGGACGGACTGAGGGTAAAGCATCGAGACTCGCGCAGGTGCTAGACTGTAAAGTGGGTACGCTCCCTACCACGTATCTGGGGTTCCCTCTCTCAACTAAACCACCCACTAAGGAGATATGGAGAGGGGTTATCCAGAAGTTGCAGCACAGAATTGACGGATGGCAGGCGAAACTCCTCTCAAGAGGGGGTAGACTCATCCTGGTTAACACGGTCCTCTCTAATCTGCCGCTTTACTTTCTGTCGGAGTTTAGGGCACCTAAATAGGCGATCAAGCGTATTGAAGCCTTACGCAGGGACTTCTTCTGGAGCGGTCAAAGCAACCAACCTGGCAGGGGGTGTTACGTTGCATGGAAGAATGTTTGTCAGAGTAAAAGGGCTGGCGGACTAGGCATTCTAGAAGTCGCAACTATGAACACGACGCTTTTATTAAAATGATGGTGGAGATTTCATACTACACCTCACTTGCCGTGGATTAAAATTATTAGGGCTCTATTTTACCGCAGAAGGAGGCCACTGTGGGAGGGGAGAGGCTTAAGGCCCCCCTCACATTGGTGGAAAGGGGTTCTATCCACTAAAGAGATTTTCAAATGGGGGATCAACTTTAACCTGGGCAATGGGGGATCGGTGGACTTTTAGATGGACAGATGGTGTAGAGATACCACTTTGCGAGCGGCATTCCCAGAGTTGTTCGAGCATTTGAATTGCAAACCTTAGGGATTGTTTCTGAGACGATCAGTGGAATTGGAATAGGATCCTGAACGACGCGGCCTCAGTTCCCCCAAGCCTGTGCTCTAGTTTTTCGGCACTCCAAGAGAGAGTTAGTAGGTTTTTTTGTGGGGCACAGGGAGGACAGGATAGGCTGGAGATGGTGCACCAACAGCAGTTTTTCTGTCAAATCGGCCTACCGAACGTCGAATGATGGGGGCACAAGAGATGGTCGGGGGTACCAGATTTGGAGACTTCGGATACCACTTAAGATCAAACTTTTCTGCTGGCCGGTCCTAAAGAAACGAACGCCTACGAGAGACAATCTCTGTAAGATGGGATGGACTGGGTGTACGGAGTGTGTGTTGTGTGGGGTTGTTGACGAGTCGGTTGATCATCTGTTTTCCCAATGCGTGGTTATCAAATTTATCATGGTTATGGCACTCGAGGACGTCAAGCCGGAGGATCTAGGTGTGGGTGTTCACGTTGTCTGGGATAGGTGGAAGGGACGGCAAGGTGCACATGTAATGATGAACGGGCTAGCGGAATTGGCCGCATGCTGGTGGACCATATGGAAGGCTAGGAATAATTCTATTTTCCGCAGTATACAGGTAGACCCAGCTCGTGAGGTGTGTAGACTCAAGCGTATGGTCGATTCGTGGAAAAACATTCTATGATTTTTTTTTTTTAACTTGAGGTCCTAATTGCCTCACCTCTGTAGCCTAATTCATATTCTCTATGAATGAAGCAGGTAGCACGCTACCTGTTTCTCAAAAAAAGAAAATGTCAACAATAATCAAAGGCATTTATTTGGCTTATTGAGACAGCAAAGTGAAACCTCAATGAAGAGATTAAAAATACTCAGCAATAATAATATATCGCGAACTAACATTCGCAATGTACAATTAATCCTCAAGATGATGCCCTGATGTAGAGTGTAGTATTTTTTGATGAAGTGTTATCTAAGAAGCGCTATTAGGAGAAGCACTACTACATTAAACAGCTTCTCTCTACGGCAAAATCAAAAACCCACATAGGAATTATTCCTTCTTTTGGGCCCTAAAATCACATTTTGTCTTCCCACTGCATTAGAAGCTCCAGATCTTTCTGATTACCTCACGTTTTGTTACAAGTAACTACAGCTAAAAGCAGAAGCAGACGCAGGATCAAATACAGGTTCAAATAGGTCCTAAGCTCCACGAAACATGGGATTCAGCTCATACTTCGTGACTCAAATCAATTTTAACACAGGTTCTGCATTCGCGTGCTTTATTGTTTCCTTCGTACAACCTGTATCCTTTATTACTCTTTTAAAAAAAAATACTATATATATATATATATATATATATATATATATATATATATATATATATATATATAGAGTCCCATTTGGGATACTATCGATAGCACCATGCATTTGGTGCTACCAAGTTTTCCGCCGTTAGATCCACCCCTTTGATGATTTTCATCCGTTAGATTATACTATTCAACCAACCACTCACTTAACCATATGGGGCCCACATCATCCTCACCACACATCTCTCAATCCAATGGCCAAAAGTTGGTAGCACAATGACTTGGTGCTATTAATAAGATAGTAGCCTAGTTCTATATATATATATATATATATATACATACTATTTGTACGGATAAATTTTATATTTTATTTATTTAAAAGTTTTAGTATTTTTAAAAAATTTTAATTTTAAAATATAAATGAAATATATGGTTAAATGTAATGCAGGATACCGCTGCCGCGGTGGGTGGTGGAGGAGATGGAGAAGGATCCGGATCTCTGCTACATGCACGGACCGGTGGGGCCGGCGCAACTACGAGTACGTCTCCCTCGGCTGCGGCACCCTCCCCATGCTCAAGGGCCGCTCCCCGGTCCAGTGGTGCTACGCCGACTTCAAGCGCGCCTTCCGCGACCGCTTCACCAACTTCTCGGCTCCACCATCATCGTACGTAACACAAAACTTTTTAAAATATTATTTTTATATATAAATATTGTCTTTATGTGTTGTCGATAAGGTGACTTTACAAGTTCAGAAAAGCGGCAAATATTTGCATTTAAAATTTGACGTGTTTTTTTTAATACAAGAGATCCAAGTGGGCATGGGCCCCGCGGGGGAAACTGAGGTACCCTTCCTATCCGGAGCTCAACGGCACCTGGAAGTTCCCGGGCATCGGCGCTTTTCAGTGCTACGATAACATCCATTTCTCATTTTAGGCCTAGGCTTAGTTTGGTATTGAGACCTGTCTAACACTATTAAATAAAATGAAGTTGTGGAAAAAGTATACAGGAATATGCTGCAAATATTTGCATTCATGATTTGGTAGAATGGTATATTTGAGTAAATAATAAGATAATGGGTTGATTTATCTTGTATTACATTCGGCAGAGAATTAAAATATGAATTTTTTTGCTTTTATTTGAAAACTTTATATAAGTGAGAGTCTCACACCCATCTTTGGAATCTTTTACTAATAATATATGGTGAATTACAAATTTAGTTAATTATATTTTAAGTCTATATTTAGTGAATAAAATTAGTATTACGAGAATGATCAGGACCGTCGAATTGGAGAAAGTCTATATATATAGCAACACTTACACCACATCATCTATACACAGCCCAATCATATTTCTTCATTTGAGAGCAAAATACAACGAAAATATTAATTTAATAATCATAATAGGATGGGTGAACTCAAAGGGAAGGATCGATTGATTAGGTGACGCCACATCAATGAATATAACTAAGACATTCTAGACTTTTTTGCTGAATTGAGTTAACTGTAACTCTATGATCAGTTTAAAGACTCCAAACATTGGTTTATCTGCATCGATCACCTGTTTTATTCCAAATAGAATTTTTTTTTGAATTATCTCATAGATATATACCCTTTAAGGGATCAATAATTTTATCAATATTCTTTTGAAATACAGATGTATGGTGCTGAGCTAACACGATCCACATTCATTGAGGCAAAATTCGAGCATATCGGCTCGGTATGTGCCATGTTGTTCTGTGCCCGGATCCATGTAAGCTCACTAATTTTTATTTTTTAAAAAAAATTATAAAATTTATATTTTTAAAAATTAAAAAGAAATCGAAATATTTTTTTAACTATTAGTTTTTTATTATAATTACAAAGTAAAATTTGAAGTTTTAAATTTAATTTTTTTAAAAAAACTAAAAAGTAAAATTTAAAAATATTTGGAAATAAATTAAAAACTCAAAAATTATTTGAATTTTTTTTTTTCTGCATTATTAAATTATGAGTATATAAATTTTTTATTACGGTTAGAATTATATTAAAGTTGAGTGAGTTGTTGGTTAATTGAATAATAAAATTTAACTAGTGAAAATAATTAAAGAGATAGAGAAAATTTATAAATATATACTTATAAGAGTAACGGACGTATATATATATATAGAGAGAGAGAGTACTATTAATTAAGGTCTCAATTTCTCATCTTTTTGAATATCTCATCAAATTCTCTTCTCTTCTCATTTTAACCATCCATCAAAATTGATGGATGGTTAAAAACTTAGAATAGTAAAATTTGCTATATTAATAAAGACAAGTAGCCCTACTCTCTCTCTCTCTCTCTCTCTCTCTATATATATATATATATATATATATATATATATATATATATATATATAATTTAATTTATAAATAAATAAACAAGATTTAACGGTTGAACCGTTAGTGGACTCGGGCTGTTATTTTCCTAATCTGAATAGGAAAATAGTAGTCCGAGTACTATATAGAATAATAATAATAAATATATATATATATCACCCAATGATTAATTAAAAAGAACTGTGCCTTCTCCTTCTCCTTCTCCTTGTCCTTCTCGTTCTTGTGTTGTTCTTTAATTTTTCTGTGCTGCTGCTGCTATACTACAATGAGCAGCTGCTGCTCTGTCGATCACTGGAGAAATGTATTTGGCAGCACGGAGAGATCGATCTTTGAAGTCATCGAGATGTCGATCGCGGTGGCGGCTGCCGACCGTCCGGACGAGCTCGTCCGCCGGAGGGACGGGATCGTGAAGTCTCTCTACAGCTTCCCGTCTGCCGCCGCCGCCGCCGCCAGACCGGAGGAGGAGGCAGAGCAGCAGCCGGCAGTCGACCTCTGCCGCTCCTCCGGCGGCAGCCAGAAAAGCTCCATGGAAGAGGCCGACGAGCTGCAGGACGCGATCGACGACGCCTTCGTGCTGCTCGACGAGGTACTGCTGCTCAAGAAGATCCTCGACAACAAGAACGAAGCGGTACGTACCTAACCATGCATGCATGCACGTTAATATAAATATAATATAATTAATCACTTTCTACGTACGTACGTACGTACCTAGCTAGTTTTAAATGCTTCTTAATTGTTGGGAGATCTTGATATATAGTCATGATCATTATATGGTCCGTCGAGATCAAATGAAGTTTAGTTTCTTTATGTTTCTTGTTGGGAGAGATCTTGGTATATAGTGATCATCATGCATGGTCCATCGAGATCAAATTAAGTTTAGTTTCTTAATTATGTTTCTTGTTGGGAGATCTTGGTATATATATAGTGATCATCATGCATGCTCCATCGAGATCAAATTAAGTTTAGTTTCTTAATTTATGTTTCTTGTTGGGAGAGATCTTGGTATATAGTGATCATCATGGTCCATCGAGATCAAATTAAGTTTAGTTAATTTCTTTATGTTTCTTGGGAGATCTTGATATATAGTCATGATCATTATGGTCCATCGAGATCAAATTAAGTTTAGTTTCTTTTCCGAGTATAGTAATCAGTAATTAACTTAATTAATTACACGTTCTCGATCTTATTTGTTGCGTTGCAGGACGAGAGTTCTCTGTTCGAATCGCTGCGGCGCCTGCAGTTGATGGAGCTAACCGTCGCCACCCTCACGGTACGTGTTATTTTACGAAAATAGTGATGATATATATATATATATATATATATATATATATATATATGTTTTACTTGGTATAGAATTTATATATGTACCTTGTTTTGTTTCTTGGATTGATGATCAGGAGACCGAGATCGAAAGCAGCGTGCGGGGTCTGGAAGGCCACGGTTCGTCGCGTGTCCGTCAACTCGCCCGCGTCCTGCTTGAGTGAGTTCCTGTCGCAGTTCATCTACCAATTCCTTTCGCAGTTCACATATCGTTTAGATTTCGTTGCAATTCCGCGGGGAACTGATCATCGCGGTGGTAATTCTTTTGTTTTCGTTGCATGCAGCGCCTGGGCCGAACTCTGGATTGATTCGTCAGCGAACCCGTCGGATGATCCGTGGGCAAACTTTCCACCTCTGGACGAGGGAGTGCTGCGTGCGATAAGTGGCCCTCCGATCGACCTCGACGAACTGTTCAGCGAAAGTGAGTTGCAGCTGATCTAGCTAGTTCTCGATCGAGCTAACCTCTTTTAGTAATATCGTAGGGAACATCGAACTGACATAATTTCTACTCTGCTGAATATGCGTGCAGATCCTCGGAAGATTCGCAAATTTGAGGGAGCTGACGACCGATCCAAAACACCGAGTAGATCTGCAGGGCCTCATAATACACTGACTGAGAGAGGCAGCAGGACTATCAATGCGAGTTCGAAAACGCCGGGGAAGGGGAAGGATTTGAAAGGATATTTGGAAAGATGTGCTGATCAGACGAGAAGAAAGACGACCGCCAGCCCGCCAAGGAGCCGTCCGCCGTCGTCGAAGATGGTGAGTTCCTCAAATTTCTAGCTCACAGTGCTTATTGATCTTTGGTCATAACTTTCTTGACAGTTTAAAATGTTGATGCAGTTCTGATGCGTATGTATGTACTACGTACAGACCCGGCAGCAGTGCCCTACGGATGAGTCGCTCGTCGAGGCGAAGGTCGAGGCCTCACGGATGCGGATGCGCGAAGGGTATGATCGGGCAAAAGATGGTATGGTCGATTCTCCTCTCCGATATTCGATCGTAGCTATATATTATATAAGTTCCTTTCGATCGAAAGCATATATATTCAAATTAAGCTTGATATATATTTACCTGCGCGAATTCGATTGTGCAGGGAAGAAGCGGCGGAGAATTCAGCTTCTCGATCTGCACGACATTCCGAAGCCCGTCAGCAGTACCAAGTCTTGTAAGTCGATGGCTCGTCGAGATCACCGCCGCCGCGGCTTTACCAATCGGTGGTGGAGGAGATGATCGATGCTGCACAGCACATGTAGCTAGCTCTGCTGGGACTAAACTGATCCGTGCCAGAGTTTTTACAGAGGCATTCCTTCGAACAGTTGATCTGCAAATGCTATATATACTGAAGGATGATTTATATACAATACATATATAGGTGGCTAGCTGTTTATTTTTTATGTGTATGGTGTGGGGTAACCATTTTGTGGGTACATGGGGAATCAGATTTTTTCATTCTTATTTTTGGTCTTATATACTGTAAAAAACCTTTTTATTTTTCAATAAAGAAGCTTGATGTTTGTTAATATTGGAATTTCCTCTCCTTCTTCTTCTTCTTCCTACTTAATTTGTTTTCCAACTTGTTGGAAACAAGATGCATGTTATTGGAATTCGGCGCAGAGATTATATGAGAACTAGCCCAAGAACTATCACCTCATGCAAATCAAGAACATTGATAAGCTAAAATATAGGACCTGCAGCTAAGATGAAATACAAACAACACATGAAGTGATGGCATGCGAGATCCACTTACGTGTGATCGATGATTCACAAAATGAATAGCACAAGCATAAACAATCATCGATCCTGTTAAAACTAAAACCGAGAAGATCTAGTTCGTCGGATGCGAAAATACCCAAAGAGATCCGAGAAAGAAAGAAGAAAATAAAGCACACAATATTTAACGTGACGGAGCGGAAATCTTCATTAGAATCAAAATGGTGTACAAAATATGCCTCTCTCATAAAACCCTAATCCCAAAAATACACTCGTATTCTCTCTCTCATCTTCCGCACTAAATCAATAGAATAATAGATATATTTATCAGAAATTAGATGATTTTTCTTATCTATTTAGGGCAGAATAAAGGATAATATTCAACGAAAATGCCAACAATAATCAAAGGCATTTATTTGGCGCGCTGATTGAGGCAGCTAAGTGAAACATCAATAAAGAGATTAAAAATATATACTCAGCAATAACAATATATCGCCGAAGAACTAACATTCGCAACAATTAATCCTCAAGATGATGCCCTGATGTAGAGTGTAGTACTTTTTGGTGAAGTGTTATCTAAGAAGCGCCGTTAGGAGAAGCATTACTAAATTAAACAGCTTCTCTCTACGGCAAAATCAAAAACCCACATAGGAATTACTCCTTTTGGGCCCTAAAAAATCACATTTTGTCTTCCCACTGCAATAGAAGCTCGAGATCTTTCTGATTATCTCACGTTTTGTTACAAGAAACTACAGCTAAAAGCAGAAACAGACGCAGAGTCAAAAAACAGGTTCAAATAAGCCCTAAGCTCCACGAAACATGGGATTCCGCTCATACTTCGTCACTCAAATCAATTTTAACACAGGTTCTGCATTCGCGTGCTTGCTGTTTCCTTCATACAATTGTGTCCTTTATTATTATTTTTTTAAAAAAAATACTATATATATATATATATATAGAGGGTTGAGGTAGAATATTTCAGCACCCAATTGAGTGAGTCTTTTGAGTTTTTGCCGTTGGATGGGGAGATGTAAGGTTGAGATGATGGTGGTAGGTGGTGGTTGATGGGATAGGTGGTGGTAGGTGGAATAGTGTTAGATCCAGACGTAGTAGTTAAAAAGTAGATCGATATTAAAACTTAAACCTCCAGAAACAATTTTAATGGTCATAGTAGAGTAGTTTGAAAGTGTTAACGGTGTGAAATATCCAAATTATATATATATATATATGATATATATATATAGTCGGTATGGGTGCTATATAGCGCAGATCACCAAGCCCTTGTGCTGTAATTTTTAATCACTATTTTATCGTGTTTTAGATCTGCTTCATTTATTTTCGGTAGTTAGATTTTTAGCCCTTAGATTGACCAAATGCAACAGCAAAAATTTATTTTCTAGATACGTCAAATACTAGATCGAGTTTAACGGAGCCGATCGACGATTCGGGACGCGACGTGAACGACGTGGAAGCACGGAGCAAAAACTTACAATGCACCGTGACGAACAGTATGCTTTATAAAAGCATATATATATATATATATATATATATATATATATATATATATATATATATATATATATATATATATATATATATATATATATATATATATATATACTATTTGTACGGATAAATTTTATATTTTATTTATTTAAAAGTTTTAGTATTTTTAAAAAAAATTAATTTTAAAGTATAAATGAAATATATGGTTACATGTAATGCGGGATACGCTGCCGCGGTGGGTGGTGGAGGAGATGGAGAAGGATCCGGATCTCTGCTACATGCACGGACCGGTGGGGCCGGCGCAACTACGAGTACGTCTCCCTCGGCTGCGACACCCTCCCCGTGCTCAAGGGCCGCTCCCCGGTCCAGTGATGCTACGGCGACTTCATGCGCGCCTTCCGCGACCGCTTCGCCGACTTCCTCGGTTAAACCATCGTCGTACGTAACACAAAACTCTTTAAAACATTATTTTTATATATAAATATTGTCTTTATATGTTGTCGATAATGTGACGTTACAAGTTCAGAAAAGCTGCAAATATTTGCATTTAAAATTTAACGTGCTTTTTTTATAGAGGAGATCCAAGTGGGCACCGGCTCCGCGGGGGAACTGAGGTACCCTTCCTATCCGGAGCTCAACGGCACCTGGAAGTTTCCGGGCATCGGCGCTTTTCAGTGCTACGATAAGATCCGGTTTAGTTTGGTATTGAGAACTATCTAACGCTATTAGATAAAATGAAGTCGTAGAAAAAACATATAGTGTTAGAACTAAAACCGAGAAAATCTAGTTCGTCGGATGCGAATATATCCAAAAGAGATCCGAGAAAGAAAGAAGAAAATAAAGCACACAATATTTACGTGGTTCGGCCATCGGCCTACGTCCACGGCGAAGACGGAGCGAAACCTTCATTATAATGAAAGTTGTGTACAAAATATGCCTCTCTCACACAACCCTAATCCCAAAAATACGCCCATATTCCCTTTCTCATCTTCCGCACTAAATCAATAGAATAAATGGTATATTTATAATAGTGGTTGAATCCTAATACAACTAGGAATACAAACTCACTAAGATTAGAAATATCTCAATAAAATTAGGCATAATCTAAACTTAACTTAATGGGATAATCAAAAAAAGAATTGGGATAGAAAATCTTGCGGTACTAGAATTCGAGACATATCTAACGTATAGGTATATGCTTCTGCGTTCTCCGATGGGAACGCAGAAAATATAACGTAACCGACTCGTCGCGATATGCGGAACGCAATATTACGTACGAAAACAAACAAAATATTTGGGCATGCAATCTCTCCGCAATACCGAACCACGAAACTTAAATGAACTTGTGATCAGTTTTAATTTAGCTATATGGATTTCTAAAATCGGTTGGATTCGCATTTCGATTCAGATTTCAAATTTGGTAGTCGGATTCGGATTTCGTATATGCACGAGTGTGAACAAACAGTTGTTGGAAGCTGGAAGCTTGATTTTATCTCCTGGAAAGGTTTTGGCATCAAAGAGTTTGTAGGATAGTGTATCCCACCTACACAATATTATCTTATTCCAAAAAAAGAAAAAAAAAAAAAAGATTAAAGGTTGGATATTGTATGTGACTCTAGACACATAATCAAACTCATCTACCAAATATTGTAAGCTTCTTGAGTAAATAAAAAATAACTTATTTTCGCGTGATAATTCTTTTGTGTGATTATTAAAAGCAAGGAATCTGAGTGTGCTTAAAAGGTCTTGGCATTCATAATCTAACTGCAAAATAATTTATCTTATTATAAAAAATAACTTGAAAGCTGAATACAACATCCGCTCTAAATATTTGATCACACTTCTCATCTATGAAATACTACATGCTTCTCGAGTGAACTTTTTGTGATTAAAAACAAGTTTAGTTTTGCTTAAAAGATCTCGGCATTCATGATTTGATAGAATGGTATAGTTCAACTACGAAATAATTTATCTTATTCTGAAAAAATAACTAAAAGACCGAATATGGTTATTCATTTTAGACATATAATCACACTTCTTATCTATCAAATACTCCACTCTTCTTGAGTAAATGAAAAGGGTATACTATATATCAAATAAGATGTTGATGCATCAAACCAAGGCCTAAATTGTAAATTGCCAATGTAGGTCATCCAACAGTTCCTATGATCCCATTAGTGAAGCTAAGCTACAAATGGTACTTCATGTACACAAACATGACAAGAATCCAATAAAAATTGAGAGCTAAAACTTAGGAGTTTTGTTTAAACACCAACACTTCAAAAGAAAAGCAAAAAAAATTAGCATCAGCATATATATCAGAGGGTCAATGATTGCTGCTGACTTTGTTTATTTGCATAAATCGCGGGACGAGAAAAATAACATGATTACGCGAGAGCATTATTTTACTATCGTCAAAGTGATCTCACAGCGCAAAATAACTGTCGGAACTGAAGTTACAAATTCACCAAACCGACGGAGATGATGACATGCCGAAGTTCTCAGAGATGATCGCATACGGCTTTTGTAAAATCCGTCGTTGAAGAGTGGCCCCCGAGATCGACAGTCAGGTGCTTACCTTCCGCGATGGTGTTGAGAATGGCGTTGTGGATTTGCTCGGCTTTGTCGTTGAGCTCCAGGTGGCGTAACATCATAACGCTGCTCAACAGGAGGGCCGTCGGATTCGCAAGATTCTGAGGGAATACCAGCGGGCAACATCAGAAAGCTAACTAGCATCAATCCCAACATACAATTTCCAAAAAGAAACAGCCTAATTCCCGTTTAAGACCCATTGTACAGCTCTCATTGCCGGTTAAAAATGCCGTTCAATGCCATGAAAATAAGCACGCGATAACACAAAGTGATTTATTGAGATGCTATGAATGAGGATTTAATTGCTTACATCTTGTTGGTCCGCCTTAATTATAGTCATTTAACTGTCTGCGTGCTCAGGTTTCATGACAATGAAAGGCGAGCGCACGAAGCAGATAAGTACTGCAAAATTCGAGCTCTACACGTGATGGGTGGTGGATCAGACCGTCTCACTATGGGTCAAGCGTCCCCATATTAATTTTGTCGCATACGAACAAATCTCTTCTCTGGATCTTCTGTTCTTTGGTTCGGGACAAATTTTTCGATGGTCCAAAATAAAAAAACATGATGGCTGAGGGGATGTACCTTGCCAGCAATATCAGGCGCTGAACCATGTACAGCTTCTGCAAGGGCAATACCTCCTTCACCAATGTTGCAGCTACAAAAGGAACCATAAGTTTTAAGTTATCATATGCTTTTATAATTAAGTTTTTGGACAAAATATACTCTTTATTACCTTGGGGTTAATCCCAACCCCCCAATAAGACCAGCACTGAGGTCACTAATGATGTCCCCGTAGAGATTCGGCATCACTAACACGTCGAAGAGGGCGGGATTTTTAACAAGCTAAAACAAGACCAAAGTCAGAATAAGACAAGAAATTACCAAAAAAAAAAGGGAAAAGAAAAAGAAAAGAAGGACAGTACATCAAAGATTAGTTGCTGAAGTTTGAACCCTATTTCAATTACATCCTCAAAGTTACAGATTATGACAAGCTAGTTCCTGAAGCTTGTTCCCCATGACAATTATCCTTCATTAGTTTACCATCTAGACCAATTCCCCATCAGCACCATCAGTAAAATGAAACCAAAAGAAACTTCATGTCGGTGATTTAACAATGATGCTGAAGTGGCATCTCTAGATGCTAGACTGAAAAGATTCAATTTTTATGTTGGACAAATCTTAGGGACAAAGACATTGAGAAATGAGAATGTAACTTAAATAGCAGTCAAACTTATACAGACAAATTTTGTAATCAACCCAAAGATTAATCAGTTGCAAGATATAAATAACATTAAATAGTCCATGAAGTCCCCAGCAAAATGGAGTAACCTAATCACTAAACAGTTAGACAAACTACACTAACAAGTAACAGAAAACCTAAACAAAAGTATAATTTCGCCATACCATCATACAACAATTGTCAATGATCACTTCCTCATAAGTTATTTCAGGATACTTCTCAGCAACCTCACGGCAGCACTGCAGATACAGTAACAATAACAATAAGTTTCCCCATCCAATTAAGTAAGAAAACACAGGTAAAATACAATGAATACCTTGAGGAAAAGGCCATCGGTTTTCTTCATGATGTTGGCTTTGTGAATAGCTGACACTCTTTCACGGCCATTAGTCTTGGCATAGTGAAAAGCATATTCAGCAACTCTCAGACTTGCCTGACGGGTAATAACTTTCAGACTCTCTACAACACCTCTCACTACCTGGAAATTTGCATATAAATCACATAAATAACACATCACAACAGGATAATAAATAAACGAGATATTACATATACTGTGCAAAATTACTCATTGGCGTCTATCCATGTAAAATTCTAAACTTTCACATAAGCACTTCCAGAACTTCATTTCTTGCATGTGAAACTTTGGTAAGGATATATATATCAAACTTACCTGAATTATGGCATGTTTTGACATGGGTACCTCAACCTTGAAGGTATTAATTTTACAATCTAACCTTTCATTACTTTTAATGTCAGAAAATTTCTTTACGTTAGAACCTAGCTGTTGAATATAAAAATAAAAAAACCGTTCTCTATTAGCTGAAGCTTTTGGAGAATAGCGATTGTTTCACATTCTTTAACATGGTATTAGAGTAGGAGTTTCGAATCCTGCCACGGCCCTAGCGTTATTTAATTTCCTCCCATTAAATTAAATCCACATCTTAGGCATATTAAAAAATCTCGAGCCCGAACGTGAGGAGTGCTATATATAAAAATATAAAACACTGTTCCCTCTAAAATGGGATATAATTCAAGTTTGTAAGTATTAAACCTGGACTTTTTTCTAATACTAAATGAACTTGAATTTAATGACTCCCAAACCTAAGATAACAACATTAATATAAGAAGCTACACTTTATACGGACACATATAAATTGGTACTTTAAAGGAGTGAAAGTAAATAGGTAATTTTGAAGGGATTATATGAAAAGCAGCTGAATATAAAAGTTCTTGAAATCCTTACTTGGTGTTCGAGACCGCTATACTCTCCTTCGGTATTCTCACGAATTGTGATGAGATTCACATCATCATACCGAGTTCGATAACCAGGAAGGCTAGAGCAAGGTCTAACATTGGCGTAAAGGCCGAGCTCTTTCCTTAATGTGAGATTCAAGGACCTGTGACCTTTTCCGATAGGTGTAGCCATGGGGCCCTTCAGGCCCACGCCATTTCTCCTCACCGATTCAAGACTTTCCCATGTTAAAAAGCTCTCCGTTCTGGGGTCAACTTTGTCGCTCACATAATGTTCTTCCCATTCTATTGGCACTTGTGCTGCACCAAAAACCTACACTAACACAAATAATATGTAAAAGGATTGAATAGAAATTAAGTCCTCAAAGTTGTTTTGCATAACAAGTTAACAACTAAGTCCTCTTGTTAGTAACCTATAAAAAAGAAGGTGCAATGTCAGAATCAAAGTTTAACTTTACTTTGTTGAATTGCGAGTCAAAGGACAACAATGATATCAAATAGAACTACAGGACTAAATTGTCACAAATGAAGATCCAAAGACAGAATTGAAATCAGAATACAGCTAAACAGATTAATATCTAAAGGCGCCATATTCTTTGGTCTGTACACTCAATACAGAATCTTTTCATAGAAAAAAATAAAAATCTAAATTTAGCATCATATCAAACCGATTCCTTTGTTTGAACTAGAAGTAGCTAATTCAATTAAAATTGATCACAAAAAGCAATGCTAGATGTTTCTATAATACAATCAGGGATACGAAATCAAAGTAAGCTAACCAACTACTACATACATAACAGATTAACAGGTAAAATTGTACATAGACACTCTCAACTATAGGCCATTCTGAAATAGAACCCGAACTACATATTTTTGTTCAATCGGCACCTTCTTAACTTTTAATTATTTTGATTTGAATATTCCTTATTTCAAATTAGGGATTTCGTCAAAACTACGACTTCATCAGCTATTAAGCATCAAAATCAACATTTCTATTAGCTAAAAAATGGTAAAATCATCAACTCAACAAAATCATCACCGTATTTAATGAAATCCTGAATCACATAAATCAAAACAACTAAAATTTGCGGGGTCTCAACCTAAAACATTTTAAGGGGCCTAATTCAGAATGGCCTATAGTTGATGGGTCACCTTACATTTTTACCTATATCATAAGAAACAAACAAGCTCTTGGTCTAACAATCTCCATCGAAACAAAGTATCGGAAAGGGGAAAAAAAAAGAAAAAGGATCAAAAAGGTATAAAATTCGACAATAAAGGATCAAAATCTTAACCTGCTTCACCGATTCTGCGATCTCCGGCCCGATTCCATCGCCGGGGAAGAGCGTGGCTCGGATCGGGTCGCTCGGCGACGCCGCCGCGGAGAAAGACGCCACGGACGATGCGAAAACCCTAGATACGATAGGGTTCGCCGCGCTCCTCCCAAGGAGCCGTCGAAGCGCCATGGATAGGGCAAAGAAGCGTCGAAGAAGAGATCAACGACGAGGGTTTTAGTTAGTTCCGATTGATCGATTCTGCGAAAAATAAGCGTAAATTTGAGTGGAAATTGGCTGAAAAATGATCAAAACATGCGAAAACATGCGATTAAAAATCGATAATTAGGGTTTTGTTGTGTGTAATTGATTAGAATTTGTAGGAGGAGAAGGAGGAAGAGATTTGGGGAGAAAGAGAGGGAGCGTTTACCAAAAAGTGGGAGAGTTTAGAGCGAGAGAGAAGGAGAGAGAGAGAGAAAGAGAAGGGAAGGGACTCTTTTTCAAAGAAACTCTTAAAAACTTTATAATTTACCAAACAATTCTATCAAAATGGGGCTTTTTTTTGCATTTAGCCCACTAAAATTTTTTTATTTTAAAAATAGCTTCGTCAAAACTTAATTTGTAAAAAATGTCACAGATTACTGTACACAAGCGTAAATGTCGCGCCATATCGGCACGGCATCGGCGCAGCACATACAGTCGGGCGGAGTCGGTGTGTTAAGTTGAATAAGGTGAGCAGATTAGCAGTGTTCAAATATGATGAATAAGTTCCGTTACTATTTGTATTCATTTTTTTTCATTTTTTAAAAATTCGAATTCGAATCCGAAAATCAGATTAAAATCCAAACCCAGATCCGAACCCGACGGATTTTAAAAATTCATAAGTTAATCTCACCTTAATTTAATAGTTAAATATAAATATAAATTTTTATTTTTATTTTTAAAAATTTAAAATTTTATAATTTGTAATCTTAAAATTAATATTAATATTTTTAAAATTTAACATTTATATTTTTTTAATTATTTAAATTTTATATTTGATAATTTATATTTAAAATTTTAAAAATGTATAATTTGCAATCTTAAAATTAATATTTATTTTTTAAAATTTAAATTTAAATTATTATTGTTAATTATTTAAATTTTAAATTTGATATTTTATATGTGAAATTTTATATTTGTTAGATTTGATTTAAAATTTATAACTTTAAATTTTTAAATTTGAGATTTAAAAATATAGATTTTAATTTTGAATTTTTTAATTTTAAAATTATCTATTTAAATTTGAAATTTTAAATATAAAATAAAATTTTAAATTCAAATATAAAAATTGGGGCAAAATTATTTTTTTTTGAGAGAGATAGATAGCTGGCTACCCGCTTCGTTTATTTCGTTAAGAAAAAAACTTAGCTAGAAATATAAATAAACTAGGATTCGAACTCGAATCTCAGGTACCAACCACCAAGCCCTTTGCCACTTGCTCTAGTCACAATCAGTAATTGGGGCAAAATTATTATTTTTTATTTATAACAACTCACTATTTTTCTTATTCCACATATTCCAACCAAACACTATTTTATTTATATTGGGACTAAACCTAATTCTCAATGAAACACAAATCATGAACTTAACTCTATTCATACAATAACTAGTTCTTATTTAACTCCGAACCAAACGAAGCCTGTTGTTTGGTTCGGGGTTAAGGGGTTATTCCACCCCTTAACCCCCAACTTATTTCTAAACACATCAAATAAGAGCTGGGGTTAGCAAACCCCACCCCAAATGGGTTATTCCGAAATAATTTATTTGGGGTGGGAATAGTTCATTTGGGGTGGTTATCCAAACAAAATACTATTTTATCTAGGGGCAATTGCTTATATACTCCTGAAAAGTTTTCGATTTTTCGATTTATCTCTCTTAGAAGGCTAATATTGAAAATACCCCTCTTACATTCCAACCTATTTCTAATATACCCTTAGAGTTAAAATCTGTTAAGTAACTCTGTTATCTCTGTAAAATTATTATTTTGCCCTTTTCAAAATATTATTTCGACTTTTGGCCTTTTCTAATATACCCTTCTACCGTCATCAACCTTTCTTATTTGCCATTAAGTTAAGGGCAAAATTGGTATTTTAAATTTTTTTAACTGTGGTAGATATTTAACTCACGTTTAATTCAGATTAACTTAACATGAGATAACTGCGGGGTATTTTGCAATAACGGTGGAACGTATGAGGGGCATTTTAGAAATAAAAAAAAAGTAGGGATAGATCAGATATTTTAATACGCATGAGGGGTATATAGGCAATTATCCCTTTTATCTATTATCCTTTTTATCCCACCTACTCAAATCAAACACTATTTTCTTTAATTCTGAACTAATTCCAATTCTCAACCAAACACAAAAATACTCTAACCCCATCTTAATCATGTACTTAATCCTATCTCTGAAATAACTCATTTTTTCTTAGCCCCGAACCAGACGGTAGCTTGAAGTTCTTTGTTTGGTTAGAGGATAGGGATAGGAATAGGCTCTTATCCCCCCTTTATACCAAAACGCTAATTTTTTACTCGAGAATAGTAGTTCTCGGTTATCTCCACTAATATCTCTATTTTTTATATAAAACTACCTAATATTTTTTTTATCCCCGGGAAAAATCCAATTTTCATCCAAACGCTATTTTTCTTATCCCCATACTTGTACCTATCCATATAATAGCTAGTTCTTGTTTATAACCGAACCAAACGGTACCTAAAAAAATACCTGGCTTACTCGGCTCAACATCGGAAACGTAGATTGCTCCGAAAGAGATAACATACATCATCTGCAAGGGGGATGTCCGCTCTTCATGATGCGAGATTAGGAGATAGAGGATACAGACCAACTATTTGGAGGGAAAAAAAAAAAAAGAAAGAAAGAAAGAAAAAAAGGGGCCATTTTACGCCCAAAAGTGAGAATACGAGATAGAGGTCGATATATATATATTGAATTACCCAAGAATGGGTGAGGTTGTAAAATAATCACTCTATATATATATATATATATATGGGTCAAATATATTGCGGAAATATTCTTACAGAAACGAAATTAGGTGAGATGTCTCTACAAAAGTCCAAAAGTATGCAGATATGTTTCTGGTTCACGTGCTTTTGAACACATCTGCAGAATATTTTGAGATATGTCCCTACAAAAGGCACGAGGGACATATCTCGCATACTTTAGATTTTCAACATCTTACCTTTCGCTTTTTGCGAATATTTTCGCGATATTTCCATGTTTAGACACGTGTATGTAAATAACCCTATATATAGGAGATAGAACCTCTTCACTCCCCACCCTTGTTCCTCCTCCTCCCGCGGTGCGCTCGCCGATGCTCCTCCGCCTCCGCCCCACGGCGGCGATCCGCGTCGCCGCCGCCGCCTCCCTCCGACGCCTCCACCCTCCCCTCTCCTCCTCCTCCTCCTCCGTCCCCGTCACTGCGCCTTCAACCCTAGAGCTCCCCAGGACGCGTCGGAGAAGCCGCTTCTCCACCTCCGCGTCGACGCCGAGCTCCCGCCGCCGCGGCCTCGCCACCGCCTCCGCCGCCGCGAAAGGTCGCTTCGTTCCAACTCTCCTCTTCCTCCTTTACCTCTTTAGATTTCTTTACTCGTCGTATTGGGGGTGAGATTGAAGCTTACACGCTATTCCTCAACGTGATTGGGGGTTTTTCTGAACAATTATGGGTTTGGTTTTGAGGAATGATCATAATTCTCAAGGAAAGGTTCGATCTTTGGCGTGGTTCGAGGTTTTTGAATCGTTCTTTTGAGAAATTCTGGCTCCTTGAACAGCTTCTCTATTCGAGAAGCTGAAGCCGAACTATTGACAAGAATGGGAAAGGAAAAGAAGAAGGAAAAAAGAAAAAGAAAATCAAAATTCTAGGGCTTCTGGATGGAATGAGAAACTTGAATGAGCTTCTGGAGCTGAATGCAGAAGCTCTGATGTGAAGTTTAGCTTCAGCCGGAAGATTTCGGTACTTACTAATTAAAAAAAATTAAAAAACTAGTAGGGCTTTTCTGAAGAATCTACTCAAAGAGCATCGATTTCTATAGAAGGCCTAGATAGGCCCCAAAGTGATGACTCTGAGTTTTGAAACATATTGTGAATTAGAAGCACTAGCAGAGTGTGTCAACCATCAAATTTTGAGAAATAGTTTGCGCAGAATGAAGCAAAATAATAATTATATCTTAAAACTTGTGTTTATATCCCCAATTATCTTTCGCGTATTTGAAAACATGGTCATATTTTCCTTAAATTAGATGGCTTTGTAATATAGCCAACAGTAATGAAAATACAGAAATCCATCCGCCATGCACGCTCCCTTGTGTTGAATTTCAGTTGAAAGGACAAAAAAAAGAAGAAAATGTAACCATGTAAGACCTTAGTCTTGCAAAGCTGATAGGAAGTATCGTGTTTATTTTGTACTACACAGATGGGAAAGATAAGGTGGGAGCAAATGAAGAGCGATATGATGTAATTGTTGTCGGAGGAGGGCATGCAGGCTGTGAAGCTGCATTGGCGTCTGCCCGGCTTGGGGCCCGGACTCTTCTTCTTACCCTCAACATTGATCGAATTGCATGGCAGGTCTAGATTAACACCGAATATAGATTTATTGTTTTTCTCTCTTTTTTTTTGGTTTATTGTTGCTTTGTGTGAAAAATAAACCTTAAAGACTTAATATTTCACTTCAATTTATGTCTTAAGGAGCACCTTTCTCACTCTTCCTGCTATTATTGTTTGTTTCTATTATAGCAGAGTATAATTTGAAGTTCCTTCAAAACTATTGGGACTAATAGTGGGGCACTTGTTCTATATTCAGATTGAGATGTTCAAATTGAAACATGAGATAGTTAGAAATGATATTTCAAATTGAAACAATGAATAATGCACCTGCAGAGTACAAGTTTGAAGTCGTCGGAAGGTGAATACTAAAAGAAATTAAGTTCATTGTGATCATGTAGGCATTTAAGTAGTTATGAATAGCTAAATAGTAGTTATTCAAATGTTGTCGTTCCTTGAAGAACACCTAAACTGCTGAGATAACTACTAATCATAGAAACCATGATAAGAAGCTTTTTCATTATATCAATTATCAATTTTATGGGAGTATTCAAGATTCAAAATGATTCCATGGAAAAGAGAGTTTTGCTGTTTATTGTTTAAAGTGAAAATGTTGCAGTAGATCGAATTAGCCTTTCAAGTGAAAATTGTTGCAATAGAAGTCTTTGTGTCTTTCAAAATATGAATTATTGGGTAAATAAGGGCGCTGATGACTTGATGCATAAATATGGAAAGGTGTTGCTGAATAAATTACATTGGATTATTAGGTGCGCATGCATAGTGTTTATTCTGGCCCTAGATACTGTGAATATTCAAAAAAGATCTCTGTTGGTTCCTTTTTATATGCTATATTCTTAGATTGGTATTTGAGTTATGTTTTTACACATTCAATTCCGTCTTCTCTCATTATGAGGCGCCTTATCTAGTGAACTGCATGAAAGCGAGCTTTACATTTTTGAGGTTCTGATATGATTGCAAACTCCGAATTTTTCCTTTCCTTTTATTTTTGTTCTACTCAGCCTTGCAATCCAGCAGTTGGTGGACCTGCAAAATCTCAACTGGTGCATGAGGTTGATGCCCTTGGTGGTGAAATAGGGAAAATTGCTGATAGGTAGAAAACTCAAACTGATCTTGCTTCATTTGACACCGATAAGTGAAGTTGTTGGATCTTAATTTTGGCGCTTGCTTAAATGCTTAGAATGAAGTTTATTTATAATTACCATCAACATTTAACATGGTAGATATATTATTTCATTGATTCAGATCAAATTTGTAAGAACAACTGCCAACATTCAAACTTACCTTTAGAACAAATAAAAGTTCCTTTAAATTGGAATGAACCTGCTTTGCTATCTTTAGTAGATCAGCATACTTTTTGTCATTCTAAATATAGGAACTGAAACCTTTTTCTGATACATCTTTCTATATAGAACACCAGTAAATTCTTGTTAATTTGCCATAACAGATGCTATTTACAAAAGCGTGTTTTGAACCTCTCGAAAGGCCCTGCTGTTCGAGCTTTGCGTGCTCAGACTGACAAGAGGGAGTATGCTATGGAGATGAAGAAAGTTGTTGAAAGGTTGGCATCCTTTGAAACAATATTTTATATTTTCGATGTGCTATGTCTTCCACCTATGGTGTAGAATTGCAAGGCTTCAGTTTGAATTCCTGCTTGAGAGTTTCTGTTTGGTGCCTATATAGCATGTATTGATATACACATATAATCATATCAATTTTCGTATATATCCCTGCAGAATCTGAGTTTTCATATCTACCTTTTAAAAACTTAATTTGTTTGCATATATGCCCTTGTACTTACAAAAATGCCTTATTCCCAAATATTAAAAAAACCAGCTTTCTCCATGAATTAGATGACTCCCAAATTTAAGGGTTTTTTTATTTTTTTTATTTTTTTTTATAATGTACTATACATCAACAGGTATATATGAAAATTTTGCTTGTACAGGGTATATTTGTCAATAGATGATTCTGTGAAAAGATATAAGTACAACCCCCTAATTTCTTTGCTAGTAAGCCTTCTTTATGAAAATTATAACTTGTTCTGCCATTTTAGCACTCCAAACCTATTTATCCGAGAGGCTATGGTCACGGAGGTTTTAGTGGGCAAGAATGACAGTGTGGAAGGTGTCTGCACTTTCTTTGGCATGAACTTCTATGCTCCTTCTGTCGTACTCACGACAGGAACATTCATGAGCGGTAAGATTTGGGTTGGTAGGGCGTCAATGTCTGCAGGGCGAGCTGGCGAGTCGGCTTCTCATGGGCTTACTGAAAACTTGCAGCATCTGGGATTTGAAACTGATCGACTAAAAACTGGAACTCCAGCACGAGTTGACTTGAGAACCGTTGACTTTTCTGGTCTCGAGCCCCAGCATGGGGATGAAGAGGTATACTATTGATATTAATTCTTGTTTTGTTTACTACTGAAGTCCTATTTGGGCCGGTTAAAGCTGCATTGTTAATTTAAGTTGTTCTAAAATGTAGTAACATCTTTTTCATTAACTCCCTCCCCTCAAAGGGCTTCTAGCTTTAGTAGAAGCTTCAAATTGAAGTCTCTGGTTTTAGGGCTTAGAGCCTTAGAAGCTCATTCTAGCTTACTAACACTTTTGTCTTTTGGAGTAGCGAGTCCTTTTCAAAAGTTAGGCCAAATATGCACTAATTGGTGGATATAGAGTTTACATAAGTATATATACCTCTATTTTGTCCATTTCAGAGGTGATGCTTCTTAATTCTGCTTTCTGCTTAAGCTTGGAGCTAACAGACTAATTGTAATGCTTTCGCCTTTCAGTTATTTTATTTTATTTTTATTTTTTATACACCTATAGGAAGAAGCAGCATTATCAAGCTTTCTTGCCGTTTAAGTAATTTTAGTTGAGTGCGTACAACTTTTATAATATTCTTCTGTAATAATGTGTGGATATCCTGTAGAAAAGTAATTTTGGAAGAAATCCGAATGACAATGCAATAGCTTATTTCGGAGCTTACTCCATATTTGGATTATATACTTATGATTGTCAACAAATAGGAAACAGTGACAATCAAAATATTCTGGTTGTCTTATATCTTCAACTGGCTTGCTTGATATTCACATATCAACCTTTTTGTGTTATTTTTTCTGACATCAGTAAATATATTCTGTGAATCTATCATATGAATATTTGATGCAAAGACAACAAAAAGCCTTTTATTTTTTTCTTTATTTTTCAATTGTTTCTTTATAAGGAAATAACTTTATGTTGCATGTCTGAGTGATGTGGCTTTTTGAAAACAGGTAAGCTGGTTTAGCTTTGATCCTGATTTCCACATTGAAAGAGATCAAATGTGTTGCTATTTGACACGAACAACAAAGGAGACCCACCAGCTTATTAGAGACAACTTACACGAAACACCAACCTATGGTGGCTGGGTTGAAGCGAAGGGGCCAAGATACTGCCCATCTATCGAAGATAAGGTATAAATTTGCAGTTATTGGCTCATATGGATTGAATAATGTAGGTGATTCTGTATTGTTTTCTTTTCTCATAAATTTTCTTTTAGTTTGAAGAACTGCAGAAGAAGAGTTCCGCAATCTTTTACTTTTTTTTCTCTCCCACTATTTCAGATGGGATGAACTAGCCTTGGGAACCTCTTTTCTTTGGTTACACTATAGTATATCCTTCCATGACTATGAATTGTTTCATGCTCATTCTCACCAATTCAAAAGACCATTGACTTATAGAACAAGAATTGAATTTCACTCTTTTTTGCTTTCTTATTTATGCGAAGCCCTATGTCCTTTCTGTCAATACATTTGTTTGAAAAACTTGCAATCTAAAAGTTTCAAAATAGGTGGGTTAATAGGAGCAGGATGATAAATAGAGGCTTGTCACTTATTTGTCGTGTGACTGCCATTTATCTTTAAATTGAAAAGTCAAAAGTACTGTTCTTTTTTGTTCTAAAAAATATGATTATTGAATGTAGCATTTAAACTGCAACTTATTGTTATTATTCAGGACAGAGCATTATTTGTCATTGTGTATGTAATTAAGAGTTTTTTTTTTTTTTTCTTTCTCAGTTATTACCCAGAATTGAGTTTTTAGAATTTGAAAGGCGACATTCCTGAAAAAGAAGTGATTTCGATTTCAGATTGTAAGATTCCAAGGTAAAGAGTCCCACCAGATTTTTCTTGAACCAGAGGGCAGAAATGTTCCTGAGCTTTATGTGCAGGTTATTCCTCCCCCTTTATCCCTTTTTTTTCATTACATTTATATAATCAATTGTGTAAAATTTACTTGCCTGTTTATCATTATCTTTCATTTTCCCACAATGATAAGTTGAACGCAACAGTATATAATCATCTATGAGAAACTAGATTAGTCTCATTATGAAATAAGATCCTACATTTATCACATAAATTGCTTCTACAAACTGCAAAATACATTGTCAGAGATTGTAAATCAAATAATATTCTTTGTTCCTCTTTACTAGGGTTTTTCGACTGGGTTACCTGAGAGGTTGCAGCTACCACTCCTAAGAACATTACCAGGACTTGAGACTTGCGTAATGCTAAGACCTGCCTATGCTGTGGAATATGATTATTTGCCGGCTCATCAGTGTTCGAGATCACTCATGACAAAGAAGTTTGAAGGTTTATTCTTCTCTGGTCAGATTAATGGAACAACAGGCTATGAAGAAGCTGCTGCTCAGGTACTGTCATTTTCTCTCAAGCGATTTTACATCTATATAACTGCAAAATTATCTATCTCTCTCTCTCTCTATATATATACACCTCTAGAAAAGTTGGGTTTTTTCTTACTAAATCCCTAAAAAATGCTGTCTTATACAAAAATCTTCTATGCTAAGTTGGAAAGTCATCTAATTCATGTGGGAAAGCTGGTTGCCTAACGGAAAAAGAGGGGCATTTTTTAAGTACATGGGTATATATGTAAGAACCTAAGGTTCTTAATGGTATCTGTGAAAATTCAGAATCACAGGGATATAAATGTAAATCGATAGTTTACTGTATAACTATTCACTGGTATAAAAGTAATCATCTTGCTTTTTATTTTTTCTAATTCCTCCAAATACTAAGATTTGTAATTAGAACTATGCCTAAGTAGTAGACTGGGTCTTTCTACTTCCAACATGTGAGCGTAGCGTGCACAAGAAAGTTTAAATTTCTCTTCCTCCATTGCTTCTCAGCTTCTTGCTGTGCTTTTAATTGATCTTCAGGGTATTATCTCTGGAATTAATGCTGCGAGGCATGCAGATGGGAAGCCCGTTATTATTCTAGAGAGAGAAAGCAGCTATATAGGCACTTTGATAGACGATCTTGTCACAAAAGATCTCCGAGAGCCATATCGTATGTTAACTAGGTAAAAATATCTTTCTATTAAATCATTATTTGTATGTTTATTTGAAAGTGATGTAATAAAAGTGCGAGTTGGTTGGTAGGGGGGACTAAAGAAGGACTAGGAGCTAAGAGCAGAGTAGGGTTTTTGCTGGAATTTTGTAAAATTCAGTTTTCTTGCTGATGAACTGGAAAGTTCTATAATACAATCATGACAATTAATTAGAAGGGTCAAGAATTTAAATGTTTAGTTGGCGATTTAACAACAGAAATGAATTTTCAACAAAAGAAAATTGAAATGAAGGAAAAGACTTGTGGTTACTGGATTTTAGTCGATTGTGTTAAAAGAACAAGACAAAGTACTGAGATGGGAACATGAACTCTACTTCTGAGATGGGAACGTGAACTCTTAAAGTTTGGATTTCAGTACCCAACATTTTACTGTATTTGATTTTACTGCATCTCCATCAAGGTTTAATGATATTTGTAATTTTTTGAATATCCTTTGGCCAAATGAGATGTTTTGTTACTTGATGAAAAATCCATTAATTCTTTCTGACCGAAAGCTGAAACTATTTAGCTCAGGCAGAACTTAACAGAGAGGTACTGAAATAAAAAAAGCGAATGAGGTACTACTGAACTAGAAAAGTTTCAACTACCCATTTCAAATTGCGCTATCATTCACGTAGTCTCTGTACCTTTCTTTTGTTTCAATATGTTTCTTGTTCATGAAACATCTAGGGATTTGTCTTTTTCACAAGTGAATTGCATTTCACTGGGCTTGAACTTTACTCCTTGCTTGGTTAATTTTTGTCTGCCTGATTACTTAAAATTCATGATATGTTTAGTGCATATAAGCCTCCTGTGAGCTCATAATTTCTCAATACTAATATTTTTCCTGCCTTTTACATTGATTATTATTTCTCTTCAGCCGTTCAGAACACCGACTTCTTCTTCGTGCTGATAATGCTGATAGCCGGTTAACTCCTTTGGGACGTGAGATTGGTTTAATAGATGATAGACGATGGGACCTTTACAAATCAAAGCAAGCCCGCATTACGGACGAGAAAGAACGCCTGAAATCTGCGCGGGTTTCAGGTAAACATTCACCATGTACCAACTTCTTTTCAACATTATATAATTTTGGCATGTATGTATCTCCCTCCAAAATCATTTATATACATTCATACCCTTCTAAACTACAATTTTTCATATATACTCCTCGAAGGTGCAGTATGCTATGAAAGATACCCATATGATAAGTTATGAACTCATCCGATTCCTGGGGTAAGTTGGTTTGTAGTATAAAATGCTTCCCCAGAGAGTGGAATAACTTTGAGACAAGCACATACGGATGTGAAACTAAGTCTTAAACAGCATGAATGAAAATTCTGAGTTTGCAAAGCCACAAAATTAGACATTATTTTAGCGTATGTGAAAATATCATTTGACTTTCTAGATTATGTTTGAGCTTGTTTCAACTGGTTTCTTTTTTTGGGTATGCCTTTTTTGTTACAGGAGGGGAGTTTGCTTCTGAGGTATCTACTGTATCTGGACAGCCTGTGAAAGATTCCTTTACGTTGGAAAGCATTCTAAAGAAGCCACATGTACAGTATAAGCTTCTTGACAAGCACGGCTATGGGAATGAGCTTCTTTCGAGGAGCGAAAAAGAATGTGTTGAGATTGATATCAAGTATGAAGGATTCATAACACGGCAGAAAAGCCAACTGCAACAGGTACTTTGGTGTATAAATAATTGAAAGATACGCAAATAATTCTTTCTCAGTTTCTCTAACTTAAAACGCTGAAACACTGCATAAGTCCTTCAAAACTGTGAATCATGATTCTGTAACTGAGGGGCAATTCGGTCCTAAAAGTTGTGAAGTTCGGTAAAATTTTAAAAATGACATACACATCGTTTTTTTTTTTATTTTTTTGCAAATTTGAAATAAATGGGTTTTCTTTTGAATGAAACCCTATCTTCTATACTCTTACAAACTGCAATGTTATTTTATTTTATAGCTTTAATTTTGAAATTTAAGATTATTCATAAATATTGTTGTATGGCCATCGTTTTCACCATTCTATGGTTTATTCAGATAATAGACCAGCTTGATAGGGAAATATTATGGTACTAAGACGAATTTCTGAGATGTCATTTTATTTTCTTTTTTTAGATTGTTAATCAGCAACATAAAGCACTTCCTGAGGACTTGGATTATTATTCAATGACAACCTTATCGCTTGAAGCTCGCGAGAAACTTTCCAAGGTATGCAGCTCAGAGAAAAGTTCCTGGTCGTTGATAATGTATGCTCTACTGCATTTAGCACAAACTTTCCTTCTTTTTTTCCCCCCCCTGGAAAACAGTTTGTTATGTAACATTCACTTGTAGATATCAGTGTGACTTGCTTCTCAAATTGAGCAGTGAAAAAAGTGTGTTCCAATAAAAAGTAAATTTCCCCCCCAAAAAGGGGAGAAATTTTCTCTTTGAAGTGTAATCACGAAATCATCTAAGAGAAGCACGCTTAAGTTGGACAAAAGAGTGAAAGCTTTTCATAGTAGACCAAGCAATTCCCCCGAGTTGTTATTTTCCTTGAAGAAACAACTAGTTTGTAATTTAAAACAAGTTTCGACAATTAACTTAGTAATATGGATGCACTCTCCTTTATATGCAGGTAAGGCCACAAACAATAGGCCAAGCGAGCCGGGTTGGCGGCGTGAGCCCAGCGGATATCACGGCTCTCCTCATTTGGGTGGAAACAAATCGGAGAAAAGCCAATGAAAGGAAAAAACAAGAGTTGTTAAGATCTTTTGCAGCTGAGAACGAACAAGCAAGCTCGTCTGCGGCTGACATTATGCAGGCAACCACCACATAATTTCGCTGCATTTCACTGGCTGATATTGTTGTCCTCTACAAAAACACCGTGAGTTTCACGTCATCCCTTTGAAATTTAAGTCTATGCGTGTTACTCTATTGAGCTATGAGCAAAGTGGCAGATATCACCTCGGCGACACTAATTGAAGGAGGCAGAATGACGAAAAATTCTAGTTTTAATGGGCTATATATAGAGGTTTCGGTCACTTTAGTTGGAAAAGTGAAATAGTATAATGACAAGGGATTTCATGCATTTTGGGGCTTTATTTATACTTTTCATTCCCCTTGGCCCCTCCCCACAATCATTAATGCTGTTTCCCAGCTCTGTTGTAAAGTTGTTCCATTCCAGTTTATTGAAATATTTCAACTTGGAGAAATTATTTTTGTATTATACATTTTTTTTTAAAAAAAAATTACATTTCAACCCTACCTTGATGCCCTGCAAGGCTGCACAGGTTAAAGATATCATATCATAAATTCACTTGTTTACCTTGGAAATATTTTTGTGATTTTCACAGATGCTATCACATATGGGGCATTTGTAATCTTTCAAACTTTTCAGGTTTGTCTATAATATTTTAAACTATTTGGAAAAAATATTGAAATTAAGTAGCCTGTTCTAGAAATTTTTTCTTTTCTTATTTTAATGCTTCTGTAAATTTGTGAGGCTTAAAGGTTGTGTTTGGTCTGCAATCTTCCTTTTTCTTTTTATGTGTGCGCGCACGTGCGTTCTGACTTGCAGATCATTTACCCCATAGGGGCACTCCACCCGTCCTGGGACTTGTGTGTGCGTTCGGACTTCCAGGTCTTTTGGCCTGCGGACGCACTCTGCTCGCCTTGGGGCCTTTCAGGTACTCTTTAAAGCCCTACCCTACCAGATTTGAGAGTGGGTTCTTTTTTTTTTTTCTGTGAATGGTTGAAAATAGAAATGTGTTTTTTTTCTTTTTTTCTTCTTTTCTTTTGTGTGCGGGCGCACGCTCATCTCTTATCTCTCCCTCTCTCTGTGTGTATGCAAGTGTGCTTTTGTTTGTTTGTGTGCATGCGGTCGCGTGCTATACACATTACTCATACAATCTTGATTTGTTGGTTTATCGGTTTCTTTGCTGTGAGTTGAGTTGAAAATTCTTATCTTAGTTCAATATATGTATTCAAAGAAGTCAGTGGATATCGTTCTTTTTTTATTGGACATGCTATTATTTGTTGTTTTTCTCTCTTTTTTCCCCCATTTTAAGCTGGATTTTATTCGGTGATGACATATCAATTTTTTCTTGTATTTATCACGCATGAAAAATCAATAGGTTTTCTGTCTCTGAATTTCAACCTTCCTTGTCCCATGATTGCATACGTTACTAGGAGGCTCTTTGGTCTTGAACTGTTTCTCTACTCTGAGAAGCAGCATTTACACATTTAGCAAACAGAGATATCTAGAGGTCCTACTGTGGCGATAAGCTAGAATGAGTTTTTGGGCGTGAAAATTTAAAAAAGCTCCCTAATTAAAGAGCTTCGGTTGCAGTGGTGACTTGTCCCAAGTAGTACCGTTCGTGAAACATCCTCAGCCTCTGTACCATCTGCAGCCTCTTCCTGGCATTCAAATTAGAAAGGTGGTCTTCTTCTTGTGTGTCGGCTGCTTGTTTACGAATCAAGAATTTCCAAGTCAGTGAAGACATGAGGAACGAAACCGAAAAACCGGCCACAAAAGAAGAAACCACGACTAAGGCAACCTGGATCTTTCTTTTCGACGAATTGGTTATATCAAAAACACCATTTTTGGGCGAATTGGATTCAGTACTTCCGTTCAAAATTATAAGATTCTTATTTCCATCGGTTACGACGTTCACTGATGAAGAAAATAGAGGGAGAACTCCTGAGAGATTATTGTAAGAAAGCACCAACTCTCTCAAACTTTTTACGAAGGAAAGAGAATCAGGTACATCACCTGTGAAATTATTATATGAAAGATCGAGACTTTCTAGATTGTGTAAACCACCGAGGGAATCAGGTACATCACTTGCGAAATTATTATATGAAAGATCGAGAATTTCTAGACTGTGTAAACCACCGAGGGACGATGGTATTGACCCGTTAAAATAGTTGCTACTGAGGTAGAGTTCATTTAGAGATTCCAAGCCATTGACTGAATCGGGTATTGACCCGTAGAACTTATTGTGCTGAAGGTTCAATATATTCAAGCTCTGTAGCTCGAGCATTTCAACAGCGATCTCCCCGCTAAGATTGTTCATTTGAAGCGCCAACACCCCTAATTTTTGAAGATTACCAATCTCCTTTGGTAGCTCGCCGTATAGCACATTTGAAGAGAGATCTAATTGTTCCAAATTGCTGCAGCTCCCCAGTTGCGATGGTATCTCAGAATACAAATTGTTATTATCCAATTCTAGATATGCCAGCTGCGAGAGCTTTCCGATTGATGACGGGATTATCCCGGAGAGAAGGTTTTCACTAAGCAGCAACCATTGAAGCCCTATAGATAAATTTGTGGGAATAGCCCCTCCGAGCCGATTATGAGAGAGATCAACAGACTCCAAATTAGGAGATGCGAGAAGATCAAATGGGATCTCCCCACCAAGGTTGTTGTAGCTGAGATCCAAAACACTCAAAAATTTGGTAATACTTGGAATATTTCCAGTTAAGCTGTTGCTTTTAGCTACAAATCGAAAGAGCGTTGTGATATTGGATAGGGTAGCTGGAACTTTTCCGATTAGTTGATTCGAAGAAAGAATGAGAGTTTTCAAATTGGAGAGTTTTTCAATCTCTTCTGGGATTGCACCAGATAGGCTATTTACACTAAGATCCAGCATAGTAAGATTCTCATACTCAAAAATCTCACTGGGTATTATGCCATTGAACTGATTATTCGAAAGCACGAGCTCTTCAAAGGCCGCAACTCTTCTACCGTTGATGATGAAAGTGGGGACGGTTCCGCTCAAGAAATTTGAGCTAAGATTCAAGCTTTTCAATTTGGATAAGGAACTCAACTGGGATTCAACAGTTCCGTGTAAGGAGTTATAGTACAAGTCCAGAGTCTCCAAACTCGCAAAGCTCGAGAAATCACGAACCGGGCCAGTCAATTTATTGTAGCTGAGATTAAGGGACTTCAACCCGGAGAGGCCGGTGCAATCGGAGAGAAATGAATCCGGTATCGTGGTTATGAAGTTGAGCGAGAAGTCGAGGTACCGTAACGTGTCGAGGCGACAAAGAACGCTAGAGATAGTGCGGACACCGAGATAGGAGAGGGAGAGGCGGGTCACGACGGTCGAGGGGCCGGCGGAGCAAGTGACCCTGTCCCAAAGGCAAGGATTTGGGTCACTGGTGTTCCAGCTACGGTATGAATTTGGGGGGTGGCTCTTGGAGAGATTTACCATGATGTTTAGTTGGTCATTGCTGAGTTGGAGTGGTGAGGCCATAGACTCATCAACAAACAAGGAGCAATTCAAGAAGAAGAACAGCAAGGAGAAGGAGAAAAAGAGATTTGGATACCTCTCCATTCCAGCTTCTATTATAACTTCTATGGAGTCTCCACCTTTTCCTCTTCTTCTTTGTTCCTTACACATAAAGGAGGTTTAAATTGAAATGGGTTAGAGAGAGTGAGAGGCAAAGACTTGTTATAGGCAAGAGGAGTTTCAAAGTCAATGTTGGCCAAAGTTGACTTACCTAATACAGTACAGTGTGGACTATTAGTCTTTGAGAGAGAGATGGAAATATGGAAATTAACTTGTGTACCTTAGGAAGTACCCTAATTATCATAGATAATAAAGACTAAAGTTACATAGACATCTGCGTTGAATGTAGATATTAGAGATGCCATTCTCGGTCAATTTAAAATCTTTACTGTTGGGATTATCGATATCTTGCCATGAATAAGATCTAACGGGCATCAATTATATTATTGATATGGAGTTTCCAGTTCACCCGTTCCATCATGGTTATTACAAAAATATTTTTACTGTACTTTTCTCTTAAATATAGAGATGTAATTGCCTAGTTATTAATGACGAGCTGAGTTAATTTTTTTTTTTTTTTAATGCTTAGTCTTATGAACATATTTGTGAAGAAGCAGCCATGCATTGTTCTTTCTCGATACATGTTATTATTTGGTTGTTTTTTTTTTCTTTTTTTTTCATTTTTTGCTGGATTTAATTTGGCAATGACATATCAATTTTTTCTTATTGAAGCAGGTCAACTTTAGTTAGTTAATAGTGATCAAATTTGATGAATGTATCTGTTAATATCAAAATCAAAACATCACATCACCGTTTTAAAATTGTGAATTTTAAAATTTTGATTTGGGCATGCATCTGACCTTACTGTACTCTAGCATTTAGCATTTTTAACGAAATATTCTTTCCGGTAGATTATAGAATATTTTATAAGAAAATACTTGGTAACGAAAGTTCAAAATTTGAAGTTTGAGTCTCACTTTAAAGTACTGTAAGCTTACGTAGTAAAATTAAATTATTTTGAAGTTTAAGCACCTTTTTTCAAATGCGCTATAATTCAGGTACGAGTTCGTCTATTTTTACCTTAAATATCAAGGTTTGCAAATGCATTAAAACTGAATAATTCAAATCAAATGAATTAAATTCAGGGGTTTAGGTAAGCTCCATACATTTTTACTTTTTTTTTGGTTAATAAAAACTGTAAAATTCTAGAAGAATATGACAGAATTTTTCAGATTTTTTCAGAAATCAAACACCCAGTTTGGCTGATTCAGATCCTAGAATTTTCTAGAATTGGAAATCTGAGTTTTCTAATTCCTTTATTTGGAATCTAATTCCTTTACGATACGGCACTGTGCGTGCTTATCATAAAAATTTGTGTGCCAATACATAATAGTATTAAATATTTATTTTCTTTATCAACAAAATATTCTAATTATTTATCATGTTTTTTTATCACATTTTTTTGAACTTTATTGAGAAAATTACTTACTAATTTTAAAAATAAAGGGTTTTGAGTTGTGCTATCGGCACTGATACGTCTCAAGATCGTGTCGATATCTGTTGTTCGCACGATACGGCACGATACCAGATGCCATTGATACCGCTTAATGGGCACTTTAAAGACTTTAAACTCGTTGCTTAGTTATAATGTTTTTGAACAGCTATGAGGAAATGGAGGTGAGTTTATGTGTGGTGAATGCTGGGAAGCTTCCTATTATTAATTACACTCTTGTTGTGGTTGTTAGGTATGCTATTAGGATGATAGTTTGTATATTTTGCTCTCTCTATATATGAAGTTCTGAAATAAGTTATTATTGCCATGGTTATGAATCAATATATGTTTTTAAAGAAGCCGGTTGGACATGGTTCTTTCTCGATTGGACATGCTAATATTTGTTATTTTTCTCCTCTTTTTTTTCTATTTTCAGTTGGATTTTCTTCGGCGATGACATATCAATTTTTTCTTGTATTTATCACACATAAAATATCTACCACGATAGCATACATTACTAGGAGGCTTTTTGGCCTTGAACTGCTTCTCTACTCTAAGAAGCAGCATTTACACATTTAGCAAACAGAAATATTGAGAGGTCTTACTGTGGCGATGAGCTCGAATGAGTGTTCGGGCTTCAAAATTTAAAAAACTCCGAATTAAAGAGCTTATGTTGCAGTAGTGAGTTGTCCCAAGTAGTACTGTTCGTGAAACCTCCTTAGTCTTTGTACCATCTGCAGGTTATTCCTGATGTTCAAATCAGAAAGGTCGTCTTCATCTTGCACATCAGTTGCTTTTTTACGAATCAAGAATTTCCAAGTCAACGAAGACATGAGGAATGAAACCGAAAAACCGGCCACAAAAGAAGAAATCACGACTAAGGCAACCAGGATCTTTCTTTTCGACAAATAGGTTATATCAAAAACGCCATTTCTGGGCGAATTGGATTCAACACTGCTGATCAAAATTATAAGATTCTTATTTCCAACGGTTACGACGTTCACCGATGGCAAAAATCTTGAGAGATAAAGATATCCTGAGAGATTATTGTAAGAAAGCACCAACTCTATCAAACTTTTCCTGGCGGAAAGAACATCAGGTACATTACCTGAGAAATTATTATATGAAAGATCGAGAATTTCTAGATAGAATAATTCAGCTAGGGACGATGGTATCGATCCGTTAAAATAGTTGCTACCGAGGTAGAGTTCATGTAGAGATTCCAAACCATTGATTGAATCGGGTATTGACCCGTAGAACTTATTGTGCTGAAGGGCTATGAATGTAAGCTGTTGTAAGTTAGAAATAGTTGGTAATATCTCACCTGTGAATGAGTTACTACTGAGATTCAATCTATACAAGCTCTGTAGCTCATGCATTTCAACAGGGATCTCCCCACTAAGATTGTTCGTTTGAAGCGCCAACACTTCTAATTTTTGGAGATTACCAATCTCCTTTGGTAGCTCGCCGTATAGCGCATTCCGTATAGCGCATTCGAAGAGAGATCTAGGAGTTCCAAATTGCTGCAGTTCCCCAGTTGCGATGGTATCTCAGAGAACAAATTGTTATAATCCAATTCTAGATATGCCAACTTTGACAGATTTCCAATTGATGTCGGGATTACCCCAGAGAGAAGATTTCGATCGAGTCGTAGGCGATGAAGCCTTATAGATAAATTTGTTGGAATAGCCCCGCTGAGCGAATTATTAGAGAGATCAACAAACTCCAGATTAGGAGATGCAAGAAGATCAGATGGGATCTCTCCTCCAAGGTTGTTGTTGCTGAGATCCAAAACACTCAAAAATTTGGTGATACTTGGAATATTGCCCATTAAGTTGTTTTCGTCAGCTGCGAATCGAAAGAGCGTTGTGATATTGGATAGAGTAGCTGGAACTTTTCCGGTTAGTTGATTCGAAGAAAGGATGAGAGTTTTCAAATTGGAGAGCTTTTCAATCTCTTCTGGGATTGTACCAGATAGGCTATTTACACTAAGATCCAGCATTGTAAGATTTGCATACTCAACAATCTTACTGGGTATTGTGCCGTTGAACTGATTATATGAAAGCACAAGCTCTTCGAAGGCCGCAACTCTTCTGCCGTTGATGTCGAGTTTTGGGATGGTTCCCGTCAAGAGATTAGAGCTAAGATTCAAGCTTTTTAATTTGGATAAGGAACTCAACTGGGTTTCAACAGTTCCTCCTAAGGAGTTATGGGATAGGTCCAGAGTCTCCAAGCTTGCAAAGCTCGAGAAACTACGAACCGGGCCACCCAAATCATTGTAGCTGAGATTAAAGGACTTCAACCCGGAGATGCCAGTGCAATTGGAGAAAAACGAATCAGGAATTGTGGCTATGTAGTAGTTTTGCGAGAAGTCGAGGTATCGTAAGGTGTCGAGGCGACAAAGAATGCTAAAGATAGTGGAGAGACCGAGATTGGAGAGGGAGAGGCCAGTCACGACGGTCGAGGGGCCGGCGGAGCAAGTGACCCTCTGCCAAAGGCAAGGATTTGGGTCAGTGGTGTTCCAGTTATGGTATGAATTTGGGGAGAGGCTTTTGGAGAGATTTACCATGATGTTTAGTTGGTCATGGTTGAGTTGGAGTGGTGAGGCCATAGACTTATCAAGTAACAAGAAGTAATTCAAGAAGAAGAACAGCCAGGAGAAGGAGAAAAAGAGATTTGCATACCTCTCCATTCCAGCTTCTATTATAACTTCTATGGAGTCTCCACCTTTTTTTATTCTTCTTTGTTCCTTACGTATAAAGGAGGTATAAATTGAAATGGGTTAGAGAGAGTGAGTGAAGCAAAGACTTGTTATAGGCAAGAGGAGGAGTTTCATAGTCTGTGTTGGCCAAAGTTGACTTACCTAATACAGTGTGGACTATTAGTCTTTGAGAGAGAGATGGAAATATAGAAATTGACATGTGTACCTTAGGAAGTACCTCAATTATCATAGATAATAAAGGCTAAAGTTACGTAGACATTTGTGTTGAATGTAGATATTAAAGTCACCATTCTCTGTATTTACAGAGAATATTTACAGAAATTTTTTCTGTATTTTAGCCACACATGAAATTATTTTTCGAATATTTACACGGAAACAGGTAGGTCAAAAAGTGAGATATTCCATTACCAGTTATTGGATTCAGATAAGACCCGACCCAATCCGATTCAAACCCCTCACACACCCGTATAAATTCCCCCGTGCGGCCTCCCGCGCCGTTGCTCTCGTGCGAGTCATACACTGTGCGGAGGAGGTAAAGACATCTTCTATACGATTTCTAGGGTTCTATAATGCACCCTTTTTTTTTTTTTGTCTTTTTTATATATATATTTTTTTTCCAATTTGTTCCATTCTTTTTCCAAATTAATAGGTTTCGTTAATTTTTAACTTAAATTTAGTGGTTATTTATTCATTTATTTATTTTATTTTTTCGTTGTTAGGTATGCTATTAGGATGATACTTTGCATATTTCGCTCTCTCTATATATGAAGTTCTGAGATAAGTTATTATTGCCATGGTTATGAATTTTTTTTTGAGAGATAGGTAGCACGCTATCCGCTTCGTTTATTTCATTTAAAAATAAACTTAGCTAGAAATATGAATCAGCTATGATTCGAACTCTGATTTGAACTTTGAGTCTTGGGTACCAACCACCAAACACCTGTAACGGTTCTTGCTTGCTGCATGAATAAATATGGAGTATCTTCTTGTTTTGGTTGTGCTCTTTGTGTGTGCGTGTGTGTGTGCACGTGCACGCACACGCATGTGTTCGCACACCATATCTCTTATTTCTCCTTCTCTCTCGTATGTATGTGTGCTTTTGTTTGTGTGTGTGCATGCGGTTGTGTGCTGTACATTTTTTTTTTTTTGAGAAATAGGTAGCAAACTACCTGTTCATTCGTTAAGCGAAATGCGTGCTGTACATATTACACATACAATCTTGAGTTTTTGGGTTGTCGGCTTCTTTGCTATGAGCTGAAATGAAAATTCTTATCTTAGTTCAATATATGTTTTTAAAGAAGCCGGTTGGACATCATTCTTTCTCGATTGGACATGCTATTATTTGTTATTTTTCTCTTTTTTTTTTTCTATTTTCAGTTGGATTTTCTTCGGCGATGACATATCAATTTTTTCTTGTATTTATCACACATAAAATATCTACCATGATAGCATACATTACTAGGAGGCTCTTTGGCCTTGAACTGCTTCTCTACTCTGAGAAGCAGCATTTACACATTTTAGCAAACAGAGATATCTAGAGGTCTTACTGTGGCGATGAGCTCGAATGAGTTTTTGGGCTTCAAAATTTAAAAACTCCTAATTAAAGAGCTTCTGTTGCAGTACTGAGTTGTCCCAAGTAGTACTGTTCGTGAAACCTCCTTAGTCTTTGTACCATCTGCAGGTTATTCCTGATGTTCAAATCAGAAAGGTTGTCTTCATCTTGCACATCGGTTGCTTTTTTACGAATCAAGAATTTCCAAGTCAGCGAAGACATGAGGAATGAAACCAAAAAACCGGCCACAAAAGAAGAAACCACGACTAAGGCAACCAGGATCTTTCTTTTCGACAAATAGGTTATATCAAAAACGCCATTTCTGGGCGAATTGGATTCAACACTGCTGATCAAAATTATAAGATTCTTATTTCCAATGGTTACGACATTCACTGATGGCAAAAATCTTGAGAGATAAAGATATCCTGAGAGATTATTGTAAGAAAGCACCAACTCTATCAAACTTTTCATGGCGGAAAGAACATCAGGTACATTACCTGAGAAATTATTATATGAAAGATCGAGAATTTCTAGATAGAATAATTCAGCTAGGGACGATGGTATCGATCCGTTAAAATAGTTGCTACCGAGGTAGAGTTCATGTAGAGATTCCAAACCATTGATTGAATCGGGTATTGACCCGTAGAACTTATTGTGCTGAAGGGCTATGAATGTAAGCTGTTGTAAGTTAGAAATAGTTGGTAATATCTCACCTGTGAATGAGTTACTACTGAGATTCAATCTATACAAGCTCTGTAGCTCATGCATTTCAACAGGGATCTCCCCACTAAGATTGTTTGTTTGAAGCGCCAACACTTCTAATTTTTGGAGATTACCAATCTCCTTTGGTAGCTCGCCGTATAGCGCATTCGAAGAGAGATCTACGAGTTCCAAATTGCTGCAGTTCCCCAGTTGCGATGGTATCTCAGAGAACAAATTGTTATAATCCAATTCTAGATATGCCAACTTTGACAGATTTCCAATTGATGTCGGGATTACCCCAGAGAGAAGATTTCGACCGAGTCGTAGGCGATGAAGCCTTATAGATAAATTTGTGGGAATAGCCCTGCTGAGCCAATTATTAGAGAGATCAACAAACTCCAGATTAGGAGATGCAAGAAGATCAGATGGGATCTCTCCTCCAAGGTTGTTGTTGCTGAGATCCAAAACACTCAAAAATTTGGTGATACTTGGAATATTGCCCATTAAGTTGTTTTCGTCAGCTGCGAATCGAAAGAGCGTTGTGATATTGGATAGAGTAGCTGGAACTTTTCCGGTTAGTTGATTCGAAGAAAGGATGAGAGTTTTCAAATTGGAGAGCTTTTCAATCTCTTCTGGGATTGTACCAGATAGGCTATTTACACTAAGATCCAGCATTGTAAGATTTGCATACTCAACAATCTTACTGGGTATTGTGCCGTTGAACTGATTATATGAAAGCACAAGCTCTTCGAAGGCCGCAACTCTTCTGCCGTCGATGTCGAGTTTTGGGATGGTTCCCATCAAGAGATTAGAGCTAAGATTCAAGCTTTTTAATTTGGATAAGGAACTCAACTGGGTTTCAACAGTTCCTCCTAAGGAGTTATGGGATAGGTCCAGAGTCTCCAAGCTTGCAAAGCTCGAGAAACTACGAACCGGGCCACCCAAATCATTGTAGCTGAGATTAAAGGACTTCAACCCGGAGAGGCCAGTGCAATTGGAGAAAAACGAATCAGGAATTGTGGCTATGTAGTTTTGCGAGAAGTCGAGGTATCGTAAGGTGTCGAGGCGACAAAGAATGTTAAAGATGGTGGAGAGACCGAGATTGGAGAGGGAGAGGCCAGTCACGACGGTCGAGGGGCCGGCGGAGCAAGTGACCCTCTGCCAAAGGCAAGGATTTGGGTCAGTGGTGTTCCAGTTATGGTATGAATTTGGGGAGAGGCTTTTGGAGAGATTTACCATGATGTTTAGTTGGTCATGGTTGAGTTGGAGTGGTGAGGCCATAGACTTATCAAGTAACAAGGAGTAATTCAAGAAGAAGAAGAGCAAGGAGAACGAGAAAAAGAGATTTGCATACCTCTCCATTCCAGCTTCTATTATAACTTCTATGGAGTCTCCACCTTTTTTTCTTCTTCTTTGTTCCTTACATATAAAGGAGGTATAAATTGAAATGGGTTAGAGAGAGTGAGAGAAGCAAAGATTTGTTATAGGCAAGAGGAGTTTCAAAGTCTGTGTTGGCCCCAAAGTTGACTTACCTAATACAGTGTGTGGAATATTAGTCTTCTAGAGAGATGGAAATACGGAAATTAACTTGTGTACCTTTCTAAGGTACCTCAATTGTCATAGATAATAAAGAATAAAGTTACGCAGACATTTGTGTTGAATGTAGATATTAGAGACACTATTCTTTGTATTTACAGAGAATATTTACAGAGTAATTTTTTCTGTATTTTAGCCACACATGAAATTATTTTTTTGAAATCTCAAGCCTTGAAGAAAGGGATACTGTTTGAAGTGCCTATCTTGGGCCTCTCAAAAAGTATTGATCTTAAAAAATAATATTGTTTTCTCACATTTAGACTAATTAGTTATTTCACAACTTGAAATATAAATTGGGGACTCTAAGAGGGACACTTAGGGGTGCCCAGAGCAATGCTCATGAGAGTTGTGCACGAAAATTTTCTTGTTTCTCTTGGTGACCTATGACTAGTAGTTAGCAATTGACTCTGAGTTTTTGGATTTTTTTACACTTTCTATATGTCTTAATCTCCTTGGTTCCTAATTTATATTTTTCTCTCTCCTTGTGACATTTGTTTTTTAATTAACTTTGTTTTAGAAAAGTTGATATGTCGATAAGCTACACACACAGAAGTGATTGAAATAGAACTTCAAAATATCAGAATACGAGTAACTTTTTTAATATATATATATATTTTTACTTACTTCCAAGTAAATAGGTTGGTTTGGCATTTCGGGTTTTTAATATATATATATATATATATTTTTACTTACTTCCAAGTAAATAAGTAAATATATTTTTACTTCAAAATATCAGAATACCGTGCGGCCTCCCGCGAACGTGCGAGTCGTACACTGTGCGGAGAAGGTAAAGATCATCTTCTTTACGATTTCTAGGGTTTTATAATGCACCTTATTTTTGTCTTTTTTTTATATAAATATTTTTTTTCCAATTCGTTCCATTTCTTTTTTCCAAATTAATAGGTTTCTTTAATTTTTAACTTAAATTTAGTGGTTATTTATTCATTTATTTATTTTTTTGTTGTTAGGTATGCTATTAGGATGATAGTTTGTATATTACACGTACAATCTTGAGTTTTATACGGCTTCTTTGCTATGAGCTGAAAATGAAAATTCTTATCTTAGTTCAATCATATGTTTTTAAAGAAGCCGGTTGGACATCGTTCTTTCTCGATTGGACATGCTATTATTTGATTAATATGGGGTATCCTCTTGTTTTGGTTGTGCTCTTTGTGTGCGTGTGTGTGTGCACGTGCACGCACACGCATGTGTTCGCACGCCATATCTCTTATTTTTCCGTCTCTCTCGTATGTATGTGCGCTTTTGTTTGTGTGTGCGCATGGTCGCGTGCTGTACATATTACACATACAATCTTGAGTTTTTGGGTTGTCGGCTTCTTTGCTATGAGCTGAAATGAAAATTCTTATCTTAGTTCAATATATGTTTTTAAAGAAGCCGGTTGGACATCGTTCTTTCTCGATTGGACATGCTATTATTTGTTATTTCTCTCCTCTTTTTTTTCTATTTTCAGTTGGATTTTCTTCGGTGATGACATATCAATTTTTTCTTGTATTTATCACACATAAAATATCTACCATGATAGCATACATTACTAGGAGGCTCTTTGGCCTTGAATTGCTTCTCTACTCTAAGAGGCAGCATTTACACATTTAGCAAACAGAGATATCTAGAGGTCTTACTGGCGCGATGAGCTCGAATGGGTTTTCGGGCTTCAAAATTTAAAAACTCCTAATTAAAGAGCCTCTGTTGCAGTAGTGAGTTGTCCCAAGTAGTATTGTTCGTGAAACCTCCTTAGTCTTTGTACCATCTGCAGGTTATTCCTGATGTTCAAATCAGAAAGGTTGTCTTCATCTTGCACATCGGTAGCTTTTTCACGAATAAAGAATTTCCAAGTCAGCAAAGACATGAGGAATGAAACCGAAAAACCGGCCACAAAAGAAGAAACCACGACTAAGGCAACCTGTATCTTTCTTTTTGACGAAGTGGTTATATCAAAAACGTCATTGCTGGGCGAATTGAATTCAGCACTTCCCTTCAGAATTATAAGATCCTTATTTCCAACAGTTACAACATTCACGAATGGAGAAAATCTAGGGAGAACTCCTGAGAGATTATTATAAGAAAGCACCAACTCTCTCAAATTTGGAATAGTGGAAAGAGAATCTGGTACATTACCTGAGAAATTATTATATGAAAGATCGAGAATTTCTAGATAGCGTAAATCACCGAGGGACGATGGTATCGATCCGTTAAAATAGTTGCTACCAAGGTAGAGTTCATTTAGAGATTCCAAACCGTTGACTGAATAGGGTATTGACCCATAGAACTTATTGTGCTGAAGGGCTATGAATGCAAGCTGTTGTAAGTTAGAAATAGTTGGTAATATCTCTCCTGTGAATGAGTTACTACTGAGATTCAATCTATACAAGCTCTGTAGCTCATGCATTTCAACAGGGATCTCCCCACTAAGATTGTTCGTTTGAAGTGCCAACACCTCTAATTTTTGAAGATTACCAATCTCCTTTGGTAGCTCGCGGTATAGCGCATTCGAAGAGAGATCTAAGAGTTCCAAATTGCTGCAGTTCCCCAGTTGTGATGGTATCTCAGAATACAAATTGTTATGATCCAACTTTAGATGTGCCAATTTCGAGAGCTTTCCTATTGATGTCGGGATTACCCCAGAGAGAAGATTTCCACCGAGTCGTAGGCGATGGAGCCTTAAAGATAAATTTGTGGGAATAGCCCCTCCGAGTCGATTATGAGTGAGATCAACATACTCCAGATTAGGAGATGCAAGGAGATCAAATGAGATCTCCCCGCCAAAGTTGTTGTAGCTGAGATCCAAAAAACTGAGAAATTTGGTAATACTCGGAATATTTCCAGTTAAGTTGTTTCCGTCAGCTGCGAAGTGAATGAGCGTTGTGATGTTGGATAAAGTAGCCGGAACTTTTCCGGTTAGTTGATTCGAACAAAGGGTGAGAGTTTTCAAATTGGAGAGCTTTTCAATCTCTTCTGGTATAGTCCCAGATAGGCTATTTCCTCTAAGATCCAGCATAGTAAGATTCTCATACTCAAAAATCTCACTGGGTATCGTGCCAGTGAATTGATTATACGAAAGCACAAGCTCTTCGAAGGCCGCAACTCTTCTACTGTAGATGGTGAAAGTGGGGATGGTTCCAATCAAGGATATTAGAGCTAAGATTCAAGACTTTCAATTTGGATGAGGAACTCAATTGGGTTCCCACAGTTCCTTCTAGTAAGTTGTGGGACAAGTCCAGGTTCTCCAAACTTGCAAAGCTCGAGAAACTACGAACTGGGCCGGTCAATTCATTGTAGCTGAGATCGAGGGACTTCAACTCGGCGAGGCCGGTGCAATTGGAGAAGAAGGAATCAGGAATTGTGGCTATGTAGTTCTGCGAGAAGTCGAGGTTTTGTAAGGTGTTGAGGCGACAAAGAATGCTAAAGAAGTCGTCGACATTAGCGGCGGTGGGGATACTGAGATTGGAGAGGGAAAGGCCGGTCACAGCGGTCGAGGTGCTGGCAGAGCAAGTTACCCTCTCCCAAAGGCAAGGATTTGGGTCACTGGTGCTCCAGTTATGGTGTGAATTTGGGAAGAGGTTCTTGGAGAGATTTACCATAATGTTTAGTTGGTCATGGTTGAGTTGGAATGGTGAGGCCATAGACTTACAAACAAACAAGGCGTAATTCAAGAAGAAGAAGAACAGCAAGGAGAAGGAGATAAAGAGATTTGCATACCTCTCCATTCCTTCTATAACTTTTATGGAATCTCCACCTTTTATCTTGCTTAGTTCCTATCTATATTTCTACAACTTCTCTCGCTCTTTTTTTTCTCTTTTTATAAAAATAAAAATAAGTATTCGAAGGAGGTACACATTGAAATGGATTAGAGGGAATTAGAGAAGCAAAGACTTGTTATAGGCAAGAAGAGTTTCATAGTCTGTGTTGGCCAAGTTGCCTGACTTCATGTACTGTGGATTAGTCTTTGAGAGAGATGGAAATATGGAAATTAACTTGTGTACCTCAATTGTCGTAGATAATAAAGACTAAATTTATGTAGACATTCGTGCTGAATGTTGATATTAGAAAACACCATTCTCTGTTAATTTAAGCTTTGAGAGTAATTGATTATTGCACATGATATCAGAGTAGAAGATTCAAAGTTCGAATATTTTTGAGTTTAATTCTCAATATGAAAAAGTATTGATATTAAAAAATGATATTGTTTTCTCACATTTAGACTAATTAGTTATTTCACAACTTGAAATATAAATTAGGGACTCTTAAGGGTGACACTTAGGGGTGCCCCATAGCAATGCTCATGAGAATTGTGCAAGAAAATTCTCTTGTTTCTCTTGGTGACCTTTGACTTCTCTTACTCACCTATGACTTGTGGTGAGATTGACTCTGAATTTTTTATGTCTTAATTTTCTTGATTCCTATTTTATATTTTTCTCTCTCCTTGTGACTTTATTTTTTTTGGCCAATTTGCATAAAAAATCTATTTATTTTGTGCTTTTGCAAAACCGGGTCACTTTTTGTTTTGAGTTAGTTTTGAGTCGATTGATACTTTGGTTTTAAAATTTGAATGCACCGCTTATCGTTATAACTGTAGTTAGTATATTTCATTCAATTTTTACAACTATAAAATTATTAAAGTAATTAACTTAAATTTTGAAGTTGAAGTATCGTTGACCGACTCAAATTTTGAAGTTGAAGTATCGTTGACTGACTCAAATCAAACGAATTGAAATGGTGGATAGTACAATCAAAATTTTAAAAGATTGAATAGCTGATTCAAAATGATCTATAGTTCATGTAAGTTTTATTCATTTTTACCTAAAATTATATAATTTTGTAGTTTAAGAACCTTTTTTAAAATGCACTATAATTCAGGTAAGAGCTGCCGACATTTTTACCTTAAATTCAATCAAGTTTTTGTCAATGGCTAATTTTCTTCTTTTATGACTTTATTGCTTTTACCTTAAATTCGATCAAGGTGTTGTCAAAAGCTAATTTTCTTCTTTTATGACTTTATTGCTTTTACCTTAAATTCGATCAAGGTGTTGTCAAAAGCTAATTTTCTTCTTTTATGACTTTATTGGGGTAGATGTGACACCCTAATAGTCCCACATCGAATGGGAATGAGGTTGTCATTGGGTTTATATGAGATTTGGTCACTTTTTATAATTGTTGGGCTTAAGCATTTTAGGCCGGTGGTTGGATGACGAGTTATTGTTCTTTAGTGGGTTAGGTCGTTACATTTGGTATCAGAGCCGGTTCACCAGCTGGACATGTGTGGCGAGTTTTGACTGAGCCAGGGTCTGGATGACGGGCTAGCGAGACGAGTCTCACATCGCCTGGTGATCTTGGGCTGTATGTGTGATTGGACTAACGAGAACGTCAGGACCTTAATAGGGGAGTACGACACCCAATAGTTACATCGGATGGGTAGAACAGTTAGAAATAAAAAAAAAAAAAAAAAAAAAAAATGAAAGTGCAAACATTTTTGGTGTATTTGTTGTTTCATTATTCTTAAAGCTTATTTGTAATTGCTAGTGGTAGTTTTTTTTTTTTTTTTTTTTTGATGGTAAGTAGGAAAGATCAACATTGGCTATGACACAAATAAAACCACAAATTAAAAAATAAATTTACAAATATTGTTCATAACTTTATCTTGATATCTTCATGCATATAAAACTTTAAAGGTAACAAATTTCTTGGTTGTCTTTTAGCTATAAGCATATGAGTGGTTTTAGAGGAATGTATGATTGGTGAAGATCACTGAAAAGGATAAATTTAATTAAAAGCTTCGTTTGGTTCGGGATTAAGTAAGAAGCTAGTTAAGTTAATTCGGGGATAGGTATAAGTTCATGATGAAGTATAGAATAGAGTAATTTTGTATTTGGATGAAAATTGAGTTATTCTCGAAAATAAAAAAATAATAATATTTGGAATGATAAGATAGAATAAGAAAAATAGCTAGTGGGTAGTTATAAATAGAAAATAATAATATTGCTCCATGTATTTGAATTTAAATTTTTAAATTTTTATTTAAAATTTAAAATTTAAATATATAAATTTAAAATTTTAAAAATTCAAAATATAATTTAAATTTTTAAATCTCCAAATTCAAAAATGTAGAGTTCTAAATTTTAAATCTAAGATTAAATTTAAATTTAAATATATCAAATATTAAATATTAAATTTAAAAAATTTAAAATATATAATTTAAAATTATAAATATTAATTTTAAGATTAAAAATATAAAATATAAAATATAAAATATAAAATATAAAATATAAAATATAAAATTATAATTATAATTATAATTATAAAATTAAAATTAAAATTAAAATTATAAAATTAAATTTCCATAGGTGGGAGGTAACCCCACCCCTAAATCTCTAGAGTCTGGCTACTGTATTTTTATGAGTATAGACTCTTTTATATTCATGAAGTTTTATTAGTTAGATTATCTTATTAACCAACCGCCCACTCAACCCTTATCATCATAAATGCACGTCTTGTTTAGTAATTCAAAAGTACTCCTTCTATAATTAGTTATATTATCTATCTTATTATACAACTATGGATAAAATTAGAAAGTATTGAAATGAAATCTCATCTTTTACCAAATCGCGCAATGCGTCTTCACTAAGTTTATCATGGTTATGGGTGTAGGGAATATTCAAGCGACTGAGCTAGGAAACGATGTTATTCATATCTAGGATAGGTGGATGGTGAAGAAAGGATTGCTGAATACAAGGCATAGCCTTCCTGAATTGGCTGCGTGCTGGTGGACCATTTGGAAGGCTAGGAATGATATAATCTTTCGAAACATCCAACTAGATCCCCTCATGACGGTGTATAGAATTAAGGAGCTACTGAATTCTTGGAAGTTTTGTGCATAATCTACTAAATGTCCTAACATCGTTGTTGTTTTTTTTTTTTTTTTTCCCTCCCTTCGAGGCCTTGGATGCCTCACCCATGTAGCCTAATTTATTTTTTCATTGAATGAACCAGGTAGCGCGCTATCTTTTCTCAAAAAAACAATACGGAATGAAATTCAAATTGAGTTATAATTTTTTGCAAGCAAAAGATTTCATTTCTAAATGAATTCAACTGAATTCTTGTCTTTTGAATTCTACTGAATCACATTTAGATTTGGTGCAAAACACACTGACAAGGAAAGTAAGGTTATTAGGCAGCAAAATCAGAATTTTTTGAAGTTTTATTAGATAACAGATTTCAAAATGCTATCTAGTTTGGGTAAGATCTTCTTATCAGAATTTTTTGTCTCTTTTTTCCCCGTGTTTAAGGGATGAGCTTGATGCTTGTTGCTGGCAAATTCTCATGACACATGTTGGCCGAATTGAGAAGCTATTCAACTACAGCAGCAAGTTCCTTTTGTTCGACATATTTTGAAATGGACACAGCAGGATTTTCCACACCACAATGTTAATTATTCGTAGTTATAATGTTCTTGAACAGCTTTTGCGAAAATGGAGGCGAGTTTATGAGCTAGATGGGTCATATAGAAGCTTCCTATGATTGCATTCTCACTTGGGATGTTAGGCTTGCTGCCTATTAGGATGGTAGCATATATTTTGGCAATCTCTACATATATATGAAGTGCTGAGAGATGTTGAGTTATTAAGGTTTTGGCAATCTCTACAATCTTTACTGTCAGGGCTTTGGACATCTTGTTATGAGCTGAGTTGAATTTTTTTTTTATTTTTATGCTTGGTCTAATTAAATATGTTTATAAAGAAGCAGCCGCGCATTGCTCTTTCTTGATAAGACATGTTATTATTTGGTTTTTTCCTTTTTTTTTTTTTTTTTTTTTTTTTAACTTTCAGTTGGATGTAATTTGGCAATGACATACCAATTTTTTCTTATATTTATCACGCATGAAAAATCAAGAGGTTTTCAGTCTCTGGATTTCAACCTTCCTTGTCCCATGATAGCATACATTACTAGGAGGCTCTTTGGCCTTGAACTGCTTCTCTACTCTAAGAAGCAATATTGACACATTTAGCAAACAGAGATATCTAGAGGTCGTACTGTGGCGATAAGCTCGAATGAGTTTTCGGGCTTCAAAATTTTAAAAAAACTCCCTAATTAAAGCGCTTATGTTGCAGTGGTGAGTTGTCCCAAGTAGTACCGTTCGTGAAACCTCCTTAGTCTTTGTACCATCTGCAGCCTATTCCTGATGTTCAAATCAGAAAGGACATCTTCATCCTGCACGTCGGTTGCTTTTTTACGAATCAAGAATTTCCAAGTCAGTGAAGACATGAGGAACGAAACGGAAAAACCGGCCACAAAAGAAGAAACCACGACTAAGGCAACCTGGATCTTTCTTTTCGACGAATCGGTTATAACAGAAACGTCATTTCCGGGCGAATTGGATTCGGCACTTCCGTTCAGAATTATAAGATTCTTATTTCCAACGGTTACGACCTTCACTGATGGCAGAAATCTAGGGAGAACTCCCGAGAGATTATTGTAAGAAAGTGCCAACTCCATCAAATTCGGAATGGTGGAAAGAGAATCAGGTACTGGACCCGAGAGATTATTACATGAAAGATCGAGAATTTCTAGAGATCTTAATTCACCGAGGGACGACGGTATCGGCCCATGAAAATAGTTGCTGCCCAGGTTGAATTCTCTCAGTTTTTGCAAACTGTTGATTGAATCAGGAATCAACCCATAGAACTTATTGTGCTGAAGGTTCCATATATGCAAGCTCCATAGCTGAAGCAATTCAGTAGGGATCTGCCCACTAAGGTTGTTCATTTGAAGCTCCAACACCCCTAATTTCTGAAGATTACCAATCTCCTTTGGAAGCTCGCCGTATAGTGCATTCGAAGTGAGAATCAAGACTATCAAATTGCTGCAGTTCCCCAGCTGCGACGGTATCTCAGAATACAAGTTGTTATGATCCAATTTTAGACGTGCCAATTTCGAGAGCTTTCCTATTGATGTGGGGATTACCCCGGAGAGAAGATTTCCACTGAGTCGTAGGTGATGGAGCCCTATCGACAAATTTGTGGGAATAGCCCCTCCGAGCAGATTATGGCCGAGATCAACAGACGCCAGATTAGGAGATGCAAGAAGATCAAATGGGATCTCCCCAGTAAGGTTGTTGTAGCTGAGATCCAAAATGCTTATAAATTTGGTAATACATGGAATATTTCCCATTAAGTTGTTTTCGTCAGCTGAGAATCGAAAGAGGGTTGTGATATTGGATAAAGTAGCCGGAACTTTTCCGGTTAGCTGATTCGAAGAAAGGATGAGAGTTTTCAGATTGGAGAGCATTCCAATCTTTTCTGGTATAGCCCCAGACAGGCTATTTGTACTAAGATCCAGCATAGTAAGATTCTCATACTCAAAAATCTCACCGGGTATCGTGCCAGTGAATTGATTTTTCGAAAGCACGAGCTCTTCAAAGGCCGCGACTCTTCTACCGTCGATGACGAAAGTGGGGATGGTTCCAATCAATAAATTGGAGCTAAGATTCAAGCTTTTCAATTTGGATAAGGAACTCAACTGGGCTTCAACAGTTCCTTGTAAGGAGTTATAGTACAAGTCCAGAGTCTCCAAACTCGCAAAGCTCGAGAAATCACGAACCGCGCCAGTCAGTTTATTGTAGCTGAGATTAAGGGACTGCAACCCCGAGAGGCCGGTGCAGTTGGAGAGAAATGAATCAGGTATCGTGGTTATGAAGTTGCGCGAGAAGTCGAGGTATCGTAAGGTGTCGAGGCGACAAAGAATGCTAAAGATAGTGCGGATACCGAGATTGGAGAGGGAGAGGCGGGTCACGACGGTCGAGGGGCCGGCGGAGCAAGTGACCCTCTCCCAAAGGCAAGGATTCGGGTCAGTGGTGTTCCAGTTATGGTATGAATTTGGGGAGTGGCTCTTGGAGAGATTTACCATGATGTTTAGTTGGTCATGGCTGAGTTGGAATGGTGAGGCCATAGACTCATCAACAAACAAGGAGCAATTCAAGAACAAGAACAGCAATGAGAAGGAGATAAAGAGATTTGCATACCTCTCCATTCCTTCTATTATAACTTCTATGGAGTCTCCACCTTTTTTCTTCTTAGTTCCTATCTATATTTCCGTAACCTCTCTCTCTCTCTCTCTCTCTCTCTCTCTCTCTCTCTCTCTTGTTATAAACAATAAAAATAAAAATAAGTATTTGAAGGAGGTATAAATTGAAATGGGTTAGAGAGAGAGTGAGAGGAGCAAAGACCTGTGTACCTTAGGAAGTTGACTGACTTCATGTAGTGTTGTGGACTATTAGTCTTTGAGAGAGATGGAAATATGGAAATTAACTTGTGTACCTTAGGAAGTACCCCAATTATCATAGATCATAAAGACTAAAGTTACGTAGACATCTGTGTTGAATTAATGTAGATATATTAGAGACGTCATTCTCTGTCAATTTAAGCTTTGAGAGTAACTGATTGTTTCACATAATGTCAGAATAGAAGATTCAGAGTTTGAATTAATACCTTTGAGTTTAATTCTCAGTATTTTTTCTTTTGAAATCTCGAGCCTTAAGAAAGGGAGACTCTTTAAAGTCCTTATCTTGGGCCTCTCAAATAGTATTGATCTTAAAAAATGATACTGTTTTCTCACATTTGGACTAATGAGTTGTTTCACAACTTGAAATATAAATTGGGGACTCTAAAGAGGGACACTTAGGGGTGTCCATAGTAATGCTCATGAGAGTTGTGCAAGAATTTTTTTTTGTTTTTCTTGGTGACTTATGACTTGGTCGTTACAAATTGACTCCGAATTTTTGGGTCTTTCATACTTTTTATATGTCTTAGTCTCCTTGATTCCTATTTTATATATAATTTAGCTCCTATGCTTTTAAAAGTATCAAGTCATTAGTGCTTATAAGTTTTCGATCCTTAGATTAAGCTTAGATTAAGGGATGTGCGGTTAGGATGATATGGACCCTCTAGGGTTAAGTGGATGATTGGTTGAATAGTATAATCTAACAAGTGAAAATGATCAAAGACAAAGATCTGATGATAAAAAATTTATAAGCACCAAGTATTTGGTGCTTTTACAAGTACCATAGCCGGACAAGCACCAAGTACTTGGTGCTTCTATATATATATATATATATAGAGAGAGTCCGGCTACTACACTATCTATGGTACGGGAACTCTCGTACCATAGTGTTGTTTTCGATTTTCGGGCATTCAAATCAACGATCCACATCGTTAAAACTAATATAGGGTATTGAAAATTTTTAGAAATAAAATCTTGTTGAATGTAGATACAAAAAACACCTTTCTCTCGCCATTTTTTGGTAATTTAAGTTTTTAGATTAACGGTAGTTTCACGTGCTATCGATGAGTTTGAATTTGTTCGAGTCGCTTTATGTTTTTCTCATGTAAACGAAGGGCGCGTTTGGTTCAGAATATAAAATGAAATCGAAATGGACAGGAATAAAAAACGAAATGATATAACCTTCCAATATATTTGGTTCAGAATAACAATCGGAATCGGTACGGTTGATTCGTGCTTTCAATATTTACAAAATTTTAATTATCAAAAAATAATTAAAATGCAAAATATAAAAATAATTTAAAATTTAGTTTGCACATCAAAACATAAAAGTTAAAATATTAAAAAATTACATCAAAATAGTAAAATGATATGCCAAAACTTTAAGCGTATTTTTTTCAAAAAATTAAAAATTAAAATTGAGTGGACAATTCAAAATATAAAACTAATTTTTGATTTGATTCAAATTCAAACTTACAACTAAGTTTAAATTTAAATTTGTAGATCAAATTCAAAACGCTTGATTGAATTATATTTTAATTTAATTTCTAAATCAAAATCTACAATTAAAAATTTAATTTCTAACTTTAAATTTATACTTTAATTAAAAATTAAAGTCAAAAAATTAATTTTAATTTTAAATAAAAATATAAAATATAATTGAGATATTTTTATAAAGTGGATTTTTTTCTTAGGGATTCAATTTCCAATCCGCTTTCCTACGCAAGATTGAAAAAAAGAGTGATTAGGAGATTCCCATTCACCCGGAAATTGAAATCGAATAAAACTCCCGTATATCAAGCACTCACAAACGAATTCGTCCATTCCGATTCGATTCCTGGATGAAAAAGGGGCGAATCAAACACACCCTAAGTTCGTGTGTTTGGCCTATAAAAAAATCTTTAGTCTTAGAAATAGATACCGTCTCCTAGCAGCTTAATATGCCTTTAGACTGATTAGCTCTCTCACAACTTTGAAATATAAATTGGGGGCTTTAAGGGGAACACTTTTATTAAGGGTAACCAAAACAATGCTTATGAGAAAAGTGGAAGAGAATTTTATTTTATTTTATTTTATGTTATTTCTCTCTTTTGGTGACTTTGACTGTAACTTATAGAAATTGACCCTGAATTTGTCGGATCTTGTCATACTTGATGTTACTTCTGTGGGCAATTTCAAATCTATCCCCCTCAGACTGCCAAATATTACATTACATTTGTCCCTCAAAATCTGAATTATCTCCAATATTCTTTTTAAGTTCTAATTATCTAAAACTATATATAACTAAAACCTTTCTGTATATATAAAATTATCACCAATAAATAATAATCTTCAAAATCCACTTAATATATATATATATATATATATATATATATATATATATATATATATATATATATATATATATATATATATATATATATATATATATATATATATATATATATATATATATATATATATATTATTTATTATTATGAGTAGTGGACCTCTACTACTCATAAGTTGTTTTCGATGATGGAGCGTCCGAATTGACGATCCACTCCGTTAAATATAATCTAGAGTATTTGAAACTTGTAGAAAATAAATTTCTTAAATTTTCGAAATCATAATAAAGTCCATCAAGTGGGCATAAAATGAACGCAGTCAAAATCGAACGACTTCCTAAAAAAGAATGATCGGATCTTTCAATTCAAGATCGGAGTTATTGATCTTTATCTATGTAGTGAATAAAATTTTCTATAAAAAATTCAACAAATTCCGATTCTTTTACACCGTTAAACTAGCAAGTATTCCATACCGTAGTTAAAAATTATCAAATTTGTGACCTCTTGATCGTAAGGTAAATGATGTCGAAAAATTATAAAATTTTATTTCTAGAAGTTTTAAATACTCTAGATAACGTTTAACGGTGTGGATCGTCGATACGGAAGCTCTATCAAACAATTTATGAGTACGAGGCAATCGTACTCATAATAGTATAGTATTTAATCTATATATATATATATATATATATATATATATATATATATACTAAAACCTTTCTGTATATATAAAATTTATCGAAATTTAATAAATAAATTATATCAAAAGAATATATATATATATATATATATATATATATATATATATATATATATATATATATATATATATATATATATATATATATATATATATATATATATATATATATATATAGAGTACTACTATATTATGAGTAGTAGAGCCCTACTACTCATAAGTTGTTTTTCGATGATAGCGAATCGACGATCCACTCGTTAAATATGATCTAGAGTATTTAAAACTTCTAGAAAATAAATTTCGTAATTTTTCAAAATCATAATAAAGTCCATCAAATGGGCATAAAATGAGCAATGAAATCGAACGACGTCCTAAAAATAGATGTTCGGATCCTTCAATTTAAGATCGGAGTTATTGATCTTTATCTAGGTAGTGAATAGAATTTTCTATCAAAAATTCAACCTATTTCAATTCTTTTACACCGTTAAACTAGCAAGTATCCCATATCGCCGTTAAAAATTGTCAATTTTGTGAGCTTTTGATCGTAAGGTAAATGATTTTGAGAAATTACGAAATTTATTTTCTAGAAGGTTTAAATCCTCAAGATCATATTTAGCGAAATGGAACGTAGATTGGGAAGCTCTATCAACGAAAACAACTTATGAGTAGTATGGCTCTACTACTCATAATAGTATAGTAGCACTACTCTATATATATATATATATATATATATATATAGAGGCTATATATATTATGAGTACGATCGCCCTCGTACTCATAAGTTGTTTTCGATGATAGAGCTTTCGAATCGATGATCCACATCGTTAAATGTTATCTAGAGCATTTGAAACATCTAGAAATCAAATTTTATAATTTTTCGACATCATTTACCTTATGATCAAAAGCTCACAAAATTGACAATTTTTAACTACGTATAGAATACTTGCTAGTTTAACGGGCAAAAGAATCCAAATAGGTTGAATTTTTGATAGAAAATTCTATTCACTACCTAGATAAAGATCAATAATTCCGATCTTAAATTGAAGGGTCCGATCATCCATTTTTAAGACATCGTTCGATTTTGACCGTTCATTTTATGCTCGTGATGGACTTTATTATGATTTCGAAAAATTACGAAATTTATTTTCTAGAAGTTTCAAATACCTTAGATATATATATATATATATATATATATATATATATATATATATATATATATATATATATATATATATATATATATATATATATATATATATATATATATATATATATATATATCCGATCATCCTTTTTAGGACGTTTGACCGTTCATTTTATGCCCACTCGATGGACTTTATTATGATTTCGAAAATTTACGAAATTTATTTTCTACAAGTTTCAAATACTCTAGATCATATTTAACGAAGTGGATAGTCGATTCGGAAGCTCCATCATCAAAAACAACTTATGAGTAGTAGGGCTCCAATACTCATAATAGTATAGTAGCCATGGCCTATATATATATATATATATATATATATATATATATATATATATATATATATAGAGAGTAGGCTACTATATTATGAGTAGTAGAGCCCTACTACTCATAAGTTGTTTTCGATGATGGAGCTTCCGAATCGACGATCCACTCGGTTAAATATGATCTAGAGTATTTAAAACTTCTAGAAAATAAATTTCGTAATTTTCGAAATCATTTACCTTACGATCAAAAGCTCACAAAATTGACAATTTTTAACGGCGATATGGGATACTTGGTAGTTTAACGGGGTAAAAGAGTTGAAATAGGTGGAATTTTTGATAGAAAATTCTATTCACTACCTAGATACAGATCAATAACTCCGATCTTAAATTGAAGGATCCGATCCTCTATTTTTACGACGTCGTTCGATTACGGCCCTTCATTTTATGCCCATTTGATGGACTTTATTATGATTTTGAAAAGTTACGAAATTTATTTTCTATTAGTTTTAAATACTCTAGATCATATTTAACGGAGTGGGTCGGCGATTCGGAAGCTCTATCATCGAAAACAACTTATGAGTAGTAGGGCTCTACTACTCATAATAGTATAGTAGCCCTACTCTATATATATATATATATATATAGAGTGAGGCTACTATGCTATCTAAGCCTTCCGTGCTTGGTCGTTTCGATGTTGCGATTTTCGAATCGTCGATCGGTTGTTAAACTTGATCTAGAGTATTTAAAGTATCTAGAAAATAAATTTTATAATTTTTCGATATCATTTGCCTAGTGATCGAAGGAGCACAAAATCAAATAATTTTAATGGCCATAGTAAGCCGTTTGAAAGTTTAACGGTGTAGAAATATCTAAATTACGTGAAATTTTGATAGAAAATTCTTTATACTATATAAAACAAGATAAATATCTTTGATCTAAATTTTTAATGCCATATTATCGCGTTTTATAAGATTTTTATTTTAGTTGATTTTTAGCCCCTTCGTTCACTAGGCAAATAATATCGAAAAATCGCAAAATTTATTTTCTCTTTCAAATACTCTAGATCAAGTTTAACGGAGCCGATCGACAATTCGAAAGCCACAACATCGAACGACGTGGAAGCACGAGCCCTCCGTGCTTCGAAGCATAGTAGCCTTACTCTATATATATATATATATATATAGTAGAGTACTATTATCTATTATTATGAGTAGAGAGCCCTACTACTCATAAGTTGTTTTCGATGATAGAGCTTCGAATCGACGATCCACTCCGTTAAATATGATCTATAGTATTTAAAACTTCTAGAAAATAAATTTCGTAATTTTTCGAAATCATTTACCTTACGATCAAAAGCTCACAAAATTGACAATTTTTAACGGTCGATATGGGATACTTGGTAGTTTAACGGTGTAAAAGAATTGAAATAGGTTGAATTTTTGATAGAAAATTCTATTCACTATCTAGATAAAAATCAATAACTCCGATCTTAAATTGAAGGATCCGATCATCTATTTTTAGGACATCGTTCGATTTCGCTCATTTTATGCCCATTTGATGGACTTTATTATGATTTTGAAAAATTACGAAATTTATTTTCTAGAAGTTTTAAATACTCTAGATCATATTTAACGGAGTGGATCGTCGATTCGGAAACTCTATCATCGAAAACAACTTATGAGTAGTAGGGCTCTACTACTCATAATAGTATAGTAGCCCTACTCTATATATATATATGTAGTACCGAGAGTTTGGTACTACAGTTTTGTTTTTGACCTTAGAGTATTTAAGTCAACGACCCACATCATTAAAATTGTTTTAAGGTATTTGAAATCTTTAGAAATTTTTTGTTTTTGATGTTCAGTTTCTTCAGTTCTTGATTTTGTATTTTTGGTTAATAAAATACATAAAATATCAAAATTACTATTTTACCTTTTCAAATATATTTCTAAGTTAACTTAACGGGTTATAACAGAAACATATATGGGGTATATAGAAAGAAAAAAGAAAAAAAAGGTAAATAACCTATTTCTAAAGTTTTGAGGGGTATATAGGTAATTATTTCTAAATTAAAAACCCAATTTAATTAAAGGAAAAGAGAAGTGAGATATTCCATTACCCCTTATTGGATTCAGATCCGATCCGATTCAAAATTTAATTTCTAAATCAAAATCTACAATTAAAAATTTAATTGTAGATTTTGATATACACCTTTTTTTTCCCCAATTCGTTCCATTTCTTTTTCCAAATTAAAAGGTTTCGTTAATTTTCACTTAAATTTTGTGGTTATTTATTTATATTCATTTCCATTAATGTTGTAGGTGATTGCGAATAAACGCGACACATATCTCCGATTAGAAATTGGTGCGCATATATATTTTCCTTTTAATTTTTAGGGTTTAGGGTTTTGAGACATTTTTACGAGGGATAAATAAATTAGATTAATTATAGGATAAACTTCAAATACCATCCTGTAATTTCACACTTTCTCACTTTAGTACCTTGTGGTTTAAAGTGTATCAATTTAGTATCCTGTGGTTTTATTTTTTTTTTCTTTTCGTCGGATTTTTTGCTAATATTTCGTTAAATTATTTACAAAAAACTTCAGATACTCACCTAGGCTTATCGAATATTCACTTTAATGCACTTTAGTTTTAGTTTTGTCACTAATTTTTGAAAAAAATTAGTGGAATTGATAATGAAAAGAGAAAATAAAACTACGCGCTAAATTAATACGCTTTAAACCACGAGTCTTAAAGTGAGAAGTGTGAAACCACAAGGATGGTATTTGAAGTTTTTCCTTAATTATATTAATCGAAACCAAGTCAAATTCAGTTTAGTTGATAGCGTATGCATATGTATTTTCCACATTATCACAATGTTTATACATGGTTATAATTAATGTTCTCGAACAGCTTCGAGGAAATGGAGGCGAGTTTATATGAGGAGAATGGTGGGAAGCTTCCTATTATTAATTACACTCTTTGCTTTGGATGTTAGGTATGTTATTAGTATGATAGTTTCTATTTTTTGCTATCTCTATATGATGTCAACTTATTATGGTTATGATTATGAATTAATATGTTAGTATCTGCTTGTTTTGGTTGTGCTCTCTGCGTGTGCGTGCACGCATGTGTTCGCGCGCCATATCTCCTGTCTCTGCCTAGGGATGCAAACGGATTCGGGTTGGTAGAGCTCCCGCCCCGGTCCGCCCTGAATGGAGCAGTAAACGGGAGAAAATAAACGGATTCGGGCCGGAAAACGCGGCATTTTTTATGATCCAAGACGGATTCGGGGCAGGAAATGGAAAAAATTTTGACTCGTCCCGAATCCGCCTCGTCATGATCCGCCCCGAATCCGCGCTGAAAATTATTTATATTTTTAAAAAATATCCCTAAAAAAATAATGTATTTACAGAAAAGTTCAAAATACAAATAAATTGGTGCTCGCATTTCTCATGTATTTGGAACTTTTGAGTTTTGCTTCGAATTATAATTGATATTTTTGAATTTTATAATTGATGTTGTTAATTATTATATATATGATATTGTTAAAATTAACTCCAAAAAGAACCATGCAGAGATCTCGCAAAAAAAGAGATATCTAGAGGTCTTACGTACCATGGGGATAAGCTAGAATGAGTTTTCAGGCTTCAAAATTTGAAAAAAGAACTCCCTAATTAAAGAGCTTCTGTTGCAGTAGTGAGTTGTCCCAAGTAGTACCGTTCGTGGAACATCCTCAGCCTCTGTACCATCTGCAGCCTCTTCCTGTCGTTCAAATCAGAAAGGTGGTCTTCTTCTTGTGCGTCAGTTGCTTTTTTACGAATCAAGAATTTCCAAGTCAGTGAAGACATGAGGAACGAAACGGAAAAACCGGCCACAAAAGAAGAAGAAGCCACGACGAAGGCGGCCAAGATCATTCTCTTCAAAGAATCGGAGGAATTGTATTTGGCGCTTGTCTTTGGAGTTATAAGATCCGCATTTCCAATGTTCACGACATCCACCGACGGCGAAAATGTAGGGAAAGGTCCCGAGAGATGATTGTAGGAGAGCACCAACTCTTTCAAACTTTGCATGGTGGAAAGAGAATCGGGTACTCGACCTGAGAAATGATTATACGAAAGATCGAGAGTTTCTAGATTGTGTAAATTCCCGATGTACGGAGATATCGACCCGTTAAAACGGTTGCTACCCAGGTTGAGTTCTATCAGGTCTTGCAAACCATTGATTGAATCGGGAATCGACCCGTAGAACTTATTGCGCTGAAGGGCTACGAATGCAAGCTGTTGTAAGTTAGAAATTATTGGCAGTATCTCACCTGTGAATGAATTACTACTGAGATTCAATCTATACAAGCTCCGTAGCTCACGCATTTCGACAGGGATCTCCCCACTAAGATTGTTCATCTGAAGGTCCAACATCTCTAATTCGTGAAGATTACCAATCTCCTTCGGAAGCCCGCCATGCAGAGCATTACTACTGAGATTCAAGAGTTCCAAACTGCTGCAGTTCCCCAGCTGCAGCGGTATCTCGGAACACAAGTTGTTATGATCCAATTCCAGATGTGCCAACTGCGAGAGCTTTCCGATTGATGCCGGGATTACCCCGGACAGAAGGTTTCCACCGAGTCGTAGGCGACGAAGTCCTATAGATAAGTTTGTGGGAATGGGCCCTCGGAGGCGGTTACGAGTGAGATCGACGTACTCGAGACTAGGAGACGCGAGAAGATCGAACGGGATCTCCCCGCCAAAGTTGTTTTCGTCGGCTGCGAATCGACAGAGGGTTGTGATATTGGATAAAGTAGCCGGAAGTTTTCCGGTTAGCTGATTCTGAGAAAGGAGGAGAGTTTTCAACTTGGAGAGCTTTTCAATCTTTTCTGGGATAGTCCCAGATAGGCCATTTAGACTAGGATCCAACATAGTAAGATTCTCATTGTTGAAAATCTCATCAGGTATTGCGCCATAGAATTGATTATCCGAAAGCACAAGCTCTTCAAAGGCCGCAACTCCTCTACCGTCGACGATGCCGCCGAGAGTGGGGATGGTTCCCAACAAGAAATTGGAGCTAAGATTCAAGCTTTTCAACTTGGATAAGGAGCTCAACTGAGTTTCCACAGTCCCATGCAAGAAGTTTTGGGATAGGTCCAGAGTCTCCAAACTCGCAAAGCTCGAGAAATTACGAACCGTGCCGGTCAAATCGTTGGAGCTGAGATCGAGGGACTTCAACCCGGAGAGGCCGGTGCAATTGTAGAAAAAGGAATCAGGTATCGTGGTTACGGAGTTTTGCGAGAAGTCGAAGTATCGTAAGGTGTCAAGGCGACAAAGAATGCTAAAGAAGTCGCCGACATAAGCGGCAGTGGGGATACCGAGATAGGAGAGGGAGAGGCCGGTCACGACTGTCGAGGGGCCGGCGGAGCAAGTGACCCTATCCCAAAGGCAAGGATTTGGGTCAGTGGTGTTCCACACACCCCCAGAATTTGGGGAGAGGCTCTTGGAGAGATTTACCATGATGTTTAGTTGGTCATGGTTGAGTTGGAGTGGTGAGGCCATAGACTTACAAACAAACAAGGAGGAATTTAAGAAGGAGAACAGCAAGGAGAAGGAGATAAAGAGATTTGCATACCTCTCCATTCCAGCTTCTATTATAACTTCTATGGAGTCTTCACCCTTCTCTTCTTAGTTATAAATTGAAATTGATTGGAGAGAATGAGAGAAGCAAAGACTTGTTATAGGCAAGAGGAGTTTCATTTCATAGTCTGTGTTGGTCAAGTTGACTAACCTAATACAGTGAACCTAATACAGTGTGGATTAGTCTTTGGGAGAGATGGAAATATGGAAATTAACTTGTGTACCTTTCTAAGGTACCTCAATTGTCATAGATAATAAACACTAAACTTACGTAGACATCCGTGTTGAATGTGAATATTAGAGACATCATTTTCTGTCAATTTAAGCTTTGAGAGTAATTAATTGTCGCACATGATATGATATCAGAGTAGAAGATTCAGAGTTCGAATACCTTTGAGTTTAATTCTCAATATTTTCTTTTGAAATCTCGAGCCTTAAGAAAGGGGGACTCTTTAAAGTGCCTATCTTGGGCCAATTGAAAAGTATTGATCGTAAAAAATGATACTGTTTTCTTACATTTGGACTAATGAGTTATTTCACGACTTGAAATATAAATTGGGGACTCTAAGAGGGACTCATAGCAATTCTCATGAGAATTGTGCAAGAAAATTCTCTTGTTTCTCTTGGTGACTTATGACTTGTAGTGAGAAATTAACTCTGAATTTTTTTTGATCTTTTCACACTTTCTATATGTCTTAATCTCCTTAATTCCTATTTTATATTTTTCTCTCCCCTTGTGACATTATTTTTTTTTAGGGATAATTGCCTATATACCCCTCATGCGTCTGAAAATATCCGATCTACCACTACTTTTTTTTTTTTTCTAAAATGCCCCTTATACGTTCCAATCGCTATTACAAAATACGTTATCTCCTGTTAAGTTAATCTGGGTTAAACGTGAGTTAAATATCTACCACAGTTAAAAAAAATAAAATACTAATTTTGCCCTTAACTTAAGGGCAAATAAGAAAGGTTGGTGACGGTAGAGGGGTATATTGGAAAAAACCAAAAGTCGAAATACTTTTGTGCCCTTGACTTTAAGGGCAAATAAGAAAGACAGTAATGGTAGAAGGGTATATTTGAAAAGGGCAAATTAGTAATTTTACAGAGATAACAGAGTTATTTAACAGATTTTAACTCTAAGGGTATGTTAGAAATATGTTGGAACGTAGGAGGGGTATTTTCAATATTAGCCTTCTAAGAGGGGTAAATCGGAAAATCGGAAACTTTTCAGGGTATATAAGCAATTGCCCATTTTTTTTAATTAACTTTGTTTTGGAAAAGCCAAAATGTCGATAAATTGCACACACGCAGAAGTGATTGAAATAAAACTTCAAAATATCAGAAAACAAGTTTTTTTTTTTTAATAATTTTATCTTTTTTTTATACTTCTAATTAAACAGGTTGGTTTGGCTTTTCGGGTTCCAATCTAGGGATGAAAATGAATGCGATATTATTCAACTAGTCGGAGACGGATTCAGATTTGGATACAGATATTACACATACAAAGATGCGTAAATGGGTACAAATACATAATTTACGGAGAATTTCGCCATATGTTCTGTGACCAATGCATTAAAAGAGCAGCAAAAACTAGAAGAGAATTGATACACCATGCATGATCACCTTTCAGATTCTCGACAATTTTTCAATGGAGCAAAAAACAGAGCGAAATTATGAATTTATTCGATCTTTGTTCCGCTAAATAAGAGATGTATAAGAGTTTCAAATACAATGCAAATCCCTGTTCTATGTGATACGTACATGAAAAAGAATTGATGTAAATACACGGCGTAACTGCAATAATAACCTAGCAGGAAAAGTGTGGGAAGAAGGAAAAGGTTTATACAACTGCACTGCCAAAAGCCCCATCAGCATAGATTGATATGCGGCTTTCTGTAAAAGCAGCTTTTCGACCAAGCTAGTAGGATGCGGTGTTTCAGCAACCGCTTATGTAGCGCGGTCGAGCTGTATACTCGAGTTAACGTCGTGCCTCGGAAAAGGAAAAGCGACTGCTTCTTCAAATTGGAGACAAAAGTAGCCTTTGAGCCTTGCTTGATGTGAAAAGGATAAGATAGATAGAGCTTCGTCAACAAGCTGATTGCCTCAAAAGCAGTTTTTCCTATTTCATCGGAGGGAATTTTCCACCACAAGAGCTCATGGAATGTGTGACGAATTGTGACTTCTAAGCGGAATCCCCTCGGGAGGAAATCCATCCTCGTCGGCATGATTTTCGAGTCGAACTGGGCACGGAAGACCTGTTAGGGCACGGTAAGGAATCGTGAATTGAGTTAACATAAAATGGGGCGATACGTAACAACAAAGACTCCAGAGTCAATTATCAGGAATTTTCGATATAATGGTCCTCCTATTCCTCTACTTGAAGTTTGTTTGGATTTGCTAGAACTTCTATAAAAGTGTTGTTTTGTTAGACAATCTGTTGTCTATTCTTTTTAAAAATATATATATCCCCTTTTTTTGAATGAAAAGTACTAGCAACCCAAAAAAATAATAATAATAAAAGGTAAGGTTCAAGTGTAGGTGAACCGAACCGAGTATTCGTGCTCATGCTCGTGTGTATATTCGTGGATGGCACCACTCTTATTATCACCCAAGCAACTAGCTTGAAGATGATGGAGTATAAAAGGCACTATTACATGTCTTGAGTATTCAATGTGCGACTAAATTCAATGTAGTAAGATATGCACAGGCTCCCAAGTAAAGCCCATTTGATATTTGGCCACCCAAGAGGTCCAAAGGCTAAAAATGGAGTTTAAGTCATTTTAAATAAATAAACTCTAATATGTTTAGCAAAGTTGCTCGAAAAACGCTAACAGCTGTTCTATTAATGCCCTCAACAATAGGGGTGACTCCAAACCAAAAACCAAACCGAAACTTACCCCCAAATAAGACATTGTGGTTTGCTTTATTTGATTCTTGGTTGCATTCATATTTCAATATCCATGTATTTAGGTTTCTGGTTTTTGTTTGGTAAAGAAATTTTCTCAACCGAACCTAATTAAAATTGACCAATGAGCATTTACAGATACAAGTAGTACAAATTGAGTCCTTTTATTTTATTTGATAGATCATTATGTGATGACAAAATTCTAATGTAATAAGTACATTTAGAATAGCTAATTATATACTGATAGATCATATCCATTCATTTTAAATGAATGGATTCTTATGACTAATGTAGAAAGCTTACAACAAGGAGAAGCTCAAATTGATTGGTTAAACCTAAATTTGGTTTGGTTGCGTTTGGTTCTTATTTTCACATAGAAGTATGGATTAGCTCGGTTTTATCAATCTTTCAACGAAATATTTTGGTCGGTGGACAAAAATATAGTCAACACTGAACCAAACCAAACTGAGTCACCCCTACTCCCAGGAAGCTCCTGGCTACAGTGGAAGCAAAGTTTTGCTAATTGTCAGAGTAGAAAGCTCTGTCAGCCAAATGCCTAAATACTAATTGTCACAGGAGAAAACGTACTCCAAAAACTAACGCAAAGAGGCATTTACGCTATTTAATGTTTTTTATGGAAACCAAGGACAATAAATACAACAAATGAAATGATATATACCGTCAACCATATCCTTCGTCTTGTGAAGAAGAAAAGTCCCAGAAAGAATAGTCACAAAGCCACACATCTCCGTGACGATCTGTGTTGGGTTTTGCCCATCCCAGTCCTGTATTTTATAGCACAGGATTAGTGATTAGATAACGAATAAGATTCTAAGAGTATGCATTTTGGCTAAATTTCAAATAATATTATATACCTAGAGAAGTTGTTCAAGGAGCCCGGTTAGGGAGGCATTTTGTTAACCATTAAAATCTATAACGCAGCTAGCTATGTTAATGTTTGTCGTATTTTACGTATGCTAAATAAATTGCTTCATAAAAACATCCAGTGACTATTTTGGCTCTGACAAGAAAATGAAATAAGAAGCTACTCCCAAATAATAAAGCCATCACTTTGCAATAATCCTTGAAGTCCTCACAGTCAATTGGTTTTATTCAGAACAAGGGAGAAATAGCAAATTTTGAATTTGATACAGCAATCGGATTATGTGATCAACAAATCAGGAAAAGGAAATAGAGAGAAGAGTGAAGGGACCGGAGAAGGGTTAACAATTTCTTTCCATTTGTTTCCATAAGTAATATTACATCATGCATAATGCAAGGAATAAGTTAAGGTATAAAGTCTGTGATCCTACTTTAAAAAACGGAGAAACATATCTCTATTTATGCTTTTGCCCCAACTTCTTTTCACCCTATAGTGTTAGGCAGCCCTCAATATCACACAGGGGGCTCTAAGTGCAGGGAATAATCTGTTTATGTGAGAGATAATGGACTTGGCTGTCATTTGTCAAAAGTTCAAGGTTACTTGTATTGTTAGATTCACTGAAGACTAGTTCCAGATTTATAAAACAAGGTTACGGGGCATAATATCCTTCTTTCAACTTTATACTTAATATGTGTCAAGTAATCTGAGTTAATCACTGCTGGGATGGGAAAGGCCAACTGAAGAAACCGAATGCATTGTTGGAAATATAACCTCCCTAGACAATAATAACACTTACATATTGCACTAAAATTTTTTTTTGACCTGTAGTCTGTTAAAAAGGAAATATAGACCACAAAAATGAAAGCAGTATATCTATTATTTCTGACCAAAATTTTTTATGAGATCACAACCCTCTGTCTAATGTTACATCCTAGTCAATGAATGATATGAATCAATTGGGGTGTCTAAAAGATTAAGGAGAGGAGAGAAAATGCCTAGCAAGTTCAAACTTTTGCCCACAAAATGTCTGTTGTATAGGCTTTTCTAATTTTCTCAATGACATCAAATATGGGGGAAAATAAGAAATAGTATTTTATCACAAATGGAGAGAAGGAAAGAAAAAAAAAGAAAAAAGAGTAGCTTATGCGAAGAAAAATTCAGAAGCTCTCATATTGTAAAGCATAAAATGTGAAAAGTCAAAAAGAAAGAGCAGAGGATTACCTTGAACATGATCACGCTGGCTAAAATGGTTAATGATGTAAACATCACATAGTATATCGGTGATACAACTGCTGTATTAAATGTGTCGAGTGCCTGCAAAATACAAGAAAGAAATATCTTATTGGCCCTAAGCTGTCAAGTATGAATGCACACATATAGAAAGGCATAAAAAACTTTTGCCTAGCAATAATGGAGTCCATTTTGAAGAACCTTCTTGAGTTTTAAGTGTAATTCTCAGCAATAATAAGCTATCAGTTCTTCTATAAATGAGAAGAATCAGGCCAAAATAATCTTCATGAATATAACATTATCTTGATGGCAGGTTGAACTTTGAAATTATAATTATATTTCGGTCGTTTCATCCTTTTGGTGGTAACAAGGTTCACCAAACATTCATTAAAAGAAAACATCACATCCACCCTTTTTTACCTTCACAACAAACTAGTAATTAACTCCAGGGTAGAGTCCAATAATAGTATTGCTAGAAAGTAGATTAGCTCCTAAGACAAAATATCCCAAGTTATATTGTCTTTGAACTTCCAACATATATTAAACACAGAAACAAACAGTTGCTAAAAGTATATTAGTTCTCAAGTAATATAGCTGTTTGAAACTTAAAAAGGTATATTAGCTCCTAAGTAATATAGCTATTTGAAACTTGCAGTGGTTTTTGACATGCACAAAGGAATGTGACTTCTTATCTGTCGTCCATGAGATCTTTTAATTAATTTGTTTGCTTCATTTGAAACTTGCTCTTTCAAATACTACTCTTATATGTAAATATCACTTAAAAAGTCTCATATTTTTAGAGTAAGTTGTTTATTTAATGGAATGAGGGTCCAAATAGGCTTTTAAGTTATTATTAAATCCAATATTTGAATAAACTTGAACTTAAGAGGAAAAGCTGCAACAAATTACCTTATTTAAATAGTTGATTTGGGTAATGACACAAGCCGCTACAATTAAGGTGAAGGCCCAAGTTTGTGGATATACTAATTGGTTGACTCCTGAGAAGGTCAACTTCAAAGCCATTCCAAGAGCTTTTACACTCATTACCTGTAGATCCAAAACTGTAAAGAGTTAATGCAAGCATAAGCGAACAAGAACGACATCAAATTAACTACCTTGTTTCTGTAACCAAGTACATACCGTGAGAGAGCCAATAAGAGAACAGATGCCAATATACACCATTATATATGTTTGCCCATACTGAGGTGCAAAGCGAAATATAAGTATAAACACTGCAGCCAGTACAATTGCTGTATAGACTAGAAAAGCTGCAGAAAAAACACAGTATAAGGTTCAGTATCTAATAAAGAGTGAACCTCAAAATTGGCATCAAGTTTATGTGTAATAAAGAGTGAACCTCAGTATCTAATAAAGAGTGAACCTCAGTATCTAATAATGAGTGTAACTCACAAGGTGCATTATATATCCCCTGCAACATCAGACGTTACATATGGTCCTCTCAGAAAACAATTTCCTCACGCATACTCCTGTGCATAAAAATGCCCTTTCTTAAGACACATTTTTTCATGGAAAACCACTTCCCCATGACTTCGGTGATCCCCAAAAACTTATGGGTACTTTTGTAAGAAACTACACTTTGAGAGGTATACAAGAAAATTCAGACTTTATAGGGGCATTCATGTAAACAGATGACTTCGCAGGGACATATTGTGAAGGCAAGCTCCCCCAAAAAGGTGATTGTATCACAAGTAAGCCACAACTTCAAGAGTTATTGATTAATTAATTAGATTTAAGTAGAGTACCTGGTTCAGTAGCAAGATCCCAAACTTCAGTCACAGAGCTAATCTCACGCTCTTGTGGAGCATGCAGAACAATCGTGGTCGATCCCACAACACAAAGAACACAACCAAGCATGCCAAAAATGTGTAGCTTTTCCCTTAAAATAACATATGCAAGTGCAGCACTGCAGCAATTTTGATATCAAAGAATTAAAAACATAAAAGTGTATCAAAAGATGCTTATGCTATTTGAAATTCAATGCTGGGTTATACCTGATGATTATGCTAAGTGCCCCAAGAGGAGTAACTAGAATAGCTGGAGCAAAGGCATAAGCTGCAAAATTAGCTATTTCTCCAACAATCACTGTTTATAAGAACAGCTTGTTAGTAACCACATAAATATAAAACAAAAGTCTCAATTCACGGTCGCAATCTTATAATAAACTATAAAAGCGTGACAATGTACTCCAGAAATTAGAACCCACTGAAGTATTTGGTTAGCTATATTAGTAGTAAGAGAAGGAGAAAACCATAGCTTTCAACAAAATTGAAGTTGCAGCCACACTTCAAGATCCAAATTTCTAATTAACCAACATACTTAAATGGGCAAATGAAAATACAACAGAGTAAACAACTTGTGCAAGCAACCATGAAGAGTTAGGCAAACAACAAGAAAAAAAAAACTTACTTGTGACCATGCCTGCCCACCAAAGAGGCTCGTATAAGTAAGAATAACCTCCAATCCCTGTTGAAAAACCAAAATAGGACAGGTTGATGAGATTGGGCATGGATAAACATTAGGAAAAATCTTAGTGTAAGGAGCATTAAGAAAAAGGAAGTTTTCCAGAAGAAGAAGAAAGACACATAGAGCCACTATTAAATGTAAAATCAGGATGTGTGAATCATCTGCCAAAGAAAATGGACTGTATGGAATTCTCAGTGTTATTTGTTTCAGCAAAGACTTCAGATCCTAATGCCTTTTTAACTGAATAATGGGAGAATGTTCAGTCATGGATAAGCAGCACCTTTCATTTCAGAATTTGAAGAGATTGTGGATAGAAGTTAGAACTGCTACTACTAGTACGGTTTTCCTCCAGCACCCCATAGAAAAGTTTTTTTTATATATCATTTTCTTTAAAATTTGTCATTCAGTGCAAAAATCCAGAATCAGATCAATTACAGAAGTCAAAGCAGGAAAATCAGAATCAGATCACTTACACACCCTAACCGCGTTTGTCGACCAGAAATCAATTAGAACATGAGGTACTAAACCAACAACCCAAGGTAGTCTAATAACACTTGCTATCTTATTTTCCCTTTAATTACTACGCATTTTTCCTTTTCCAGGATATGAACACTCATTTGTTCACATGAGTCAAGCTCTTCGAAGAAGATCTATACTTCTTACACAAAAATCTCACAACTGCTTCTAATCGCAGGAGAAGCAGAAGTTACAATTTGGAGCTTGTGCTTTTCTTGCCCAAAAGCCTACTTCACCTTCCTGCGACAATAAAAATTTCCAGAATTTCTTTTTTTTGGCCAAACACCTAGTTTTTGCAACCTTCGGCTTTCTCGAATTGAGAAGCCATTCCAAGAGCCAAGTCTAACATACAAATGGTAACATCAAAAGTAATATATTTATTTTTACTATTGCATAATCTGATGGTGCTCATAAGTATAACTCATCCAAAGTGAGAATAAAATTGTGTTTCTCCTATTAGAATTTTTTTGAAACCAATTTGAAGCCCTTTTCTCTATTTTTTTTTTTCATTTATCAAACAAGATTCGCGCACAGATATCTAATGTAATCACTACAAGTTACTTATGAATTCGATCCATCTACTCGAAACAGAATCCAATTTTACCACGAATTAATAGCTCAGAAATCAATAAACGTAGCTACTTTTCATCAATCTCAGCAAAAAAAAAAGGGGGAAAAATACTACTAAAATCAGCATAAAATCCCATCTAAAATCCAACTAAAAGGGGCATTAAAGCCATGTACCAATCTCGCACCTACCCTGATTCCCTAAGCAGCTGTTTATAGATCTCGGAAAAAACAAAAAAAAAAAAAAAACCACAAAATACTACTAAAATCGTCACAAAATCCCATCTAAGATCCAATTAAAAGAGCCATTAAATCTATATAACCAATCTCTCACCTGCCCTAGATCCCGAAGTATCTTATCCATAAAAATCTCAGCAAGAACCACAAAATACTACTAAAATCATCACAAAATCCCAAATAAAATCCAATTACGAGAGCAATATTAGAGCAGATGCGCCGACCCCTCACCTGCCCTAGACCCCGACGACCCGGCCTTTTGCAAACCCTTCTTCTTCACGATGAAGCTCGCGCCGATGAAGACGCTGGAGGAGAGCGCGAGCACGAGCCCCTTCACGTTATCCGCCGACAACGCCCTGTACGCGGCCACCGCCCATCCCCCTCCTTCGCTCCTCTGCTGCGCCGCCGTGTCCGCCATTTCCGCTCGCTCCGATCCCCTCTCCGTCTCACGCCGCCATGGACGACGCCGCCGCCACGAGCTTCGTCTCCTCCTCCTCCTCCTCCTACGCACCACTCCCGCGAAACCCTAACCCTAACCCGAACCCTAGGAATCGGCGGCGGTGAGCTTCTGCGGAGATCTAGCGAGGAGCGAAGACGATGGAGAGGAGGAAGAAGAAGAAGAAGAAGAAGAAGAAGAAGAAGAGAGAGGGGCGCGAAGGGTTGGGAAAAGGGGGAGTGAGGATATCGGGGAGGTTTAATTAACGATGCTCACCTGTCCTAACTTAATCACGTTAATTAAGTTAATTAAACCCTTAATTAAGTGGGATTAGCGCCGACGCGGGATTCTAAATAACGGACCCCGGTGGTTTTGCGTCCGCATAGTGTGCTCAATGCGGACGTTGGGTCTAAATTGCAACAAACCCCCTGACTATATGGTATTTATCATCTCACTCCTTCATCAATTTTTGTGATGATTTTGCTCTAGTCAATTCCATATATTATATGACCTGGAAGTAATATTTAAAAAATATTCTCTTTTATGTTTTAAACTTTGTTTTACAGCTGCTAATTAATTATTATCCTTAATTTTCTAATAATAAATTAAAAAGTAAAATAATTATCAGCCTCTTAAAAAAAAGGTGGAAATAAATGTTTGGATAATATTTGAGATTCAATTCAATAATTATCTTAGTTTTCATAAATAATAAAATTACGGACAAGAATTTAGTAATAGTAAGTGAACAAAAAAATTTAGAGGAATTTATGTTATGCCTTCAATAATCAACAGATTAAAAAATGTAGCATTGCTCTTTGTTTTCTTTTTTTTTTTTTTTTATTAAATTTTATTTTTGGTCTTCAAGTAGTCATTAAATTTTTAAAATTATTACAATCAAGTACGACAATGAATTTTATTCTATTTGTATATTAGTGTGTCTCTGATACAGTAATAATCAAAATTTTGAACTATAATGCTATTATATTATTAATGCATCAATAACACATTAGTAATTAGTCAAAGAAATTAGGTTGGTATTTAGTTGTGTAGCAATCTGAAGAATTTTTGCTTAAAGGTTGAGGACCATTGTGTAACATCTTTACGGTTTGAGGACCAAAATGTAATTTATTTATTGGGCTTTTTTTGCAAATAGTCCTCAGACAAAATTTTATTTTAAAATTGACCATGTCAAAAATTTATTTGCAAAAATGATCATATCCCTGTCACGTCAGCGCCATGTGGGCGGAGCTGGGGACGTGTACACGGTGAATGGTTCACCGTGTCCAATATATTATACACATCGAGTTAGGATATGTGTAATACATTTCTAATACAAATACTCCTCACTTAGTCAAAAATTGGCTAAAACCAGTTAGTTGTAATTCATCGTGTCCAATACAATCACCTATGACTATCAAAATCAGCCAAAAAATCTATTTGTATTAGACACGGTGAACCATTCATCGTGTTTAAACACGGTAAATAGTTCATCGTGTTCAACTTAAACTCTTAGTCCCAGTCCCGTCCTCATGACGCTGACGTGACGCTTACGTGGCAGGGACAGGACTATTTTTATAAATAAATTTTTGACAGAGCCAATTTTAAAATAAAATTTTGTCGGCGGGCTATTCGCTAAAAAAAGCCCTTTATTTATCATTTGGTTTTGGGTTGTTGACTTGTTGTAAGATGGTGCGTCCGCATAAAGGGTTGGTTAGTTGGAGTTCGGATGCGGAGAGGGGTTGAGGTGGCGTGCACGAGAGAAAGGATGGGGTGAGAGTAGCACATGCCACGTGGAATATGCTTTTCCGCGTGATTCGGTTCCGAAAACGGCGTGGGAAGGATCTTTGGTGACCCAAATGGATCTGTATTAGTGGAGCTCCTGATCCGATCCGCTTCAAAATTCAAATGAGGTGGTAAAAAAAAAAAAAAAAAAAAAGGCAATTGCTTAGATATCTTTAAAAAATTTTCGACTTTTTACGTTCCCACCTATTTCAAATATATACCCCTAGAGTTAAAATATATTAATAAACTCTATTATCTATATAAAATTATTATTTTGTTCTTTCAAATATACCCTTCCAGGCTTCCACCAATGCTGACTTTTCTTATTTGCCCTTAAGTCAGGAATATAAAAAGTATTTTAGTTTTTAGTCTTTTCAAATATACCCCTCTACCATGAAAATTACTTAACTAATTTCAAAAATATAGGGTTTCGAATTGTGCCATCGACATAGGAGCTATATCGTGCCGATATTTTGCTGGCACGATACATCGTAGTGGATACAGCCCGTGCCGATTAGCACTCTAATCCATGCCCCTAACTTAATAATACAATTTAAACCTACAATTGGAACAAAACTAGAGTTGATAAATATAGGCCACAGCCCACAAAGCTGGAACTATTTGGGAATAAGGTTGGGCCTGTAATAACATGGTACTTCCAACAACAAAAAAGGAACAGGGCATGGCATATATGTATTCAAATTTATAATTTTGGAGACTATGGGGGGAATAATCCCACATCGATTCAATAGTTCCACATTGGATAGGAATAAGGTTGTAATTGGAATAACCCCGAAGGCCTTACATCGGCCCAATAGTCATGTATCGGATGGAAATAAGACTAGTCCTGGAATAGAAATATGATTGTGATTGGGAATAACTCCAAATTTGGTTGGGGGTTAAGGGGTGGAATAACCCCTTAACCTCCATTTTATCCCCAAACACCCTCAAAAATAGGTAGGGTTAACTAACCTCACCTCAAATGGATTATTCCGGCTTAGCTAACCCCACCAAACCCCAACCAAACACTATTTTTTATTCATAATAACTAACTATCCTTCTTATCCCGCCTACTCCAGCCAAACATTATTTTTCACTATCCTGGACTAACTCCAACCCCCAACCAAACACAAAAATACTCTAACCCCACCTTAACCCTGAACTTAACACTATTCCTGAAATAACTAGCTTTTTCTTAACCCCGAACCAAACGGTAGCCAAGGGCTTTGTATTGAACCAATAGTCTCACATCAGGATTGTGAATCCCATGTCGAATGAAAACAGGGTTGTGATTGAGAACAACCCCAAGGACCTTACATTGTCCATCCCAAAGAGCCTTAAATTGGGAGTGGGCCTAAAGATAAAGACATCGGAGGGAAACATGATTGTGATTGAAAGGAATTCACATCAGAAGGAAGTAAAATTTTGATTGGAAATAGTCTCGCATTGAATGAAAACGAGATTGTGATTGAAAATTATGTGTATGCGTGTATGCCCCCTCAATATATAGCATGTTGTATTTTACTTTCTAGATATAAAAAATATGCAATTAACCCCATCTCAAAAAATCAAAAATATCTTATCATATGTGCACTTAACCCCCCTCTCAAAAAATCAAAAATATCTTATCAAATATGCACTTAACCCCTCTGAAAAAATCAAAAATATCCTATCAGATTATAGTGTTAAAAAAATTAGTAAAATGACCAAATATGCCTCTATTTTTTACTATTTTTTCTCCTTGGATGAAGTGTATACTTTTTTTGTTATCTAATAAGAGGTTAAATACTAAGGACATAAATTTCCAGAGAGTTTAAGTGCATATTTTTTTAAACAAACAGTTACATGCAATAAGTAATAGGGTAAAATGCATTTTAGCCTTTCAAAAATGGCCTCATCTAGGTATGTCACACATTGCTTGTTTTATAACATTTTCAAAAATGAAAGAAACCTTAGATCTACCAAATCTATGATTTGGTCAATCATAATCTTGGATTAGGAAAAAAGGCAAAGAAACAAGCAATGTTTTTGCAACAACTCAAAATTTCAAAATAAAGTAATGAATGGTTCAATCCATGATAGAGCAATGAAAATCCTAAAAATAGCAATGAAATGTGCAAGTACAGATCTGCCAAAAAAAACTTGCAAGAGTCTCTCTGTAAAACTATCACAAAAATGAAAACAGAATGAAATTAAACATTAAAAATAAAAAAAAATTACCATGTTGAAACTTCGCAGTTGAATAGCAGATTGAATCAACCAAATTTCAAACATAGAACTCAAAAAATGAACAAAATATAAACAACATATTAGTGATTTTTCACGTATATTGTTCAGACAAGATTCCTCCAATTGTATGCATGAGAGAACAGCAAATAAAACCAAAATTTGAACCCTTTTTTTGGTATTTGTTTATAATATCTGAATTTCAATGAATGCAGGAGGCAAATATAAACAAATTGCATCTGCTAACGAAAAGAGCAAAATATATACCTCAGTGGCTCGGCCTTGATTAAAGGCCACCGTGAGAATACGTTCGCAAACGTAAACACTTTGATGCTTTTCAATAATAAATAAAATCTAAAAGTACTCTGCTCCTCCAATAATAAAAGAAGAGAAAGTGAGAACCTCCACTGGAGAAGCATTTACAAGCCCCTTTTGTCAGCTTCTGAGACAAATTCATTTAGCCTCAATGTTTGGCCGGTAAGAAGTCTGGAGTCGGGAATGGCGCACAAGCTCTGCGGTGCGAAGTTGTTCAAGAGATTTTAACAAAAAAGTTATTGAGGCTTCTTCGAACAACTCTATTATTTGAACAACACTTCTACAAAAGCTCTCGCCAAACCAATCAATAAATAAACCGTAAAGCTAATCAATGATTTCAAATATCTTTGGCGCCCATAATGAGTCTTTGCAGAATCAGAAACCTAATTCAATTCAGCCAAAGCTGTCATCATGGTGTGTACTATGAATCGCCACTTTCATTTGCGATTCTAATTCCCTCATACGCTTTCAAGTTCTGCATAAAGAAATTCTCCAATGCTTCAAATATTGGAACTAACCCACTTTGCAAAGAGCTTGAAGCAGCATGATGAACTCTTTGTATTGCCTCCTCATGTTTTTCTATCTCCTCATCCCTTCTTTTCCTCACCGAGTCTAAAACCATCGTATGATCATCAAGATATTCCTTACCATTTTCAGAAACAGAAACAGCATTCAAATTCTCCTTAAACTGAGTTTCCTTCTCAAAAGATTTCAGCCTTTTGTCATAAATCATGGAGAGATGGTCTACCTTTAGCTTTCGACGGTATTCCTCTTCTTGACTAACCCTAAGCTGATGCATAAATGAACTAAAAATGTTCATTGCGTTAACCACGTTGTTCTCTGAGATCCTTTCTATTGCTTGCGACCAATCGTTGCAGATGATAAGCGCTGGAGGAGCCCCAAATTTGCTCGGGGAAAACGGCGGGACCCCATCTGGTGTTTCTTCTTCCTGCACTTTGGGGAGCCATTTTATTAACCATTTATTGAGGACTTCGATGTAAGATTTCTGGGTCTCGAACCAATTTATGAAACAGTGACACCAGTTCCTGAGCTGAAGCTCCAGTTCCATGGTAGCCCTAGCAACAGTACTTCTTTCGCCTCCAGCTTTTGCCTTGAGGTGATGGCTTTTGCTGTCGGTTATCGCTTGTAACTGTTTTTGATGGCAGTCCAAAACGTACACCCACATTCTTATCGAACTGCACTCGAGAATGCAGACTAAGACAATTAAGAAAATGTGGTACCAAAGAATTATTTAAAGGAACATCATGCAAATTCCAAGCTTTGAAGGACTTAAGTCCCAACACTTAGTCCCCATACTTTACACTAAAACACTTTAGTCGCTGAATGTTCACTTAAATTGCACTTAGTCATGACCAACAAAATAATCTAACTCTTCTAACAATATGACCATTATCCCTTGCATTGTAAAATTACTAATCTGTTTCCGTTTACTTCAAAGAATTTCACACTAAAAGTCAACTTTAAGACCTTTGACTTGATTGAAATGGTCTCTTTAACGTTGTTTGAAATAAAAGGAAATAGGTTACTAATATGAGATCACAATATATACAAGCTAACAAATAGATAGATAAATATGGAATTTTCAATCAAGAAGGTATTAAAAAAATTCATACCCTTGGATTAGTTCTGCAAGTTGGGGTTGCAGTTCTTCATCTCTTATCTGCTGCATCCTAGCTGAAATGGCATCAATTGATTTAACGATAACACCTATCTTTGTGCACAACTTTTGCATCTTTGCGCGTGTGTAATCAATCTCATAAAACTCTGCTCCTCCTTTGTCCAAAGACATTAGCTGCTTGTACTTTTTCTCATAGATGAGCCGAAGCTTTTCTTCATCCTAGAACAACAATCTATGCAAATCTTAACAAATAGGTTGACCAATGACCACAAATTCGAATAGTGAATGTTCTTCGCAAAGTGCTGTTTGGACTGCACGGAATAACTTCTCTACTCCAAAGAGCAGAAACTTCTAGAAACCAACATTTTGCTAGCATAGAAAATTGAAATAAAGTTTGTGAATTTTAATGTAGAATCTCTAATTTAAAGTTTTTGCTTCTACTACAACAAAAAAAATCTGTTGAGGAGAAACTACTGAAAAAGCAGCTAGAGCATCTTCAAACAGTTTCACTAAAACAACACTTTCGCAAAAACTCTGACCAGGTCAAACAGGGGGAAGTCTTTCCTTCCTTTTGACTACAAATTATAATCTGCTGAAGTGAATTTGTATTATCAAGGTCAACTATCTGAGTCATTATATTTAATAGTTATTGCAATCCATTCTTATAGCTTCAAATTTTATATATTACAAAATAAAGGTGTGAGTCGGTAAGCGGTAATTACTAAAGAACAATGTGTTTTACATTAAAAGCTATAACATATTAAATTATCAGTAAAGCGACAAACTAAAGCATAGTCTTTTACAAAATATAGTTTTTATCAACTCAAAAGTTTTAAAGTTCAATAACAGCATCTTCACTCATTGGAAATACCAATTAACATGCAAGGTAACAGAATTGCTTCAATTAGTTACCTACACAATCAACAAAGAATATTTCTGTATACCTTAACTTCCTTACACAGTTTCTTCTCCCATAAATATAATTTCTCCAAAGTTGATGAGAGGTTGCCGGACTTCATACCAGTGTACTTTTCTGGCTCATAATTGCTAGTAGTGCTACTTGATGCACTTGATGTTCTGAATTGCTTGAAAGAAAGGCGTGGAAAACTCAATATGGTCAGAGCCATGGGATCCAAAATCCTGGAAAAGATAACTGTACCAAGATTTACAAAATTCACTGATTCTAAAGTACTCTTATCTGATATAGTAGATTCTCCAAAAAGAAATTATATTTTACGCTTTAGTATTTGACCACTAATTGCAGGCAGAGATAACAAAAAAAGCAGGGGAAAATAATCAAAGCCTTTTACTAATTTTGGATGTGTGAGAAAACATGGAGGGTGTGTTTGGTTTTTCAGAAAAAATCGCAGAAAATAGTTTTCTGACTAGAAAAGTATTTTTCGTCCGTTTGATTTCTAGGAAAAGTAGTTTACCTGGAAAAAATGTTTCCAGATTTTATGGAAATGTAGTGTTTTAGTTTTACGAATCTTTATTGGGAAAACTTTTTTTTTGAGAAAACAGGGGTATACCCTATTTGTAGAGGAATGGAAAAGTTTACAACTGCTTTTATCGGGAAAACTCAAATAGTGAAAAAGGGTGTTTTTCATAAAAAAAATTTCAGAAAATAGTTTTGCACACTTTTCCGAGAAACCAAACACTCCCTCAGTGAAAAAGTTGAATGTATAATGAGGAAGAGGTGTCCAAAAATTAAGAAAATACAAGGACCATTCTACTCTATAGTAAGTCAAACTAGAGTTCAAACACGAATGCTTCATTGATAAAAGATCAATTAAACATTCCAAAACAAAGTCCATTAATCTGAAATTTTGAGTAATTGCTCAAGATGGATAAAAGGCTATCTGATAAGGCCAATATTTGGTGAAGTACTCATCGTCGTTTCTTCGTGAGCATTCAGTGTAGTTAGTGCTTAGCCCACTTAAACTAGATTATGTTAAAGATGAGATTCCACGAGTCTGAAAATTGGGTTCATAATTCTATAGAGATCTTCCACATAACAAAATAATAAATCATAGAAGAAATCTTTACTAAAACAGCACCTCCTCGCCCTTCACCGCGATTCTCCTGAGCTCATCCTACAGCAAGCTGAAAAGACAAAACCTCATTCCCCTCCATCTTATTTGTAATCAGCATTTACCAGCAACAACTAAATCAAGATGCTTCAAAGCTAATCTAAAACAGGAAAAACATGAAAAGGAAAACAAAAATGCAATACCCACATCTAAGAATTCTGCTTCTCGTTCGGCACGGCACCTTCCCGACCTCAAGCATCCTCGAAACCTCCTCGCCGCAATCAGAAGCAAATTCAAACTGCTCCGTGATTTCCCACACAGCCTCCGTGACATCTCTCATCCCGTGAATCGATAACACTACTCCACTACTCGAAAAGGTGGAGATCGACTTCTCGTTACTTTCCCTGCTCTCGAAGTCCAAAGATTTATCCTCTTCGAAGGTCACTCCTTTCTTCTTCTCATTCGATCCTCCGTCCTCTCCGCTGCTTCTATCTTCGATAGATGTTAAACTACTCTTACTATCTTTCTCCTCCATATCAACTTTACTATCCTTCTCTTGTGTGGATTCCACCGAAACCCTCGCGTCAACAACTCTCTTCTCCTTCTCCACCTCCATCTCCGTTTCTAAATCGGGAATCCCTTCTTCCTCCCTCACCGCACTCGAATTAGGGCTAGAACTGTGAGAACTGAATCCATACCTCCCCTGTGCGTAATCCGCGACGAATTGATCATACGAAGTGAACGGATCGAAGAAATCCCATGCTGAAACCTCTAGAGCCGGCGGTGGCGGAGTAGATGGAGGTGCCGGTGCCGCTGGCTGTGGCGGAGAGGAAGGCTTGTTGTAGTAATTCGGGTTTTCTCTCTCCGATCCAAAAGGGAGATCATAGGGATAGTTATAACCATAGAGATAGCAATTAAAGGGAGGATTCGGCTCATTGTACGCCATTTCGTGGTCTTTAGGGTTTGGAATTGGCGATCGAGGAGGAAGAGGAGAAGGGGAAGGCGAAAGCAAAGGCGAAGGCGTCTCTTTCCGAGCTTTCCTAGGGCTCGAAACGAAGGAGGAGGAGGAGACGTGCGATCGCGATCCCTCCATTATCGAGAGGGCGTGCGAGAGCGGGGTCACCGACGACGAGACGCTGAGGCCGCCGCCGCCGCCGCCATTGGAGGAGGCGGAGGAGGGCTTGGGTTTGGATTTGGAAATGGATCTGGGCTTGCCCAGGGAGGGGGGGAGGTTGAGGCTCGGGGCCGACGACGAGGAGGCGACCTCGGTGAGCTCCTCGGCGACGAAGCGGCGGAGGGCGTCGCCCACGGCGGAGAGGGAGCTGAAGTAGGCGTCGTGGGCCGCGGCGAGGGCGTAGCGTCGGTCGCGCGCCGCGCCGATCAGCCGCGCGCGGTCGCGGCACAGCGCCACCGCCGCCGACTCCTCCGCCCGCGAGCTCCCGCACCCCATCCCCCTCCTCCTCCTCCTCCGCAGACAACAACGTCGTCAAGCGCCATCATCTCCGGCGATCTCCGTCATCGGAGACGAAGGTAAAACCCAAACCCAAACCCTAACCCTAGGAGCCCTTTTACTTCGTATGTTTCCGTTCTCGGAACGGAGCGAGTTACACCGCAACCGAAACGTAACGGGTTTCGGAAGGGGGCGAAGAAGAAGAAGAAGAAGCGAAACCGAAACGGGAGAGGAAAATAACGGGTATTTTTATTTATTTATTTATTTATTTATTATTATTATTATCGTTAACAAGGGAGGAAGAGAGAAGAGAGGGTGTTAGAGTGAGGAAGAAGAAGAGAGAGAGAGAAGGGGAAGGCGCGCGAAAGAAGAGCGAAAGAGACGGGTTTTTTTTTTTTTAATTTTGGATAAATTGCACTATTGGTCCCTAATCTTTACTACGTTCTTACTTTAGTCCTTTTTTTTTTTTTTTTTTTTTTGCAAATAATCTTTCTTTTTTTTTTCTTTTTTTTCGTTTGTTTGCCAATTATTCTTAACCTTTTTAGGGAGCCATGTGCCATTATTTCTTTTTTTTTTTTGTTCGCCAAATTTTTAACCATTATATTTTATTTTATTTTATTTAGATTTTAATAATTTAAATTTATATTAATTATAATAAGATAGGTCACATCAGCTCCAATAAAGTGTTGCTTACTCATATAGATCACAGTCATGATCCAATAGCTCTCGGTCAATCTTGGTATTGACCTTTTAAGTTCTAGAATAAGTCTAGTAACACATTCTCTTCTAGAAGACATAAATTTCATTATGCGCCCTCTAGAATTACAAAATAGTTTTAAGAAAAAAACGACATTAATGACTAAATCAATTGATGCAAGCTGTATGCCCATAGCAAAAGATTGAAAACTTTAAATTATTTCAAGTAAATGACAACTTTTTATTTAATTAGATTGTTTTCAGCTACCCTATTATATTTAAATAATAATATAACTAATGTGTCCCTTGGATATTGTCCATTGATTTTTATAAAAATTTATTCAGTTTTTTTCAATAAAATAAAAATAAAATTATAGAATTGATCAGTGCAATATGTGAGCTAGACGATACTAAAATAAATATGTACTAAATTACAGGAGGCAAATTAAAGTTTATCCGATAACTTATTAGCAAGTTAAGTAGGCTTGTATCAAAATTTGGGGACTAAAATGTTAAATAAAATATATAGGGATCGAATTGAAATACTGGAATTGTGTATGGAGCTATCCATACATTTTACTACCCTTTATCTTAAAACACACGAAAAGCTGACGCTTTTCCGTCCGACGTGGATCCACGTGGCGGATTTCTACGACACCAAAAATATCCTTAAAATTTAAAAATATATTAAAACTTATTTTTGACATAATAAGTAAAGGTAATTTGGTTTATTTTGTTCTTTATTAATGTTGTAATTCTCTAAAAATATTTTTAAAATTTTAGAAAGATAAAATATAAATTTTTGAAAGTTACAATACAAAACTGAAAATAAAAGGCATATATAGGTAAATTTTCGTTTAACTAATAAAAATTTAAAGGATAAACTTTAATTTACTTATGTGATTACTGCGTATGCTTGTTTCACCAAAAATAAAAGAGTTGTGAAAAACTTTTTCGGCATATATATACTTGTGTTTTTATTTAGTTCACAATAATTTTTATCTTCAGTTGAAACTCGAACTCTTCAAAATAAAGTTCAAACTCAATTATGAAAATATATATATATATATATATATATATATATATATATATATATATATATATATATATATATATATATATATATATATATATATATATATTAATAAAATATTAATATATTTTTCAAACTTTCAACTTTATGTCGTTCACTTACTACCAAACAAATATCGAAACTGAGAAAACATCAGTTCCACAGTTATAAAAAAACAATTGAAGGAAAATAAATTTTGCCTGAATTTTAATCTACTTCAACTTAAATTTTATCTGTAGTAAAACAAACATGCTACACTCAAAAGATCAAAAGATCACACTTAATTATCATTTTGTCTTATTTGGTTTCACTACAAAATTCTTCTATTAAAAAGAAGAAGAAGAAGAAAAGTATCATTTTTTGTTTTTTTTTTGCAAACTACAGAAAATTAAACTGCATGCATAACATAGAATCTATAGTGGAATTAAAATAAAATTATAAAATAATTAAATACAATTTTTTGAATTATAGAGAGACAAAATAAAAATATGGTAAACCTCATGAAGTCAAATGATTTATTTTTTCTTCTAATAAATGTAATCCCCTACTAAAATATGAGCTAACATGTTTTTGTATATGCAAACAAGTGTACCTACTCTAGTAGGTGGTTGGTGAGCTATAAGTGATGAATGTGTTGGCCCAATCACTAGCCTCATTACAAGCTGATGTGGCACCTATTACTAATATTTAGGGATGCAAACGAGACGGATCCAGAGATAGATTCACGACCAATTGAATTGTATCTTTTATTTTAGAAATAAAGATATTCCTATCTCCTGCTGTGACGCCCCAGCTTTCCAGGGGGTCACTCATCGTAGGACTACTCCCGTCCTAGCACGCTTAACTCTCTTAACCTCTTGGAGTCACCACCCAAAATCTTAAAGTTAAGAGTTTTTTATTATATCTCATATATAGGACTATCGGGGTCTCACAATCTTCCCTCCTTTAAGCCGACGTCCGTCGTCGACTCGGTTGCGATGTGAGACTCGTCTCGCTAGCCCGTCATCGACCCCACAATCTCCCCTCCTTTAAGCCCTGACGTCCTCGTCAGGCTCAGACTCACAAGTACCAGGCGATGTGAGACTCGTCTCGCTAGCCCGTCATCCAGATCCTGACTTAGCCGAGACTCATCTCACACTTCCGGCTGGTAATTGGCTTTGATACCATCTGTGACGCCCCAACTTCCCAGGGGGTCACCCATCCTAGGACTACTCCCGTCCTAGCACGCTTAACTCTCTTAACCTCTTGGGTCTTGCCATCACCCAAAATACTTAAGCCGGGTTAAGAGTTTAGCCCTATTATATCTCATATATAGGACTATCTGGGGTCTCACACCTGCTCTATTTCTTAGCAGATCTAAATGAATTTCGAATTATTTTTCTAAAATTTTTTAGCCCTTACTTATCCTTAGTTTGGTATTGAGGCCTATCTAATTCTATTAGATAAAATAAAGTTGTGGAAAAAATATATAGGAATATGCTTCTGCGTTCTCTAGTGGGACCGCAGAAGATATAGCGTAATCGACTCATCGCGATATATGAAACATAATATTACGTACGAAAACAAATAAAATATTTTTCCAACGTAGTGCGGATCTCCACAAACCCGAATCCATTTGTTTTCCTAATAATATCATGCATATAAAAATATAAAGTATAGAATAAGGTGTTAGTAGGTGGTATATAAATAATCTAAGCCCTCCTTTCAAATCCAACAAACCAACTTATTTTAAAAAATTAAATTAAGAAAAAAAATATATAAAAATGTAGGGAGACCTCTCTAGTATCTTAGAGTTTGAAATTGCTCCCTCAACTTTTATTTCTTTGATTATTTTAAAAAATAGAAATTTTCATATTTATCTTCACAATCAATAACTACGTAACAGAAGGAGCTTAACTTTTATTTGTATCTGTCGTTGTTACCACCATTGCAGACATCACCTTATTTGTTTCGTTATTGCCTATCTCAAATTCTCAACCACTTTTTTGCTTCTCGTGATTCTCATATAATAATTTAGGGTTAAGAAGATGAAAATTTTGCGGTATGATTAATACGTGTTGATAGGACAAGAAATGTTGATCAAAAAATTAGAAAAACTTTAAATACTACCCTGTGATTTTACACTTTCTCATTTTAGTACCTTATAGTTTAAAATATATCAATTTAGTGCCATATGGTTTTATTTTTATTTTTTTTATTATCGATTCGATTAATTTTTTTTGTTAAATCGGTGACAAAGTTAAAATCAAATGGTACTAAAGTGAATATTTGATAAATCCATGTGAAGTATCTAAAATTATTTGTATATAATTTAACGAAATATTAATGAAAAAAGCCGATGAAAAGATAAAAATGAAACCACAGGATACTAACTTGATATACTTTAAACCACATGGTACTAAAATGAGAAAATGCAAAACCACATGAGTGGTATTTGAAATTTACCCAAAAAATTAAAAGTTTGGGGGCCAATTTCAAAAAGTGTATAATACAAGGGCCTCCACACATTTTAACCCAGAGAGAGAGAGAGAGAGAGAGAGAGAGAGAGAGAGAGAAATTGCACTTTTCTGGTTTCTTGGAGATCATTGTGTTTGGTTGGAAAAATGTGTGAAATATAATAAAGTAACCTCAAAATAAAGAGTCTTTAAATTTGTATTTATCTATCCAATATCACTAAAGGGTGAACCCTTAACCCCTTTCCTACCTTCTCCGTAATTTCGGCTCTCCCTCTTAACCCTCTTCCTGCCTTATCCGTGATTTCGGACTTCTCTCACGCGGCGTCCTCTCTGAGATGTGGGACCCTGCTCTCTCATACACTCTCTCCTCTTCTCTCACGCGGTGCCCTCTTTGAGATGTGGGGCCTGCTCTCTCTTACCTACGAATTCCTAAATGTGACTCTCACTTTCCCTCTCCCTTTCTCAACCATCTCTACAGATTTTCCGGAATTCGCCTCCCTCTCTCAACAAAAATCTTATTTGCCTAGGGTTCGTACTCTCCGCCGTGCGGCCGCCGCTTGCGCTCCGCGATTTTCGGTGGAATGGTTTGAACTTTCCCCCTTCCCCCGCACCCCTTTCTGTACAGGATCTGCGGCGACATGATTGCTAAATTTCAGGGATCCGGCGGGCCTCTCCGTCGATCTGTCGTGATCCGCACTGCTGCCCGTCCTTCAAATCCCACAAAATTCGTTAGCACAATGTGGTAGCACAATGTGAGTCCAAAATAATTTCATCTTCATCTATAACTAGTTATTTTGATCACTCAATCTTAGAAGTACTACTCAATTCTAGGGAGAACCACAATCATTCCAACCGTATAATTCTTAATTTAATGATTAGAAAGTTGGAAGCATCAAATCTTTTATATTTCTGATAGATAAGGTTTTTTTATTTTTTTATTTTTTTATTTTTTATTTTTAAGTGAAATTATGTGGACACCTTCTTAACTGTGAGTATGTGACGGGCTCCACCTTTTTTTTTTTTTTTTTTTTTTAAGAAAAACTTTAAATATCATCCATGTGTTATACTTTCTCACTTTAGTATTTTGTGGTTTAAATTGTATTAATTTAGTAGTTTCACACTTTCTCACTTTAATATTTTGTGATTTAAATTGTATTAATTTATGCCATATGGTTTCAATTTTTATATTTTTATTATCGATTTTACTAATTTTTTTAGTTAAATTAGTGACAAAGTTAAAACCAAAGAATATTAAAGTGAATATTCGATAAATCTATGTGAGGTATCAAGTTTTTTATATAATTTAACAAAATATTAACGGAGAAACAGACGAAAAAAAAAAAAATCATATGACACTAACTTGATACACTTTAAATCATAGGGTATTAAAGTGAGAAAGTGCGAAATCACGGGGTGGTATTTGAAGTTTACTTCTTTTATTTATTACTGAGACTCCCTCAGTTTATAAGATTTTATTTCAATTTTTATACGTAATTAAGTTAAAAATTTTATCAAATCTAATTTAAGGTTATCAACTGCTAATTAGTTCAATTTTATTTACTAAAAAATGATTTATTATTATTAAATTTAATAAATTACTAATAAATATAACCAAATTTGATAAAACTTTTAATAATTTCTTTTCAATCAGAAAAGAAAAAGAAGAAGAAAAGTTTAGGGCTTTTTCAAAACTACCCATAGATGAGGGGGCATCCTACACTTTTACCCTTTTTTTCATCTTAATATATATATATATATATATATATATATATATATATATATATATATATATATATATATATATATATATATATATATAATTGAATCTTATCGATAAAGAATCGGAATGTTTGCTACCAATTTGTTTTCGATGATAGAGCCTCTAAATCGACGATCGACCGAACATAATCTATACCACTTGAAGTATTTAGAAATCAAATTTTATAAATTATTGATATTGTTCTCTTATCCATCGAGTGGATACAAGAATGAACTAATTTGAAAATAAAAATTTTTAAAAAAATGATGATAGGAGTTTTGTAATCAAGATCAAGAGTATAGATCTTGTTTTAAATAGTTTAAAAAATTTTATATCAAAAATTCAATTGATTTGTATATCTTTACTGCTAAACGAAAAAATGTCTCATATCAACTATTAAAATTACAAATTTTGAAACCCTTTGATCATTAGGCAAATGATATCGAAAAGATTTGAAATTTAATTTTAAGTACTTCAAGTGGTATAGATCATGTTCAACTGTCGATCGTGATTTGAGGTCATCCAACGCTTTTTTAAGTTTACTCAATCTGGATAAGATTATCTATCAACACACACTCTCTCTCTCTCTCTCTCTCTCTCTCTCTCTCTCTCTATATATATATATATATATATATATATATATATATATATATATATATATATATATATATATATCTTATTTTATTATTACTCTGTGGTGGGAAAATTATGAAAAAAACGAAAAAAAAAAAAACTCTCGCCGCCCATGGAGCTCACCACGCTCCATTATCCAACCCTCACTGGTACATGTTAAGGATTGGTTTTATCTTTTCTTTTTTACTGCAAATTTTTTTTTTTTTTTTTTTTTGGAGTTTAAGTTCGGATCTGGGAGTTAGCAAATTAGAAGAGGAAAAAAGACCCAATTTTTAAATTTTGGGGAGCACTTTGTTCGTTGTATTTTGCGTGATTTGAGAATGATTCATGGCATTGCTAGTGTTTGTTTTAATGAAAAATTTAATGTAATTTTAAATTTCAATTATTGGGTTCTCTTTGTTATATATTGTAGTTTAGTGATGCATGTTAAAGGATTAGTTTTATCTAATTTCTCTTCAATTTATTTTTTTTAGTTTAATTCGCATTTGGGAGTTAGAAATTTGAAGAGGAAAAAGTCCCAACTTTTAAAGTTGAGAGCACTTTTTTTTATGAAACTTTAATGAAATTTTGAATTTGAATTGTTGTTTTCTCTAGTTAAGTTTTGTTGAAGTACCTTGCACACCATGTGTTTGTGGAAATGCTCATGTGTAGTTAGGGCATGTTTGTTTCAGTGAAGGTGGAGGGAAGTGAAGTAGTTTTCGGGCCCTTGTGTGGTGCCGAAGCCAATTATCGGAGAGAGAGATTAAAGAAAAAAAAAAAATTACATGTTGTAACTTTTCTCATCCTCTTACATGATAGTGTGAGAATTTGCTTAAAAATAAATAAAAAGTGAAATAATTATAGTTTCAAAGTCATTGACTCCCCATTAAACAAATAGTGGTGGAATTTTTTTTTTTTAACCTAAACTTCAGTTCTACTGAAAATCATTTTCAACCTGAAAATTACTTACTGACAAACAGATAGGCCATTACTTGAACATAGTGGTCTCATTATTGACATGCGACTGAAGATAATGTTATTATGCAGAAGCTTTTTGTTCTGCTCTGCATTAGTTGAGAATGATTTTTAGCACAACTTGTGTTTCTCTTTTATGAAAAGTTAATATAATTTTAAATTTCAGGTGGTGGTTTTTTTTTTTTTTTTTTTTTTTCCTTTTTTCTCTTTTAGATTTTAGTAAAGTTATACTAACTGCCCTGCGTGTCATCTGTTTGTGAAAATGCCCTTATGATTGACAATACTATAGTCATGCAGAAACCCTTTGTTATATTTTGCATAGGATTAATAGTGTTCCTTTTCATGAAATTTTGAAGTATTTGAACTTTAATTGTTGGGTTTCTTTCTTTTTGAATGTAGTAAAGTTTTCTTCTGCAAAGTTCTCATATTTACTAATAAATGATACTATTATACTCGTCCAGAATCGCTTGGTTGTCGTTTGGATAGCTTGAGATATAGCATCACTAGTGTTTCTTTTTGAAGAATGTAAAGTGATAGTAATTCGATTTTTTAAAAAAGAATTTTCTTGCTTCTCAATTGTAGTGTAGTTAATGTGTGCTAAGTGCATTGCATGCCATTTGTTTGTGAAAAAACTCATGTTAGTTCAATGAAGAGGTCTCGTTATTGACTCATGATTGATAGTATTGTACTTTTACAAAAGCACTTTGTTGGCTTCTGTATAATTTGCAAGTCAAGAACAATTTTAGGCCTTTGGCATCACTGCAGCTTCTTCCGCTGAAAATTTGAAGTAGTTTTTAAATTTGAATTGTTAGCTTTTCTTTCCTGAAAGTTATGAAATTCCTGTCATGTAGGGCAAATGTTTCCGCTGATTAGACGACATTGCTATTTATTGGAGGGCTGCTGTCGATTACATTCAGAAAAGAATTTGGCAAGTGTTGCGAGAAGATTCTATAGAAGTTTGAGGTCATGTGTAAGATGCTCTGCAAAAGATGATGTTGCTTCTATTGACGGTGAAAAGAAGCCATATTCAATTCCATCGGATGTTTTACTTCGTGATGCACGAGTCCTCTATTCTGTAGCTCCAGCCATGGGCCATAATAAGGTATTTCCCATCACAATGACAAGTTTGGCATTCGGGGGGAAGTCGGTAAAAGCTGAAAATTTCAAACCTCACCAAAATTTCGATAAGTTTAGAATAAATTTGAAAATGGTTTAGCTGAACAAACACCAATATATAATGGTAAAAGTCCATTAACATAAATTTTCGTAAGTTTTATGATATCTTCTTTCATTCCCAGAGTGTAGAAAAGTTAAATTAACAATAAATTTTCATTTTGGTTATAATTAAATCTTAAATATCTCGAATAGTTTGAAATATCAATTAGTTTTAGATTGATTATTTTTGCTTTTTAATAATTCAAAGTTATTTGTCCAACCAAAACTTTGTGAATCATTCATGATTTTTTTTCTAAAAAACAAAGACGAAAATTATAACTGTTTGTTTATGCATGCGAGTGTGTACGGATGGTATAAGAATACATGTTGATATCGTGTTGTATGCTATCACAAAAAATAGTTTCAATAGTTTGAATCGAGAGAAGGGCTTTATAGAGTTTAAATACTAGGTTTGGATAAGAGAAGCGCGCTAGTAATCAAAGCTATATTTTGTGATTATCTTGAATGCTGATGATATTAGATGTTCTTCTGTTCCTTTCTAAATTAGCATATTCTTCCTTTTCCTTTTTCATATTTCTGGTTTGATTTGAATGTCCAGGACTCTCACCCCGAATCAAATAAAAGGGTGCCAGCAATTGTTGATGCTCTTGAAAGATTGGAGCTTACCCCAAAGGTGAACTTACCGTTTTGCCAATTCTATCTTCCTTTCTTCTTTACTGTAAGATATGCTAATACAGTATTCTCTTTCTCAACTTTTATGCTGTGAATATTCTGTGTAAGGCAAATTGTCTCAAACTGGTGCTTGCAAGAACTAACCACCTTTTCCCAGCTGCTGCTGGTCATAAGCTTTAAATTGGAGCTTCTGCTTTTAGTGTCCAAAAGCTCATTTGACTTCCCACCATAGCAAAAACTCGAGTTTTTAAAGAAGCTATTCCCGAAGAAGTCCAAACAGGCGCTTAGTCTTTGGTTTGAATTTATCAGCACATCGAAACAATCGAGTAATTGATCTTCAGTTTGTCGTGAAGTCTGTTGATTCTCTACCTTCCGTGTTGGTATTTTCATCATATATAAGTATATAACGGCATGGACGTTGTGAATGTTAGATCTCTCGTTAACTTAAATTTGTGGTGTGTTTAATATTTTTTTAAAATAATTTTATGTTAAGTACGGCATCCTGTGTTTCAGTATCGTGGCTCAGAGGTGCTTGAAGTTCAAAGTTTCCAGCCAGCTTCAATAGACGACATTGCTCGTGTTCATTCAAGAGCTTACGTAACAGGCCTTGAGAAGGTATCTTAGTTCATTAAAATTTCATTGTTGTTTGTTTAATCCTACAATTGAGAAAATGTTTTCATTTTTCTCTTTTCCCGTAGGCTATGTCCATGGCGTCAGATGAAGGCCTTATTTTCATCGAAGGATCTGGGCCAACATATGCTACTGAAACCGTATATTCCAGATCTTACAACTTACATTTGTCCACTTCTTTTTCTTTAACTATTATTGCTTTTGGGTTCTGTAATAATATGCTAAATTACATTTGGCAACAGCAAGTAGGTTTGCTTTGCGTATAAGAGCACGCATTCTGACATTTAACAATAATTGGTTACTCGCCAAGGGCAAGCTGAACTGGAATGGCCGATACTCAAGGAGTGTCTGGTTTTCCAAAAAATATCCCAAAAAATAGTTTACTGCCTGGCAAAGTATTTTCCGTCTGTTTGGTTCCTAGGAAAAGTAGTTTTCCTAAAATTTTTCTTTTTCCAAATTTCATGGAAAAGTAGTGTTTTCGTTTTCCAAATTTCTTATACGGAAAACGAAAAATGTGGGAAAACGGCGCCCAAAAGATAGTCTTCCACACTTTTCCGAGGAACCAAACACCCCTTTATGGGAAACAGGGAAAACCACACAGTAGCAATATGCTACACTTTCAACCACAGGGTAGCAATCTGCAAATGCACCATATACTGCAGGGATGCCGTCTGAAGTCTTCCCTCACATTTGTTTAAATTATCTTTATATGGCGACACATGCGTAATTAGAAAAATCGAAATTTGTTAACCAAGGTATGTTATCAATCTGCGCCTTTAACTTTTAATCTATTTCCATTCTTTGCAGACCTTTCAAGAGTCACTTGCAGCAGCTGGTGCTGGACTTTCCTTGGTCGATTCCGTGGTAAATAAGATTTTTTTTTCCCCCTTTTTGTTGACTCAAACTCGTTATATTTGTGAGGTAAAAATATATACTTACCTAACTTGAATTACAGCACAATTTGAAACAGCTATGGGAACAACAAAAGTTTTGATTTCACTGTCTAAACTTTGAGTCTCTCCGATTCAATTACCTCATTATCAGATTGCAGCAGTGTCTGTTACTGGAGGGGATAGTCTACAACTTTTCTGAAGAAACTGTTTAACTTCTAAACAAAAAAAAGAAGAAAGAAAATTTCTAGAATCAAACATCGTGTGGGATTACGTAGCAAAATCTAATTTTTAAAGTTCAGGTACCGATTTAAAAGCACACTATAGCTGATGTGAGGTCTGTGAAGGTTTTCACCTATATTTATTTATAAATCATAATTTTCAAACACGCAAGTTTCAGCACTTGTGAACTCATATCAAATCTCCAACCTGCTTTCTTTTCTCTTTTTTTTCTTTGGTAGATAATGGTAGTAAGGAATCTACAAATTTGCTATGTTATGATTTAGTACAAACTTTTCTTTGCAGTGGTTCTTTACCAAGAAAATGTTGTATTTTTATCCTAGGTTGCAGCATCAAGGCTCGGCAGTGACCCAGCAACAGGATTTGCCTTAATAAGGCCGCCAGGGCACCACGCCGTCCCTCAAGGTCCGATGGGCTTCTGCATCTTCGGAAACATCGCGATTGCCGCCCGTTATGCACAATATGTGCATAAACTTAAGCGGGTCCTCATTATCGATTTTGATGTTCATCACGGTAATGGAACGTGCGATGCATTCTACGATGATCCGGATATATTCTTCATCTCGACTCATCAGGTCAGTTGATTGCTGCTTTCTTTGTTTGTTTGAGAAATTCTCAATTTACACAAATGCCCCTGGCGGCGCTGTGTGGAGACCCTCAATTTTTTTTCGGTTGATTCTCTCCTAAAAACTTGTTTTGATCAAGTTATTTTATCATTTGAATCAGGGATTCTTTTAAGTTTCAGAGCTCTGCCTCCGTTTCAGCTGACGGAACTGCAGGTTCTGTTAACAATTAATAGCTGATAAGTGACTTCAAAAATTTGATCCGACTACCTAATCTTTAAAAATTTGACCTGACTACCTAATCTTTAAAAATTTGATCTGACTACTTACCTCAGCTATCACTCATTTTGATCTGACTACCTAATTTTTAAAAATTAAATTTTATTATCCAACCTTTTAATTTATTTGATGAGTCAATTAGTGACTTTTTAATTTCAAATTTTGAATATGCCGTTTATCTTTATGGCTTTAGTTAGCATATTTTGTGCAATTCATCTGACTATAAATTTATTAAAACAAACAATTAACTTAAATTTTATATCCCAAGAGTCATCAAATCACTTGACTCAAACAAATTGAAAGACCAACTAAAATCAAAATTTTGAAAGGTCGGGTAGTTGAATCAAAACGGACTAAAGTTCAGGTAAGTTTTATATATTTGTACTTCTTTTTCATTTGTGCTCTTCAAAAAGCAAACTTCCTTGCGGAAAACCCCTCCTTCAAAAACTTCTTTTGTTAATTTTTCTTCTATAAATCCCAAATGTCTAGGATTACATATTAAAATTCATATTTTGCAGAATACCACATAAATAGATGCATTTACTGAGATACATTAATGTAAAATCCTCCTTTTAATTGAAGCTATTTACGTACCACCGTGACGACCGCTAAATTCATACTAGCCCTCCAAAATTTATATGCTTACGATCTTCATGTTTTTCGACCTTTCGAAATGTACTTACGAAGTTTCCGAAAATTAACATTATCGGAATATATACGAATTTTGAGCTTCTACATGAATGACCAATTGTTTTCGTTCTTTCTTTTTCTTTTTTTTCTGGGAACTGATGCAGCATGGGAGCTACCCTGGGACAGGCAAGATAGAACAAGTCGGCCAAGGGAAAGGCGAAGGAACGACACTCAACCTGCCCTTACCCGGAGGCTCGGGCGATAGTTCTATGCGAACCGTGTTCGATGAGGTTATTGTGCCGTGCGCGCAGAGGTTCAAGCCCGACATTATTCTCGTTTCAGCGGGGTGAGTTGGAACTTCCCCTTGAAACTTAGTTTCGCAACTTCTGCTGTTCTTAGCATATGTTGGTGTCCAATTTAGTGCATTTTCTCTGTTAGGAGCTTTTACAGATACAACCTTGCAAAATCATCAATTCAAGTATATACCCCTGTACTCTCTATTAGGAGCTTTTACAGATTCCACCTCGCAAAATCATCAATTTACAAATGTATACCCCTGCACATCTGCATTTCATCTGTACAGCTTACTGCTGCACTTTCTTACTGTAATACCCTTATCTTAGCTGGTTAGCTCTCTCTCTCTCTCTCTCTCTCTCTCTCTCTCTCTTCAGATATGATGCTCATGTGCTAGACCCGCTAGCCGGTCTCCAATTCACAACGGGAACGTACTACATGCTCGCTTCGAAGATCAAAGAGCTCGCGAAGGAGCTGTGCGCGGGTCGGTGTGTTTTCTTCCTCGAAGGCGGATACAACCTCCAATCCCTCTCTAACTCCGTGGCTGACACATTTCGCGCTTTTCTCGGAGAACCGAGTTTGGCGCCGCAGTTCGATGATCCTGCGATGTTGTATGATGAGCCGTTATCGAAAGTACAACAGGCGATTCAGAAGGTCAAGCATATTCACTCCCTCTAGAGATAGATTCATCAACTTCTCTCTCTCTCTCTCTCTCTCTCTGTGAAGTGAGAGCTATTTGTGTATATACATAGTGTATATGATAACTGCTATAGATAACAACACATTGTGGACCTTATATGTACAGTTGAGTAGTAATAATCAACAAACACACCAAATTTTAACAAGTTTTTATGAGATGGTTTTTGCACATTGAGACCTGGAAATTCGATGCCGATTTCAATTCCATCCTCGAGTTTTAATTCTGACGAGTTTTGTAGTTTAAGTTTGTGACAATTAAAATCAAAAATTGCAATATCAGCTTCCTCGTCGGAGACAGCTACCAGGGCCAATCTCTAAGGTATCGTTTGGTTCAGGAATAAGCAAAAAGTGGCTATTCCAGAGATAGATATAAATTGAGGTATAAGCAGGAATTATATCAATTTAAAGTTTGGATGAAAATTGGATTATTTCTAGGAATAAGAAAAATAGCGTTTGATTAGGTAAGGTGGAATAAGAATTAAAGTGGGTAATTATAAATAAAAAAATAATACTATTGCCCTTCTTAAGGGATCATATCTTGGTATGTAATTTTAATGCAGTGCAGTGAAAAAAGTATGGAGTTAAAAATACAGTAGTTACAGTTATTGTATGTACCTTGTTTGATTGTACATAGTAGAAAATGTTGTAAATACAAACAATTTATTGGGTTGCATGTAGTTGGACATTGTATTCACAAATTTTATCACCTTGTAAATAAGGTAGTGAGGCTATGCCTAATGTACAAGGAATGTTTTTTTCCCCCATTTAAAAGGGTTGTTGTGGGTATGATAAGTTTACGTCTTTTGTAAAATTTCTCTCTCTAACTATTGTTGTTGGAACTGCAGTCAATTTAGGCGTAGTTTCAACTGCTATAGTTGAGTCTGGTTCTGTAGTTTCAGCTACGGCAATTGGATTGAAGTGTACCAAAGAAAACATCGTATTTGAATTTACATGTAGTTAAAATTTCAATATAGCTGCACATACATGCAACAAAGTAACCCCTAAGAATAAAGTGGTTTCCTTTTTCTTTCCAACTTCAAATTGTTTTTTTAAAAAAAAAGAAAAGAAAAGAAGAGAAAGGTAGCACACTATACGCTTCATTTATTTTATTTAGAAATAAACTTAGCTGTAAATGTGAATCAACTAAGATTTGAACTCGGGTATCGGGTACCAACCACCAAGCACTTTGTCACTTGCTCTAGGAACGGTCGGCTTACCAACTAAATTGTTAAAAGGGGAAAATGTACATAACTTACTTGAGCTATGAACCATTTTTATTTGACTACTCAATCATTTTCAAATTTTTGATATTACTATCCAACATTTCAATTTATTTGATTTAAGTCCATCAATGGCATTTTGACTTCAAAATGTTAGTTAATCACTTCAATAATGTATATTGTGAAAATTGTGTGAAGTATATTAATTAAATCTGTAAAGATAGGTAATGCATTCAAATTTTGAAGTGATATATGACAAAATTTTTAGATCAAAGCTATTGATTTTGTTTTATATATTATAAAAAACTATCTATCAAAATTTTACGTGATTTTGATATTTCTACACCGATTCACCTTGCAAACAACTCATCACAACGGATAAAATTGTTGATTTTGAGCCCCTTTGAGTTGATGATATCAAAAATAATGAAATTTATTTTATAGACGTTTTTGATGCTCTAGATCAAGTCTAATAGAGTCGATCGCTGATTCAGATGTCCTAGCATCGAAATCGACTCGATAACATAGAGGTCGCCGAGCTTTTGAAAGCACACAAGCTGGACTCTCTCTCTCTCTCTCTCTCTCTCTCTCTCTATATATATATATATATATATATACTACTTATAAAAGCGTGAGTTTTAAATTTTTTCCTTTTTCCAAAAATGCCTCTATTCTTTCTATTAATATTTTCCTATCCAATAATTTTCAACCAATCATTTCAAATAAATTTTAACATAATAATATATTTTCAAATATAGATTTTAAGTTTTCGCCGTTAGATCTTATCAAACGAATAAAAATAAAAATATCTCAATTTTTCTTGACAAAAATACCCTCTATATCCGTTATTTTTTATCTACGTCGCGTTTCTCAAATATTCTTTTTCTACCCACCAATCATATAATACGTAAAATTAAATTTATCTCATATCTAACGTAATACCCGCAAATCACGTAATACCTTCACTAATCACGTAATACGTAAAATTAAATTTATTTTCTAATCACATTTTTTTAAAAATATTTTTTCTTCTCAAACATAATATCTGCCAACATATAGTATTCATAATTATATTTTAAATTTGTAATGCCCGCCAAAATTTAATACTCGCAAATTTGATAATTTGAATTTTAATACCTCCGTTAATCATATAATACGTAAAATTAAATTTATTTCCTATCCAAGTATTTTCTTAAATATTTTTTTTTCAAACGTAATACCTATCCAATCAAGTAGTATTCAAAATTAAAATTTAAATTTGTAATAATGTCCGTCAAAATTTAATACATGCGAATTTGATAATTTAAATTTTAATCTATGGTAGTATATTTTTCTTACATAAAATAATAAATTTAAATTTAACGAGTATTAAAATTTGGCGCCATAGAAGCGTTAAATATTGCTAAAAAAATATAATACGCTAAATTATAACTAAATCGTGAATTAAATATAATTTTAAATATTTTTAGCAAAATATTCAATATTTAAATAATGCGTCATAAAAACTTATTCCTAAAAAAAAATAATACCTGTCCAATCAAAAATAAATCGTTAATTAAATATAATATTAATTTTTTTTAGTAAAATATTTAATATTTAAATAATACCCACCAAAATATTCTCCGCATTCTCAAATATAGAATATATCTTAATACCCTCTCATATATTATCTATACTACCTAATCTTATCTCATCATATATAGAATATATCTTAATATCTACTCATACAATATCTACACTACCCTATCTTATCTTATCATAATATTTATCACACAATAGATACATCATATTTTTTTCGTTAGCATATATTTTTTTGGTATTTTCTCATTTTTACCATACGGTTTTTATATACAAAGCATATATTCTTTTAGTAGTATCTTTTCTTATTTTTATCTATATTTTTCTCAAATATTTTTTTAGTTATATCTTTATCTATATTTTTCTCAAATAGTTTTTTAGTTATATTTTTTTGTCGCGTTCGCTATCTGCTGACACACATTGGCATGAAAAAATTATTAATAACTAACTATTTGGATGGATTGAAGCATGAATCGAATTAGATTGTCCTATATCCCTCTAGGAGAAGATAGTGCTAACACACATTGGCATATGAAGAGACGCTATTGGAAACAATTCAGTTGTTGTATTAAAGCAGTGAACGTTAATATCGATAATTAGAATAAATATACTTTTTAATATTTTATTTTTTTTATAGTATTTTAAATTTATTTATCAGGATCAATTTATTTAGCAAAATTTTGCAAGTAAAATTGTGTTTAATTCACCTATTAAAAAACTTAAGAAATAAAATTAAGCTAAAACTTATATGAATTTTTATTAAATTTACACCTTTTATTAATTTTATCTACTGATGATTTACTAATATTTATTTTATTATTTTTCTTACTTTCAATGCAATTTATACGAAAGAGAGTCGGACGGTGACATTTTAAGTTAGTTAGTGACAATTTTTTGTGTTTTTTTTTTAATGATACCATGATAGATTTTGAGTCCTTTATTTGATGATATTGTAATTCTATTTTTTATTTCGTTATTTTATTTTGGTAATGATTAAATACTATATATCGAATCTATAATATTTATTTATAAAAAATTTAGGCTAAATTACAGAAACCTCTCATGTAATAATCCACTTTTTCACTTCCCCCCTGACATTTAAAAAACTACACTTTGCCCCCTGTAAAATGAAAAATGTTCACAGGGGGTTACGGTATGTAAAATGACTATTTTGCCGCTCGCCATTTTCGTCTTCTTCTTTCTCATCTTCTTCGGCCCTTCGATCGGCCGCAATTCCCGACCTCAATCGGCCACGATTTCTCTCAATTTCCTTCTCCACCTGCTCCCCTTCTCCTCCTGCACCCTCGCCGCCCCACGATTTCGTCGACAATAGGGAGGAAATCAAGGTGGGTGTTGATGGAGATGTAGGCAAGACAACGAGGGCGAAGGCGAGACGGCGGAGGAGGACGAAGGGATGTGGGTAAGGCGAGGATGGAGGACGCGTCGGCCGACGAGACGGCGCGTCGGCGCGGCGACGGCGCGGCGAGGCGGCAAGCCCGAGGGAGGTGAGGCGGCGAGCCCGAGGAAGGCGAAGCAACAAGAAAGAGGTGGAGGGATATTTTCGGCATAAAATAATATTTTATAATGGAACCCTAACGGTAGGGGGTGAAGTGCATATTTTTTATTTTACAGGAAGGCAAAGTGTAGGTTTTTAAATGTTAGGAGGGGAAAGTAAAAAAAACGGATTATTATTGGAGAATTTTCTGTAATTTAGCCAAAAATTTATTTTTTAGTATTTGTGGGACGTGCATTGCACGTGCACTTAACTAGTATATATATAATCTCCCTAGCCTGGACTTTTCTTCTCTCTCTCTACAGATAGTCTCCACTGGGATGCTTCTAATAGCACCAAACATTTGGTGCAATCAAATTTTTCGCCATTAGATCTATCCCTCGACTAATTCCACTCCTTAGATTACATTATTTCACCAACCACCCACTACACCCTAAGAGGACTACTATCATTCTAACTCTAAAAATCTTAATCCAAAGGCTGAAAACCTAATAGCACCAATGACTTGGTGCTATTAAAAGTATTCAAGCCCAATTCTCTCTCTCTCTCTCTCTCTCTCTCTCTCTATATATATATATATATACACATAGAAAGAGAGAGGGAGTTGAGCTCCTATGCTTTTAAAAGCACAGGAGCATCTGCGCTTGTGATTTTTTAGCCGTTGGATCGCCTCAAAAATTCGCCCAGCACCAATAAAGGGGGCAAAATGGGATACGACGTTAGTAGTGCTTTTATGGAAATTTTATCGGCATCGTAACCATCATTTACATAACCATGAGCATTTTTAATTGTTTACAATTTGTCAATAACATATACCAAACATGAACTAAGATTTAACATTGTTTAGCTAATCTAAAGCTAGACCACAATATATATGTGCAATATAATAATAAGCATATCAAACTATACATCTATATGAAGCACTGAAACAATGAAGATATAGATTAAGTAGAGATGGTACTAACCGAATTAGATCAGAATCAAAGCAAATTTTATTTTAAGGAATATATCTGATTTATGAACAAATACAGCTATATGCAAAAATTGCATTATGATTCGAAGTGAAATATTTACTCTGACCAAGCGAAAAAATGAGACAGAAAAATGCAGAATCACCTGCAAGTGTACTTCCAAGATCATATTCTTTCATAGTCAAGCTTTTCCGACTGCGAAATGATAAGAAGAAATAGTTAGACGAGCGATTCGTGAAAACAGAAAAATAAGTTTCTCCCTGTTCTTACTCCATAGGGAATAAAAATTTGAGACTCGATTTAAAGTTCGTGGCTTCTTATAATAGTTTGCACAAGTAATATGGATTTTGGAATAATTTCTCTGCTCTAACAAGCAATGGCTATTCAGCTACATATCGCAAAAGAGAATAGGGGACAATGCATATTTACACGGGAACATGCACAAATTGACATGAAGTGTAACGACCCGACCCGTTAGCAATAATAACTCGTTGGGCCTAAACCACCAGCCCAAAATGCTTAAGTCCAGTTATTATTACTAGTGTATCCGTTACTTATAAACATATTATACTCGTTATATTATCCGATGTGGGATTATTAGGATGTCACATACTTCCCTCGTTTAGGTCCTGACGTCCTCGTCAGCCCGACCCAAAATGCTTAAGCCCAGTTATTATTACTAGTGTATCCGTTACTTATAAACCTATCAGACTCGTTATATTATTCGATGTGGGATTATTGGGATGTCACATGAAGAGATCCTAAATAATGGAACTTGTAGATTTTTAGTCACGAAATTGGATGGGGAAAAAACTTTGAGCAATATTTTCGTAAAACCAGCTTCTCGGAGTATAAAGAAGAAGAGTTGATTTGTAGCAATCATTGTATTTCTATGATATAGTTTCTTACCTCTCACAATCTTGTAGGAAAAGATTAGATCTCTGTAAGTAAACTTGACATGCAAGACAACTCAAGTTCGATATAATACAATAACTATTCGTAAAATTCCTCGTGAGGTAATCTTACCTTAATAAGCATATCGGTTGGAAGCCATGCGGGGGGTGTTGGAATTCCAACCCAAGCAATCTGTAATATAAAAAAGCACAAGGATTTAATTGTTTGTTAATAAAGCGTAAAATCTGAAATGAAAAGGTATCTAAATTCTCTTCCCTAACAGAGTTAAACCAGCTATTAGGAGCGAAGTTTACTAGTTGACCTAATTAGTTGCACCACTGCCACCAGGGATGGTTGTGTTATTACTTTGGTTTACCAGATTGCCAGACTCAAAACAATTTTGGTTAATTAGGTTTAATTGAGTAGTTTGGTTTGATTCAGTTTTTGACATGAAAAGACTTTGGAATTCCGTTTTCGGTTTGATTTTAGAAATAAAAACTGATTATACTGATTTTTTATTTTCCGCTTGCAAGTAAAATTGAACCCTCCTCAATAAATTTAGTGAAAAAGGTTATCAACATTTTACCTTTTCCGGCAGTTAATTAACTCCTAATAAATGTAGTAAGAGATGTTCCCTATGCACTTACATTCTGATAACCAGAGCTGGAACAATAAAAACCTTAATTTTTTTTTTTTTTCATTTTTTTTTTACAAACTGAACAAAGTGCTGGTATAAGATTACAACATAAATAATCAATTCAAAACATTAAGAGGAATTGACTTACAAGAGCATATTCCCCAGTCTCGAAAATTCGTATGTCCAAAACCTAGAAGTATATAACAAACAATTCAGCAAGCAGCAAAAACAGCAGCAAGTAAAGGTGTGAAAATTAATCTTCTAGAGAAAAGATAGCAAAGAGCCAGCTTAAAAGAGAGAAATATGCACTAAGTAATGTAATTTCAACCTGATGTATGATTAAAAGTACGTGAAAGCAATCAAGTAGAAAAGATTTGTCATTACCTCGCCACGGTCTTCATATATGTAGTCCAACCCTTTATAAAAAGGTGGATGGCCGACGGATAGATACTGAAATGACAGAAGACAAATTTAGAATATGTGCACAAAATTTACACCACGATATACATTCTAAGGAACATGCTCAATACATCTTATAAAATATCACATGAACAAAGAAAAGCTAATATGAAGAATCCGAAACAACACTCATTCAAACGCAAATTGAGGGAGAGCAAGCTCACATTGATGCTGTTTAGGTACTTCTCTTTGTCCACACGTACAATCTGCCCTTTCTTCACTGGAAAGCAGGAAATTTTGGAAATGCTTATTTCTAGATGCTGAATATAAAATATATAAATCAACATTCTCCGGTAGCTCAAGTTTTTGGAGAAAAACGGTTGTTTCATATTGTAGCCATGTTTTGTAAGTTTCCGCTGCCCTATTATTTCCAACACATATAATCTAACATGGTATCAGCGCATGAGGTCTTGAGGTCAAGTTCCGCCAGACTCCTAGCATTATTTAATTTTCTACCTCGAGTCTAGACGTGAGGGAGAGTGTTGAATATGAAATGTATACACACCATTCTTTGACAGCTTAAGCTTTTAAAGAAAAACAGTTGTTTCATATAATTTAACACTATAAAAAGCTCAGGCGACAATAAAAAAAACAAAAGGCATTAAGCAAGCACTTTGGGGCTACTTTTTTTAACCCATTAATCAGAAGGAAACAAAAAGTAATAAAAGTTGAAATGATTTTATGTGACTGAATAATCACAAGGCAAAATAATAAACACCCATAGTAGACATTTCTTAAGCCTTAATAGGAATTTGTCACACTTTGCATTGTCAAAATAAATTAAAAAACAATCAAGGATGAAGTTGAAATTGTTATCAATATTTATTGACTAAATTGTCAATATGGAAACTCCGAGGACGAAATCAAGATCAGGGGCAAACTTCATGGACCGAATCGTCACAGTTGAAACTCCGAACTAAAATTGATATCGGGGTCAAAATTTTTACACCTTTTTTCTTAAAAACAAAACTTCTATGACAAAATCAAATTCAGGGTCAAACTTTACGAACTAAACTAACAATATTCAAACTCTATGTATGAAATCGAAATTGGAATCAAACTTCAGGAACTAAATTGTTTCAAATAAAACAAAATCAAAATTCAGGTCAACTTTCAATTGGTTTGAATTAGATGATCCACATCAGGTTAACTGGGGAATTTGTTGAAAATTTTTGTTATATTTAATGATTTTATAACTTTTTTCGCTAATAAAAATATCGTCTCCGACACCTGATAGCTAATAGTCATAAATTTTTGGCTCGAATGGCGTAAACTACTTGAATCAAAATGATTCAAAATTAAAGAGGTGTGAACCGAAAAAAAAATAAAAAATAAAAAAAAATATAATTGAGGGTCAATTTTGGAATGGCTTATAGTGAAGGGGGTTCGACTCTCCATAATTGTAATCCTCACTGCGACATTACATCAAACACTTGTAGGGCGTGGAAGAGAACTCACTAGAGTACACCGGCTTCTTCGGCCGCAAGACGGGGGAGCGGGAGGAAGGAGGCGGCGCCTCCGCCGCAGCAGCGTCGCCGCCGCCGCCGCCGCCGCCCTGGGCGGGGGCCGCCGCCGTCTCCTTCTCCGGCTCGGCGGAGCTCGCTGTGGCGTTGACCCGAATGGATCGAGATGGAGGGGCGGGGCCGGTTCTGATTGCTAGGGTTAGGGTTTTGGTGGAGAAGAGCGCGGTGGTGGTGGGGGGAGAGACGAGAAGAGTCGCCATGAGAGAGTGAGAGAGAGAGAGAGAGAGAGAGAGGGGCAACGATTCCCGCGTTTTCGATTCGCGGGGTTTTTGTGGCCTCTCATTGGCCACATGATTCCTGTATTTGGAGATAAGATACTTATTAAAGTCGGTGCCGAGATGCTTCCTACACAGGAGTCGTCGTTTCGAGTATAATATTTGCCGACTTTATATATTACTATAACTCCGGCAACGACTCCTCCTGATATATACACCATATCACATACATCCTTTTATGATATACATTTTAGAGTTAAAAAAATTTCTCACGGGTCGCGTTGATGTGACTAGCAAAATATTTTAATAATACGAGCGCTGAGGTGTATTATATACATCCCAAAATGATTGTACACAGTATTATTTTTCTCGAAAACGAAAAAAATATTAATTATATCTCCATTGCCACAAAGTGAAAAAATTTAGCATTTATTTCCATAAAGTTTTAATTACTATATATATATATATATATATATATATATATATATATATATATATATATATATATATATATATATATATATATATATATATATATATATATATATATATATATATATATATATATATATATATATCTATATCTATATAAACCTATTAATCCCGTAATTGAATCCACGTGGCAAAATTATATAATCCACCTCTTCGTCTCCTTATTTTCCTTCGTACGCGTCTCTACCTCTTCGTGCTCCGCGTTCGCATCCCCTGGCCCTCTCCTTCTCCCTGTCTTCCACATCCGCCCTCGCACGTGTCGCGAGCTCCGCGTTCGCATCCCCTGACCCCCTCCTTCGTTTAGTGATATACCCTAAAGCCAATCGGTGACATAGGCTTGTGGACATATTAAGTATTTTTCTTAATTCATAAAGGGCAAGTTTTATTCATATTTATTATTTGCAGTATAATACATATATATGAATCGTCTGTTGAATCTTCGTTAAGAAATTATATTCCTAAGAGTTAGAAATTTGAAATATAGATTTCTTAGTACAAGATTCTTAAATGCTCCTAGCCATAGGAATATCATAAGGGCGATGATATTTCCGGATAGGCCGTGTATGCTATACTTCTAAGTTTAGGTGACGAGTCTCAAGTCACTAGTGTAGGGACACTAAAGTAAGCATGCAGGTGCTTGTTAGAGAACAAGTACACTGAGCGTGACAATATGGTTGAACGGTCACATGGTTCTATACTCGCCAGTGACAAGTTCATCGCTACAGTTGTGTGAAGTACTCCTTAGACCTGAGGCATCATAGTTGTTTCACGTATAGGTTACTACAGTTTGACAGTACCAATACTTAGACTCTAGACATGGGTTTATGTTCGGTACTGATTGGCTATAGTAATTTATATGGGGAGGCATGTGAGTGCGCAATAAGGAATTCAACACTCCCATATTGAGAGAACGTTCTATGTAGACTATCAGACTCGACTCGAAAAATCCCTGGCCAGGGCACGTGGTGTGTGGAAAGAGTTTCCAGCTGTGTTACCATATTAAGTCGGTTCTAGATATTCTAGTCATATGATCGAATAATAAGATTTGGCGAGTAACCATAATTTTAGTTCGATCGGGACGTTGTGTGTTGGAAGGAATTAATCACACGGTAACTGTAAGCGGAAAGGTTCATTTTTCATCACCATTCTGGATTGTCGTGATATACTGCTAGGTGTCACTCACGGACGGTGAGAGAATATGAATGATTAGAATTTAATTGTTCTTATTTATCGATCAGAAGAGTTCAAATTAAATATCAAAGAGTTTGATGTTTAGCTCCACTGCCGAATGGTAATGAACCTATGCGGTCACACACAATAGGAATTGTGTGCATCCAATTTGATAAGATGAGTCTAATTAATACACTAAATAGTTTAGTGAAAATAGTGAGAAATTATGATTTAAATTTGAATGTTACGAAAAGATTTAATCTCTAATTAGATTAGAGGATAATTAAATATTCATATATTATTATTATGAGATAATAATCTAATTAGATTAGATTTAAATATGATTATTTAATTATGATTTAATTGATGAGATCAAATTAAATAGAAAGATAAGATTTAATTCTGTTGAGGAAGCCTCAACTTAATTAGTTGGACTTCCGCGAGACTTGAGGAGAAATTAATTGATTCTCCTGGTTTTCATGTTGAAGTTGTTAATTAAGTTACCCACGTACGCGTACAGTGCGGTTGGTTGGGTTGGAGTTAATTAAGTAGCCTCTTGAGAAGAAGCTGACGAACTCTACATCTCTCTTTTATCTTTTCGTCAAATCAATTAAATCTCACAAGAAGGAACGTAGATTTTGGAAGACTGCTAGCACCGTCTTGTAATCTACAACTCATCTATTCCGTGTGACGGAAGGCATTGGATCTGGATCAATTCCGTGTGGATACGCGTAGAGGCCGGGCACGTGCGCGGCTAATCGGAAGATCAATTTCAACCGTTCAGTAGATCAAGAGACCTTAACTGGTCCAAGGTGATGTAGTCTAAACTTTAGATCTGTTTAGATTAGATTTTATTTTACATCGTAACATGAGAATGATCCGCCGGCACTGGATTGATTTGTTTTTGTTTGGTTCATATGTGATATGGTTTTTGTTTTCCGCTGCGATTTTTTAGTGCCGGATAATATCCTACAGTGGTATCAGAGCCGATTCTCATGTTCTATGTAAAATATTAACGATCTGTATGGTTTGATTTAAATTTTGGAACTTTTCGATTAGATCGATATTGTTTTCTTAAATTGCACGCGATGCGATTTATTGATCTCATACAATAAAATAAACGCGTGGAGATTTGAGAAAAACATATTATAAATGTTCCAAAATTTTTAATCGATGTTTAGATCGATTTGGCTATTATTTTCTCGCATAATTTTTATGATGGGTGATGATCATGGACCTTAGACATCTGTGATGTGATTGTGGATGTATTTGTAATTTGATTATGGGTGTAATTGTAATTTAATTATGGCTGTATAATTTTTATCACGAATGGCCTGCGTGCCACTTTATTGGGATCCGTGAATCCTTGTAATCTTAATTAGAGAAAATTAGGGTTTTTGGAGAAGAATCCACTTCGAGCTTTGATGGATTGGCGTCGCAAATCGTGATGGCATCAAAGGATGATCCAACAGAAGAAGATGGCTAATTTTTTGCTCGCGTAATAATTTCAAAAGTTGAGATTATGTGTGTATTACCCTATTGACCGATTTGACTCATCGGCTCGAGTCAAATCAGAAAAAGTCCATGATCATCCCTAGGACTATGCAATTATTTTGTGTATGCGATACCTGTGTTTTATTTTATATGAGATATAAAATGTGAGACCGATATATATTTAAAATTTTAAAACTCCCTATAAAATATTAAGTTGAAACGAAGGAGCATTTGATGCTCTATCGTGGCCTTCCACCGATCACAAGATATAGCATTGTTTCAAGCATTGAGTAGTCACGCATGGTCCCATGGGGCTACTTGTGTTTGAACTATGCGAACATCTTGGCATTGGATGCTACAATATGGCATTATCAATAGATCCAAGAAACCGTCCGGTGAGGGTCTTTTGATAATTCCATATTTGTAGGAGAGGCGGATTAGACTTAACTAAGATTGTTGCGCCAAGAAACCGTCCGGTGAGGCGTAAAAATCTTAGAGGCCAAAGAACGATTGGATTGCACATAAGATGTGTCGAGATAAGATGTTACCCGTTCATTAAATTATGGCTTTCCAAGAAACTGTCCGGTGAGGTAAGTCGTAATTTATGAAACCCCAATCACCACTAAGAAATCTAACGGATGAGGATTTTCGTCTTTCTACTCAGGGAGTGTGGAAATTCGATAAAATTAGTGGGAGGAACCTTTTAAACTATAAGACCCTAGTTTAATTGGTTTAAAAGAAAAATACTTATCTAACTAAAATCTCTACTTTCTGCAGACAAAATGAATGCCTCTAATCCTCTCGTATATTGGAATCTAACCGATTAACCGGCCTTAATTTCCAAGACTGGCTTCGTAACCTAAAAAATGTTTTAGGCATTGAAAAGCTTGTTTATGTTCTTCAAACTCCAATTCCCGAGCTTACCGCTGAAGCCACAACTGAAGAAGTTGAGGAGAGAGACGTGTGGGTTGAAGATGACCAGCGTGTCAAATTTTATATGCTGGCTTCTATGTCGAATGAGCTGCAACGGCAGCATGAGAACTATGTTCGAGCATATGAGATGCTTGCGCACTTACAAGAGTTGTATGGTGCACAAAGTCGAACCGCAAGATATGAGATATCAAAGCGATTGTTTAGAGCTAAGATGACTCCAGGCTCATCAGTCAGTGAACATTGTCTTAAAATGATTGACGATATAGAGCAACTGTCAAACCTCGGCTTGAACTTGGACGCAGACTTGCAGAACGATCTAGTTCTACAGTCATTGCCGGAATCGTTCTCTCATTTCGTCATGAACTTCAACATGAATAAGATTCATGCCACATTGTCCGAGCTTATGAATATGCTAGTCACAGCGGAAAGCACGTTGAAAACTAACGGGTTGGCGATGGCTGTTGAGAGAACTTCAAAAGGTAAGTTCAAAGAAAAGAAAAAGTTTTCCAAGTTCAAGTCATCGGGTGGAGTGAAGAAAATCAATTTTAAGAAATCCGACAAAGGCAAAGCTAAAGGAAACTGTTTCCATTGTGGAAAGGAAGGGCATTGGAAGAGAAATTGCAAAATATATCTTTCTACCCTAAAAGAAAAAGTGAAGGAAGGACCTTCTGAAGGTACGAACGAAATGCTCATTGTTGAGGCCAATATGATTGGCTCTACTTCTTCTTGGGTATTAGATTCTGCATGTACCTTACATCTTTGTAATTCATTGCAGGATCTAAAGGAAAGTAGAACGCTGAAGGACGGCGAGATGACCCTACGTGTGGGAAATGGAGCAAGCGTTGCTGTGTTAGCCGTAGGGAGCTGTTCTTTGAGACTTCCATCTGGACATTTTTTAGAATTAGAGAACTGTTATTATTCTTCCTTAGTTGTTAGAAATTTGATTTATTACAACTTTAGTTCGAACTGGTTATCGTTTTAATTTTGAAATTGATGGTTGTTTTATTTATTTCCAAAATAAATTGATAGCTACTGGAAGTTTAGTTAATAATCTCTACTTTCTAAATCTGGATGGAAATGTTTCTAATATTGAACATAAAGAGAATAAGAGAATTAGAGATAATAATCTGAACCAAAAGTATCTATGGCACCTTCGATTAGGTCATATTGCAGAAGATAGGATAAACCGACTGGCCAAGGATGGGCACTTGGGAACTTGTGCTTTAGAACCTTATCCAGTTTGTGAGTCTTGTCTTCAAGGCAAAATGGCTAAGTCACCTTTTGTTGGACAAAGTGAGCGAGCCACAGAGATACTTGCCCTCGTACACTCAGATGTGTGTGGACCGTTTAGTGAAACGGCTCGGGGTGGTTATCTCTACTTTGTGACTTTTACCGATGATTATTCACGGTATGGATTTGTGTTTCTTATGAAATACAAGTCTGAAACCTTTGAAAAGTTCAAAGAATTCAGATATGAAGTAGAGAAGCAGACAGGAAAAAGTATTAAGACTCTTCGATCAGATCGAGGAGGCGAATACCTTAGTACTGAATTTCGAAATTATCTCAAAGAAAACGGTATTCTCTCGCAATGGACACCTCCCGGGACTCCGGAATTGAATGGAGTTTCGGAAAGAAGGAATCGTACTCTATTAGATATGGTACGATCGATGATGAGCTTCACAGACTTACCTTTATTTCTTTGGGGTTACGCTCTATTAACCTCAGCCTACATTCTAAACAGGGTGCCTTCAAAATCTGTTCCTTGTACTCCGCATGAGATGTGGTTTGGCAAAAAACCGGGTCTCAATCATTTAAGGATTTGGGGATGCCCGGCTTTTGTTAAAAAACTTAAAACAGATAAATTGGAGGCTAGGTCGGATAAAGGAAGATTTATTGGTTATCCCAAGGAGTCTATGGGATACTATTTTTATCTTCAGAGTGAACAAAATGTGATTGTTAGCCGACATGCAATATTTTTGGAAAAAGAGTTTGTCCAAGAAGGTGGTGCCGGAAAAGAGATAGTGCTTAAAGAGATGGTCTCAAATGAGCAAACAATTTCTTTAGAACAATCTGAACAAGCTATTCAAACTGAACCCACTATTACACAATTACCTCGAAGATCTAGTAGAATATCCCAACCTCCAGAGAAATATCGAGATTTCATTATGGAATGCACAGAAATGTTCCTCATTGGCGATAGTGATCGCAGGGATGATCCTACCAGTTATGAAGAGGCGATGTCAGACATCGACTCAATAAAATGGCAAGAGGCAATGGAGTCCGAGATGGACTCTATGTACACCAATCAAGTATGGACTCTTGTTGATCCACCAGAAGGTATAGTACCTGTGGGTTGTAAATGGATTTTCAAGAAAAAGATTGGTGCGGATGGAAAAGTAGAGACATACAAGGCGAGACTTGTAGCAAAAGGCTACAGTCAACGAGAAGGTCTCGACTATAAAGATACGTTCTCTCCTGTTGTCATGCTTAAATCCATTCGAACGTTACTTGCCATAGCCGCATACTATGATTATGAGATTTGGCAAATGGACGTAAAAACTGCTTTCCTCAATGGATTCATAGAGGAGGATATATATATGCAGCAGCCTGAGGGTTTTGTGTCCAATAGCCAGAAACATAAAGTATGCAAGCTTCAGAGGTCTATTTATGGATTGAAGCAGGCTTCGAGGAGTTGGAACATACGGTTCAATGATGCGGTCAAAACGTTTGGCTTCGTTAGAAATCAAGATGAACCTTGTGTTTACAAGAAGACTAGTGGGAGCCAACTTGTCTTTCTCGTATTGTACGTGGATGACATCCTATTGATTGGAAATGATGCAGGTTTGATGACCTCTGTCAAGGTTTGGTTGTCCCAGAATTTCTTGATGAAAGATCTAGGAGAGGCAGCCTATATTCTCGGCATTAAGGTCTATAGAGATAGATCTAAAAGGTTAATCGGTTTGTCACAGCAGATGTACATAGAAGATGTGTTGAAAAGGTTCAACATGGAAAATTCCAAAAGGGGTCTTCTTCCTCTTAGACATGGAATTAATCTTTCCAAGATGATGTGTCCTAAAACACCTGAGGAAAGAGAGCGTATGAGCAGAATTCCCTATGCTTCCGCGATAGGAAGTCTTATGTACGCTATGCTATGTACAAGACCAGATATCGCACATGCTGTAAGCGTTATGAGCAGATATCAGTCTAATCCAGGTGAAGAACACTGGACAGCTGTGAAGAATATCCTTAAGTACTTGAGAAGAACTAAGGATTTATGTTTGGTATATGGTGGAAATGAGCTAACGATAGAAGGCTTCACAGATTCAGACTTCATGTCAGATGTTGATGATAGAAAGTCAACATCAGGGCATGTCTTCATATTGAATGGTGGGGCTATCATTTGGAAGAGTTCCAAACAGAATACAACAGCAGATTCCACCACTGAGGCAGAGTACATTGCAGCATCTGAGGCATCCAAGGAGGCAGTTTGGCTTCGAAAGTTCGTCACGGAACTAGGAGTGGTGCCTTCTATTGAGGAGCCAATGCCACTTTACTGTGACAATAATGGAGCTATAGCGCAAGCTAAAGAACCGAGGTCTCACGAGAAGTCCAAGCATATAGATCGACGCTACCACATCATCCGACAATTTATAGATGAGCGACAGATTGCTGTGCAGAAAGTAGCATCCGTAGACAATACAGCGGATCCCCTTACTAAGCCGCTCACACTTCAAAAGTTGGATGTGCATTTAGAAAAATGGGTATGAGATACAGCGATTGGCATTAGTGTTAGTGGGAGATTGTTAGTGATATACCCTAAAGCCAATTGGTGACATAGGCTTGTGGACATATTAAGTATTTTTCTTAATTCATAAAGGGCAAGTTTTATTCATATTTATTATTTGCAGTATAATACATATATATGAATCGTCTGTTGAATCTTCGTTAAGAAATTATATTCCTAAGAGTTAGAAATTTGAGATATAGATTTCTTAGTACAAGATTCTTAAATGCTCCTAGCCATAGGAATATCATAAGGGCGATGATATTTCCGGATAGGCCAGTGTATGCTATACTTCTAAGTTTAGGTGACGAGGCTCAAGTCACTAGTGTAGGGACACTAAAGTAAGCATGCAGGTGCTTGTTAGAGAACAAGTACACTGAGCGTGACAATATGGTTGAACGGTCACATGGTTCTATACTCGCCAGTGACAAGTTCATCGCTACAGTTGTGTGAAGTACTCCTTAGACCTGAGGCATCATAGTTGTTTCACGTATAGGTTACTACAGTTTGACAGTACCAATACTTAGACTCTAGACATGGGTTTATGTTCGGTACTGATTGGCTATAGTAATTTATATGGGGAGGCATGTGAGTGCGCAATAAGGAATTCAACACTCCCATATTGAGAGAGAACGTTCTATGTAGACTATCAGACTCGACTCGAAAAATCCCTGGCCAGGGCACGTGGTGTGTGGAAAGAGTTTCCAGCTGTGTTACCATATTAAGTCGGTTCTAGATATTCTAGTCATATGATCGAATAATAAGATTTGGCGAGTAACCATAATTTTAGTTCGATCGGGACGTTGTGTGTTGGAAGGAATTAATCACACGGTAACTGTAAGCGGAAAGGTTCATTTTTCATCACCATTCTGGATTGTCGTGATATACTGCTAGGTGTCACTCACGGACGGTGAGAGAATATGAATGATTAGAATTTAATTGTTCTTATTTATCGATCAAGAGTTCAAATTAAATATCAAAGAGATTGATGTTTAGCTCACCTGCCGAATGGTAATGAACGTATGCGGTCACACACAATAGGAATTGTGTGCATCCAATTTGATAAGATGAGTCTAATTAATACACTAAATAGTTTAGTGAAAATAGTGAGAAATTATGATTTAAATTTGAATGTTACGAAAAGATTTAATCTCTAATTAGATTAGAGGATAATTAAATATTCATATATTATTATTATGAGATAATAATCTAATTAGATTAGATTTAAATATGATTATTTAATTATGATTTAATTGATGAGATCAAATTAAAAAGAAAGATAAGATTTAATTCTGTTGAGGAAGCCTCAACTTAATTAGTTGGACTTCCACGAGACTTGAGGAGAAATTAATTGATTCTCCTGGTTTTCATGTTGAAGTTGTTAATTAAGTTACCCACGTACGCGTACAGTGCGGTTGGTTGGGTTGGAGTTAATTAAGTAGCCTCTTGAGAAGAAGCTGACGAACTCTACATCTCTCTTTTATCTTTTCGTCAAATCAATTAAATCTCACAAGAAGGAACGTAGATTTTGGAAGACTGCTAGCACCGTCTTGTAATCTACAACTCATCTATTCCGTGTGACGGAAGGCATTGGATCTGGATCAATTCCGTGTGGATACGCGTAGAGGCCGGGCACGTGCGCGGCTAATCGGAAGATCAATTTCAACCGTTCAGTAGATCAAGAGACCTTAACTGGTCCAAGGTGATGTAGTCTAAACTTTAGATCTGTTTAGATTAGAGCGCCGGCGCGGCGGGCTCCGGAGCGGGGCTGCGGGAGCGGCGCGGGTGCCGGCGCGGGCGGGCTCCGGCGCGGCACCGCGGGAGCGGGCGTGGGGCGGCTGCGCGGGCTCGGGCGCAAGCACGGCGTGGGGCGCGAGCACGGCGTGGGGCGCCGGCGCGAGGCGCGCTGTGCGCCGTGGACACTGCGCGGAGCCGGAAAAAATCGGGGCTCATAGTGGTGGTGTTCATGGGGTCCACGAGGCCGAAGTGGGGCCTCGTGGACCATATGAGAGGAAGGTCCATATGAGAGGGAGTTCCATGGTGGACCTCCCTCTCATTCTCTCTCTCTCTCTCTCTATATATATCTATAGAATTGAGCTCCTATACTTTTAAAAGTATCAAGTCGTTGTTGCTTGTAAGTTTTTAGCCATTAGATTTATAGATGTGTGGTTAGGATGATGTGGGACCCCTTGGGTTAAGTGGGTGGTTGGTTAAATAGTACAATTTAACGGATGGAAATGATCAAAGTCGTAGATCTAACGATAAAAATTTCACAAGCACTAATTGCTTGGTGCTTTTACAAGCACCATAGCGGGACTATATATATATATATATATATATATATATATATATAGAGTAGGGCTACTTATACTATTATGAGTATAGAGCCCTTACTACTCATAAGTTGTTTTCAATGTTGGGGTTTTCGAATCGGCGATCCACACCGTTAAACATGATCTAGAGTATTTGAAACTTCTAGAAAATAAATTTCGTAATTTTTCGAAATCATTATAAAGTCAAGCGGGCATAAAATGAACGGTCAAAATCGAACGACGTCCTAAAAAGGATGATCGGATCCTTCAATTCAAGATCGGAGTTATTGATCTTTATCTATGTAGTGAATATAATTTTCTATCAAAAATTCAACAAATTTCGATTCTTTTACACCGTTAAACTAGCAAGTATCCCATACCGTAGTTAAAAATTGTCAAATTTGTGACCTCTTGATCGTAAGGTAAATGATATCGAAAAATTATAAAATTTTATTTCTAGAAGTTTTAAATGCTCTAGATAATGTTTAACGGTGTGGATCGTCGATTCGGAAGCTCTATCATCGAAATATATATATATATATATATATATATATATATATATATATATATATATATATATATACTATATATATATATATATATATATATATATATATATATAGTTGAGCTAGAATATTTTCAAAAGCACCATGAGTGTGGTGCTTTTGAGTTTTTAACCATTGGATTGAGAGATGTGAGGTTGAGATGAGGGGAGGAGGTGGTGGTAGGTGGAATAGTGTTTGAGCCAAGGGCGATTAGTAATCAAAAAGTAGATCCAATGGCTAAAAACCTAATAGCATCATGGAGGTGATACTTCTAAAAGTATTCTAGCTCTACTATATATATATATATATATATATATATATATATATATATATATATATATATATATATATATATATATATATATATATATATATATATAGAACTATGCTACTATGCTATTAATACACCAAGTCATTGGTGCTACCAAGCTTTTGGCCATTGGATTGAGAGATGTGTGGTTAGGATGATGGGGTTAAGTGGTTGGTTGGTTGAATAGTATGATGATCTAGCAGATTAAAGAAAATCGTGAAGAATTAGATCTAGCAATGAAAACTTGGTGCGTCGCATGTGGTGCTATCGATAGTATCCAGTAGAACACATATATATATATATATATATATATATATATATATATATATATATATATATATATATATATATATATATATATATATATATGAGTTGAGTTGGAATACTCTTAAGTGTCTGAAACCCATTTTACTCTCGAGTTGTTTTCGATGATAGAGCTTCCAAATTGACGATCGGCTCCCTTAAACATGATCTATACCACTTAAAGTATTTAGAAATCACATTTCAAATATTTTCGACATCATTTGCCTAATGATCAAAGGGTTTGAAAATTTGTAATTTTAATGGTGGATAAGAGACGTTTTTTCGTTTAACGGTGTAAAGATATCCAAATCAATTGAATTTTTGTTAGAAAATTCTTTAAACTATTTAAAACAAGATCTATACTCTTGATCTTGATTACAAGACTCCTATCATCATTTTTTAAAGAATATTAATTTTCAATCATTCATTTTCTTTCACTAGATGGATACAAGAACAATATCGAAAGTGCGTGAAATTTGATTTCTAGGTAGTTTAAATGGTTTAGATCATATTTAACGGAGCGATCGTCAATTTGAAAGCTCTATTATCGAAAACAACTCAAGAGTAAAACGGGCTCAGATTAAGAGTATTCTAGCTCAACTCTCTCTCTCTCTCTCTCTCTCTCTCTCTATATATATATATATATATGGTATTTTATTTGTATATAGATATATTATTATATAATAATTTATTCTATAATTTACTATTTATTTTTATAAAATGTAAAATATATAAATATTAATTTTATAATATTGAGCATTACATATAAATTGTACATTGAAAAATAAAAAAATAATGTATCTTAAGTTAATTTTATATTTAACGAAAATTAATTGCAAGAATTACAAATAATGATTTCTCTTCTCATTCACTAGGGACTACGGTACCTACTAAAATACTAAAATTATTTCACTAACTAATGGGAGACTATTATACCTACTAAAATTTTTTGATGTACTTATTGTACTATTTAAATTCTGAAATTAATTTTTATAAGTAATTTTTAAAATTAAATTTTAAAATAACTACCCGCAGCATCGCGTGGGTCCCTTAACTAGTATATATATATATATACATATATATAGATATAGAGAGAGAGAGAGAGAGAGAGAGTTCGATTGGGATACTATCGATACTATCAATTGAGAGACATGGTGATCCATTCACCGTGTTCAATATGACCCATACCCCCGTCACACGCCATTCACCGTGTCCATCCACTAGGGACTTAGCCGTTTTTTTCGGTATGTACGGGATATTTGTGTTAGACACGGTGAGTGGTTCATCGTGTTTAAACACGGTGAATTATTCACCGTGTCCAATTCAACTACCCTACGCAAAAGTTGTCTGTGGATGTACGTGTATTGAACCATTCATTCACCGTGTTCAACTTAAACACATGTCAAATCCGTCCGTGGCTGGCGTGTGACGAGGGTAGGGCAATTTTTGTAAATAAATTTTACACATGATCAATTGTAAAATAAATTTTTGTTAGGGGGCTATTTGCAAAAAATACCCACTTTTTATTATAAAAAGGAGATATTTTTAGAATAGAGGGTGATATTTAAAAATTTTCTACAGTTGAGGGGCCTTCGTGCAAATTTACCTTAAGAAAAGTCAAATCAATTGAAAGGCGCTCTCCTTTTTATTATAAAATCAACATCGTCGTCGTTCCCACCCACTCCCTACTCCATTCCGACGCTTCCACACACCAAATCCCTCCCAAGCCCACGACCACCACCCATTCGATGGGCCACGGCGCCTCTCGCTCCGGCGACTCCGGCGGCTCCGGCGGCGGAGCCCCGCCGCCGCCGCCCTCCCGCCTCTCCCGCCTCCGCCGCCGCCTCCGCCGCCACCGCTCCGGACACAACGCGGCGGCGGCGCCGCCGCAGCTGAAGGGCATCGTCGCCGAGGACTTCGCCGGGATCGCCCGGATCGAGATCGTCGGGGTGAGATTGCTCTCCCTCCCACTCTTTTCTAGGGTTTTTTTCCATGTTTTTCTGCTCATGTGATCGAGTTAACCTTGAGGGATGGTTGTGTGATGCTGATCGTAGGCGGCGATGGGGTTTAAGGATCGGTGGCTCGCGTGCTTGTCGATCGGGGAGCGGACGTACCGGACGGCGACGTCGGATCAGTTGAGTTTAATGCCCTCTCGCTTGTTAGATTCAGCTTAGGGTCTTTGGATCATCGTAAATTTTGTAGGTGTGAGATGTAGCGATGTTTACTGAAGTGCTAATAGGCGAAGCAGTATAGTAAGTTGCCCTTGCAGCAGCTTTTCTCTAGGGCGGAGTAAGATTCAACTTAGAGCTTCTAAGTTTTGTGCTTGGCAAATCACATTTCTAACTCTTTCTACAATTGAAGCTCCATACTTTTTTTGATTTCCAAACGCTCAATAATAGATAATTGCAGTTCAAAGTAGAAGCAGAAGTAGGGCCAAACAGAATGAGAGGATATATTGTTTGGGTAGTCTTTGTAGCATCTCAATAGTGTGACTTTGTCCATGCACTCTAGTTAGTGTATGTTGTAACAAAAAAGTGACTTTTATTGGAAAATGATCCATTGACACTGTCTGAAGTAACTAAAATAAGTGAGTTGCTCTTAATGTAAAATTTGTGCTTTTAGAAGAAAAAGTAGATTTTTATTTTTATATTTTTTTTGTACTTTTCCCAAGAGTAAGTTAAACTGTATATTCTGTCTATCTATTTGTTGCATTAATCAGCTTTATTAACTAAACTTGGCCTTACTCTTTCCAGTAACATACATTCAAACTTTTATATAGTGTTTCATTTATTATGTGGAGATATTTGAAATTCCTTACTCCTATATATTTCACTAATGTGAGAAATTTTCTTGTTTACCACGTTAATATTCTTTTGTAAGTAATTCTAATGAATTATTTTTATCTGTTTGTTTTGATTCCGTGTAACCTGTTCTGCAGTACTGAGAAGCCTATGTGGAAATCAGTGAGTTAATGATTTCATTAATTGTTACTCTGGTTTTGCGATGATGGAGATTACAATCTATTTCTGATTTGATTCCTTTTGCCATATTTGTAGGAAAAGAAAGTTGTGCTGGAAACAAATGGGCCTCACATTGCACGCATTTCTGTATTTGAGGTAAGCTATTATATTGGTATAATTGAGGATCTTATTTGTGATGATTCCTTTCAGTTCGTCACCATTTTGGTATACTTATATCATCATATAGTTGGTTTTAAATGATGGCTATCATGCTTAACACTTGGCTTTGCCTTTACCATTCCTCTAAAACAGCTAATAGCTATTTTGAACACTTGATGTAGTAGCTAGTTGTAAAGTAATCTCTTTTAAAATTGTTCGAAGACATCTCTTTATTTTTTCTGTTACAACACAGGCATTATCGTGTTCAGTGAATTAACATCTTCCTCTATGAACGCTCAATACTATGTGCATTTTGCAGACAAACAGATTTTCGAGGAGCAACCTAGTTGGATATTGTGAGATTGATCTCTTTGAAATACTTAGCCGGGTAAGGTACTAGATTGTATTTTAGCGCATTTTCTTTTCTCATATCTAATTTTACAATTGGTTTGTTTCACATGACCTTTATGCCTATATATCACATTCAGTTCATGAGTTCTTTATTTATTTTAATTTAAAATTTAAATTATAAATTTTAGTTCGTAGCTTGAACGTAAAATTTGAATTTAAATTGAAAATCATTTTCAAACTAAAAAATTAAATTAAAACATAAAATTAAATTTCAGTACGCAATCAAAATGCAAATAAAAAATTGAAACTAATTCAAATTTAGATTTTAATTGAAGTTGAATTTAGTAAAAAAAGAGTTACACTATTATTGAACTAAAAGTTAAAATCAATTTGGATCCACAATCTAAATTTTATAACTTGAATAAAAATTTGAATTTGAATTTGAGTTCACAATTTGAACGTAAAATTTTTACTAAGTTGAATTTAAATTTAAATTCATAACTAAAATTCAAAATGCATGATTGAGTTTAAAATTCAATTTAAGTTCAAATCAAAATCTAAAATTTAAAATTAAATTCAATTTAATTCAAAATTAAAATTAATTCAAAATTACAGTTTAAAAATTTTAACTTAGTTTCAAATTCAAGGTATAAAATGTAATTGGGACATTTTTGGAATAAGTTGTGATTCCGCTTGGATTCAACTTTCATCGAGTGTCCAAAAGCTGGTTTAAAGGGATGATTGGGGGTTCACATTTCGACTGGCTGGGGGGGGGGGGGGGGGGGGGGAGTCTGAATTGGAATGGAAATGGGACTCTCGCATACCAAACATCCATGATCATCCATTTCGATTCCGATTCCAGGGTATGAAAAGGACGAAGCAAACATGCCTTAAATGCTTAGAACTAACTTATTTGCACTAATGTGCTACTCCTTACGTATCCTAGCCTTTCTCCAATTCTTTGATGTCATATTATATGGACCATAACAAAATTCACCCATATGAGTTCTAATGTCGTCATCATTTATGCTAAAAAATGTGACAATCTCTTCTTAGTTTAGATTCATGTTGTAAGAGGTATGACACAAGTATTTAAGTGCCGTGGCACGGAGTCGTGTCGGAAACTTACTGGCATGGTACGGCACGGTGCGTGTCGAGCTGTGCCGATGTGTGCTAGTCAATGTGTGCCGACACATAATAGCATGAAATATTTATTTTTTTTAGCAACAAAATATTTTAACTATTTATTATGTCTTTTTATCACATCTTTTGGACTTTATTGAGGAAATTACTTGCTAATTTAAAGAATAGAGGGTTTTGAGCTGTGCCATCGGTACGGGGTTTGTATCGTGCCGATATCTTATTGGCACGGTACGGCACGGTGGATACGGTCCGTGCCGACGGGCACTTAAAACCTTGGTATGACAACTCACTACAATGCTGCAGCCATCCTTGAAGTCCTTCTCCCAGCAAACTTAAAAAATATGACAACTGGGTTGCATCAAATGGGTAACCATACACAATAGATTCCTTGAGATTGAGAGTGACTTTGATAACACAGCGCAGCCCAACTAGCTCCCATCAATAGAAACCTCAATCACATCGCCCAAAATGCTCAAACTTAATTAAATCAACGACTGATACGGTGCTTTACAAAAGCTTTAACATGATGTCTATAATGTAGCGAAGCAGAATACAAGGCCTTTATTTTTTCATAACTATTGCACAATGGGGGAGATGCATTAGTTAAATGAACTTGGTATTTGGCCATAATGTGTTAGTGTGAAGGTATCATGCAAGCAGCGAGGAGGAAAGGAAGATAGATGTTAAAGATATTAAATTGGATCATTCAACTTGGATGATCTAACTTTTAGTGGAGATGATCAATGATTTAATGATTAAGAGCATTACAGTCTTATGGGATTCCATTTGCAGGACTCAGAAAACAACAACCTTGAGGAACTTGATTTGTTTGACCCGTCATCATCCAGCACGATAGTGGGCAAAATATCTATTATTTGTTATGTTGAGGTGCATACTAATTCTCTTTCGGCTTGGTGATCAACTCACATTACCAAACTTTCTAATGGATTTATACTTGATGGTTTCGTTTTCATGGCAGGACCCAATTGAAACAGAAAAAAGCTTCGCACGTCATGTATTAGCCATAGTGGTAATTTTCACTTCCATTTGACTAAAATCTTCTTCTGTTTTTTATTTGGTGTGTTATATCTTGATTTATTTAGTGTTTTGTAGTTCAACTTTTTATTTATAATTTAATATTTGAATTCCTCTGTGGATTAAGAAAAATGCTAAATTGCTGAGATTATTTGAGGAAAGCTGTTTGGTTCAGCATTCTGGCCCCTGAATTTCCCAGATTGTAAATCTGAAATAATACAATACTTTTATCCTTTGAATTCTCCTTGATGTAAATATTGAGCTAATTCCTTGTAATAAGAAACCAAACTGTGACTTTTCTGCTGAGACCAGTTCCTTTCGTTGAGGGTTTGAGGTACTTTCATGAGTTTAGTTAAAAGTCATTTATAGTTTTGTCCACGCTTCAATGAATAAACAAGGCATGTGTGTTTTCCATTTGCGCATACATACATTCAAAAAGGATAGCAGACTGGGTATAGCCAAATTTATAAGGCCTAATCACAAAATTCATTAGCATTTGCGGGTTTTGCCATGGAAAGTAGAAAACATGAATGAAAAATTTATTGCAACTTCATATTTAGTCTGTACAAATCATCAATTCATCATAGTTGGTAAATCTAATAAAATTATGGCCATAGTATTTAAAAGCAAAAGTTGCAAAGAAGAAATATTTTTAGTATTGATTTCTTTATTTCCTTCTCTGTTTATAGATGTGACTTGGTGGATCAGACATACATAGGAATACTTCAATCATCTTAGACCAGTAGTCGGACAAGAAATGAAAATTCCTAGAAACAATGTACACAGACTTGGCTCAGGATGGTTAAATTTGAGATATGCTTCTGATGATGTGTTGATCGATCTTCATAATTCTTTTAAGACAAATAAATTTTAGAAGACAGCTAACTTTTAGGGATCACATCACAATGTTAATCAGGACATATGCAAAATTGAGGGTACCCGAGGTGGTAATTTTGAGACGGGATTATGAGGCTTCTAGAGAAGATAGAATGAGATACAAGTTGAGACAAATTAGGTGTAATAGATGATAAGTTTCATGTAATGAATTAAAATGATTCTGGTGTGCATAATGCAGCCCACTGCCCTACTAAGGAGGGTTCTTTTATTCCAATAAAGGTCCTTTGAGAGGAGGGAAAAGACTCAGATATTAAATGAAGTTTCGAGAAATGTTATGATGACACAATTGTATAGAGAATGTCTACTCAAAACAAATTGCATGGGAGAATAAGAATGATATAGCTGACCCCTAAATAGCTAAGAGTGCAAGTTTAATTATTGTAGTTTACAAGCACATCATACAAAAAGACATTCATAAATGCGTGCATGCATGGGTGAGAGCATATTTCTGATTGTATGCAATTCTATTTTGCTAATATGGGTAAACAATACTTTTTTGGAATATAAATGCACCATAGCTACCGGTTCCCTAGATTTTATCATTAGAAAAGTGATTAATATTTCACCATAAAGTGGACCAAAATTTTCTGTCTGATTATCTATGCAAATGCGAAGTATAGGTATTGGGTCAATTTAACTGGTAGGAACTGTTAGGCCTTGTTTGGTATTGTTGCCCTTTTTTATTTTTTTGAAAAATAGAATATGAAATAGTCTAAAAGGAAATGGCGCGTTGCTTGGAATAAATATTTGTTTGGCAATGAAAAAATAAAAATTTGGAAGCAACCTTTATTATGCTTCTAAGATTTTTTTTTTTTGAAGGGCTTTTTTAGCGTCTAGGCCCTTCAAAACTTTTTTTTTTTTGTACAAATGGCCCTAGCCAATTTATATTTACATATATTGCGTTCTCCTTACCATGCGAGCACAGTTGAACACGGTGATTGAATCACTGTGTTTATATCCACACTTTGGTCCCTTTTTTTTAACTTAGGGGCGATAAAAAATATAAAAACAGATACGGTGATCCAATCACCGTGTTTAAATACGGTGATTGAATCACCATATTCAACTTAAAAATGCCACCTAGGCGCTCGTGTGACAAGGAGAGGGTTATTTATGCAAATATAAATTTGTTAGAGTCATTTGTAAAAAAAAAGTTTTGAGAGGGCTAAATATAAAAAAGGTCCTTTTTTTAATTTTGTCATCCATCATTTGGGCAGAGTGCATTGCAAGCTAATGAACCATGGCAATGAAAGAGAAGTCCTTCCACTGGCATATCAAATTATATAGAATTAGTGTTTAGAAAAAACAAAAACAACAATGATGCCAAAGGAGGCCTTAATGTTCAGTATCCTTTATGGTAGACCCATGATGCGTACACTATTCCTTCTAATTGACCTATCATGTGTTCTTATATCCAGAAATGTGATTATTCACTGGTATATTGTTATTCAGATTATATGATTTCCATATAAGTTGCTACTTGCTACAGGTTATGTATCCTCGTAGTAGGCGGTAGGCCTGTCTAGAATATTAAAGAGGTTCACAAGGGGGTCTGTTATTGAATTCATGTCAGTACCTTAGTTAGGGATCCCCTTTCCATTTGTAAAGTCGCCTTTAATCATTGTGTATCTTAACGATATTGCTGGAATTCAAGCTTCTATGCTAAGTGCTTACTAATTTGTCATTTAAGAAATTAATTATGCTATTGTGTAATTTTGAGGCTGATATTTCCCATCTCAAAGAAGCTTTTTATAAGATTAAGCACGCCAATGCTCCGTTAGGAAAAATATTGAATCCGCTTACTAATTTGTCGTTTAAGAAATTAATTATGGTATTGTGTAATTTTGAGGCTGATATTTCCCATCTCAAAGAAGCTTTTTATAAGATTAAGCACGCCAATGCTCTGTTAGGAAAAATACTGAATCCGCTGATGCATGATGCATTTATTTTACTTCGTAAGTTTCTGTTTGACATTTTTGTTACATATTGTTCTTTGTATAGGACTACAATGAAGATGGCCAGCTATCTCAGTCTGAATTTACGGACTTGATGACTGCCTTTGGTAATCAACTAGCCGTAAACAAGGTTGAGGACTTTATATTCCTGTAAAACCTATATCTTTCTGTTTTCTCTGAATTTCAACTTCTAGCATTTTTCATTTTTTCTTGCTGATTAGGCGGAAGAACTCTTTAAGCGAGCTGACAAGAATGGCGATGGCATAGTTGATATGGATGAGTTAGCTATTCTTCTAGCTGATCAACAAGAAAAGTAATAATTTGCGGACTTCTTCCTTAACATTTTCTTTCGTTCTTTTGTGTCTTCAACAGGAATTACTTGTGAAACTACAGTAACAATAGACTGGAACATGAGAATGCTTTCTGATATTGCTATATGTTTCCCTTTTAACAGCTAATGTAGAAAACCCATTGAATACTGTGCAATTGGAACTTTAATGCTCCTCAAATATAAACCTACTCTTAGCCCCCTCAATATTTAGACCTATAGTACTTAATTCTTTTCATGCCACATTTTTGTTAGGTAACTGTTAGGTAGTCTTGAAATATGATTTGAAACTCTTGTTACACCCCATTTATAGTGGAAAAGAGATATTTAAGACGATCAATTTCTGAAAAAAAATTGACAGGAATTGGTTCAGTGCTAATTGGTTTAAATGGAAGGTAAATGTAGGTTTCTACATGTCAAGAAGGTAAAAAGAAAATGGCACTGTTTACCCCACAGAGGGTGGTGGGGTTAGGTTTTTTGCCTGTACATACAGAATGATTTACTATAATTTTATAGAACTGCAGAGAATCACTTATTAGCAGCTGTCCTGTCTGCGGTGAGATTCTTGGGAAGTATGATAAGATGAATGATATGATTCATATGACACTATGTTTCGACGAGGGAACTGGAAATCAGGTTATGACCGGAGGGTTTCTAACAGAAAAGCAGGCTTCATATGGGTGAGATGCTTATCTTCATTTCAATCTCATATTTGAGATCTTTTTGATGCTGGGATTTTCTCAATCCCATAATCCATATTTAAACCAAGTGCGTAAATAATTTATTTATTTTAATTAGATTAATTTCTGTGCCAGGTGGATGTTTAAACTTAGTGAATGGGCTCATGTTTCATGTTATGATGTTGGCTTGAACTCTGGTTCAAGTGCTGCATATATTGTGGTATGCTTTTCTGTTGTATTATATTGACATTACTTTTCAGTATAAATGGGCCTTTTTAAGGTTAGATGATTCAGTTACTATTTTCTCACATGACATGTAGGTCAATTTGTAAGCAATCGGCATGGTAATTTGTGCTCTGCTGCCTCTATTTTTACAATTTCTCATGCAGACTATCAGCCTAAATGATCTTTAACTCCCTTTTCCTGTAAAATGAGATATCATCATATTTTTGACCTAAAATCGAAGTCCAATTGTTATTCTGCTTTACCTTGGAAACCTGTGTATTTGACCTTACTTTGTTTAGCTTAACTTATCAAACGTGCTCTTTAGATGTCTTAATAAAGCCTTCATAAAATTATGGGTCTGCTTATCTGCTGTGAGTTTGATCAAGTTTTTAATGGGCTAAACTCAGTGTTAAGAGCATTATTTAAGTGGATGATAAATCAGGTTCACATTCCAAGACAAAATGTATTTTAAAAATTGCAAACAACGCTAATGAGCTTCGAACTCAGTGGGAATAAGGCCGTGTCATTTTCTTATAAATTTATTTATTTGTTTTTTCTGAACCAGGTTTTTGATAGAAGATCGAAAAGGCTAGTGGAAGAAATTATCGATGGCAAGATTGTCTTGTCTATGAGAGCTATATATCAATCAAAATTTGGTCTTGCACTTATTGATACTGGTACGCAAAATCAGCCAGGCAAATTGTTGCTTTTTTAATTTTACATGATGTTGCCATCACGTCAGTGACAAGCTCCCAAGTTTATAAGGATACATTTTAACGGATGCAAGAGCTAAATTAATTTACTAATATTTTCTATGCTCCCTTATTACAAGTTTTCATTTCTTCATATCAATAGAACTTTTTTTAAAATTGCACTTCCTATTCTTTTGGTAAATGCAGTCTGTCTACCCTCTGGTATTGGGTCTTTGGTGCTACACATGGATCAGTCCAGAATGCAATGCACTAGGACTATGTCATTGATTAAAATGTAGAAATATAATAAAAGCAAGTTCGTACAGAAAGTGAATGAACTTCATAGCATTAATGAACTCTATGATTTGCAAGTTATAAGTAGGATGCTAATTATTCTATATTATTATTAGATTAAAAGGTCGATGCTAATTTAGCTAAAAAATCTTCATTGCTACAGAAGCCTGGTTGCATTTGGTATCTCTCCAACAAAAGGACTTAAACATTCTTTCAGTGCCAGTTGCCTGGCTGCATTTGGCATTTGTCTGACAAAAGGAATTAAAAATTCTTTCATTGCTACAGAAGCATGGTTGCATTTGGTATCTATCCAACAAAAGGACTTTAAAATTCTTTCAATAATCATGCCACATGTATTACCTATCTGCTTGGTTGGTGTTACATATATGCTTGTTAATATATTTTATGTGGCACTCATATAACTGTAAGTTCAGATTTCTTATCTCACATGAACTGTGAAATGGAGCAGCTTAAACCAATGTACTTGCTAGTAATCTGGGGTTGGAGTGAATTTGTTTATCTCTTGGTAATAGTTTTTCTATATCTGTATAGGGGCGAAAGAAATCTTGCAGAGCATTTCGGAGAAGCAGGGGAAGCGAATGAACTCAGTTGCATCTGCTAAAGATATACCAACATTCATCGACTTTTTCAAGGCAATTTTTGGTCTTTCACTCTTTTATTATCCAAATTTAGAACACACACACTCGAAAAAGAATACTAGTACTATAGGCTATAGCTCCAACGTTCCACATTCACCACTAAATTAGTGGTAAGTAGCCATGCTCAAAAGTTTTATGCTCTTTCAATGGCTTAGTTAAACTACTGAACTCTTCTACAGTTGAAGGTTTCTGCCATATACAATTGGTTAAAATGCCAGGATTTACATTTAAACAGGGTTCTGCTAAATCTATTATATTTCATATGATCTAAATGCTCATACATATATTGTAGATATTACTTGTTGGTCTTTTTCTGATATGAGCCTTTTGATACGCAACATGATGAACATTTGATGATTTTCTTATGAAATGTTTTAAAGTTCTTCTTCCCGGCCAGGATAAAACAAATGAAAGCTAGAAGGATCAAGGATGATTGTTTGAGTGTCTGTGCTTTCTTTGTGTTTTCTTTGTGCAATATAGCATTGAGAATAAAGTGTGGCATGTCTTTTTCCAGCTTCTAGCTTGAAACTCTCTACATGCTACTGATGGAATTAATATTTTGATGCTTGCAGTGGAAAACTGCTTATATTAATATCTCTAATTATTACCATGTTCATACTGCTAAATTTTACTTTGTCAATTTCCCTGATGGTTTGGTTATAAATATAAGATATTGTTTTCATAATATTTTGTTGTCGTGTTATTGCAGGACCAAATTAATATGGGCGAAGTTAAGTATCCTCTAGAATATTTCAAGGTAGTGAGCTTGGGTGCATGACTTGGTCGTTTTCTTTACTATTGCATATAAAAATATAAAAAACACCGTTCTCTAATAGCTTAAGCTTTTGGAGGAAAATGGTTGCTTCATATTCATTAATATGGTACCGGAGTAGGAGGCCTTGAATTCGAACTCCTCCGGTCTCCTAGTGTTTGTTGATTACCTCCCATTTAATTAAGTTCACGTCTTGTGCTTATCCAAAAGTCTCGAATCCAGTCGTGAGGCCAAGTGTTGAATATAAAAATATAAAACACCGTTCTCTAATAATAAGCTTTTGGAGAAAAACGGTTGTTTCATATTCTTTTACATTTACTTTATTTTTTCGATCTGTACAATGAACCTCGAGTAGTGGCTCGACATTTTTATTGTGGAATTGATACATTTATTTGTTTAGTATCATCAATAGAATCAAAAGTGATATGAAATGTCTTAGATTTGCACTTCCGACACATACTTTCTACTGAAAGAGTATATATTGTTGCTATCGAACATCATGTATCATATGATTGTCAAGTGTCAATTTCTACTTAGAAATTGTTCCGAAAAACTTTCTACTTACGAACTCCAATTTCTCTGTAAGGGAGTGTATCTATTTTTTCTAAAGTATATATATCTGCCTAATGCAGACGTTCAATGAATTCTTCATAAGAGAGTTGAAGCCTGGTGCACGACCAATTGCTTGTGTCGAGCGAGATGATATTGCTGTTTGCGGCGCTGATAGCCGTCTGATGGCATTTAATTCTGTCAGTGATAGCCTTAGGCTTTGGATTAAGGTAAAAGTTTTTTTGCTCTAGAATTTTTTAAAAGTAGTGTGGGGAATTGAAGTAGTCTTTCTGGTAAAGAAACTACTTCAGAATTTCTAAATGGAGATTTTAATTTCAATCAGAAAAAAAAACAAAGTCATCCGTTTGTTCGAAATTTCAAATACAACCAGCAGTATAAAAGTTGGAATGTAGTTTAGATCACCTTTATGTTGTTCCTTAAAGTTTATCATATGTAATGTGTGTGAAGCAAAGAGAATATTCAAGAGGTATAACTCGGAAGGATTTTTTTGTTTTGTTTTTATTTATCTGTTTGTCTTTTTTCTACTGTTGATTGGATCTTCAAAGTAATCCCATAAGCCTACATTAGTGTTATTGGTTGTGTATTTTCTTCATTTGAAGTGGTATGTTGGCCTGATATAGATTTCTTTTTATTTGTTGACTTACTAATCGGTAAATGAATCTTGGTTTTAATTAATTTTACGCTGGTTAATGCATGGCTACTTTTTAATTAATCCTACCAGCATTGGAAGTTGAATAGTCTCTTATTTATGTTAGTTTTCATAAATTTGTAGGGCCGCAAATTTTCTATACAAGGACTCCTGGGAATGGAGACATACTCTAGTGCCTGGAACGAGGGTTCTCTAGTGATTTTTCGACTTGCGCCGCAGGTATAATTTTTAATTTTTTTTCTCTTTCTTTCTTTCTTCCTCTTTTTGACAATAATGGTAGGATCTCCTGAGTCTGGATTATATGGTGCTTAGTGAGTGTTGAGCCCGCTTATGTGGATTGTTAGACTGGACAAGTTATTTACTACTCTTTTTTTCCTTATTGCTCAAGTTTTAGATAAGATGATTAATTCCACCAGTATTCTCTTTTTTACCTTTTATTTTGCAGGATTATCATCGTTTTCATGTTCCTGTTTCTGGAACCATTGAGAGTTTCGTGGATATCCCAGGATGTTTGTATACGGTATGTCTCCTACAGAGTCAGAAGCACATAAATACCTGTCGAAAATACAGGATTATTATCTCTTTGCTATTCCGTTACCACTAGTTTCTGTTCTTTTGGTAGGTGAATCCAATTGCCGTGAATAGTAAATATTGTAATGTCTTCACGGAAAATAAAAGGGTCGTCTCTATCATTTCAACTTCTGAATTTGGAAAGGTTTGTCGTCTTTCTCATATTCTTGCATTTTGACATACACACAAGTATCTTTGTTAAAAATCCAACTTCTGTGGTATTTTTCCAGTAAAAATATATTCAGGTTCTTCTAAAAACTAACGAGTCATTTTGGAATGTGGCTTATCTATTTAAAAATAGGCTTATTTTTGGAAGAATAAGACCATTTAGACCTATAAGATAACTTTGATAGTTGGTACATTACAAGCTTTGGTCAGGGTTACTGTTAGAACCTTGAACATGCATGCGTGTACTTTGTAACAGGCTTTTATCTAGAGTCACTACCAAAAAAGCAGCGACGTATAGTCAATACTCACCATGGTCGTAAAAAATTCTTGTGTTTTTAAGGAGAGTTGTTCACATGGAAGCACTGGAGATTAAGTTTTCCAGTTACTGTTATACAATATATATTTGTTAATGAAATTAAATCAGAAAAAAAAACTGGATCCACCTGAACTTTAGTGTAGGTTGAGATCACCACCCAAACTTTGAAGATGATTTTATGACAAAACCACCCTTCCAAATAGTTAAGTGCGACAATAACAGATTATTTTTTAAACAGGCTCTTTTTCTCCTATAAATTTGCAAAACAACATAAATAAATGTCTATGGTTCCTATGAATTGAAAATTTCCTATCTATATTCCTAAGATGATGTGCATTGTGCATTGCTCTTGGTGTAGGTGGCTTTTGTTGCGATTGGAGCAACAATGGTCGGAAGCATCACCTTTTTGAGAAAGGAGGGTGAATATGTCCATAAGGGAGACGAGGTTCTTTTTTCTTTCCTCTTTTAATTTATTAACTTCTTGTTTCACTACATCATGCACTTTTCTTTGTAAACCCTTAAATTATATTACTCTTTTTTAGAAAAATTTGTTTGCACTTGAATCGCAGTTTGGATACTTTTCTTTTGGAGGAAGCACTGTGATATGCATCTTTGAGAAGGTTTGTCTCGCTGAGTTGTGCTTCGAGTTGTTCTTTCACATTTTTCTTAATTATCTCGAAGCTTCCCATGCTGAAAACTTTTAATTTTAAATACTTGTGCAGTGGTTGAATTTACTAATGAAAGATGTGTCCCTCCCTAAGATAATACAAAGAAAAAATATTTGAAGATGATGGTTTTTTTTTTTTTTTTTTTTTTTTTTTTTAATTTCCATTTTGATAAGATAGTGATTTAGGTTGATAGGGTTAACGAATTAATTTTATTTGAATCATAAAATAAAAGTTTAGCTGATGCCTGTTAACAATCAAAATCTTACAACATTACTTACTGCTGCTACTTTTAGACAATTATCCATTTACTGTTGCAGTATAAAAAATGCAGAAAATCCCTGCGAATTTACGGCGTCTATCACTTGGAACCTACATATTAGCTCCTTGTTTTCTAAGCTGTTATTATTTTATCCCCTTCCTGTCAGTATTTGTTCAAGAATGTAATAAATATTTGGTTAAAATACAAAAGTACTTGAACTATCCTTCCTCAATCCCTATATATATACACACACCAAGAAAGGCTCTTTCGGCTCTTTTATGTTATTATAAATTATTTTATTACATGTTCTCATGAATACACGAGGGAAACATTTACGTGATAATGGCTTCGAAGTCCGGGGCCAAAATGTAGGTTTTTTTCGAAGTGTAGAGGTGCAAAGCGCTAATCGCCATAAGCTCAGGGATATCTCTGCATCTTAGCCATTCATTTCCTGTAATTCCTTGACATGAAATCCAATGTTTTAGTTTATTGGACGCAGTATACAAACATGAAGCTTCTTGTGGTATATTTCTTGTTTCTTGTAGGATGCCATACAAATAGACGAAGACCTCCTTGCGAACAGCGAAAGATCACTCGAAACCCTGGTTTCCGTTGGCATGCGGTTGGGCGTCTCCAAGAGGAAACACCCGAAGAAGATGTGCCAAGGTTGGAGAAATGTACACTTGCAGAATGATTCGCTTGCTCATGGCCAGATCAAAATAGAATGAGAATCGCTGTAGTTGTGTACACTTTCCTAATGTGCCATATGTGCTAAAATCTCAAATTACAAGTGAGGTAAGTTATTTAATCCTTATAATAATTGTAATCCTTATAATTGCTTAAGACACATCTTGTACTAGGGCTTGTGTGATCGGTTATTAGGCGTAGGATGCGTGTCTTTTTTTTTATTTTTTGGGGGGTTTCTTTTTCTTTTCCTTCTGAAGTTGCTGCTTGATTTGCAGAACCTATTTGCTGATTGCTGCAGAATCGAATTTTAATCTCAAGATGCTCTTTAAATTTGTTGCCCCTGCTTGTGCTTATGTGTAGATGTGCAGTTTGAGTAGAGCTGCTCAAAAAATAGAGAAAAAAAGGGTTGTTTTATTTTGTTGTGACTTCTAGTTCAAACTTCCTGAATTATTAAAAGTAAGTCTTACAATCTATTCTGGTTGGTTAAATATTAACAAATTGTTGATGTAGATGTATTGTAATCGATGATGTGGTGATAATTTAGATGCTATATCATTTCTACATTGCTTTAACTTGTTTGACATGTTCCTGCATTTTGGAAAAATCTTCGATAACTAGAAGAATTTTGCAAGCAAGGGCTCAAGTTCGTCGAATATGTCAAGAATGTTTGGTATTGATGAAAGAAGAGCAAGTTGGCGGTCTTTATAGATTGGTGGGCGAGATTTTAAATGGTAGAAGCGATTGTCGCAAGCGCAAAGGTGGAGTTTTGGACTGTGTGGCCTCGCTGTTGTGGGATTCATGAGCGAGCGCGGATTGCAGGTACTTTCTAACCGTGAATTTCTTCTGGATTACAAATCTGCACCATTGGATTTCTGTGAAAATTTTATTTATGGAAAAAGGTAAAGGTTGTCGTTCTGTGAAACGACCCAGCCCATTAGCAATAATAATTCGTTAGGTCCAACCACCAGTCATTATTATTAGTGTCTAAATCTCTTATAAACCTAATGACAGCTCATTTCCATTCGATCTGAGATTATTAGGGTGTCATATATTCTCCCCGTTAAGATCCTGACGCTCGTCAGTCCAATCACACACACAGTCCAAAATCACCAGGCGAAAAAATCACCAGGCGATCTGAGATTTGTCTCGCTAGATTTGTCTTCCAGACCTTGGTATAGCCGGTCGGTCACCTTATCATATAGACTCCGACATAGTCTATCACTTTGTCTTTTAGATTTTGACTCAGTCGAGACTCGTCATATATTTTCGGCTGGTGAACTGGCTCTAATACCAAATGAAACAACCCAGCCCACTAACAATAATAACTCGTTGGATCTAACCACCAGTCTAAAATTCTTAAGCTCAGTTATTATTACTAGTGGTTAAGTTTCTTATAAATTCAATAACAATTCATTTTCATTCGATGTGGGACTATTGGGCTGTCATATTCTCTCTATTACCTCCAAAGTAGTAGTAAGAATCATCTTGAGTTGATTCATTCCGATACTTGGGAGTTGTTCGATACATTATTGGGTGGATATTTTTATTTTATTATGTTTCTTTCATTGATGATCACTATAGTAAGGTTTGGATGTGTTTCTTAAAATGAAAATCTGGCATGTTTCAGACTTCTAAAAAGTTTAAAACTCTTGTAAAACATGAGAAGTGTTTAAAAGATTAAGTGCCTATTTTTCGATAACAGAGGAGTATTACTCAAGGGAATTTGATGAGTTTTGTATTGAATATGGAATTAAGCGGCATCTCATGGTTGTCGACACATCGCAACAAAATGGTGTAGCCGAGAGGTTGAATATGTTCATTGATGGATAGGGTTTGGAGCACATTGAATACTTCAAAACTCGACAAGAGATTTTAGCCAAAAGCTGTGAGCTCCGCTTATTATTTGATCAATTGGAGCTTCAAGTCCATTGACTACTTTTATCTTCGTGTCTTTAAATGCGATGTGTATGCGTGGATATCGAAAAAGAAGAGGTCGAAATTGGATAAGAACTTTTTGGAGGTGTATCTCTCTCGGCTATGCAAAAGAAGGGATGTCAATTGTGGAACCTTATTACCCACAAGATTGTCGTAAGTCATAACGTTGTCTTCAAATAGAGGTCCTTACAAGCCATTACGGAGAAGTAAAATGATGATGCTATGGTTTCAGTTGAGTTCTTTGAAACACGTAATCATATGCCAGTTGAGCAAGCACAACCAAATGAAGAGGTAGTCAAAGATGAAGATGAACCGGACTCGGAGTCTTCGCGATCATTCAAAGATGCAAGTTCAGTGGAGGAGCCCCTAGCGGATTCTAGATGTTTCTGGAGGTTCGTTGGACCTTTTGTGATGTAATGCCCATAATAGTCCCACATCGGATAGGTTACTGATTTCAATCAATTTATATGAGACCTGCATGTTAGTAATAATAACTGAACTTAAGTATTTTGGTCCGGTGGTTTGGGCCCAACGAGTTATTATTGCTAGCGGGTCGGGTCGTTGCAATTAGAATCAGAGATTAGAGACGAGACGAGCCGGAAGTGTGAGAGCTAAGTACTATGCGAGGTAAAGTGTTATACCGTCAGATTTGGTAGGAGCCACCTGTAAGCCACCTCTAGAATATCACATCGCCTGGTATATTATCTGGTCTGTGATTTGCTTAAGTATTTTGGGCCGATAATTTCGGCCTAATGAGTTATTATTGCTAGCAGATCGGATTGTTGCATGTGAGTTATTATTGCTAGCGGATCGGGTTGATTGTTGCATATGAGTTATTATTGCTAGCGGATCGGGTTGTTGCATGTGAGGTATAATGACCATATATATTATTTTCTACATTCCTTTTGCTAACCTTGTTAGTACATATATTGGACCTTCTGTTAGCTATTTTTTTTTCCTCGTAGATATTATTAAACTATTTTTTTCCTCCCCAATAGTTATGCTACTATTAACAAATCTATTATTTTAGACAAAATCTAATAATTTTATTAACAAGCACGAATTAAATAGTAGAAAAAATTATATAAAATGAATCTCAATGATTAAATGAATATTTTATTTTTTATATCAAAACGAGCTAAATATATGTCACGTCGCCTTTAATCAACATTGTTTAACAAGATTCATATAAAATTAAATGTTTATCACGTATAGTGTAAAAAGAATAGTTCAGTGGTGCCTCTGAAAAATTAAATAGTACAGTGTAAAAAGTGAAAAAAAAAAAAAAGTAAAATATGATACAGTGTAATTAAGCATTACATATTATAACCAAAATAAAAAGGAAAAAGAAAAACCCTCCCCCTCAACTTAGAAAATTTTGTAATATTTCTCAATAACATGATCAAATTAATAGTACACTATTTTCTTTATTTGCTTTCACTATCAGAAGCTCTAAGAAGAGAAAAAAACACATTACATCAACAATTATATACTCGTCGTCGAACACGTCAAACATAACGGAGAATTAACTCAGCAATCAGAATACAGTCGAACAAGTCGCAGATCCTCGAACGGAGTCTGCAGCCGCCACTCTCGCTGTTTCTTGCTCAGTGGCCTGCCTTTTCCTGCTTGCTTTCTGTTTATCTTCACATCTGCTACACCCCAAATGCATTGGCACAACTCCATATCATAAGAGATAAGTTTGAACACACCATCATTTCCTTGAATCGAAGATGTCGCTGCATCAGTAGTCGTATATTTGACGTACATCGGCCGGTCCTTGAACCGTTCGAGCTCTTCTGGGACGCGAACCACCCTCTCGACACCCGGAGATGATACCTTCATATTGGAGAAATGGTTCAAGTGAAAAAGAATTCAAGTGTCGTGGCACGAAATCGTGCTTACAATTTGCTGGCACGGTATGGTACACTCTGCATGCCGTGCCGTGTCAATTGTGCCGGTCAGAAAAAAATCTACGTGCCGACACGTTATGGCATGAAATAATTTATTTATTTGGCACCAATATATTTAAATTGCTTGTTATATATCTTTATCAAATGTTTTACATTTATTGAGGTAATTACTTGCTAATTTCACAGAAAATAGGGTTCTGAACCGTGCCATCAGCATGAGTGTCATATTGTGCCATTATCTTGTCGACACAGTACGGCACGATGAGCACGGCCTGTGCCAATGGGCACTTAAAAGGATAAATCCTTGCTTCAAAGTTAAACAAATCTGATCATTTCATTTTCTGCTCAAACAACCATGCATAGTCTCAAAAGTCCACCATGGCAAATTGAAACAAGGTTTTCACATTATTTAGCACATCAAATAATCATGTTTTCATTAAGTGGTCAAAAATACGTTACATCTCTTCGACGAGAAATTATTGCCTGCGCCTGGTGTACCAGTACAAAAGTGCACTGCCCAGCCATTGGCCCTTCGTTTCGTGTAATACTTCCGTCCAACCATCCGATGATAGAGAAAAGTCTTCAACTCTTGGATGGTGCACTAATGTATGGATGCACCAGGTGCAGGCAATAATTCCTCCTCTTGGGCGGAAAATATACCGCTGAGAATCATTATGAATAAATTATGAATATCATGGATATAAGTACGAAATTTTTAAGGTTTAATCCAGTAAGGATAATTATGGGTTAAGTATAGCTTGGATTTTTGATTTTCTTCCTGACTTTTCAAAATGTATCATTGCCCTAACAACTGCTTCCACCACAAGAGCAGAAGTTTCAAATTGGAACTTTGTTTATGAGGTCCAAAATCTAGATTATTTTAAGCCTCAAACTACGGAAAAAGAAATCTAGACTTTGGTTTGGAAACACTTTGTTGTTGTTCCTCCGAATAGAGAAGCTATTTCAGAAGCCACGACAAAGAGACACTAAATGTCGCAAAAACATTTTGGAAACAAGTTAGTCCCTAAGCGAGGAAGCATCTTAAGTGCTATTAGTTGGATTACCTCCAAGGATATATTTTCTGGTATTCTTTTACCAAGCTCAGCTTCATCCAGACGCGATTGATAAGCAGATGAGAAAGCCTCAATATCGTTCATACTCGGAGAACCATACCTATTAATAAGTGTGCTGGATTAGAAACCAATGATGGAAAGGTAATCAATAGGACAGTAGTAAGTTTTTTGGCCTGCTGGAGCTTTTGGAGAAAGTAGTAAAGAAATACTAACACTTTTTTTCATTGAACCTCCTCCAACAAATCTTTGCTCGAGTAGAACACAAGCTTTGAATTCGAAGCTGCTACTTCTTGGGGCCTAGAAGCTCATTTTAGCTTTCTACCACAGCAAAAGCTCCAGATTTTCATTTCATAAATGTTTGGTGGCCGCTTCACTACGTGAAAGAAGCCATTCAAGATGCTATGACAAATGAGCCTCACACCTATTTAGCCTGGCTTCTTAAACAACTTCTCTACTCCATAAAGCAAAGCTTCCAAAAATTGGGTATTTGACTAACAAAATGTACTGAGCAATTCGTATGGTTGCAAGATAAAAATGAGCTTTTGGCCCTCAGAAAGTAGATACTCTGATTTGAAGCTTCTACTTCAATTGAAGCAAGAAACTATTCAGTAGATCTCGATTAAAAAACTATCGATGTTTCTTTAAACAGCTCTATACAAACAACACTTCTACAAAAACTCTAGCAAGCCAAAACAAATCCCTGCTGTCTATTGATAACTTTTTCAGCAAGTAGAGAAGAATTATTCCAGAGCTCGTGTGCAGAGTTATCTCTTTACTTAATAATACTTCAAACTTCAAGCAAGTTAGTAATTGAATTCGTACTTGATAAAAATATATTAATTTCCGACAAATTGATGATAGCTACTTACTTACTAGAAAGCTTTTCGATGCGCACTTTGATGACGGAGTTCGCGAGTGTTTTGAAAGCGTATAATTTCAAGTCACCTCCAAATGATTTTGAGACGTCTTCGGCAATAGCCAATGCTTCTTTGTCCCACCATGTACCGGCAAGTGATATTCCTCCACCTTCCCCTCCATCTCCAACCTTCAAAATATAAATAAATATTCACTTACACAACCTTTCAAAAAGTATCAATTACCGTATACATCTCTGAAAAATATGAATTTTCACATATGCCCTTCAAATGCTTAATTTCTTGCATATGCTGACTTCATGAATCAACTTTCCTCATGAATTATATGCATAAGTTAAGCAGGTAAGTAGATGATTATGCAGAGATATATGTGTAAAAGCCCCTCCAACTAAATATAGACATTTGTGTCACATTTATATTAGTAATCTCACTGCACAAAGTTAGCAAATCAAGAAGTTACATCTTACATAAAGGTTCGCATCATCGGACTCGAAATCATCTTCAAAATCCTCCATATCATCCATGATTATCTCTGCCAGGAAAAACATGTACTTAAAAAAAAGATTATGCACCTTTGCTTCATACAAGAAAAACCCCGATGTTTTGGAATGTAGAAGATATCTCCAATTAGAGGGAATACGAAAGTAAAAAAAAAAAAAAAAAATTGTGATAATGAACAATCTAACTAGTTAGAACTTAGAACATATTATAAACATAACGCAAAATGATGCTTCTTTAAAAGAGTTTTGCACAACTTCTATATACTGTTAAAGATAGTAAGCTTAATACTGCTTTCAATGCATTAGATGCATGAGAAGAGCAAAATCAATAGTCTCCAAGATAATTAGCATCATGTGTTTTAAGGGCCTGTTTGCATGTCGGAACAAGTTAAGAAGTGAAAACTTCTGTTGGATGGGGATTTCCCTCGGCAACTTTAACATTAAAAATCGACCTTAGTCGACTGCAAGGCGCAAATCATCACTATTTAATTTTAAGCATAGCATATTTCACTTACAAAGTGGTTCACCGTGTAATTGAGAATGGGGATTACTTGTTCCTTTTTACAAGTTACGAATAACAAAATAATTCTTACATAAACCGGAGGAGATATGCCGGATATCATTTTCTGGCAACTTCAGTTTTTGGAGAACAATGATTGTTTTATATAATTTAATATGTTATTAAAGCAGGAAGTTCTGCGTACGAGTAATGCGGCTCCTTGCTTCATTTTTCTCCCATTTAATTCCATTTTTGATTTATCAAAAATCTCAAGCCCAGACATGAAGAGGAGTGTTGAATATGGATATTAAAAATACGATTCTCTAGCATCTTAAGCTATTAGATAACAACGGTTGTTCCATATAATTTAACAGTAACGTTCATACACTCCTTTATCAGATAGATAAGATATTTTGAAGGATATTTTGAAGAAGTAATTACCATCATCAAAATCTTCAATAAACTCTTCCTCAATCCCTCCCTCTTCCTCTTCTTCTTCTTCTTCTTCTTCTTCTTCTTCTTCTACATTATCATCATCACCATCATCATCTTTTGGTTTAGCAACTGGTTGGGCATACCTCTCCCTCTTCTTAGCATGGCAACTCAGTGAGGCATTTCCACAAACAGGTGGTGGGCACAAACATCTCACCAAGGAAACTGATCCTAGCCTGTAGCTGCTGCCATTGTTCAAGAAACAGTTTGATGAGCTGATCCAACCACAACCAAAAACCCTACTCTGGAGAGCACCATTTGCGACCAAATCCATCTCCCCCAAATCATACAATAGATGGTTTCATTGAGAGAGAGAGAGAGAGAGAGAGAGAGAGAGAGAGAGAGAGAGAGTATTGATAATATGAAGTTAATTTCTTTTTGGACTGGTTGAAGGCTCCACACACCTTATCTCTCTAACAGTGTCTTTATGTTTCTAGAAGGCAAAATTACATACACACCCTTTGAAAAAAGTTTGTTTTCGGGCTTTTTTTTGGCATTTGGCCTCCTTAGAAAAATTATTTTAAAAGTAGCCATAACAAATTTATAATTATAAAAATGACACTAACCCTGCCACACAGATGCCACGTCAGCGGCATGTGAGCGGGGGCATGGGGCCAATTTGTTAAGTTGAACACTAATCATTCATCGTACAGATTAAAATATATAAATATATTTATTTCAAAAAAATATAAGAAAAATATAAGGAAAATATATGGGGATGTTCGAACGCGGTGAATGATTTTGTCTAGAAAAACTATATTTTGAACACAGTGAATAATTTATTGTGTTCAACTTAAAATCATAGAGCTGATGTGATGTCTGCGTGGCGGGAATAGAGTCAAATTTATAATTATAAATTTGATTAGATTATTTATAAAAAAAATATTTTGAGTGAGCCAAATGCAAAAAAGGCCCTTTGTTCCCTTGACTTGTCCCTCTCTCTTCTTAGTTGCTTGGCTAAAATATAGGACAAACTTTAATTATTAGTCCCTCATGATTTTTTTTCTTTTATTAATTGTATGATTTGAAAAGTTTTATTTTGGGACTATTGTATAATTTTGTCTTTATTTTACTGTAAAGATATATGACTAACTAATATCATAAATAATTGCCTATATACTACTCATACGTTTGAAAATATTCGCTTTTTCCCTACTTTTTTTTTTTTCTTTCTAAAATAACCTTTATATGTTCCACCGATATTGCAAAATACCTCTGCAATTATTTCCGTTAAATTAACTTTGGTTAAAAGTGAGTTAAATATCTACTGAGTTAAAAAAAATTAAAATATCAATTTTACCCTTAACTTAAGGGCAAATAAGAAATGTTGGTGACGGTGAGGTATATTTGAAAAGATCAAAAATCAAAATATTTTTTGTGCCCCTGACTATAAAGGCAAATAAGAAAGCCGGTGATGGAGGAAGAGTATATTTGAAAAAGCAAAATAATAATTTTATAAAAATAACAGAGTTCATTAACATATTTTAACTCTAGGGGTATATTAGAAATAGATTGGAACGTAGAAAAAATATTTTCAATATTAGCCTTCTAAGAGGGGTAAATCGAAAAGTCGGGAACTAGAGATATATAAGCAATTGCCCCGTAAAATAATATACATTATAAATCATACAGTAGTCGGTGCAAACTGAAAACTAGTAAAGCACTACATTTATTACTATATAATTTGTGAAAAAATTAAATTAAATTTTATATTTTATAATTGAAATTAGAAATTAGAAATTAGAATTTAAAAATATAAAATTTGAAATTTAACATTCGAATTTGAAATTTGAAATTTGAAATTAATTTTGAAAATTTAAAATTTAAAAATTAGAGTTTCTAATTTTAAATTTAAATTTAAAAATTAAAATTAAAATTAAAATAAAAAAATTTAAAATTTAAAATATTTAACTATTTTGAATATTTAAATTTGAAATTAGAAGTTTGAAACTTGAAATTTGAAATTAGAAATATGAAATATGAAATGTAAATCATTATAACTAGTATGCACTAACTAGTATAATGTCCACATTTCACTTTTGTTCAACTTTGTTTTTTATTTTTTATTTTTTTTGAGAAATAGGTAGCACGCTACCCGCTTCGTTTATTTCATTTAGAAATAAACTTAGCTTGAAATGTGAATCAACTGGGATTCGAACCTGGGTCACGGGTACCAACTTAGCTTGAAATGTGAATCAAATAGGACCAACACAAGTGTAGTCCGACTTGCGCCGTGCCTAATGACCCCGTGATAATCAACATTCCCACTTTAGGAATGAGTCTCCTACACGGCATCCTATATCGGAGCCCAATTCCGCACCGGCGAGCTTGTGTCGTGTTGGCTCTCCGGAGTACCGGCTTGTGGGGAGCGACTCTCACAAGCATGTGCGAATGAGCACAATGACAAGCAAGCGTAATCATCCGTCTCCAGTCTAATGTTATCATACCTTAAAATATGGTATGAAAGCTAATGACCCAATAGTATATCTCTATGTCATTATGTAAGAGTTTAACCATTTAGTAAGTTGAATGCCACTTTATGACATTAATGTCTATTATGTCAAGCATGAGTTCTATGTCCAAAAGCATGTTATAGTTATCATTTTCACTACATGAAACATGATTTTAAGCCATATATAAAAGAATGTTATTCACTTGCATGATTACTATATACTTGTCTCTCTACTACATAGAGGTGAAATAACATGATACATGACATATATATTTTAAGCATTCTAAAATTTATTTATATTCTATCTAGAATGAATATGCATAATTTTTCATTTTTCAATAAGGAATATAACATAGGGGAAGTTCACCTATTTCGGTGAGGTCAAACCTACCGAGAACTCCTCGGATCCCCTTCGTTTGCACGAAAGAGGATGTCCACTAGTCCCCTAGCTCCCTAATAAAAATTCTAAGAAGGTTAGGGGCAACGAACGAACACCCAGCGCGTTCATCTTTAACTAATCCAAAAAGAGGTCAAAATTTACTTTTTATGGTGTAGAACTCTTCCAAACTCTAAATGAAGGCTAGGATACTTCAAATCCAACTTAAAAGGAAGTTCTACACCCATCAATTTAACCCCAAAAGCTAAAAATCAAAAACTCTTAAATAAAACCCTAGATTTCTCATTTTTAGGTTTCATTCACAAAAATCCATTAAATCATGATCCAAAGGAGAGATTAAGGTTTCTAACCTCTCAACAAGCCCCAAACCAAGCTAGAAAAGTGTTAGGGTTGAAGTTCTATTTTCAAACAAGCTTCAATTCTTGCTCCAAAGCTTCCCCAAGGTGGAAGAACTATCAAAATACAAAAAGAAGCAAAAGGGAGAGATCAATTTCATGAAATCCCACAAGAAAAGAGAGGAAATCTAGAGAGAGATAAAGGAGATACTCGCTTCCCTCCTCCTCTGGCTGCAGCTGTGACGCCCCAACTTCCCACGGGGTCACCCATCCTAGGACTACTCCCGTCCTAGCACGCTTAACTCTCTTAACCTCTTGGGTCTAGCCACCACCCAAAATGCTTAACCCGGCATAAGCATTTTGGGTGGTGGCTAAGCCCAAGAGGCTAAGTGAGTTACGCGTGCTGGCGAGTAGTCTAGGATGGGTGACCACAGGAAAGGCGTCACGAGATTAAGCGTGCTAGGACGGGAGAAGTCCTAGGATGGGTGACCCCTTGGGAAGTTGGGGCTTCACGGCGGCACAAAAGAAACCCTCCAAGGGGTGGGGGGTTATATAATGTGTTGCAACAATTACAAAAAGAATCCTAAAAAACATGCAGTCTGCGGACTGCACTGCGTACCGGTACACGGACTGGAGTACCGCTACCCCGCAGCCGAGCGCGCCAAACTGAGCCTCGGTCAAGCAAGAAATTATACAAGATACAGGTACCCTCACGATGCGATGCGGTACCGGGTTCGATGCGGTACTCGGGCGATGCGATTGGTACTCGCAAAGCTCAACTCAAGAGCATCCCAAAACCTGCAATTTAGAGGTTTTGATGCTAAGTTCTAATCCTTACTCCTCGGGACGCGAGTTATAGGTAGGGGTGTAAAACGGGCCGGGCGGCACGTGAGCCGCTCGGCCGGCACGGCCTTGGCCGTGCTACGGCCGGCACGGGTATTGTACCACCGTCTTGCGGCGGGCAGCCGGCCCGAGCCTTTGGGCCGTCTTTGGGCCGCTCTTCGTGGCTCGACGGCCCAACACGGCACGGCCCGTTTGGGCCGTGCCCGGGCTGCACGGCCGGACCCCAAGGCAAATGCTTGGGCCTTGGGGGTGATCCTATGGGAGGAGGGAAATGCGTTGGCCCCAGGCATTTGCCTTGGGGCCTGATCCTCCCCAAGAGCTCTCCTCCCAAGGTTAGACCTTGTCCTCCCAAGGTTAGACCTTGGGAGGAGAGGCCTTCTGCGCCGCCTCCGCCCATGGCCCCCGCGCCGCCCCGTCATCCCCGCTCGGCACAGTGACCCGCGTGGCCCCGTCTCCGGCCCCAGACGCCCTCTCCTCCCGACCTCACGCCCTTGCCTCCCGAACTCGTCCAACCGTCCCACTCCGTCGTCCCATTCCCTCTTCTCTCCCGGCGCCCCGTACCTCCTTCCTAGCGGAAGGCGGAAACCCTATCTCTCCCGCGGAAAACCTCCTGTTGATTTTTTTTAAATAATACAAATTTATTTATTTTTTTTAAAAATTAAATATTTATTATATTATAATTATTAATATTTATTATATTATAATTATTTTTATAAATTTTAAACTAAAATTTTAAAAAAATTAAAAAATAAATATTTTAAAAGGCTGGCCCGAAGCATGGCCCGGCCCGGCACGCCCCGTACCTTCCGGACCAAAGGGCCGTGTCGGGCCGAGGGCAAGGTTACTCGGGCCCGGCCCGGCACAGCCCGAAATTGAATCCGGGCCGGGCCGGGCTGGCCACTAGCCCGTTTCGGCCTGAAAAATGTGGGTCGTGCTGTACTCGGGCCCAGTCCAGCACGGCCCGAAATTGAATCCGAGCCGGGTCGTGCTGGCCACTAGCCCGTTTCGGCCTGAAAAATGTGGGCTGTGCCGGCCCGGCACAGCCCACATTGCACCCCTAGTCATAGGTCAGAACACAGTTAACGACCCTCCAGAAAATCCGGAAAGACTCAGAACACTAATCAAACACTCAAATCTTGCAATTTGCTAAAGTTTAGTGTGCTACAGTAGTTCTCTAGAATTCAATAGATGGTTGGTTGAATAATATGATTTAACGAGTGAAAATGGTCAAAAGGGTTGATCTAACGGTCGAAAACTTATGAATACAAAAAAGTCTATACTCGTAAGAGTATAGTAGCCGGACTTTATAAATTCATGGTTTCTGTAAAATCGTATATTAGTCTAAAACAATTGAATTAATTGGGTTTTTGCTCAAAACATTTTGAGCACTTCAATTTCAAATGGCCCATAGAATCAAATCTAATACTATATATAAGATCTTTGTCAAGTACCAAAGGTGAATTGCACTCTTACCTTTTTTTACTTTTAACGGAGTTTCACTTTACCTTCCAAACTTCTAAAATAAACATCTAATATCTTAAACTATAATATTTCATTCATATTACCCTTCCGTCAGTTTTTCGTTAAGCTTTGTTGACCGAAAACTGACGTAAAGAATAACATGAATAAAATATTAGAGTTTAGAATATTAGATGTCCATGTTTGGCTTAACTTCTGCTTCTCTTCTGAGCTGTAGACATGAGAAGTCGAAAGAAGGAAAATAACACCGAAGTAAAAATGTTTCTGCAGTTCAATCTTCAGCTTCTACAATGGAAAGTAGCTTTTTAGAAAAGCTCTTAGAAAGATAATGGCGCTTTATCTAAACAGAGCTCTATTTAAACAACACTTTTGTAGAAGTTCTATTTAAACAACACTTTTGTAGAAATTCTAATTTGATTTGCTGCGAAGAACAATTTGACCACTCAAACCATCTAATACTACAAAGCATTGTAGGCCAATTTCAGGGATTTATTCAAATTCATTTAAACAGTTGTGAAGTTGCTCATATCACAATCAACTTAAGAAACCAAAATTTTTAACAGGAAAAAAAAAATGCAGTGTATTTGGCGAAAATTTTGTGGAGTTCTCCGTAAATCGCAATACAAGAAACAGAAGAAACCATAAATCTCCATAAATAAATCATACCATAACAAATGAACAGGAAGAGGGTAAAATCAACAAATAAAAATCACTTTGTACCTTCACATATTTGAGTGGCCATAATCACCATTTAAACTAGTTCGAAAAGTTACAGTACACAAAGATGATCTCTTCGGCCTTCGCACTAGAGTAATCGCATTCTCTCCTAACTTTTCGAAGGAACCATAGGTTCCGCCGATGTTGTACAGCGAAGTATCTTTCCTATAAATGCACTAAATCATCGCAAAATCGTCGTATAGATTCCAAAGCATAATACTGTACTGTACACATTTCGCAAAAGATTTTTCATGCTATATAACCTGCTCCTCCATTTGTACTGAACCTAAGAAGTGGAAACAAACAAGCTGAGCTCGAACACTAGTTTGAATCTTACTGGGTCCACGGGAGCGAGCCGGGGTAAGGGACCGGCCCGCAATAGCTGAACAAGCCTTTGAGTTCGGGGCACCCATTAGGGTAAGGCACGGTGCGATGAAATGGGTCCCTCTTAAGCCTCTTTTGGTGAAGAGAGCCTAAGCACCCATAAGGGTCTTCGAGAAATTGCGCCCTAACTGAGGCTTCGCCTTTCATTGCGGCCTCCTTTGCAGTCGGAGTGGCTGGTGTGCCGACGAAGAAGAACCTTGATTGTGGCAAATTGAGGGCGGAACGGTGTAGATGGGCGAACCTCTCCTCCTTGAAATCATAGCTTACGACCTGAGAAATAAAAGATTGAATCGACCATGTTCAATGATGACACAGTCGGAAAGATTCAGCAGGGTTGAAATGTTCGGTATTTAGCAAAAACTGGGAAGATTTAGGGGGGAAAAAAAACTGCAAGCTTCTAAATTCAGCAGGGTTCAAGTTTCAAAGTAGAAAAGTTAAATAGCGGATAACTAAGTCCTTTGAAAATTAAAAGCATAACATTTTTGAATTGCTCAAAAAATCATGCTATTAATTCATACTTACAATATGTTCCTTGTCAAAATTCATTCACTAGTGATAACTCTAAGAATTGTTTAATCAACCAAATTTGAAAGTTGATCTAAATTTTTCAACAAAACAAATAAAGAATGTTGATGTTATGTTCTTAAGTGTTTTTCTTATTTCCAAAGCCCACATGCAGTCAACCAAGAAAAGGAACTGGTTAGGTACGGTACCATTAGATTCAATTATACGATAAAATTAACTAATTATTATCGTTTTGGAATAATAAGGTTCATGAAATTTATTGTTTCAACAAGTCTTAGACCATTTGATATGATGCTAACAAATAAATCTCACCCTCAACTCAAAACCTTTTTGCACTACGATAGTTGACAATGATGGATTCAATCTCGTGCAGCATATTATAATGAAAAACAACATCATTTGAACATTTTGTTTTTAAAAGAAAAATGAGAGGAAAAGAAAAAGAAACTTACGGTTATATTCTGCGGGTATGAGCCAGTGAGTTCTCGAAACCGGCAAACACTAAAAAGAAGGTTCTCGAAGCTATCTCTGGCGTGCTCCTCTGTGAGTGCTCTGCTCTTTACACTATCTTCGTTGCCTGGTTAGAGACAAACAACTGCAATAGCTCAGCCAAAATATTGACAAACCATAGGCAATTTTATGAACATAATTTGAATCTTGAGTATTCACACAAGGTGCGTGTAGTACGAGCAAAATTATGCTTTTAAAATATTGGTTAAAACTTAAAAGTACGTTTGACCGAGAAGTTCTGAGTCCAGTACGAGTGAAATTAGACAAATTATGCATCTATTACATCACGTCTAAGCCCAAAAGAAAAAGTCAGTGCATCTATTAGAAGCAAATCAGTAAAAACATTAAACGAAGGTAATTGAAGAATTGTTAATTTCAAATTTGAAATTGAGGGGAAAAAAAGAGAAGGAGATCACTTCTCCTTAGAGAGTAGCTTACCAAACCAGCTTTTTGATTCCGCAACGGCCCAATAACTTTGTGCCTCACTTCTAGGCCCCGCATCCTTTCGGGTTTCCCCGCCGCTAAACAATAAGAGAGCTCCCTCATCCTTAGCTGCGATCTCCACGCCCTCTCTAATATGTGCGACAAAAGTCGCGGCTTGGCCTGTGTGCTGTTGATACGGCTCCAAGAACCACGAATCCTCGCTTTCCATCTTCCCACAACTATTGCTCGTATAGATCGAGTGCCCCGCCACCATCACAAGATTACGCAAATTCTTAAAAGGATAAGAACCAGAATGCAAATCCACCTCGTCGCCCCTTCGGTAATCAATCGTTTTAAACCGGCTTTCGTATAATGAGAGCGCGATTAGAATGGTGAGCCCCAAGGACAACGAGATTAGCGAAACTAAAAGCGGGTGCATCTTGTAAAAATGGCGGAATCGGTTTCCGAAGGACTTGAGCATTTTAAGGGAGCTCGATTTCCGGGCCTTCCGGGGCAATCCGGACTCTAGGTCGAAGTCAAATCTAGGGTAAGCATGGAAGGATTTGGGGGTGCTCATGGCATTGATTCACACTTTTTTTAGGGATCAACACATTCCCACATAACAAAATTATCAAATCTCTTCATCTATATCAACAGTTAATTGATGAACTTATCACACACCCCACAGATAAACTCTGAAATTAGCAATTTCCATAATCAGATAAGTGATAGATAATGCAAGTTAAAACACTAATGCAACAATTATTACACTAGAAGGTAAACAATGCTGAGATTTTGAGAACAATTTACACTTTAATTCCTTCTAAAATAAATTTTTAAAAAATAAAGAGCAAAATTTAAGCATACCCAGATCGAGATTTACAAGGATCTGACCCAGATTATTATCTGCATCAAAACAAAAAAAAAAGATTAAAATAGGTAGTAGAAAACAAGTAAAAAAGAAAAATTTTAGCATGCTCAGATGGGGATTTACAAGGATCTAACAACATGCAACAGAAATGTTAGGGTTTTTCACACTGAGGCACTAAAAAAGAACAATAATTACATCAAAATGAGAATTAATCACCAAAAAACGGTGGATTTTGGGGATTTTTACATTGAATTGTAGGCGAAATCGATGGGAAAATGGAGAAGGGATGCGAGGGCTAACGAAATTACATCAAAAACACGGATTAATCACCTGCGAATGGTCGATTTTGGGGGATTTTTACATGTAATCGTAGGAGAAATTAACGGGGATTTGATGGGGAAATTGAGCGAGAGAGGGGGAAATTGAGCGAAACCCCTCGTTCGGGGATCGAGGTTCGAGCACTGGGTCTCATTACCTTGCGGGGTCCGAGGGGACCGTGAGACCATCTAATCCACCGTTCATCACGTAAATTGCGCGAATCTTAAAGTCACAGCAACGGTGGGCGAAAAGCCTCACGTAGATGAAGGTCCCCACCAATTTTTTGCGTAGAGAGTTATTAACTATACCGGGTTCACCACGTCATCCGTGAACCAAAGAGTGTTGCATGATAATCTGTGGGCAATGGCTTAGATTTAGAAATATTAAATTATCATGAGTTAGAAGATATTTCAATTATTTAAATTATTAGTAGGTGTAGAGGTAATATATTTTCGAAAATATAACGGAATCCATACTTCCGACTTTTTGATCCTTATATCAAAAATTATACGGCTGGGATGAAACCGGTCCCTCCTAGGATTGGATGACTTTTCTAGGATTGAGTGGTCCCTACAGGGTATAATAATATTAATCCAAAAATTACAAATGATTAAAAGAGTTAATTCAAAAGCTAAAAAGTCGGAAACACCAACTTTTTAAAACTTCTGAAAGTATATATAGCTTCGTTTGGAATTACGGAAAGATTGCGTTACGTGCGGTGAGAAACGACGATGAAAAAATACCATACTTATTTCCGTACGTAATATGCAGAAATATTGCGGTTAGTCGGTTACGATATATTTTATGCGGTCTCACCGGGTCTCACTGGAGAACGCAGAAGCATATCTTTATATGTTTTTTCTCAACTCTATTTTATTTAATAATGTTAGATCCATGACGAATAGCTCAAATAAGACTATAATAACTCGCCCAACTACTGCCCAAAATGCTTAAGCCCTGTTATTATTACTAGTGTCCAAGTCTTATATAAACCCAATGACAAACCCATTCCCATCCGATGTGGGACTATTGGGGTGTCACATATTCCCCCCGTTAAGACACTGACGTCCTCGTCAGTCCAATCACACACACACAGCCCAAGAACACCAGGCGATGTAAGACTCGTCTCGCTAGCCTTGTCATCCAGATCCTAGCTCAGCCGAGACTCGCCACACATGTCCAGCTGGTGAACCGGCTCTGATACCACTTTAATAGTAGGAAACTGATTTTGAAATGGTAAGTTATAAAATCCACGATAAAATTATTTAAAAACTGTTTCCCACACGGAAATCTTTTCTTTCTTTAAAACGCTACCACGAGGGGTAGAAAATCGTTTTGTAACATAAATCCAAAACCATTGTGAAATCCCAATATAAGTAGAGAATATGAACCTATGGTGAATGGTGATTGTGTATGGATGTAAGTTAATTTCTTTACATTTACACTTTGTTGTGGTTGTATGATTGTAAAAGACTCTATGTGTACTTGTGCGTGCGTAAATATAGGAGACGTACGTGTGTTCTGTGGCAGTGCAGTACGTCATTGGGGGTCAGGGTTTAAAAAAAAAAAAAATTCCGCTATTTTTATACTCTAAAATAACCCGGGGCGTGACATCAATACCAAACTAAGCCTATAATAGCTCTACCCTTGTTAGTACTGTATTATTATGAATATACTATTTCTAAGAATCTCTCACCGAAGTGGATTGATAAGTTAGTAGTATACTTACCATTCATAATATAAAATGTACAATATTTTCTAACTGTTACTAACTTTGAACCAAACCGCTTCTTATTTTAAAAAATTTATAGTTACGAGAATTGCATGGAATATACTAACTAAACTTGTAAAGATAAATGCAAATTCTAAAATTAAAATTTCATTAGCTGACTCAAATCAAATAAATTAAAAAATTCGATAGTAAAATCAAAAATTTGAAAGTTAGAAAGTCGACTCAAAATATTTATTTTGAATAATTCAGAAAACAACTCAATTCATAATGTAACATAATAAAATAAATACTATTTCTTTATTATTTGTATTGTAGAGTAGCTTAATTCATAATATAATTAATTATTTCTTAATAAAAAACATACAAAATTTATTTAAACTATAGATGATTTTAATTTAGCTACCGAACCTTTTAAAATTTTAATTTTACTATCAACCTTTCAATTTGTTTGGTTTGTATCAATCAATGACACGTTGACTTTAAAATTAGAATTCGGTTTTTATCTTTGCAAATTTAATTATTATAAATTTATTAAAGTAAGTAATTGGCTTAAACTTTGAAGAGGTGTTGTTGACTGATTCAAATCAAAAAAATTTAAAGACTAATCACAAAAATAAAAATTCAAAATATTAGATAGCCAAATTAATCAAATAGGCCATAGTTCAGTTCAAGAATTTAAATATCGTAGCAGGGTCGTCTTAGGAAACTTAGTGGCACGGTACGGCAAGATGCGTGTCGAGCCGTGTTGGTGCGTACCGGTCAAAAAAATTTGTGTGGCCGACACATAATAGCATGAAATATTTATTTTCTTTAGCAATAAAATATTTTAATTATATATTATGTCTTTTTATTACATCTTTTAAATTTTATTCAGAAAATTATTTACTGGAGGGTTTTGAACTGTACCATCGGCACGGGTTCTGGATCGTTGGCGCTAACCATTAATCCCAAAAGCTCGAGCTGTTAGAAGTACGCAACCAATTCACTTAACGAATACGGCACGATTGTGGCGGGCCCACTGGCCTCACACCACTTCGAACATGACTCGTCCCACTCCAGCCTCACGCCAGTTCGAACATGACTCGACCCACATGGCCTCCCGCCACAGGGCAGGATGCTGGCCCATTTAAGCCAACAATCCCCCCTCCAGCACCTGCACACATTTGCAGCATGAGAGAATCGAACTCGTGACCTCTGGCTCTGATACCACTTGTCGGATCGTTGGCGCTAACCATTAATCCCAAAAGCTCGAGCTGTTAGAAATACGCAACCAATTCACTTAAAGCGTACAGAAACAGCGCCCACGGGTACGATTGTGACTCGGCCCACCTGGCCTCACGCCACTTCGAACATGACTCGGCCCAACCCAGCCTCACGCCGCCCGAATACGACTCGCCCACATGGCCTCCCGCCACATAGCAGGATGCTGGCCCATTTAAGCCAACAGGTACGACACTGAGGATATGGCTCGTACCGACGGGCACTTAAAATCTTGGTTCAGTTAAATTCTACCCTGTATGTTTCTACCTTATATATTTTCTATATGTATTATAATATATGTTATGGATTTTCTAATGTTAAATATTTAAAAAGTCTCAAATTTCTCCTCAGAATAAAACATGAAATAAAATAGTTTTATAGGAGGTGGTGGAATAAATTTGTTCTATATCTAAACGAATTCATTTAAAATAAGAGAAGAGAAAAAAAAAAAAAAATTTATCATTTTGTTAGGGTTTGGGGAATAAACCGGAATATTCCCCAAAAAAGCTGTCGTATATCCATCTAAAAATTTATTGGGTATTTTTTCATACTTAAATTTTTAAAAATAAAATAAAATAATTTTTTTTTAATATTTTTGAATATTTTATACTTACATTGCCTAGTCAAATGCACGCGGAATTGAGTCATTCTAAAATTTGGGATTTGACCAAATTAAAAAAAATTGACCTGACAAAAATTAAACACATCATTGAATAAGTTGACTTTGGCAAAAACACATGCAAAAAAAAGAAGAAAAAAAAAGGTGAACTTCAAATTGTCTCATTTGTTTTAACTTATTTTCATCACTATTTTTTAAAAAGGGTTATTTTGGTCTGCAAATATAGTAAATGACAAATATATTCCTATAAAATTCAACATTCATATTTTTTTCCCCGTAAAAGTCTTGATATTTTTAAATATACCTCTTTAGTTTGTTATCATTAAAGAATCGTTAAAAAACCGCTTATAATATAAAGGAGTAAAAAATATCAAAATTAATCGGCGTTAAGTTTTTAACTTATAATTAATTAAAATTTTCTAACAGATTCTAACAGCAAAGACATATTTAAGAACATCAGAATTTTTACAGGAACAACATATAAAAGTTGAACTTTGTACGTAGCGATATATTTGTCATTCACTATATTTGTAGAAACCTTAATGAAACTAATATTTTTTTAAAAAAATGAAATCTAAAAATAATTAGATTGTAATGCGTGTATATTGCTGTTTTGGTCGTTGTTAAATGTTTAATCCTTATCCAATGGTTGCCTAAATTAATGCTTTATTATTTCATTTCCATGCAGTTTCTCCTTTGAAAACACACCGTTGACCACCTTAAAAAAAAAAAAAAAAAAAAAAACTTCGAATATCACCACTGTAGTTTCACGCTTTTTTATTTTAGTATTCTGTGATTTAAAGTGTATCAATTCCTGTGATTTTATTTTTATCTTTTTATTATCGATTGCACTAATTTTTTTCGTTAAATAAGTGACAAAGTAAAACTAAAAAGTAGTAAAGTGAGTATTCGATAAATCTAAATGGGATATCTAAAATTTTTTGTATATGATTTAATAAAATATTAACGAAAAAGCTGACACAAAAATAAAATTGAAACCATACGTCACTAATCTGATACACTTTAAACCAAGTGGTATTAAAATAAAAAATACGAAACCACGGGATGGTATTTGAAGTTTACCCAAAAACAAATTCCAGCGAGTTGACTTTGCACGACTATTAAAGCACAGGTGGCACACCCTGTGCACTCACCTCTCTCTCTCTAACGGTACTCTCTCTCTCTAGATCTCTATGGCTTCTTTCCACCACTCTATCTTTTTCCTCCTCGCCGTAACGGCCGTTGTAACGGCGTTAGCGTCAACCGCCTCCGTCGCCGCCGACGACGACATGACCCACATGCATCTCTACATGCACGCCACCCTCAGCGGCCCGAACGTGACCACCGTGCGGGTGGTCGAGGGCCCCGCCGCCCTGGCGGACTCCAACTTCGGCGACCTTTACGTGATCGACGAGCCCCTGACCGACGGCCCCGCCCCGACGTCCATGCTCGTCGGTCGGGCCCAGGGGTTCTACCTGCTGGCTAGTATTGAGGTATAGATCGAGAGTGCGTTTCATAACAAAATAACCAAGAGATAAAACATTTTATTTCATATACACTACAAAATACAGCTAAATTTTGATAGGAATAATTTATTCTGGTCAAAGTGTTACGAACTATCTCCCCTACGCTTAGGAATAGGGCCATTCCTAGGTTTTATTCTACGTCGTATTTCCGTCCCACGCTTTACCAAATGCACTCTTATATATGCCTTATTTAAATGTATGAATATTTTATTCGGTATATTTTTTTAATTTATTTAAAAATTTGTACATTTCAGCATTAAGCCTCTATTTCGATATCATAGTAAGTTATCTAATGACAACTTAATTATTCTATATGTAGATTATCTAGCTAGCTAGTATGATTATAAGTATATAAGTAGTTCGATTTTTTACTTTTTCATGGGCCTTTCTATTTATGATTTGATATAAGAGTATATTTTACTAACGATGTGATTTATCTTATTCTGAAAAAGTAACTTAAAGTCTAAATATAATATTTTATTCTAAACAATTGGTCACATTTTTTATTAATCAAATATACAAATACCAGTAAATCAAGAAATATGCCAACAAGATATTCATGCATCCAAATGGAGCCGAAGAGTGATCATACGTCTAGTACGCCGAATAAGTTATCCTTTGATCAGATCATCGTATGTGAACATATGTACATTCGCATGCACACGCAGGGTTCTGGAGTGCTCGTGTCGGCGAACCTTGGTTTCGCGGCAAACGGGCCGCAGAACGGGAGCACCATCGCCGTGTACGGCAGCTACGCTGACGATCTGCCGGAGAAGGAGCTGTCGGTGGTCGGCGGCAGCCGCCAATTCCGGCTGGCGCGCGGCTACGCGCTCATCAAGACCTACTCCTTCAACGCCACCACTGGGGATTCTATCTTAGAATTGGACGTGTATGTCACCACCAACAAATGATTAAGATAACACATTACTTATGTATGAACTTGTTGTGCTTTATTTGTTTGTGTTTGAATAAATGTCATTGACATACTTGTTAAATACTTTTTTTTTTTTTTTTTTTTTGAGAAAGGATACATGTTAAATACTAATATACCCTGCCCCTGATATTTCATTTAAAATACAGTTCATATATGTATATATAAATATAGTGTAGAGCTACTATACTATCGGAAACATAAGAGAGTTGGTGCTTTCGATTTTTTAGCTTTTTGATAAAAAATTGTACGGTTATGATGATAGTACTCCCTTTAGGGTTGAGTGGCCTCCCTTGGGTTGAGTGATTTCCATTGAATAATAATATTAATTCAATGGTTAAAAATGATCAAGGAGGTTGATCAAAGGGCTAAAAAATCGGAAGCACCAACTATTTTATGCTTCCGATAGCATAATAGCTCTACTCTCTCTCTCTCTCTCTCTCTCTCTATATATATATATATATATATATATATATATATATATATATATACAACTAGGCTACTATACTATTAATAGCACCAAGTCATTGGTGCTATCAAGTTTTTGGCCATTGGATTGAAAAATGTGCGGTTAGGATGATGTGGGCCCTCTAGGGTTAAGTGGGTGATTGGTTGAATAGTATGATCTAACAGGTGAAAATCATCAAAGGAGTGGATCTGACGGCGGAAAACTTGGTAGCTCCGAATGCTTCGTGCTATTGATAGCATAGCAGCCGGACTCTCTATCTCTCTCTCTCTCTCTCTCTCTCTCTCTCTCTCTCTCTCTTTTTATATATATATAGTGTAGAGCTACTATACTATCGAAAATATAGAGAATCTGGTGCTTCTGACTTTTTGGCCTTCGAATCAAGAATTGTACGGTTAGGATGATTGCAATCTCTAATAGGATTGAGTAGTATCCTTAGGGTTGAGTGGTCTTTATAGAATAATTGTATTAATCCAAAGGTTAGAAATGATCAAAGGAGTTGATCTAAGGGCCAAAAAGTCGGAAGCACCAGATCCTCTATATTTCCAGTAGTATAGTAGCTCTACTATATATATATATAGAGTAAGACTACTGTGCTATTAAGAGTACTGCAGTCCTTATGTTTCTAACTTGCTAACCATCCATCAATTTTGATAGGTTATTAAGATGAGAAAGAGAAGAGAAATTGAAAAAAGAATTCAAAAGGAAGAGAAATCGAAATACTTTCTTTTAGAGAATTAAGACTGGACCTAAGCCTTGGCCAAAGCCCAATATCCATTTGGCTTTGTTTAGGTCATATATTATATCAAATTGAAATAAAACTATCTAGAATTTGATCACATAAAAAAATTAGTTTACCTCCAAGGAACAAGAAAAGTCTAATTAATCAAAAGCTTTTAAAATAATACTATATATAATATGAATTCGGCTGGAATACTATTAATAATACCAAGCACTTGTTGCTATCCAGCTTTCCACTGTTAGATCTAACCTTAATCAATTCATTACTTAGATCATACTATTTTACCAACTACCCACTAAATCCTAGGAAAGCTACCACTAAATCTCAGAAGACCACTATTATTCTAACCATACAATTTTTTATCTAAGGGTTATAAATTTACTTGTAAAAAAGCTCAGCATTCCAGCACAACTCTGTATAATTAATATATTGTCTCCTTAATTCATTATATAGGTAAATGTTTATAACTAAATATCTTGTTAGTCCGAAATAATAACTAATATATCAGGCTTTCGGGCTGGATCTCGATTGGGCTTGAACATGTTCAAATGACTCCGAAACTTTTTCGGATCAAAATTTTGAGTCCAGCCCAAGCCCAAAATTATAATTCAAATATCCAAAGTACGGTACATACATGGCCCATCGGGTCGGACCTCGGTTAGGCCCGGATCCAATTCCACCACCCCTACACTACGCACGTGAGTAGAGGTATTAACTATTTCCGATCATTTATAAGTAGACGCAAACGAGCAAATTAAACAATCCGCAGAAGGGTCATTGTACCCTCGGATTATGTGAACGTTGGTCGAATTTACTCATAAATTTTTCGGTAGCCATCATTATTATCTATTCCTGCCCTGGGTTAGCTAGGGATGTCAACGCGCGTCGATTCGGGTGGATTTTCAAAAACCCGAACTCGAATCCAACTACGAACCCGAACCCCGAACCCGAACCGAATCCGAAAATCTGAACCCAAAACAATTATTTCACTTTTCAATATTTCAAAATATATTATATTAAATTTAAAATTTAAAAATACAAATTCAAAAATAATATCAAATTTTTATATACATATTATATATAATGTAAAATAAATTCGGATTTGGATCGGGTTCAGATCGGGTATAGTCAAAATTCATATCCATATCTATATCCGTTCGATTTTTGTTTTTGATATTCATATTCGAAACCATATCCATTTAGTATTGGGTAAATTCGCTCCGTTTGGATTTGGATTCGAATATAATTTTGGGTATCCGTACCCATCGACATCCCTAGGGTTAGCATTTGGCGGATATACGGGTACCAACAACTTAATCTCTTTTTTTTTTTTCTCTTTCTAAATTTAAACTTTTCAAACACTTAACATATACATTATTTTTAAAAAGATTAAAATTTAACTTATTGTTTAAAATATTGTAATACACAACAGATAATAAAGAAAAAAAAAAAAAGAAATTAGTTTTAGGATATATTTTAAGAACGGATAAAATAAAAAGAGTATTCACTATGAGATTGCCCAAAAAAAAAAATACTCATAATTTAATTATTACCTCCTCATTTTATTCATAATTTTTTGGATAAGAAAAATTAATACCCATACTCGTAAATTTACAGATAACCCGTGGGTACCTGCGGGCACGAGTTGAGATTGCCTGGCTTATTTGTAAGAGTTTCAACTTTTTATTTTTCTCATTTAAATTAAATGGTTAATTTCATACCGCTCTGTAAACATATCGAATAGCAAGTATATATATCCCTATAAAGTTTAACTTTTCTTATTTATTCGTACAAAAATTCAGTGATATTCCTATTTTTCTCTCTGGTTTGTTATCGTTAGAGCATTGTTTATTTTTTAACAGAAGATAAGTGAAATGACATTTTTGCCATCACAAATGTATTCTTTCAAAAGCTCCACCTGTTAAAATTATACAAAAAGATCTTACAAAAAATTTTTAATAGTCATTTTCTTTCTTTCTACCATCACAAATAATATAAAAGAGGTAAAAATGTCAATTTACTTCATTTAGTAACTAAGGTTAAATATTTTACCTACGCTTAACTATATTTTTATGACAGATCCTAAAAGCAGGGGTATATTTGAAAAATATTAAAATTCTTCTAAGAATAAATATGAAAATCTAAATATTGTAGGGATATTTCTACTATTCGATATGTTTAGAGGGACTTGTTTGCAATTAAATTTCAATTTTCAAATTTATTATAGTTAAAATTTTAGCAAATTAAAAAATGGGGATGTAGCTCAAACGGTAGAGCGCTCGCTTTGCATGCGAGAGGTACGGGGTTCGATACCCTGCATCTCCAACTTTTTATTTTTTAAAAAATTTATTTTAAAAATGTGTTTTACATTTACATTTAAAAATAATTCTAATTATTTATTTAAACACATATCCAACTTCTTTTAAATTTATTTGAAAAGTATTTTAATGCAATTTTACATTCAAAAATTAAAATTAGTATTTAAACAATATTCGATATAATCTTTAAAAATCTTTCATATTATTTTATTTAAAATATTCAGATTATCGTCGTCTAACTCGAATTGATAAGCTATAAAAGATATTGGTGAAGTCGAAAAACCATACGTATTATTTTTAATTTGAAAACTTTTAATGCGAATTAGTTTAATTTTAATAACTTTAGCTTTTATGTTAAAAAAATATTTCATAACATAAAGGACATTACAAATTATTAAGTCATGAATATAAAAGAGAATACCATAAACCAACACAATAATTGATACTCACATGTAGAGAACTCTTGATGGGGAACATAGCATTTCCTTTATTTTTTAAAAAATTAAAAAAAAGGGAAAAAGCATTTCTCTCTACTTTAATAATTCAAGTTCCCAAAAGCTTTGCAATTGCTTTGAGAAGTACTCAATTTTATTACTTTTTTTTTTTTTTAATGTTTTGTAACTATTGCTTTCCAACAAATTTACAAGCTTAATTATTTATAATCATCTTATTTATAATCATGCCATCTATATTTTTGGATATAATGATTGAACAAATAATTAACATTTGACATGGACAGTCACATCAGTTATGCATCATCTGTTTATCTGATCTGCCATCAATTTTATTTATACTATAAAATTGCTATGGCAGGATCGTGCTATAGCAGGAATTTGAAGAGTGAGATGAGATGGATGTAACAGATTTATTTCGTTGTGACGTAGACGTCGAGCTCCAGGATTGCGTCGAGGGTGGTGGTGTTGGCGGAGTACGTCTTCCAGAGAACGTACCCGTAGGCCATTCGAAACCGCCCGCTCCCGCCGACGACCGACAGCTCCCTCACGGACGCCGCAATCGGGTCGCTCCCCAGAACGGAGACCGCGCTGCCGTTATATGGCCCGTTGGCGGCCAGCACGAAGTTGGCCGACATGAGAAACGACGCCTCATGCAGTGCCGTCGACAAGTAGAAACCCTGGGCCCGGCCGACGAGCCTCGACGAGAGTGCAGGGCCCTCCGTGAGGGGATCGTCGATCGCGACGAAGTCACCAAAGTTGATGCCGGGGGCGGAAGGCAGCGCAACGGCGCCCGTGACGACCTCAACGGCGGTCGGGTTGGGCCCGCTGCGGATGTCGTGCATGTAGAAGTGCAGGTGGGTCATGTCATCAGCGACGGCACGCGTAGTAAGCGCCGCCGCGACGGCGGCGGCGGTGAGGAGAAAGAGCAAGAGGTGGTGGAGGCATATGAAGGAATATAGAGAAGCCATAATTAAAAAGAGAACAATAGAGAATTGGGTGAGAGAGGGTGTGTTAGGGTTTGTGCTTTAACAAGCGTGAAAAGACAATGGTTGTTGTAAGGTAGCATCAGCTCCGTAGTGTATATTGTTAGCATGATGTTAATAGGTGGATGTACAAATAGCTTCTTTTTTTTTCTTTTTCTTTTTTTTTTTCTTTTTTGGAGTGTACGCAAGAATTTATGGATAATAACTGCCTTTTATTTTAATTTATCTTATGTGTTTTAATTCTGCAATAAATTTAGAGGAAAAATGCACTTTTTTTTTGTGAAAGTTAAAAATAAAACCAATTTCATTTTTAATTGGATTTTTTTTGCAAATGGCCCCTTGAAAAAAATTTATTTTAAAATTAGCCCCAACAAATTTATAATCGCAAAAATAGCTCTACCCATACCACGCGCGCTGGGCTAAGTCGCAATGTGAATACGGTGAATCATTCACCATGTTCAAACACGGTGAAAAGTTCACCGTGTTTCATATTTATATTCCTCTTAGGAATGTCGACGTGTCGGATTTGAATCGGATTTTCAAAAACTCGAACCCGAACCCGAATTTGAAAATTAACCGTACATTTTTTATATTTAAGGCAAAAAACCTAATAGCACTAAAAGCTTGGTGCTATTGATAGTATTCAGTCCTCTCTCTCTCTCTCTCTCTCTCTCTCTCTATATATATATATATATATATATATAGAATCATTATTATCTTTATTGTTGGAGTAAAAAAAAAAATATACATAATAACATATATATATATATATATATATATATACATATGTAATAATAATATTGATCATAATAATAATAATGATAAGATATTATTATAAATTGAGATTGAGATTCACAAATATCTCAATTTCAAATCCCAAAATCCTGATCCCCACGACCAAATCCCACAATCTTTCCAACTCCCTATACTCCGCACATCCGCTCACACGATCTTTTTCAAACTCCCCATACATCAGACGATCTTTTTCAACTCCTCATACATCCCACGATCAACAACCACACCAATCTCCCAACTTCCCACTTCCCTCGCGATGTGATAAAAAAAGAGAGAGGAATCCCGACGAGGGAATGAAAAAAAAAACAAAGAAAAAAAAAAAAGAAATAAAGAAAGAAATAAAAAAAGCAAATCTCTCTCTCTCTCTCTCTCTCTCTCTCTCTATCTCTCTCTGGATCTCTATCTCTCTGTTTGGTGAAGCCCGAGTGCCACCTGTTCCTCCGTCGAGCCCGCGCCGCGCAGTACCAACCGCCCGCGCCGCGCAGTATCAAACGCACCGCACGGGGCCCATGCCCCCATCGGACTCGGATCAGCAGCCCGTGCCGCGCTGGACGCGCCCTCTACCCGCGCCGCTCGGACGCGTCGCCCATGCCGCGCTGGACGCGCCGCCCGTGCCGCCCGTGCCGCGCCCTCTACCCGCGCCGCTCGGACCTCACCATGCCCGCGCCGCGCAGGACCGCGCCGCCCCTCAGCCAGCGCCACCCGCGCGCACGCCCCTCAGCCAGCGCCGCCCGCTAGCGCGCCCTCGGCCTCGACGAGCCCCCGCGCGCCCTCGACGCGCGCGCCCCTCGGCCTCCGCCCTCAGTCGCGCCAAGACCGCGCCGCCCCTCGGCCACCTCTGGACACCGCGCAGGAAGCCGCCATCCGAGCTTCTCGCTGAACCTCGTCGCCGCCCTCGAGCCCCCTCGACTGCTATGCTCGGGCCCGAGGCCCTCCTCATCTCGGCGCGCCCTCGGCCTCCGCCCTCGGATCCCGCCGCCCGCATGGCCGAGGCCCGCAAGGAAGCCCTCGCCGCGCTTCGGTCTCCGCCCTCAGTTGATCCGCTCAAGGCCACATCACATAAAGCTGCGCCGTCTTCGGCCACTTGAACCCGCACGGTTCCGCTCGCGCTCCGAAGCCGAGCCATCCCTCGATCCGCGGCCATCCCTCGAGCCACCCGCGGCCATCCCTCGAGCCGCGTGTCGTCACCGCGCCCGGCCATCCCTTGACACCGCACGGCCGAGCCTTGACTCGGCCGAGCTCGTCGCCTTGACCTGACGAACCAACCGCGCGGCCGAGCCTTGACTCGGCCGAGCTTGTCGCCTCGACTCCGCCACCTGCTCGATGAATTGCCTAAGAGAGACGTCGACGATGAAGCTAAAAGAGAGGGAGCGGTGCTCCTCTCTAAAAGCCACTTCGACGATGATAAAGCCACTCCGATGATGATCGGGCCACTCCGATGATGAAGCTAAGAGAGAAAGAGCGGTGCTCTCCTCTCCGACGGAGTCCGCCCGCCAAGTGCTCGATAGCAAATTTGAGAGAAAGAGCGGTGCTCTCCTCTCCGACGGAGTCCGCCCGCCAAGTGCTCGATAGCAAAATCTGAGAGAAAGAGCGGTGCTCTCCTCTCAAACAAAGTCAAATACGTCCGCCAATTGCTCAACAGCGAAATTGAGAGAAAGAGAGCGGTGCTCTCTTTACAAACAAATCTCAAATTAAGTCAAATCCGCCAAGTGCTCGACGGCGGATTCGAGAGAAAGAGCGTTGCTCTCCTCTCAAATGAAGTCAAATCCGCTAACCATTTGACGGCGAAATAGAGAGAAAGAGCGTTGCTCTCCTCTCAAACGAAGACCGCCCGCTAAGTGCTCGACGGCGGATCCGAGAGAAAGAGCGTTGCTCTTCTCTCAAACGAAGACTCCGTTCGATGCTTAGCCATTGACGGAATGCTAAGCAAACCGCTCGACGGAATGCAAGCAAACCGCTCGACGGAATGCCAAGCAAACCGCTCGACAGAATGCCAATTGACCGTTCGGCGGAATACTAGCCATGTGCTCGACGGAATGTCAACAAACCGCTCGACGGAATTTTAATAAAACCGCTCGACGGAATGTCAACAAACCGCTCGACAGAATATTAATAAAACCGCTCGACGGAATCCCGATCAAACCGCTCGACGGAATCCTAATCAAACCGCTCGACGGAATTTTAATGAAACCGCTCGACGGAATTCTAATCAAACCGCTCGACGGAATCCTAATCAAACCGCTCGACGGAATTTTAATAAAACCGCTCGACGGAATGCTGATCAAACCGCTCGACAGAATACTTCGTCGTCGACGTGCCACCAAACCGCTCGACGGAACGCTCTAACCATTCGACGAAATGACCCGAACAATTGTCGATGGCGGAATTAAAGAAAACGGCATTCTTTTGCAAAATATCACCAAAGAGAGAGATTCTCTCAATCAAAGAGAGAGGGGACTTTTCAAAAATAGAATATTGAACTCTTTAATTTAATTAAATTGAGTGCTCTACATTTTAAATCTGAATCATGGGGCTAAATTTAAACCCACATGGTTTTGAATTTTAAATCCTTAATCTCATTCACTTTTGGGAAATCAAACTTGATTCAAACCCAATTGAAACCCATTGAGCCCATATCCATTAAACCCAATATCCACAAACCCATAACCCATTTAACTCAAAACCCACATACCTAAAGTCCATTTACCCAAAGAGGCCCAATACCAAAGCCCACTTCGAAATTAAACCCATTAAACTAAACCTGTACACCAGGTCCATGAACCATGAACCATAAACCTGTACACCCGGTCCATGAACCATGAACCATAAACCCGTACACCAGGTCCATGAACCATGAACCATAAACCTGTACACCAGGTCCACAAACTATGAACATAAACCATGGACCATAAACCCATACACCGAGTCCACAACCCATGAACCTATGTTCATAAACCATAAACCCATGAACCTATGTTCATAAACCATAAACCCATGAACCTATGTTCATGAACCATAAACCTATGAACTTAAGTCCATGAACCAAACCAAATTCATGAACCAAATCAAGTTCATGAGCCAAATTTCACATACCCAATACCATAAACCTAAAATCAAATTCGACCGAAACGTCGTTAAACTAAACCTAAGTCCAATATCGACCGAAACGTCGCTAAACTAAAGCCAATCCCAATATCGACGAAACGTCGTTAAACTAATCCTAAGTTCACAAACTCGACCGAAACGTCGTTAAACTAAACCCAAGTCCAATATTCGACCGAAACGTCGTTAAACTAAACCCAAATTCAACTTCGACCGAAACGTCGTTAAACTAATCCTAAGTCCAATATTGACCGAAACGTCACTAAACTAAACCCAAATCCCAAAGTCTACAAATAAAATCCAAATCCAACTTCGACCGAAACGTCGTTAAACTAAACCCAATTTCGACCGAAATGTCGTTAAACTAAACCCAAATTCAAATGACCGAAACGTCTTTAAACTAAACCAAAATTCAAATGACCGAAACGTCTTTAAACTAAAACCAAATTCAAATGACCGAAACGTCTTTAAACTAAACCCAAATTCAAATGACCGAAACGTCTTTAAACTAAACCCAAATTTAAATGACCGAAACGTCTTTAAACTAAACCCAAATTCAATGACCGTAACGTCTTTAAACTAAACTCAAATTCAATGACCGTAACGTCTTTAAACTAAACCCAAATTCAAATTGAGCTCTAATACATATACTTAGAGTTCATCCGACGAACCCTAATACATACACTTAGGGCTTAGTCAAATCCTCACTCTAGCACATATAACTAGAGTGAAAAATATATTAAACTCGGTTAGTCCTGATACATATACCCAGGAATTAGCCACCCTCTACTTTCAGATAACATCAATCCAATGACCGAAACGTCTTTAAACTAAACCCAAATCCAATGACCGAAACGTCTTTAAACTAAACCCAAATCCAATGACCGAAACGTCTTTAAACTAAACCCAAATCCAATGACCGTAATGTCTTTAAACTAAACCCAAATCCAATGACCGAAACGTCTTTAAACTAAACCCAAATATCAATCGACCACCCGATCGTTAAACCGGGTATCCAAATTCCTATGAAATTCATGTACAAATGGGGTATGCCTTGCTTAAGCCATGTAAACGGCAAATCATATGAATAAAATTTTGTTTGCCCGTTTTGTCTCTTTATTATCAGCATTTATATTTGGTCTCTTAATCGAGGGTACCCTAACATTTTATAGGGGTAATTAACAATAGACGCTTGCGTTTATTGGAAGCCATGGATCCACAATACCTGATAACTATACATATTTAAATATTAATCTGAATCATGAATACTACCCCACGGGAAATACAAGATAAATTTCACCGTGCGAGGTACGTCATTCGTGGTGGCAGACAAAATGGCACGCCCGGTGGGACATGGCTTCTCCCTCCATCTTTGAGACCAAATCTAATAATGCTGATAAAGAGACTAATGAATAAACATGTGACCGATGAATATGACTTCATCCAAGCGGAGCAATGTAAATCCGACAATATTGCTTCTTCTTCTACCTCGGTGGAGATCAAAATGAGTTGGCATCACCACAAAGGACGTTTTGGCTAACATAATGTCCTGGTCTGCCAATCAAGTCATCAGGGGGCAGGATTATTCTGACTGAGAATTATGGTCTTCTCCATCTTAACATCATATCTTGGCTATTCGCCGCTAAGATGAGCAATGACTTCTAATAACACCATATCCTCTACCTCGGTGAAGATCAAAATGAGTTGGCATCACCACAAAGGACGTTATACTGGTCAAATTCATCAGGGGGCAGGACGATTCTTGCTGATGATCGTGATCTTCTTCCTCCCAAATGCATATCTTGACTATTCTTCAAGGGCGTTCAATCCTTCGTCTTTCTGAAGATATCAGCTCATTCACTTTTCCATTTGGTGACATCACGGAGAATATTCTGATCACTTGCTTGCAACAAAAGCAGTCAGGGGGCAGATCAACTTTCATGAACAATTGTGGTTCTTTACCTTCTGATTCGACAAAGGCACCACAATATCATTCATTCCAAAACCCCTGCACCTCATGATTGCACCCTAGCTATTCATCATATGGGGAACAAATGAAACAGGGGCAATCAACGCTCCTTTATCCTGGAGATTCGACTCGATCCGAAGGAGATCCAACCCAAGCAGAACCAAATCATATGTCGGGTTCAGCTTAAATAAAAGCACATGAGGTTCAAGCCGAGTCAAGTCGGACTAATTTTGAGTCGGTTCAGTCTAAACCGAATCATAAGGGATTCGACTTGAGTTAAAGTGAAGCTGATTTGATTTGAACCAAACTGATCCGGATCCAAACTGAGCCGAACCGAATCCCATCTGAACCATAATGGATCTGACTCGAACTGAAGTGGCTCCGATTCAAACCAAATCACAAAGGATTCAACTTGAACCGGAGTTGGTCCAATCGGATCCAAACCATAAAGGGTCCAACTTGAACTGAAATAGGTCCGATCCAAACTCGACCACAAAGGATCCGACTCAAATCGAAATGGGTCCGACCCAAATCGAATCAAGAAACTTTCGACTCGAACCGAAATGGATCTGATCCGAACCGAACCAGGAAGTATTCGACTCGAATCGAAATGAATCCAATCCAAACCAAACCAAATGGATTGAAGGATTCGACTCAGACTGAAGTGGGTCCGATCCGAACCGAACCATGAAGGTCGCCCAACTCAAACTAGATCTTGATGGGTCCTGAACCAAAGCATAACGGTTCAACTCAAAATCAAAGTCCACAGATAAATCCCGAAAAAAAAAATCAAACCTTATCGACCGTAAAGTCGTTAAACTAAATCCAAATCTAATCGACCGTAAAGTCGTTAAACTAAATTCAAATCCAATCGACCGTAAAGTCGTTAAACTAAGTCCAGAACTTTCGACCGAAACGTCGTTAAACTAAACCTAAATCCTAACCTCGACCGAAACGTCGCTAAACTAAACCCAAATACAACCTCGACCGAAATGTCGTTAAACTAATCCAAATCCCAACTTCGACCGAAACGTCGTTAAACTAAACCCACCTTGACCGAAATGTCGTTAAACTAATCCAAACCCACTTCGACCGAAACGTCGTTAAACTAATCCTAAGTCTAAAACCCCGACTGAAATGTCGTTAAACTAAACCCAATTTCGACCGTAATGTCGTTAAACTAAACCTAAACTCAATCGACCGTAACGTCGTTAAACTAAACGTAAATCCACACTCAATCGTAACGTCGTTAAACTAAACCTAAACCCAAGCTCGACCAAACGCCATTAAACTAAACCTAAACCCAAGCTCGACCGAAACGTCGTTAAACTAAACACAGATTCAACTCCGACTGAAATGTCGTTAAACTAAACCCAATACCGACCGAAACGTCTTTAAACTAATCTAAAGTCCAAAACTTCGACCGAAATGTCGTTAAACTAAAACCAAATCTCAATCCAATTTCGACCGAAACGTCGTTAAACTAAACCCAAACCCAATTCCGACCGAAATGTCGTTAAACTAATCCAAAACCCAATTTCGACCGTAATGTCGTTAAACTAAACCTAAACTCAATCGACCGTAATGTCGTTAAACTAAACCTAAACTCAATCGACCGAAACGTCGTTAAACTAATCCTAAGTCTAAAACCCCGACTGAAATGTCGTTAAACTAAACCCAATATCGACCGAAACGTCGTTAAACTAAACCCAAGTCCAGAACCTCCGACCGAAACGTCGTTAAACTAAACCCAAATTCAAATGACCGAAACGTCTTTAAACTAAACCCAAATTCAATGACCGTAACGTCTTTAAACTAAAATCAAATTCAAATGACCGAAACGTCTTTAAACTAAACCCAAATTCAAATGACCGAAACGTCTTTAAACTAAACCCAAATTCAAATGACCGAAACGTCTTTAAACTAAACCCAAATCCAATGACCGAAACGTCTTTAAACTAAACCCAAATATCAATCGACCACCCAGTCGTTAAACTGGGTATCCAGTCCTATGAAATTCATGTACAGTGGGGGTATGCCCCTGCTTAAGCCATGTAACCGGCAAATCATATCAATAAAATCTTGTTTGCCCGTTTTGTCTCTTTATTATCAGCATTTATATTTGGTCTCTTAATCGAGGGTACCCTAACATTTTATAGGGGTAATTAACAATAGACGCTTGCGTTTATTGGAAGCCATGGATCCACAATACCTGATAACTATACATATTTAAATATTAATCTGAATCATGAATACTACCCCACGGAAAATACAAGATAAATTTCACCGTGCGAGGTACGTCATTCGTGGTGGCAGACAAAATGGCACGCCCAGTGGGACATGGCTTCTCCCTCCATCTTTGAGACCAAATCTAATAATGCTGATAAAGAGACTAATGAATAAACATGTGACCGATGAATATGACTTCATCCAAGCGGAGCAATGTAAATCCGACAATATTGCTTCTTCTTCTACCTCGGTGGAGATCAAAATGAGTTGGCATCACCACAAAGGACGTTTTGGCTAACATAATGTCCTGGTCTGCCAATCAAGTCATCAGGGGGCAGGATTATTCTGACTGAGAATTATGGTCTTCTCCATCTTAACATCATATCTTGGCTATTCGCCGCTAAGATGAGCAATGACTTCTAATAACACCATATCCTCTACCTCGGTGAAGATCAAAATGAGTTGGCATCACCACAAAGGACGTTATACTGGTCAAATTCATCAGGGGGCAGGAGGCGGAATTGTCACTTAGACTTGAAGTGGCCGATGATTCTTTGAAGAAACTACAACCGTCACAAGAAGAAGAACTGCAACAGGATGTCGTCAATGCGGAAAAGAAGCACGCTGCAGCCACTGAAGTTTATAATGTTTCTAAGGAATCCACTGGTCTTCGAGAATTAATAGAGTTGTTTGAGGAGCGTCGTCAAATATTTGAGATTTGACTTCTTCTTTTCTTCTCTTTTTTTTTGCTTTTCTCTAGTAAGAAACAATATTATGTAGTCCCAGCAATTTGAAATTTTGAATGCTTTAGATTATGCTTTAATCTCCTCTATTTTGTTGTGTGATGTTTGTGATGATAATTATGGTGTGGGTTTGTCTGTTCATTTTGCTTTAATAAACAACTAAAACTCTCGTGCATAGCCATCAAAGTTTTCTTGCACTGTAGATTATCGAAGTCCCAATGTAGAAACTCAAGTCCGCCAGTGGCTCATATTTTACCCATATTATCTAAAAAGTTTAGACAATATGTCCTCCACTCTTTTTTCTTCTTCTTGCGGGGGTCATCTGCAGTTAGTAAATAGCCTATTCCATGCTTGAAGCTCGAATGCACGCTATTAGACCACCAACGCGCATAATGTAAAGTTGGTCTGCCAATCCGATCTTTCTTCGGTACGAAATAATTGATAGAAGTTCCATGTCGAATGAAATGATTCCAGCATCCAGCAAGTGTCCCAAGATGATCGGCTAATTTAGGAATATTGATACTTTCAGGGAAAGATTGGTCAAAGCCAAATTGTCGAGCAAAACGATGAGGGTTATATGATTGTGTGTGTAACTTATTCCCTAAACGAAGTGGAAGCACGCTCTGTCTGATGGAAATGATATATTCATAGACCTCTTTTGGATATTTGCACTCTCCGGTAGATAATTTCACATCATAAAGCCAACCATCATTGACAAAAGAATAAGAATATGGCAGGGGACGCCACACAAAATAAGCATTTGATCTTAGGTGAATTCGTGCTCGCTTAGCATTAAAGGGAGAAGCCGCCGCATCCATAAAAAATACCATCTGAGGAGGGCTTCGTAAGCCGGCGATGTTTTTGATATTGTCGCTAATCATCTTTCTAGAATAAGTCTGCTCAAAGTGAAGACCAATCCACGCATACAGAAAATTGACAGGAAATTGAGGCCCAGGATGCGCAGGACCTTCAGGATGATCGCTCATAAAAGACAAACCGATATGAATGGCACAAAGGATAGCAGGAGCTAAGGCGACCCTCTCACCTAAAGCTAACTTAGAAGCCATAACAAATGTTTCAGGTCTGATAAAATGATCTAACCCGGAAGGCATTACAAAATTGCATAGCCATAAAGAAATGAAGGCTGCTAGAGTTGTATCTTCTGTATATGATGGAGCGCGCTCTCTATTACTTATATTTTGAGATCTCGATCGACTCAACTTCTTACAGCTTGTATAAAAGAAATTCACCCACAAGTCATACCGTACACGTACGCTTATTCGAAGATCGAGCTACAAGCCACTGATAAATATCAAAAAGCTCCCTAACACAATTGGGATAACTGGTCTTGTTATAAAGTTCAGAATTTAGCGGGATATATTCATCATACATATCACCGATAATAGGAAGCCCACTAAGTTCTCTAATTTCCCATAAAGAAATTCCGATCTCGCCATATGGAAGATGAAAGGTGTTCGTTTCTGAACACCACAGTTCCACCAATGCTTTAACGATATTAATATTTTTATTGTACTTCCCGTGCGAAGCTACAACACCTCCCAAAATACCAGCACGACGTAGTTGAGGTGTATAATGAGCAAGAATATAATTTCCCCATTCAATCAGACCTTCTACCTCAGCGCTATCTCCCAAAGATCTAATCATTCCACACCGACCTGGATGATCATTGAGTATTTTATATCCAAGAGATTGCAATGTATCTCTTTCTTTCGGAGGACCTAACGGCGGCAACAATATAACATCGCCGTCACCATCAGAAGCATAATAATCGCCTCCAAAACGACCCAGTAACTGTTTTTTCTTAAATATCGCCCATTCTTTGAACGTGGATGTCTCATAAGGGATTACAAGTTCGGTGGGATAACCATGTATTGGAGGTGAACGTGTTAAAGAAAGTCCTCTAAACACGCCTAAGGTTTTATCATCTGGATGAATTAACGATTCGCTCCTTTTCCACATGATCTAGAACGAGAAGATGATTACAGGTAGATAAGTAAAACCCGCAATCCAAAACTATCTATTTTATATGCGGATCAGATTCATACAAAAGAGAGGAAGAAGAAGATATGAATGTATATGAGATCGAAAAACGATGATCAATATGATAAAAGATTTAGCCATGTTACACTCACCTCGGGTTTTTGATGGCAATCGGAAAACGAAAATCGCGTAGAGGAATTCACATGAAAATTACCTGAGATCTCTGATGACGATACGAAAGTGGAGACTACGCGAGGAAATTATCGCCTTTTCAATCTTGTTCAAATCCACAAGTTTGAAAAGCATTTGTTGGAGTAAAAAAATATACATAATAACATATATATATATATATATATATATATATATATATATATATATATATATATATATATATATATATATACATATGTAATAATAATATTGATCATAATAATAATAATGATAAGATATTATTATAAATTGAGATTGAGATTCACAAATATCTCAATTTCAAATCCCAAAATCTGATCCCCACGACCAAATCCCACAATCTTTCCAACTCCCTATACTCATCCGCTCACACGATCTTTTTCAAACTCCCCATACATCGACGATCTTTTTCAACTCCTCATACATCCCACGATCAACAACCGCACCAATCTCCCAACTTCCCACTTCCATCGCGATGTGATAAAAAAAGAGAGAGAGGAATCCCGACGAGGGAATGAAAAAAAAAACAAAGAAAAAAAAAAAGAAAGAAATAAAGAAAGAAATAAAAAAAGCAAATCTCTCTCTCTCTCTCTCTCTCTCTCTCTCTCTCTCTCTCTCTCTATCTCTCTCGGATCTCTATCTCTCTCGTTTGGTGAAGCCCGAGTGCCACTGTTCCTCCGTCGAGCCCGCGCCGCAAGATTAACCGCCGCGCCGCGCAGATTCAAACGCACCGCACGGGGCCCATGCCCCATCGGACTCGGATCGGCACCCGTGCCGCGCCGGACGCGCTCTACCCGCGCCGCTCGGACGCGTCGCCCATGCCGCGCCGGACGCGCCGCCGTGCCGCCCGTGCCGCGCTCTACCGCGCGCTCGGCCGACTCACCATGCCCGCGCCGCGCAGGACCGCGCCGCTCGCCCGGCGCCACCCGCGCGCACGCCTCGCCCGCCGCCGCTAGCGCGCCTCGGCCTCGACGAGCCCCCGCGCCGACGCGCGCGCTCGCTCGCCCTCGTCGCGCTAAGACCGCGCCGCCTCGGCCACCTCTCGGACACCGCGCAGAAGCCGCCATCCGAGCTTCTCGGCCGAACCTCGTCGCCGCCTCGAGCCCCCTCGATCGCATGCTCGGGCCCGAGGCCCTCTCATCTCGGCGCGCCTCGGCCTCCGCCTCGGATCCCGCCGCCGCATGGCCGAGGCCCGCAAGGAAGCCCTCGCCGCGCTTCGGTCTCCGCCCTCGGTTGATCCGCTCAAGGCCACATCACATAAAGGCTGCGCCGTCTTCGGCCACTTGAACCCGCACGGTTCCGCTCGCGCTCCGGCCGAGCCATCCCTCGATCCGCGGCCATCCTCGAGCCACCCGCGGCCATCCTCGAGCCGCGTGTCGTCACCGCGCCCGCCATCCTCAACACCGCACGGCCGAGCCTTGACTCGGCCGAGCTCGTCGCCTTGACTCGACGAACCAACCGCGCGGCCGAGCCTTGACTCGGCCGAGCTTGTCGCCTCGACTCCGCCACCCGCTCGATGAATTGCCTAGAGAGACGTCGACGATGAAGCTAAAGAGAGGGAGCGGTGCTCCTCTCTAAAAGCCACTTCGACGATGATAAAGCCACTCCGATGATGATCGGGCCACTCCGATGATGAAGCTAAGAGAGAAAGAGCGGTGCTCTCCCCTCCGACGGAGTCCGCCCGCCAAGTGCTCGATAGCAAATTTGAGAGAAAGAGCGGTGCTCTCCTCTCCGACGAGTCCGCCCGCCAAGTGCTCGATAGCAAAATCGAGAGAAAGAGCGGTGCTCTCTCTCAAACAAAGTCAAATACGTCCGCCAATTGCTCAACAGCGAAATTGAGAGAAAGAGAGCGGTGCTCTCTTTACAAACAAATCTCAAATTAAGTCAAATCCGCCAAGTGCTCGACGGCGGATTCGAAGAAAGAGCGTTGCTCTCAAATGAAGTCAAATCCGCTAACCATTTGACGGCGAAATAGAGAGAAAGAGCGTTGCTCTCCTCTCAAACGAAGACCGCCCGCTAAGTGCTCGACGGCGGATCCGAGAGAAAGAGCGTTGCTCTTCTCTCAAACGAAGACTCCGTTCGATGCTTAGCCATTGACGGAATGCTAAGCAAACCGCTCGACGGAATGCAAGCAAACCGCTCGACGGAATGCCAAGCAAACCGCTCGACAGAATGCCAATTGACCGTTCGGCGGAATACTAGCCATGTGCTCGACGGAATGTCAACAAACCGCTCGACGGAATTTTAATAAAACCGCTCGACGGAATGTCAACAAACCGCTCGACAGAATATTAATAAAACCGCCCGACGGAATCCCGATCAAACCGCTCGACGGAATCCTAATCAAACCGCTCGACGGAATTTTAATGAAACCGCTCGACGGAATTCTAATCAAACCGCTCGACGGAATCCTAATCAAACCGCTCGACGGAATTTTAATAAAACCGCTCGACGGAATGCTGATCAAACCGCTCGACAGAATACTTCGTCGTCGACGTGCCACCAAATCGCCCGACGGAACGCTCTAACCATTCGACGAAATGACCGAACAATTGTCGATGGCGGAATTAAAGAAAACGGCATTCTTTTGCAAAATATCACCAAAGAGAGATTCTCTCAATCAAAGAGAGAGGACTTTTCAAAAATAGAATATTGAACTCTTTAATTTAATTAAATTGAGTGCTCTACATTTTAAATCTGATTCATGGGACTAAATTTAGACCCACATGGTTTTGAATTTTAAATCCTTAATCTCATTCACTTTTGGGAAATCAAACTTGATTCAAACCCAATTGAAACCCATTGAGCCCATATCCATTAAACCCAATATCCACAAACCCATAACCCATTTAACTCAAAACCCACATACCTAAAGTCCATTTACCCAAAGAGGCCCAATACCAAAGCCCACTTCGAAATTAAACCCATTAAACTAAACTCTACACCAGGTCCATGAACCATGAACCATAAACCAGTACACCCGGTCCATGAACCATGAACCATAAACTCAGTACACCAGGTCCATGAACCATGAACCATAAACACAGACACCAGGTCCACAAACTATGAACATAAACCATGGACCATAAACCCATACACCGAGTCCACAACCCATGAACCTATGTTCATAAACCATAAACCCATGAACCTATGTTCATAAACCATAAACCCATGAACCTATGTTCATGAACCATAAACCTATGAACTTAAGTCCATGAACCAAACCAAATTCATGAACCAAATCAAGTTCATGAGCCAAATTTCACATACCCAATACCATAAACCTAAAATCAAATTCGACCGAAACGTCGTTAAACTAAACCTAAGTCCAATATCGACCGAAACGTCGCTAAACTAAAGCCAATCCCAATATCGACCAAACGTCGTTAAACTAATCCTAAGTTCACAAACTCGACCAAACGTCGTTAAACTAATCCTAAGTCCAAAACCTCGACCAAACGTCGTTAAACTAAACCCAAATTCAACTTGAAACGTCGTTAAACTAATCCTAAGTCCAATATTGACCGAAACGTCACTAAACTAAACCCAAATCCCAAAGTCTACAAATAAAATCCAAATCCAACTTCGACCGAAACGTCGTTAAACTAAACCCAATTTCGACCGAAATGTCGTTAAACTAAACCCAAATTCAAATGACCGAAACGTCTTTAAACTAAACCAAAATTCAAATGACCGAAACGTCTTTAAACTAAACCCAAATTCAAATAACCGAAACGTCTTTAAACTAAACCCAAATTCAATTAACTAAAACGTCTTTAAACTAAACCCAAATTTAAATGACAAACGTCTTTAAACTAAACCCAAATTCAATGACCACGTCTTTAAACTAAACTCAAATTCAATGACCGAAACCTCTTAAAACTAAACCCAAATCCAAATTGCGCTCTAATACATATACTTAGAGTTCATCCGACGAACCCTAATACATACACTTAGGGCTTAGTCAAATCCTCACTCTAGCACATATAACTAGAGTGAAAAATATATTAAACTCGGTTAGTCCTGATACATATACCCAGGAATTAGCCACCCTCTACTTTCAGATAACATCAATCCAATGACCGAAACGTCTTTAAACTAAACCCAAATCCAATGACCGAAACGTCTTTAAACTAAACCCAAATCCAATGACCGAAACGTCTTTAAACTAAACCCAAAACCAATTAACGTAATGTCTTTAAACTAAACCCAAATCCAATGGAAACGTCGTTAAACTAAACCCAAATATCAATCTACCACCCAGTCGTTAAACTGTGTATCCAGTCATATGAAATTCAAGTACAGTGGGGGTATGCCCTTGCTTAAGCCTTATAAACAGCAAATCATATGAATAAAATTTTGTTTGCCCGTTTTGTCTCTTTATTATCGCATTTATATTTGGTCTCTTAATCGAGGGTACCCTAACATTTTATAGGGGTAATTAACAATAGACGCTTGCGTTTATTGGAAGCCATGGATCCACAATACCTGATAACTATACATATTTAAATATTAATCTGAATCATGAATACTACCCCACGGGAAATACAAGATAAATTTCACCGTGCGAGGTACGTCATTCGTGGTGGCAGACAGCTATCAATAGCACGAAGCACTCGGTGCTACCAAGCTTTCCGCCGTTAGATCCACCCTTTTGATGATTTTTACCCGTTGGATCATACTATTCAACCAACCACCCACTTAACCCTAGGAGCCCACATCATCCTAACCGCACATCTCTCAATCCAATGGCTAAAAACTTGGTAGTACCAATGACTTGGTGCTATTAATAGCATAGTAGCCTAGTTCTATATATATATATATATATATATATATATATATATATATATATATATATATATATATATATATATATATATATATATATATATATATATATGCTACTAGACTATCAATAATATCAAGTACTTTGTGTTATCGAATTTTTAACCGTTGAATAAAAATATATACAGTTAGAATAATAATGACCTTCTAAAATTGAGTGTGCATAATAGAAAACACCATAAGCTAGCCTGGGAGGACAAAAGCGTTCTTAAAATAAAAAAAAAAAAAAAAAAAAAGGAATAGCTGTACCGGCGGAGACTGCGCTATCGTCGCTGCTGTCGTTAATGGCGCATGTCTTCCAAAGCTGATCAACCACATCAATCATGAATCATTCAGTGATCATCTGTCGTTAGTGGCCTATTTCTTATGAGCATGAAGAAATGTTAAAATAATAATAATAATAAAGAACAGACGGTAAGGTTCGAAAATCGAGATACGAGGGATGACAAATTCACTCTGTTGTGACGTAGACGTCGAGCGCCAGGACTCCGTCACCGTTGGTGGCGTTGCCGTCGTACGTCTTCCATAGCACGTACCCACGGGCCATCCGAAACTGCCCCGTTCCGCCGACAACCGACAGCTCCTGACAGACACCGCGATCGGGTCGCGCCCCTGAACGGACACCACGCTACCGTTGTACGGCCCGTCGGCGGCCAGCACGAAGTTGACCGACACGAGCACCGACGCCTCCTGAAATGCAGTTGACATGTAGAACCCTTGGGCCCGGCCGACGGGCCTCGACGAGAGCTCGGGGTGTTAGGATTTCCATATATTGTGGCCCAATTAATCATATTCATATCTGGATTTACTATAAATAAAGGTCAATCCTAACAGATATAGAATTACTTGATATGGTATATTTTTATCCCTTTCCCATCTAATTAATTTAAAATAGAATCCTAATCAGACTTTGATGGGAAGTCAATCTGGACTCTATATAAAGGGGTATTGGTCCTGCCACCTTCTCATACGCATTCTGGTGAGAATTACCATCGGTTCCACACCATACGGTAGAGTGCATGAGATAGGAGGAGAAACCAAATCACCCAAGTTCGATTCGTGACTTCCAGATTATCGCCGGACTTTACGCTTCCGCAGATTGATCAAAGGATTTCTTCTCTACGGCGCTCTGTGAGTTATTTATTTGATCCTGGATTTAGGTATGTATTTAATTTATTATTTATTTTACATACCTTGAAATTCCATCAATTGGTATCAGAGCCAATACGATATATAAGTTGATATTGTATGCATTAAATAGTTGGATCGAATTATGATAAATTTTTGATTAATTAAATACAAGATTTTTTGATCTTTGATCTTTAAATATCTACTTATATTTATTTTTCTCGCGGCATGTCATATGTTTTTAACGCGTCATATGCCTTTTATAATTTAGTCCGGCCGTACATTAGTGCGACTAATTTTTTCCGGTGATGTGTCCGGATGAAAGCCGACTAATTCAGAAGAAAATAATTGTGGACGCCAAATTAATTAGCATCGGGTTCGGGCTAATTAATCAAGATGTGGTACCGATGCTAATTAATTAAGACCGATGGCCCCACCTTGTGTATGGCAGCAGCAAGGGAGTGTTGAGAGGCTTAATTAATTAGCACCCATACCATATGGACCGTACTGTTCTGGGGTATAGAGGCAAATTAATTAGCATCCGGCGTAGCTAATTAATTAACGTGTCCCGTCCGTACGGTTAGAGAAGAAGCGCCGCGCTTTTGCATGCCACATCAGATTGGAGTCGGCAGCAATTGAGCGGAGGTTCTCGACCAATTGTCCGAGCGTTTCGGATTATTCGAAGCAACGGCATAAAGGAATTTGGTTAGAGTTTTTATACTTCTCTAATTTTGATCTTCTCAATTTTACGAAAGTTTTTTCAACCTAAAATTTTTATTCATCGTAATTCGATATGTTAAAGTCTTTATTTTTAATAATGTATCGTGAACATTGAGAATCCGTTCACATAATGTTTAATTTTGCATACAATATTAATTTATCATAAATTTATTTATATTTATTTATGGTCAAATTAGAATATATAAAGTTTAAATTTGATTGTGATGTTATGTTTTAAATTATCGCATCTATATTCTTATTTTGACCGGATAAACATGAAAAATTAAATAATCATAATTGTTTTTCGATTATTTAAATGTTTGGCGCAAAGTTAAATTAATTTTTATTTCGATTGGTTAGGTGCAAGCCAAAGCGGCCCTAATTAAAAGAAATAATAATTTAATTTACTTTAAAGTAGCGCTTCCGGATAATTTTCATGTTAATCATGCAGCACTAAGTCAGATTAATATATTGCTTCAACTGTTCGGGTGCAAGCCAAAGCGGCCCCGACCGGAAGAAAAGATAAATTAATTGCTTTAAAGAAGTGCATGCGAAAATTGCATCCTAATATTATGTTTAGTCTGCTCCCAAAGGATGTCTAGACATGAAGGTAAATGGGTGGTGTAGGATGGTAATTCTCTTATAACTCGTTTGGAAAAATTTGCCTGGCCAAAGCTGACAATTTCTTCATATGGGAAATTTGAAATTATCACGACCTACAGAAAGTTTAAATTAGTCTCTGATAAAGAGATTGCATATTTATGCTCACAACTCTGCTCCCAAAGGAGGGGTTGTGATGTCATATAAAGCATATGCATAAGGAATGAAAAATACTTATGCTCATAACTCTGCTCCCAAAGGAGGGGTTGTGATGTCATATAAAGTGTATTTTTCTAATTTTGGTGTGGTATTTTTGATGTGGTATTTTATTGATAAAACATGCATTTTATTTCTGTTATGACTCCATCCTTTGTTCCTATTGGTGAATCTGTTCATATATTTAATGGTTCTAATTATTCGGAGTGGAAAGAATAGATCATGTCTATTTTGGGCTATGTGGATTTATATTTGGCTCTGCGCGCTGAACAACCGCCTAAGATAGTGGGATCAATGTCTCCACAGCGGAAATCTGCGTAGGAAAAGTGGGAGCGATCCAATCGCTTAAGTTTGATGCTTATAAAGTCAAAAGTATCAAAAGCATAAGGGGATCAATCCCAGAATGTGATAAAGCCAAATGATTATCTAAAGGCCATTGAGGAATAGTTATGTCTGCTCCGATTAAGCCTTGGCGAGCACCTTAATGAATAAACTGTCTTTCATGAAGTACTCTGGAAATGGCTCGATTCGCGAGCATATCATGGAAGTGCGAGATATTGCAGCGCAACTCATCGCACTTGAAGTAACCATCTCTGATTCATTCTTAGTGCATTTTATTTTGAATTCTTTGCCATCTGAATACGGATCATTTCAGATCTCTTATAACACACATAAAGATAAATGGTCAATTAATGAATTGCTGACCATGTGTGTGCAAGAGGAAGGCAGATTAATGCAAGAGAAACAACATGGAGTTAATTTTGTTTCTCAAAAGAGACAAATAAAGTGTGCTAAGAATGGTAAGGGCAAGAATGACTCAAAAGAAAGAATAAGGAAGTTCCATTTGGTTCATAAGGCCAATCAAGTAATTGGACTCTCAAAGTCTTCTTTTATAAGAAAAGGGTCATATGAAGTAGAATTGCCAAAAATATCAGAAATGGTTCCAAAAGAAGGATAAATTTTTGGTTTTGATGCATAAGTTGCATTTAGTTTATGTTGCATCTAATATTTAGTTGATTGACTATGGGTTCCACATGCCACGTGGCGAATTTCGTGCAAGGATTTCAGAATCGTAGAAAAATTCAGAAAAGATGAAGCAACTATCTATACAGTTGAAGGAAATCCAACTAAAGTAAAATTTGTAAGAACATTTAGATTAGTTCTTTCTACTAATCACATTTTGGATTTAGCCGATATATTTTATGTTCCAAATTTTTCTAAGAATTTAATTTCTATTTCGAAACTTGTTGGATTGGGATATAATTTTAATTTTGATAATAAAGTTTTTTCATTATCCTATGAATCTCAGATAGTTGGCTCTGGTGTTTTAGAAAATAATCTTTATAAAGTATTTTTTAGATGATTCATTTAGTGAAATCCTTCTCACCATACACGAAAATGTTGGATCAAAACGTGGCATTAATAATGAAAGGTCAATCATATTATGGCATAAGAGGTTAGGACACATCTAAACAGAGAATTCAAAGATTAATCAGAGAAGGCATTTTAGATGATTTGGACTTCTCTGACTTTGAAATGTGTGTGGACTGCATAAAGGGAAAGCAGACCAAAACCTCTTCTAAAGGTGCTAAAAGATCTGATGGAACATTAGAGTTGATTCATACTGATATACGTGGACCTCTTCCTTTATCATTTACTGGCCATAAATATTTTATCACATTTACTGATGACTACTCTCGATATGGCTATCTCTACTTGCTTAAAGAAAAAATCTGAAGCATTAGATGCCTTTAAGGCATATAAGGCTGAAGTAGAGAATCAACTCGAGAAATGGATAAAAGTAGTCAGATCAGATAGAGGTGGTGAATATTTTGGTAGACAAACAGATAAGGGCCAAATCCCTGGGCCTTTGCTAAGTTTCTGGAGCAGTGCGGAATTGTTCCACAGTACACCATGCTAGGGACACCTGATCAGAATGGTGTTGCTGAAAGAAGGAACCGCACATTGATTGATATGCTCAGGAGTATGATCAGTAATTCTACCCTTCTGATATCATTGTGGAACGAGGCACTCACAACTGCTTTGTATATTCTTAATCGGGTCCCTACTAAGGCTGTCACTAAGACTCCTTTTGAGCTTTGGACAGGTAGGAAACCCAGTTTAAAACATTTTCATACATGGGGTTGTCAAGCTGAGGCCAAATTGTATGATCCACAAATAAAGAAATTGGATCCTCGAACCATATCAGGATATTTTATTGGTTATTCAGAAGGTCCAAAGGGTATAAATTTTACTGTCCATCACTTCCTATAAAGATTAGAAACTAAAACAGCACGGATTATTGAGGATGGTGCAATTAGTGGGAGCTCTGAACCTCGGTTCATTGAATTTGAGGAAATTCAAGAGCATACGGATTCTGTACATGACAGACTCACTATTGTCCCTCACGATTTAATGGTTCCTGTTCCAGTAAAACAACATATCGTTTTGGAACCACAAAGTGATTATGAACCTATCATTGATAATTCACATCAAGATGTACAAGTGGATAATTCACATCAAGATGTATAAGTGAATAATCCACATCAAGATGTACATGTGGATAATCAGATAGATTTAAGAAGATCCTCAAGATAGAGAAGACCGGCTATATCCAGTGATTATATTGTCTATTTTTATGGTCAGAGTTTAGATGATCCTTTTAGTTTTTCCGAAGCCATTAATAGTGATAATTCTACGGAATGGTACAATGCCATGAAGGATGGGATTGAATCCATGAACCACAATAAAGTATGGGATCTTGTTGAGTTACCTATTGGAGTTAAACCAGTAGGATGCAAATGGGTTTATAAAATTAAATGGGACTCCAAAGGTAACATAGAGTGATACAAGACTCGTCTTGTGGTAAAAGAATTTACTCAGAAAAAAGGCATTGACTATAAAGAGACTTTCTCTCCAGTATCTAGAAAGGAATCTTTCCGTATTATTATGGCTCTGATTGCTCATTTTGATCTCGAGCTACATCAGATGGATGTTAAAACTGCTTTTTTAAATGGGGTTCTCTATGAAGAGGTATATATGAATCAACCTGAAGGATTCTCGCAAAAGGGAACGGAGCACTTGGTATGCAAATTAAAGAAATCAATATATGGACTAAAGCAGGCTTCCCGACAATGGTATTTAAAATTTAAACAAACTATTTTAACCTTTGGTTTTAAGAAAAACATTGTTGATCAATGTATTTATCTAAAGGTTTGTGGGAGTAAAATAATTTTCTTAGTCCTTTATGTTGATGATATTTTGCTTGCCAGTAATGATCTTGGGTTATTGTATAACACTAAAGAATTTCTTTTCCAAAATTTTGAAATCAAAGGGATAGACATAAAGGCTTACTCGGTCTATCTCAAAAGGCCTACATAAGGAAAGTTTTGGAAAGGTTTGAAATGCATAATTGTAAGCCCAGTGTTGCTCCTGTTCAGAAAGGGGATAAGCTTAATGCTTTTCGGTGTCCCAAGAACCAATTAGAAATTGAACAGATGAAAGACATATCCTTTACCTCTGCAGTTTGTAGTCTTATGTATGCACAGACGTGCACACGTCCGGATATTGCTTTGCGGTTGGATTACTTGGCAGGTATTAAAGTAATCCAAGCATTGAGCATTGGAAGGCTACTAAAAGGGTTATGAGGTATTTGAAAGGAATTTTGGATAATATTGCATGTTACGAGACCACATTACAGATTATTTGGCTTAGGAATTTTATCACAGACTTAAGAATTGTGGATTTCGGTGTTCGTCCAATAAAGATTTTCTGTGATAGTTCAGCTGCGATTTCCTTTGCCAATAACAACAAGATTACAGCGGGGTGTAAACACTTGGACACCAAATATCTTGTTGTGAGAGAGAAGATAGATGAAGGTTATGTTACAAATTGAATACATCAAGATTAAGTATATGATTGTAAAACCCAATGACCAAGGGGCAGACTGGTCATATACAGACCGTGTTAAAGTTATGGGTTTGATTAGTTCTTTTGATGTATAAGGTTGTAACATCTATCTTTTTCAATACAGTTAAAGTTTAATGCAGCTGTGTTGGACCTTTTAATAGGCATAAAGTTTAGTCTATTAACGAATGAATATACAGTTTAAGTTCATTCATAAAGTTGTGCCATATAAAGTACTCGGCTAGGAGATGAAAGTGATACGGTAATTATGGAAGGAAAATTTCGTTATGAAGAGGTGGACCGCCATAATTCCTATCATTGTAGTCTTTTAGTTTGAGCTAAAGATCAAGTGAGTTCTAAGGTATTTGACCATAAAGTTTCCAATAATGCGCAATAAAGTTTGGAGTATAGAAAATCCGTTAAGGAATATAATTAATATGAGCCAAGTGGGAGATTGTTAGGATTTCCATATATTGTGGCTCAATTAATCATATTCATATCCTGGATTTACTATAAATAAAGGTCAATCCTAACAGATATAGAATTACTTGATATGGTATATTTTTATCCCTTTCCCATCTAATTAATTTAAAATAGAATCCTAATCGACTTTGATGGGAAGTCAACTGGACTCTATATAAAGGGGTATTGGTCCTGCCACCTTCTCATACGCATTCTGGTGAGAATTACCATCGGTTCCACACCATACGGTAGAGTGCATGAGATAGGAGGAGAAACCAAATCACCCAAGTTCGATTCGTGACTTCCAGATTATCGCCGGACTTTACGCTTCCGCAGATTGATCAAAGGATTTCTTCTCTACGGCGCTCTGTGAGTTATTTATTTGATCCTGGATTTAGGTATGTATTTAATTTATTATTTATTTTACATACCTTGAAATTCCATCACGGGGCCCTCCGTCAAGGCGTCGTCGATCGCGATGAGGTTACCGAAGTTGACGCCGGGGACGGAGGGCAGCGTGACGGGGCCCTTGACGGTCTCGACGGCGGTCGGGTTCGACCCGCCAAGGATGTCGTGCATGTAGAAGTGCAGGTGGGTCATGTTGTCGTCGGCGGTGACAGCTTTTGTAGTAAACACGGCCACGGCGACGGCGGCGGCGAAGAGGAACAGCAAGAGGTGGTGGTGGTGGTGGCATATGATGGAACATATATAGAGAAGCCATATAGAGAGTAATAGAGAAATGTGAGGCACAGTATTGCAGTGCTTCTCCGAGGGTGTGCGTGTGCTTGTGATTGTGATTGTGCTTGTGCTTTAATAATAAGCGTGAAAAGTCAATGATTTAGCATTTTATTTATTTATTTTGGAGTATACCCAAGAATTTATGAATAATAACTGCTTTTTATTGTAATTTATCTTGCTAGCTTGATGTATTGTTGAGGCATTAATAAAGTTTTAATAAAACATTATTTTGAGTCGACTGAGTTGACTTAGACAGATATATATATACTTTTGCATATACAGAGAGAGAACTGAGTCTACTACACTATTTTTTATTTTAAAATATTTAAATCAACAACGATCTATGCCGTTAAATATGATTTAGAGTATATAAAAATTTTAGAAATAAAATTTTAATATTTTTTTCAACCTCGTTTACTTATTAAATAAGTTTCGAAATAAGCAAAGCTTCTACTTTTATCATTTAAAATATCATTTGAGCTTCTGCTTTTACCTTCTCAAATGGTAAAACCATCAATATTTAACAAATTATAAGGCATGTTGCTTATATAATGAGCCAAAAGAAACAGTTCCAAAAACTAAGCATTTTCCTTTACTTTTGTCTTTCTTAAAACACAACATGCCACACTGAAGAGCACAGCTTGGGATGTCAATAGGTATGGATATCCGAAATTTTATCCGAATCCGACCTTACCCGAATGAAACGGATATATTCGATACTAAGGGTGTGTTTGGTTCTACGTAAAACTGTGGAAAAAAAATTTTCCATGAAAAAAAAATTTCGGTGGAAAAAAAGTTTTACGTGGTTAGTGTTTGGTTTGTAGGAAAAAAAATCTAGTTTTCCATAATAGTTGTTTGGTTGAAAGGAAAAGTAAAATAGATGAAAAACTATTTAATATATTTTTTATTATATATATTATAATTATTATATATATTTTTTCTAATTATATATATTATATATTATTAATATATAATAATTATCATAATATATTTAATTATTATAATTTATATTTATAAATAAAATATATTATATAATAAATATGTAATATAATAATAATAATAATATATATAATATTATAAAATAAATTATTATATATTTATAAATAAAAAACAATTATAAATAAAAAATTATATATTTATAAAACAATATATATCTAAAATATATTATATTATACATTAATTAAGTATGGAATATAATATATAATAGTATATATTTAATACTATAAAATAAATTATTATGTATTTTATAAATAATATATGTATATATAATATTACATAATAATATATTTAAATAATAAAATTAATTATATATATATATATATATAAGAGTGGGAGAGAGTCCACAGGGTCCACCGTGGGCTCTCTCTCACACGGTCCACGAGGCATCCTTGCCTCGTGGACCGCGCATGCTCAAATGCTCCTGAGCCGCGATTGGGAGCTTTGCAGTTTTCGTTTTCCGCCGACTGAGAGCGGAAAACGAAAACCCAAAGTTTTCCTAGAATATGTAAAAAGTGTTTTCCAAATTTTTTTTTTACAGCTAACCAAACATCAGAAAAAGAGTTTTCAGCTGAAAATTTTTTTTCCATGCATTTTTACAGGGAACCAAACACCCTCCAAATGAATATGGATTCGGATATGAATATCAAAAATAAACCCGACGGATATGGATTTGGATATAGATTTTGACTTTACCCAACCGAACCGAACCCGACCCGAACCCGAATTTATTTCTATTATATATAATATGTGTATAAAAATTTGATGTTATATTTGAATTTATATTTTAAAAATTTAGATTTAATATAATATATTTTGAAATATTGAAAAAGGAAATAATTGTTTTGGGTTCAAATTTTCGGGTTCGGGTTCGGGTTCGGATTTCGAATTTTTGGTCGGATTCGGGTTTGGATATGGATTTTTAAATCTATCGGGTTCGGGTCTCGGGTCTCGAATGGAGTCGGGTTTGGGTTCGGATTTTTGGAAATCTCGAATCCGACACGTTGACATCTCTAAGCACAGCTAACCAGTATCGCCAGCTGTACCCGTATTGCCTCAATAATTTTGGTTGCCAACAAAACTTTATTTGCAATTGCTTTGAAAAGTATTAGAAATGATATGAAATAGCACTACATGAATAAAAATAACGTATAGTGATATTTTTAAATATCGGTACAGGTCAAAAGAAGTGCTGCTGAAATTACCGACACTTTTTAAAAGTATTACTATATATAGGATCACTATATATGGGGCCGCCTCGATGTTTGGCACCAACTCATCCAGCAATCTATGGCGGAGGGACGTCACATGGCGATCGTAGCTTTCTACTATTCGTACGAGATCCTTACGGCCAAACTCCAACAGCCGGAAGCTTACCTCGTCGGCTGCGACGGTAGAAGGGAAGATGGTGATTAAATTTTTTTTTCCCCTTTTTTATTTGTAATCGGATCGAATAGGCTGGATGGGGTTGGTTAAGTAGAGAAACTTTTTATTTTTGATTGGATTGAGTTTTATATTTAAATCTTAGTAGATTTTTAAAAAAAAAATTGGCATAAATAGGGCAGTTAAATAAAGGGGTAATTGTTTATATACCCCTGAAAAGTTTTCGATTTTTCGATTTATTCCTCTTAGGAAGCTAATATTGAAAATACCCCTCCTACGTTCCAACCTATTTCTAATATACCCTTAGGACGTGTTTGGTTCGAGTTATCCTGGCAGGATTACAGCCAATCCTGCCAGGATTGCTGTGTTTGGTTCATCCGCTATGTAATCTACTCGTTAATATAGCATTACAAATCGAGCAGGATTACAAGGAGGGGGGTCGTGTATCTTGTATTACTTAAATCCGGTAATACTACTTATTATGTAAAATGACAATTTTACCCTTCAACAACCCGAAACTCAATTATTATTTTCATATCTCTCTCTCTCCTTCTCCCTTTTCTCTCAAACGCCTCTTTCTCTCGCTCTCTCTTTTACACGCCTCTCTCTCTTTCTATCTCTTTCTCTTTCTCGCATGAACATCTATCATCTTCTATTGTATCGTCCTTCCAGATAATCATCACGATCTCCTTCTCTCTATTCGCCATTTCCGCATATATATTTAATCATTTTTTTCTCTCTCGCTACCGACACATTATTTTCGAACTGAAATTAGATCTGATTTGAAGTTTTTTTTTTTAATGTTAGGTCCTTTTATTTTATTATTTATTAATATAATTAATTTACTAGTGCAAATTATATTTTTATAAAAAATAATATTTAAATGACCACAACAAGGATAATTTTGGAAAAACAACACTTTTATATCAGGATTACTAAATTTTATAAACTGAACCAAACATAGTAACGTTATAAACACCGCAATCCAAAGATTATATTATTGTATTAAACCAAACGCGCTAACGTAGCATCGTAGTAATCTCACGTCGAAATCCAAGATATCCTGGATATATCGAGATACTCTATAATATTACATAACTCGAACCAAACGCGCCTTAGAGTTAAAATCATTAAGTAACTCGTTATCTCCGTAAAATTACTATTTTGCCCTTTTCAAATATACCCTTCTACCATCATCTTTTTCTTATTTGCCCTTTAAGTCGTGGGCACAAAAGTATTTTTTTTGGTCTTTTCCAATATACCCTCTACCGTGACCAACATTTCTTATTTGCCCTTAAATTAAGGGCAAAATTGGTATTTTAATTTTTTTAAGTGGTAGATATTTAACTCGCGTTTAACGAGATTAACTTAACATGAGATAAGCTAGGGGTATTTTTTTGCAATAACGGTGGAAAAAAAAAAAGAAAAGGAACGTATGAGGCATTTTTAGAAAAAAAAAAAAAAAAAAAAAAAAAAAGTAGGAGTAGATCGGATATTTTAAGACGCATTTATGGGTATACAGCAATTATCCCTTAAATAAAAATGTCCAAAAAAATGTTCCTATAACCTAATTTTGTTATAGTGTAGAAAGATGAAAAAGATTTCAAAGCGCAGCAAAGAATATTACTTTTTTTAAACTTAGTCCATCCTGACTGTTCAAATAATTTAGTATGCACTTGATCAACGAACAATCTCTCAGGATACAATGAAGCACAAATCTCAACTACGTTTGCACACATGTAATCGAGCCTTTGAGCACTAACTCGATTAAGTTATCAAAAAAAATAGAATAAAAAAAAATAAGAATGAAATTATTATGAATGGAAACTTAAAATCTTCAACTGTTCGTCCTTCAACAACCAACATTATGGACTTATATAGATCATGAACGGATACTTAATTTATGAGGTGACAGTACTTTATGAACGGGTGTTTCATAAAGTGACTTTTCAATTGTGACTTTTCATTTGATCATAACTACGAATTAGTTATATGATTAAGTTAAATAAATGTAAGAATTAATTCTAACAGATATACGCATGAAGTGACACACTAAAGTTATATTTTTTTACCAAAAGTTACATCTTTTTATATTCACTTACTAAGAGTCCCATCCACGCTCCGAGACTCATCAATTTACTATAAATTAAAGAACAAAATATATTATTTTAATTTTTTTTTACAAAAAATACCCAATTTTATATTATTATTATTTTTAACTAACTGCATTTCAATAAAAATAATAAAGAAGAAACAAATCAACAAGCTTACAACCATACTTAATTTGTGAACACAAAGAGTGAACAAAATGTTGATGTTGACCTGGCTCGACCACATCAATCGATGGATCATCTATCCATCTGCCATCCATTCTATTTTTACTATCAAATCATTCGAAACAAGATAAATATTAAATATAAAAAAAGAAGAGATGGGTGACAAATTTATTTGGCCATGATTTAAATGTCACCAATGGTGTCATCGCCAGCATAAATCAAATATTAAAACAAGATCAGCGGACGACAAATTCATCACTTCGAAGTGACGGTGACATCGATTTTGGAGATTGCTGCACCGGCGGAGGCTGTGTTAAGTCGCTGCTGCCGTCGTCAGTCCTATTTTTTACTAACGAACTCTCCCACACTCAAGTAAAAAAAAAATATTAAAATGGTAAAAAAGTAGACGGTTATTAAGGTTCGAGAATCGAGATGGGAGGGATGACAGATTCACTTTGTTGTGACGTAGACATCGAGCTCCAGGATTGCCCCGCTGTCGGCGGCGTTGAAGCCATACGTCTTCCAGAGCACGTACCCACGGGCCATCCGAAAATGCCCGGTTCCGCCGACGACCGACAGCTCCCTGACAGGCGCTGCATACGGGTCGCGCCCCTGAACGGACACCACGCTGCCGTTATGCGGCCCGTCGGCGGCCAGCACGAAGTTGACCGACACGAGCACCGACCCCTCCTGAAATGCAGTTGACATGTAGAACCCTTGGGCCCGACCGACGGGCCTCGACGAGAGCTCGGGGCCCTCCATCAGGGCGTCGTCGATCGCGATGAGGTCGCCGAAGTTGGAGCCGGGGACGGAAGGCAGCGCGACGGGGCCCTTGACGATGTTGACGGCGGTCGGGTTCTGCCCGCCGAGGATGTCGTGCATGTAGAAGTGCAGGTGGGTCATGTCATGGGCGGCGACGACGTTCATAGTGAACAGCACGGCGACGGGGAAGAGCAGGAGATGGTGGTAGCATACCGAGGAACATTGAGAAGCCATATATAGGGAATAATACAGAGCTGTGTGAAAACGTGCTTCTTTTAAAAGAGAATTGAGTGGGAGGGTGTGTTAGGGTTTGTGCTTTAATAATAAGTGTGAATAGTCAATGACTGGAGTTGTTGTGAGGTAGCATCATCTTCATAGTGCATGTATGCATGGGCTTTTGTTTTTTTAATATATATATATATATATATATATATATATATATATATATATATATATATATATATATATATATATATGTTAGGCTACTATCCTATTAATAGGATAAGAGTAACTGTCTATCAGTTTTTAACCTTTGGATGAGAAATTGTAGGGTTAGGATGATATTAGTCGGTTAAAGTTGAATAGTCCCTCTAGGGTTGAGTGGTCTCCACTGGGTTATAGTATTTAATCCAATGGTTAGAAATGATAAAAAGAGTTGATCCAAATGCTAAAAAATTGATAGGACAAGTGCTCCTATCCTATTAAAAGGATAGTAGCCGGACTCTCTCTCTCTCTCTCTCTCTCTATATATATATATATATAATTAAGCTAAAATACTTTTAGAAGTATTATTCTATTTGGTGCTTTTAGGTTTCTAGCCCTTAGATCTACTCCTTGATTACTAATAGCGCTTGAATCAAATACTATTTCACCTATCACCACCTACCACCATCATCTCAACCCTACAAAGCTCCATTCAAAGGCTAAAAACACTAAAGCACCAACCTTATAATACTTTTAGAAGTATTCTAGCTCAACTCTATATATATATATATAGAGAGAGAGAGAGAGAGAGAGAGAGAGAGAGAGAGAGAGAGAGAGAGAGAGAGAGAGAGAGAGAGAGAGAGAGAGAGAGAGTCCTCGTTAAATTATACTATTCAACCAATAACTCGCTCAACTCTAGGGCCTCACAAAATCCTAATTAACCGTACATTTTTTTTTTTATTTAAGGTCAAAAACCTAATAGCACCAATTGGTGCTATATAATATTCTCTTCTCTCTCTCTCTCTCTCTCTCTCTCTCTATATATATATATATATATATATATATATATATATATATATATATATATATATATATAGAACTAGAATACTATTAATAAGACAAAGACATTGGTGCTACCAAGTTTTTGACCATTGGATTAAAAGATGTGTGGTTAGAATGATGTGGACCCCCTAGGGTTGAGTGGGTGGTTGGTTGAATAGTATAATCTAACGGGTAAAATTAATCAAAGACCAAGTCTTACTATTAATAAATATATATAAATTTACTCTATATATATATATATATATAGAGAGAGAGAGAGAGAGAGAGAGAGAGAGAGAGAGAGAGAGAGAGTTGAGCTAGAATACTCGATAGTAAACGGGCATTTTACTATCGAGTTGTTTTCGATGATAGAGCTTCCAAATTGATGATCGGCTCCGTTGAACATGATCTATACCACTTAAAGTGTTTAGAAATCAAATTTTAAATATTTTCGACATCATTTGCCTAATGATCAAAGGGTCTCAAAATTTGTAATTTTAATTGTGGATAAGATACGTTTTCTCGTTTAACGGTGTAAAGATATCCAAATCAATTAAATTTTTGTTAGAAAATTCTTTAAACTATTTAAAACAAGATCTATACTCTTGATCTTGATTACAAGACTCCTATCATCATTTTTTAAGGAATATTTATTTTCAACTATTCATTTTCTGTTCACTAGATGGATACAAGAACAATATCGAAAGTGCGTGAAATTTGATTTCTAGGTAGTTTAAATGGTTTAGATCATATTTAACTAGCCGATCGTCAATTTGAAAGTTCTATCATCAATAACAATTCGATAAGAAAATGTCTGCCATCGGTATATTCTACCAACTATATATATATATATATATATATATATATATATATATATATATATATATATATATATATATATATATGCTACTAGACTATTAATAATATCAAAGGCTTTTGTGTTATTGAATTTTCATTGATTGGATAAAAGTATATGTAGTTAGGATAATAATGACCTCCTAGAATTAAGTAAGTAATTAATTAAATAGTATTATTTAACATATAAAAATAATCAAAATTAAATAAATTTAACTATAAAAATTTTGATAGCATCAAAATTTTAGTATATAAGTAGTATAGTAGCTGGCTTTAAGAATTGAGCTAAATACTTTTAGGTCTTATTAGGTTTTTAGCCATTAGATCTACTCCTTGATTATTAATAGCTCTTGGATCAAACACTATTCCACCTACCATCATCTACCATCATCATTTTAAACACTATTCTACCTACCACCATCATCTCAACCTCACATCTTTTCTTCCAATGGCTAAAAACTCAATAGCACCACTCCAATAGTGCTATTAAAAGTATTCTAGCTCAACTCCTGGCTTTAATTATTAAGTAACGCCGCATAATAGAAAACACCATAAGCCTTGGAGGACCAAAACGTTTCCCTTTACTTTGTATTTCTTAAAATAAAATAAAAAGGAAAAGCAACTTTCCTCTGTACTAGTGCTTTAGTACAGCAGCTGTAATAGTGCCTTAGTACAGCTTTAGTAGTGCTTTAGTACAGCTGTACTAAACCACTCCCAGATGCCACCCACACTGACGAGCACAGCTGTACTAGCACTGCCTCAATAATTTTGATTCCCAACACAAAACTTTTGCAACTGCTATGAAAAGTACCCAATTTTATATTATTATTAGTGTGAGGCTATTATGTTATCGAAAGTACGATATATCGCGATTTTTAAATCGTCGACCGTTAAACTTGATCTGCAGATTCAAGACCTAAAAATAAATTTTGTGATTTTTTGATATCATTTGCCTTGTGATCAAAGGGGCTCAAAATCAATAATTTTAATGGCCGTAGTAAGCCGTTTTGAATTTTAACAGTATAGAAATATTCAAATCATGTAAAATTTTGATAGAAAATTTTTTATACTATATAAAACAAGATCAATATCTTTGATCTAAAATTTTAATGTCGTATTATTACGTTTTGTAAGATTTTTATTTTCAGCCGTTGATTTTGAGCCCCTTCTTTCACTAGGTAAATGATATCGAAAAATCGCATAATTTATTTTTTAGATACTTCAAATACTCTAGATCAAGTTTAATCTAGTCGATCGACGATTCAAAATCGCAACATCGAAAACGATCTCGAAAGCTCTCCATGCCTGATAGCATAGTAGTCTTACTCTTATTATTATTATTATTATTATTAGTTTTAAGTAACTTGCTTTTCAATAATGACAAATAAAGAAGAAACAAATCAACAAACTAATGACCATGCTTTTATTGACATAAAATGGTTAAACACAAAGTTGATGTTGACTTGGCTCCACTGGATCAACCATGTATCATCTATTTATCTGTCATCAATTTTATTTTTATTTTCAAATTTTGCTGCTCTCTCCATAAACTAAATATTTAAACTAAAAAGAACAAACGGTGGGATTTGAATGTCGAGATGAGATGAACGACAGATTCACTTCGTTGTAAAATAGACGTCGAGCTCTAGGATTGTGTTGTCGGTTGACGGCATGCGTCTTTTAGAGCTGATCAATTACATCAATCATAAATCAGACAGTGATCTGCCATCAATTTCATCTTTTTCTATCAAACTCCAACCGACTCGAATAAACCAAATATTAAAGCAAAAATGCACATATGGTAATCGAGATCAGCAGGATGACAAATTCACTTCGTAGTGACGTCGACGTCGATTTCGGAGATTGCTGCACTGCCGGAGATTGCGTTATCGCCGCTGGTGTCGTTGACGACGCATATCTTCCGGAGCTGATCAACCACATCAATCATGAATCATTCAGTGATATGTCGTTAGTCCTATTTCTTACGAGTACGAGGAATTGTTAATAAAAAAAAAAAAAAAAGAACAGACGATAAGGTTCGAAAATCGAGATGGGAGGGATGACAAATTCACTCTGTTGTGACGTAGACGTCGAGCTCCAGGACTCCGTCACCGTTGGTGGCGTTGCCGTTGTACGTCTTCCAAAGCACGTACCCACGGGCCATCCGAAACTGCCCAGTTCCGCCGACAACCGACAGCTCCCTGACAGGCGCCATGATCGGGTCGCGCCCCTGAACGGACACCACGCTGCCGTTATACGGCCCGTCGGCGGCCAACAAGAAGTTGACCGACATGAGCAACGACGCCTCCTGAAAAGCAGTTGACATGTAGAACCCTTGGGCCCGGCCAACGGGCTTCGACGAGAGCCCGGGGTCCTCCGTCAAGGCGTCGTCGATCGCGATGAGGTTACCGAAGTTGACGCCGGGGACGGAAGACAGCGCGACGGGGCCCTTGACGATCTCGATGGCGGTCGGGTTCGACCCGCCGAGGATGTCGTGCATGTAGAAGTGCAGGTGGGTCATGTTGTCGTCGGCGGTGACGGCCTTTCGTAGCCAACGCCGCCGCGGCGACGGCGGCGGCAAAGAGGAACAGCAAGAGGTGGTGGTGGTGGTGGCATATGAAGGAACATAGAGAAGCCATAGAGAAATGTGAGGCACAGTGCTTCTCAGGGAATTGGGTGAGAGTGCTTGTGCTTTAGTAAGTATATATGTGGAAAATCAATACTTGGAGTTGTTGTGAGATAGCATCTTCTCCATATTGCATACACATATTATTATTAATAGTTAATTACCATTTCTCTTTGGAGTATACAAAGGAATCTTTGGTGAACTACTACTCAAACTAATAACCATTTTGCATTAAAAACACTTTACTAATTTTATACTTTTACAAAAGTAGATCTAAGACTACTGATTAAAATACTCTTATTCTTTTTCCGTCCCCCTCTTCTCCTCCACCAACCCCCTCTACCACCCTTGTGTTGTCGCCACGTTGCTTTCTCCTATCTCGTCCACACCTCTGTTATCGTTGGAGTTGTTGAGCGACAACATCATCTCTCTCTCTACCTCTAGACACATATTTTTAGGATGATGCATTAAAAATTTAGGAGTAGTTGAAGGTACTAGTAGTTACTATTTTTCTTTGGTGTATGCACAAGAGTCTATGGTGAACTACTGCTTCCATTAATAATAGCCTTTTTTTTTGCATTAAAAAATAGTACTGATTTACATTTTTTTGCAAAATCCAATCATTTTTTTTATCTTATAAATTAAGACTAAATTAAAAAAAAAAAAATGATCAAAATATTTCTATTCTCTTTTCTATTTCTCTTTCCTGCCACTGACCAAGAAATTATAATTAAGTACTGGTTCTAAAATAAATTTAGAGCAATAATGCACATTGTCTATTTGCAAGTTAAGCCCTTTTTATTCCTGATCAAAGCACTAATAAATTATTGTTTGGATAGAATTATTTAACAAAATTCTACAGAATTCGATAGAATAAGTTTCAAAATAGAACTTCTACTTCCGCCAATGATCATCTCAAACGGTAAAAAAAAAAACATGAATTTTGCAGATTTATAGGGTGAAAAAATTGTTTCAGAAACAAAGCCAGATGAGCACTAATGTCGCAAAGTGTATACAAGAGATTCATGAAATTAATTGAAAATCTCCAATGGTAATAAATGCAATTTATTTATAACATAATAAGCCATAGATATGTTTGCAAAGTTCCGAAACAATTTAAAACTCTAATTTTAATAGAATAAGTAATACAAGAGGCTATAGTTAATGTAGCAACTCATTAAAGATTAAGATTATGAAAGGCTACACAGCTACGCAGTAATAGAAAAGCCAAAAAGGAAAACTAAGATTCACAGAGATCGTCGCGATAATGAGGCGGGAAAAAAAAAAGAAGAAAACCTAGCATCAGATCATCATCAGTGTTAAGAAACTTTCATTCTGATATAAATATTTGAAGGAAAAAGATGCTGGAGGGGAAATTGTGTTTGAAATAACCATGCTTTTTGGAAGGAGTTTTCTTTTTCCTCTTGCGTTCGCATCGACTCATTTTCCACTTTTTGCTCTTGCTTCGCCCTGAACTCCGCCACCGCGTTTTCAAACTTAGTCGTCACGTGCTGACACATCACCATTAAGTCCTGTAATCCATCTTTCAGCACATCCTTTGCTGGATCACCTGTTGGTCCAACCAAGTATTACAAACAAGAAGAGAGAAACAAGGGTCAGAATTATTTAAAAGTGCAATTTGATTCTTCTTTCAATTTAATTAGAGAAAAAACAATAATATTTTGTAATGAACAACTGAAGCACAGATTGGGTATTCTAAGGAAAACTGGCATAAACTGGGCTCAGCTACTTGAGAATAACTTTTCTCCATGCAGTTATATATGAAGTAGGAAAGCCAACGAAATATTTTATCCGTCTTCAAGTCTCCGCATATCATCTTGAAATTCAATAAACTAGTGAATCGCAATTTGGCCACTAATCCTTACTAGTCATCAGAGAATTGTCATCACTTCTCCTAGCAGAGGCTAAAGATTAGACAAATTGAATCACATTGCAAGAAATTGACTGAGTTTAGAGCAAAAATCTGCTTAAGTGAAAGATCAAGGACCGAATTGCCATTTGAGAAAAGTTTAGGGACTACCAATACATTCTACCAATGTTAAGAGTGCAAGACCTTCTAAAGCTATTGTTCGGCATATTATCCCCAACGTGTGGTTTACTCCTAACAGAAAGAGGATGATGGGTTGCCGCAGAAGCAGAAGCTTTAAATTGGAGGTCTTGCTTTTAGATCCTAGAAATTCACTTTAGCTTCCAATGCAGGCAAAACTCTGCACTTCTTTTCTGCTAAAAACATTGATTGTAAAAGCTTTTGCCTTCTGGAGTAAAGAAGCTAGATCCAGAAGGCAAGCCAAACAAGCACTCAATAATAATCAATTACAACAGATCGATAGGTATGCTAAAAGTAAAACGAGTGCGAGCAGAACAGTTAAACTAATCCCTTCGAAGAGCATATGAATATATCATGCCTCTTAACAAAGATGTTCATCCGAATGACAATAATAATGATACATTCAGATAGAAAATATGGGCACAGCGCATACTAGTCAGAATCAAAAACTGAAATCTACAAAATAGAGAGAAAAGAAGGTGCATTTATAACCTGTAGTCTGAACTCTGATGTTAACTTTATTATCGGAAGGATGAGGGATGCTATATCCGCAAAATGCGACCCTTGGACTGCAAAATTTGACAAAAAGGTGAAAAGAAGAGAGACAAAAAAAATAAAGATCAAGAGTTCGTTGAGTTTTCTAAATGTTGGGATAAGCAAACACTAAAACTAAGATAGGCATGGGAAAAAACAATTCAGTGACAGATAATCAAAAAAGGAAATGCTTGAACATAAGATGTTGCTTGAAGTTTGAAAGTATAAGGTAGTAGATAAGTTAGCTGTGCTTCATATCCATGGATTTACCAAAATATTTTTTTATTTTCTCCCTATTTTATTTGACATGCTTCATTGGAGAGCAAGCATAATTAAGCAAACGAACTTACTCTTGATTCAGAACAAATCTAACAGAGTTTGCTAACGTGTGGTCTTCATCCAATATAGAAAATGTCGAGGAACTTGAATCTGTCAAAGTGCCGTGCTCCATTGCAAAACTGCAGTGAAGAAATTACCCAAAATAAAAAAGTGAAACAAAATTATTACCAGATGCATATTATGAGAATAATAGTATACAGTTTTAAGAGCAGGAAACAAGAAGTTTTCTTTTATATTTATTATGCGTGTAAAACAAATGAGTTATTGTTGATTTCAACTTCCGAAAGCCTGGTTACAGAGGGCATAGTGACATCCATTAGCACAATTGAATCAAGTCCGGAAAGCGGGAAAAAAGCGAAAAAAGCATGAGAGAAATGATTTTAGGACACTTCACAATCAAAGCTACCTCATAAAGCTTCAAACTTGTAGACTCAGCAAAATTGATATAAGAAATGCAAAGAAGAGATATTTACTAAGATGCCAAGATTTCGTGATCCGCTGCCGAACCTATTCCAATTCCAACAGCTCAGACTCGGATCGTAGGGAAAATTGTCAGCAATAAGTAAATAGGAAAGATGGAAAGGGAAGAACCATAAAGCATTGAAAGGTATGAAAGACATGCAAATAGCGCCTGTGCCAATTTAACAACATATACAGGATTCCAACAATTTTTTACAAGAATTGCATTATGATTGCCTTAATAACTGAAAAGAACAAGAACCTCATGAATATAGAGATTAACAAATATACTTTGAGAATATAACTTCCTTCAAGCTGAAGGCCATTTAACTTAATCAAAATAAATTCTCCAATTCAAATGCTTTTTGGCATCTTTGTCATTTTATGATGTGTTAGACCTAATTCTGTCATTTCTTATTGGTTAACTATAGTGCCTCCATTGGATATGTCGAACCGCATTGAAAGATTTTGAATTTTTTCCTGAATTTCGTGCACTTCCAAGTTCCAACTAACAACTACAATAACTTCGAGAAAATTCCACCACTAGTCCCCGAATTTCATCAAAGTTTCATTTTGATCCTCAAAGTTTCAAATTCAACGCTAGACCCTAAACTCTTAAAAGAGTCACATTTTAGTCCTGATTTATAGTTACTATTAGAGGGCATATTATTCCCCACACCCATTGCATCTATACATTTTATATACCATTCATTTATCGACCTTTTATTCCCTCTCATATTTCAAATCTTAAAACCCATTGAGTTACAATTTCCTCTATTGGACCGTTGAATTAAACATAGCAAGATAGATGGACTGGTGAATTCATGGCGTTTGGAACATATAGCTGAACTAGGTGCAAGAAAGACCTTTTTACTCCAAGATAACAACTAATGTGAAACAAAGTTGAAAATTTGGAGACTAAAACGAAACATTGTCGAAAGCTCAAGGTCTCAAAGGTCGAACTTTAAAATTTGAGGACCAAAATAAAAGTTAAGAGTTAAAGTTCAAGTACTAGTATTGCAACTTACCAAATAATTTTTAATCTAACTTTTTCGTGACAGAGTATAACTATCTCACCAATCCTATCTAGGCTACAACCATGTTCAGATATCAAAACCCATTATACATAAAAAAAAATGTAAGATTATATTAGTACTATTTCCGATGATCCTATCAGATCGATCTTTTGAATAACATGATATCAGAGCAAGGACAGGCCTTGTCCATCTCAACTCCCAAGATCTGCCATATAATGACATAAATTTCACACTGTAATTCTATTATCACTTCTGTTATCTCTCAAGTCAGTGCACGACTGCACATGGCACAATACTCACCTGATCTCCACCATGCACGTGAGTAGGGATGTTAAGACTATTCTCAGCCAATCTTTTTAAATAACTATTATATCATGGCCCAACTTATAACTTTCCCTCTCTAAAATTTCATTATTTCACTTTTTTAAGAGTAATTTCAGACTATTCTCAGCCCAGTTATTATCCGATCGATCTTCTTAAATAACTAATATATCATGACCCAACTTATAATTTTCCCTCTCTAAAATTTCATTATTTCACTTTTTCAAGAGTAATTTAAATCGCCTTGTGTTGTAATGTTCAGCAGTTTCCATATATCCTACCTACAATTTAATTTGCTGCAAAATACATATAATCGCAATTTACGTTCAAGAACCTTTCACCAACATGCCTCAAACAACAAAATTTCACAGAATCTAAATAGAAGAACCCTAAAAAAAAAAAACCCTAGCAAGACAAAAACTCGCGCAATTGAACAGAAAACCCTACCAGTCACTCAAAAAAAGAGAAAAGCCAGAGATCCACCACCAATTAGGGTATAGTAAGATCCCTCCCTTACCATCTAACACGCAGATTAAGAACAAAAACTTTGATCATTAAATGCATACTCACTTGAACCGTAGAGAGAGAGAGAGAGAGGCCCTCACCTCGTCGGCGTCGGCGTCGGCGGCGGCGGAGGTGAGAGGGAACGGCGAGGAGAGAGAGAGAGAGAGAGAGAGAGAGAGGAGCGAGGCCGTGGGGGGTAAGGGTTTGGGTTTTTAGCGGTAATTAATAAAAGGATTTTTGTTTGCATCCAAAACCCTCTTTTTCCGTTAGATGAGGATTTGTAGAAATTACAATTCTCTCTTTTTTTTTTTCTTTTTTCTTTTTTTTTTTTTCTTTAAGATTTAGCATTTCTTTTTTTTTATTATTAAAAACTTCAAGGGTCGTTTGATTACGTATAGTTGTAACTATACTGCAGTTGTAACAATATAAAAATATAAATTTATTTTTTAATTTGATGTATTAATTTTAATTGCTACAGTAGGAACGGCAGGAGGAGGCCTAACTGCAGCAGTTGGAACTACACTCAAGTTGATCGTAAATTCCAACTACAGTTCCAACTTTAAGTAAAAAGTGACACCCCGCTTTCAGATAATCATCCATTCCAGGATTATTCTAGTCCTAACATGCTTAATTTTCTTAAGCTCTTAAGCCCAGTCACCACCCAAAATGTTATAACCTAGTTAAAAATTTTCAACACTATTATATTTTATATATAGCACTACATGAGGTCTCACATTTTTCCCCTTTTTAAACCCCGACTTCTAAACTCAGAAGTATTAGATGATATAAGACTCATCCCACTAACTTTAACCGACATTGTAGGGAAGTAGTACTTTACCGACATCAGTTATCAACATAAGAATCTCATTCCCCTCGCTATATAACCTGGCTCAATCGAAATTCATCTCGCTATATAACTTGACTCAACCGAAATTCATCTCATACTTCCGGCTGGTCATTAGCTATGATACCAGTTCAGTTGTAACAGCCCGCTTCTCAGAAAATCACTTGTGCTACGACAACTTTAGCCCTAACATGCTTAACTATCTTAATCTATTGGACCTAACAACTGCACAAAATGCTATAACCGAATTAAAAATTTTTAGCCCTATTATATCTTATATAGCCTACTTTATCAAAATTAATAAAAACAAAGTATAAAAGTTAGAAACCAAATAGCAGGAAAAAAAGGTTAGGATCAAAGTGAAACAAAGCAACCATAAATAAATTTGCAAGAACCACTACCTCCAAAATGTTCCTTTCTATGAGACACATGAATTTGTTAGATAGTATTCAGATTTTGAAAACAGCAACTCTCTAGTGCATAGTAAGTTGGAACATTCATAGACTCTTGATTGCTAGATTAAAAATTTTAGGGAGTAAAATCAATATCCGATCGAAACATCATGCAATAAAAACGAATAACTACATTTTTATCGGCTCTACTTAAACAACACTTCTCTAATTAGGAGGGCAATAGAACAGCTCAATGCTCTTTAGCTTTACAAGATTTTACAAGCTTTAACATATTACAATACTATTCCCCTCCCCTTCTGAAAAAAAAAAGGGCAAAAATGCTAAAAAACAAAAAGAAAAAAGAAAAAACAGAAAAGGAGAAGAGAAAAAGGGTAACAAAAATGCCAAAAAAGGAAGTGAAACACAATGTAGAAATATAATGCTTCAGATCCCTTTCCGAAGGGCTCGACAAAAATGTTGTTCCACTCCATTATCTTCAGTTTTCTCCCATAATCACAAGTTCTTCTTAGTTTTGTTGCAAGGGAGTTCTAACACCTTTCAAATATTCTGTAGAGTTTCTCCAAAGAAGCAACCTGTTTCAAATCACACAGTAAGAGTCAACAGGCCTACATAATTTAAGTAAAATTTATCAAAAAGGGGGCAATAAAAAAGGGAAATATGATAACGCCCTCGAGAAAAAGAGTCGGCCAAAAGAAAAATTAACGAAAAGGGGGGCGAACTATTTAGAATGAATGCTTTGGAGATCCTCAACATTTTAAGCTTAAATTTGGTCCTCAACCTATTAAACTGTTACAATCCGGTCCTTCGCATTTTGTTGCAATCATAACTTTTCCTTCAAAATTTCTCCATTAAGGGAAGCAAATGTGCATGTTACAGCCATGTAACTGCCATCTAAGCAAAATCGACACTAATGCACAAATAAGAAATCTAAATAATTGCATACACAGCTGATATGTGGCAATTACGTGGACCACTTGCTGCAAGAAACCTACAAAAGGAAGCAACTGCAATGGAACAGGGATCCAATTCTAAAGATTTGAAGGTTGAGGAACACAGTGAAACTATGGTAAGAGGTTATGGACACCCTGTCCGATTTCCCATTTGAAAATTACCTACTTATTAGTTGCATTCATGTTCAACTCATGAGAAAAATGGGCAGTTAGCAAGACAATAAGCAACGTCTAAGTAAAACTGTTCAAAGGAGCGCTAACAACTTTTCTTGCTTTCCTTTTTCTAATTTTTGTATCCACACTGCTTCTCAATGTGGCAGAAGCACGAGTTTCAAATGGACACTTCTGCTTTTGTGACTTAGAAGCTCATCTTGGCTTTCATAAGGTTCAGATTTGTTATCTTCAAAACACTTGGCTGCTTTTCGGAGTTGTTAAGCTGCTCTAGATGCTAGACTAAACAGGCACTAAGATCAATATTACACAATATGCATTGAGTTGAGAGAGAAAACAACCTGAATGAAAGTTCCATTCGTTGCCAATGATTTTGGAGGCTTGAGAAACAGCCTCATCGATGGGAATAAGACATGCTGAATGGTCCATTCACGCTGAGCCCATGCAGTTTCTGCCTCTGCGAGCAGTTCATGATCCACATCTTCTTCTGTTGTTTAATTCATAATCAAAAGTTCAAATAAGGTTACACGAAATGAAACAATTCTAGATAACCACTTGTACTGTTTAATTTTTATTGAATCCAACTTAAACACATACTGTTTAACTTTTATTGAATCCAACTTAAAAGTTATTTCCATATTAACGGCATGTTTGACCAACTAAAGTTTCTGGAATAGTACTGTTTGAGTAGAGCTTTTAGAAGTAGTAATAGGTTTTTTATTGAAATACTCCCAATAGCTTTGTGCAACAGCAAAGCCAGAAGCTTCAAATAGGAGCTTCAGCTTTTGCATCGCAGAAGCTTGTTTCAACTTCTTGCCACAGCGAAGAAGTCCAAGATTTTTTTGTTTGTCAAACGCCTGACTGCTGCTAGAAGGATAAAAAGCAGTTACAAGAGCCAGATGAAATTGCACTAAACATGATTTGGATTTTTCTTTTTTTGCATTTGCATTTGCCCCTACAGATATTTGAAATTGTACAAAATACCCCAACATAGCTGTTATTCGCATGCGTACCCTGAAAATCGCATTTATTTCCATTCATACCCCAGCAAGAGTACAATGCAAAATTGCTTTTCCATAAACGTACTCAGCTGGGTACTTGCCAGCAAGAAATGATTTCAGGGCCATGCATGCAGATACCAACTTTACAGAACAATTTGTGCAATTTTGCATTGTTGCA